>CATIUR010000001.1:328927249-330127249 GCA_949592205.1 Helichrysum umbraculigerum | reverse complement strand
GAAAGTTGAAGAGGCCTTAAAAGATCCATCCTAGATCGAGGCCATGCAAGAGGAACTACAACAATTTGAAAAGTTGCAAGTCTGGGAAGTAGTTCCATTACCCAAGGGTGCCCACTTGACTGGCACTCGTTGGGTTTTTCGTAATAAGATGGATGATAGGGGCGTTGTAATTCGTAATAAAGCACGTCTAGTAGTTCAAGGCTTCAGCCAAATTGAGGGGTTGGACTATGATGATGTATTTGCCCCTGTTGCTCGATTGGAATCCATACGCATTTTTCTGGCATACGCGTCCTTCAAGGGATTTCGCGTCAATCAACTTGATGTGAAAAGTGCGTTTCTGTATGGAAAGGTTGACAACGATGTGTACGTTAAGCAGCCTCCTGGTTTTGAAGACCCTGCGCATCCTGAATACGTCTGTAAATTGAACAAGGCGTTGTATGGTCTTCACCAAGCACCAAGACTTTGGTACGAGAGGCTAACTACACATCTGATTAAGCATGGTTTTGTGAGAGGGAACATCGATAGCACGCTATTTATTCTTCGTGAACAGTCAGAGGATAGGGAAGATTTGCTACTTGTGCAGGTTTACGTGGACGATATTATCTTCGGGTCTACCAATGAGGCAATGTGTAAGAACTTTGAGAAAATCATGAAGTCTGAGTTTGAGATGAGCGCAATGGGGGAGCTCACTTTCTTTTTAGGTGTACAAGTTGAGCAGCTTGCAAAGGGTATTTATATACATCAGTCAAAATATGTCAATGACATGTTGACTAGGTATGACCTGCTCACTTGTAAAACCTATGGGACTCCCATCGAGCTTAATCACAATCTCAAACTTGCTGAGGAAGATGAAGATTGCAAGGAGAGGGACTATCGTTAAATGATAGGTTCTCTTATGTATTTGACTGCCTCAAGACCGGATATTGTATTTGCCGTGTCGATTTGCTCACGTTATCAGGCTAAACCAAAGGTGTCACATATGAAGGCAGTAAAGCGAATTTTTGGTTATCTCAGAGCTAGACCTACCCTTGGTCTTTGGTATTCAAATGAGAAGACTTTCGCTCTCACAGCCTATTCAGATTCGGATCATGGAGGTTGCAGTATCGATAAGAAGTCTACAACGGGTGGATGTCAGTTTCTGGGATCGCGTTTGGTCTCGTGGCAGTGCAAGAAGCAAACTACAGTCTCTCTTTCTACAGCAGAGGCTGAGTATGTTGCTGCCGCTAGTTGCTGTGCCCAAGTTCTCTGGATTCAGCACCAATTACGCGATTACGGGTTACTTCTTACTATGACTCCCATTCAAATAGATAACACTGCTGCTATTTCTATCACACGCAATCCCGTACAGCACTCTAAGACAAAACATATTGAACTTAGGTTCCACTTTATACGGGATTGCTATGAAAAACACTTGATAGACCTGGTCCACATAGACACCCTTAAACAAAATGCCGATCTATTCACAAAAGCCTTTTCACGTGCTCGATTTGATGAACTGGTCAACATGATCGGTTTAAGATTCTTTGGGTCTAAAAAGTAATCTGTGACTTGGATAGTTAACGTTATTTGCTTTTATGTGTGTTAAAAAAAAAAAAAAAAAAAAAAAAAAAAAAAAAAAAAAATCGCAACAGCCACTCTTTGTACTATTTAGTATTAAAGAAAACGCAAGGTTGCTACATTTTTAAAATAGACGTTGAAGTTGTGTCTGTAAACAACTTGGGATATGATAGTACATCGGGTGACATGCACAAAATGGAATTTTAAGGTTTATCTTGGATGTGTCAGTAGGTTTATCTGACACACTTAAAACAGTTTTTATCTAAATTATCTTCATCATACGATGTATTGGTAGGCATGGTACACACCGGTCTCTGAGGTTTTAAGAAGTAATTTACATACATGTCTATGATCATGTGGTAAACACCTTGTGATGTACGACTCTACGTCTTAATTCCTTAGCATAGCTTGACATACTTCTATTTTTGGATCGTATATCTGAGATCTTTTGGGGGAGTATGCTGATTGTTTCCTCTGTTGTACGTAAGTGCAGACCTGGTCTCAATTCAGCTTACTCTCAAAACTAAGCAAACGTGAGTCAATGCACTTGCAAAGTCTTAAATTTAAGATACTACACAAGGTCGCCACAAATTTGGTTTGACTGCGTTTAGTTTTGCTTATACCTGAATCAAGTTATGTTGCTCTGTTGTACGCAAGTACAGACCTGTCACCGCTGGCTTGATTCTTAAAATTGATTCTCTTATATTCTTTCTAAATTTGGAAACTATGTTAATGTCTAAGTTATAGGAGTATATCTATGGTGGGAACCATTGTGAAATATTCATTTTAACAATAAAAGGTTAACTCACAGACACGGATGTAACATGTTTAGGTGGACAAACAATACCGATAATTGTCTTGAAATAATTTTTATAAAAGGTGTTTTAAATGTGCCAAGTAAATTTAAGGTGGACAAATATACTGATGATCGAAATAACACTTACTATTCCTAATAATTGCATGTTATTCCGATATGATCCCTAACCAGACTTAATCAACTCCGTCACCAAAAAGAATGTATTTAGTTTGGTTTTTATTGTTGTAATTTTGTTAAATTATATTTTTTTACCAAGTCACATTTACTGTCAAATTGAGTACTACGCAAAAGATCGATAAAATTTTAAACTTCGTTAAAAACTGTCGATATGCGTCACTTCATAAGTGACGCTCATAGTGACGCATAAAAGTGACGCTTTAAGAGTCGTTCTAAGTGACGCTGATTAGAGTTTTGGTATAAATAGTCCGTATCCGGCACTTATTTCTACCACCAACACTATTCACTACGCGTCACTTCCACTACCCTTGCGTCACTTCTCTCGTCGCTGCGTCACTTCGACTGTTCATGCTTTCCGATCGATCTACGGCTTTTTGTGTATTTTGCGTGCAATCGGCCTCCGTTACCTTGTTCATCTCACTTATACGCATCATTAGGTACCATTCTTATCTATTATAATTGCGTATTCATGATTTAATCGTCGATTGAAGTTTCGGGTTTTTAGGGTTTATGAAATCATGATTATTGGGGATCGTTTTGTTATTGTTTTGTGTTAATAAACGGTGTGTTTTACTCGACTTCACTTGCCGCACCGTTTGGTTAACTCGTTTTCAAAAAACCACAAATTTGGTTCGTCGTGATTTCTGGGCTTGAACAGTGACACGATGATCTTCATCGTTGCGTCACTTCAAGCGTCACTTCCTTAAGTGACGCTTAATGGTAATTTCACAGGATAAATGTCACTTCCACAAGTGACGCTTTTAAACGTCACTTTGCTGAGTGACGCCTTTATGCGTCACTCCCACATCATACTTACCGAGTGACGCTTTGATCCGTCACTTCCTTAACTGACGCTGTCAGTGCCGCTATTACTAACCGTCATTTTATAAATGACGCATACCCGTCACTTGTTAAGTGCCGCTTGAATGATACATGTTGCGGCAACGTCACTTACACCAGTGACGCTTTCAATGCGTCACTTACCTTAAGTGACGCATCCTTCTGATTTCTGATTTTTATACGGCACTCTTTAAGTGTCGGATATGTTACGTGCGTCACTTCTTCAGTGACGCTATAATATCAGATTTTTCGATTATGATTTTGAGCTTATTCTGTAACGATTTTTCGTGTTCTTGTCTGGTTTATAGTTACAGATGGAGAATCTTCAGGATTATTATCGTCGCACAAACACCAGGCACAACATTGTTGCATTTTTGGAATCTACGCATAAGAACTCGTTGCCTTTTCGGCCGATGATCGAGTTTCTTAGACGTTCGAGGATTCATTACGCTATTACAGCTTCAGTACCAGTGTATATGAATCAAATCGAGGAGTTTTATGACCACGCATTTATCAGAACAGAGAACGACACTCCGAGCATTGTGTCCACTATGTTTGGTCGTGAGATTCAGATTACACAGGATTCAGTTCGCCGTGTTTTGCAGTTTGATGATGCAAACGATATGCCGACCGTTTTTGAGACCACTTTTATCTACGGGGGTCTTCAGAGATTGGGTTATCCGGCTGATCAGCTTACTGATTTTCGTAAACAGTATCTCTGTAGAGTTTGGAGATACTTAGCTCACATCGTAATTGTGTGTTTATCTCCGCGAAAAGGAGGATACGATGCTGCTAGTCACATGACTTTATCTCTGATGCTGGCGTTAGTTTATAACAAGCCGTATAACTTTAGCGGTTATATTTTCGGGAATATGGTTGATAATGTTCGAGCTGGAAAAGAAAAATGGCTGTTATATCGTCGTTTTGTTCAGCTGTTGTTAAATGATTTGAATTTGGGAATAGCTCCGGATCTAAGATCGTTACTATTTCCAACGCCCATGATGTTACGTGTTTTCAATGACTGTAAGCTGCCACCAAAAGATTCTCAGATCTTACCTGATCGTGAGTTATTTGGGCACATAGTAAACGAAAACTATGTTGCGCCGCCCGGGGATGGTTATGAGGATGCTGTTGCTCCTCCGGTCAATGATGCAGATTTAGTTGATGCTGCTGTAGCTCAAGATTTGGTGGATATTGAGCAAGTTGAAGAGGTTCCAGCTGAGGAATCTGATGGTGGTCTTACACCACCTGATTCTCCGGGTGATGTACCACCTCAGGATGCATTGGATGGAATACAGTTGGCTGATCCTCGACGCTTTAAGCGTATTTTGAGAAGGATTTCTGCGGGGCGTGTTCATGTACCGCCTAATCTTGGAAAGAGACCAGCTGGGTCTTCTCCGTCTTATGCTAATTTACCATTGAGAAGACGCCAGCGAACAGGAATTACTATTCAGGAACCTGGTCACCAAGATCAACAACAACAACAACAACCGCCGACTGCGATGCTTCAGCAGTTACTTGATCAGATAACTCAGATGAACAAGCGTTTTGATGATCAGGCTGCCGTGATTGAAGCTCAAGCTGCTCAAATAAAAGATTTGGAGATAAAAGCAGCTCATGTGCAGGAGTTGCAGCTAGAATTGAAAGATGTGCAGTCTAGGTTGTTAGAATTGGAAGCGGTTACTGTTGTTTCGGGGGAGGAAGGTCAGAGAACCTTAGAAACAAATGTAACCCCTCCCCCAGAATCCGAAAATGTAAATCCAGATTCTATTAATGAAAACATTGCTTTGGATTATTTCGTTGATGTTCCAGGACAACCGAGACCCATTTCGGTTGATTATTCGAATGTTAATCTCACATACATTCAGAGCTTGATAAATCCGGATGATGAAGAAGATAAATCAGTTGATCCGGATGATATAGAGATGGATGCTGAGGTTCCAGGGTCAGACGAAGAATATTTGGTTAATCCTCATCAGGAACTAGCACCTGAGCGAGAATCGGAACCAGTTCAGAAACAACCGGCTCAACCGTATGATTTTGATGCACCGATCATTGAGTCCGATGATTCTGATGATGACCAAGAGCCTCAAACAGATACTACTCAGGAACAACCAACTGCTGAATCTGTTCCTGAACAAGCGCAACCGTCTACATCTTCAGAGCGCCCAATGTTTCGAAAGCTCAAGCCTGAATTGAAGATTTGCAAAACATATCAGGTTCGAGGTGATTTGACTGGATTAATCAGAAGTTGGAAGTTTGATGAAGTCAACTTTCTGATTCTTATTAAGCGAAGAGATGGAGTACAGTATTTTCGGCCAAGATTTAACTGTATCAGCACATTGCCGAAGGAGGAATTAAATCGTCTTGCTTAGCTGAATATCGTTAACCACACTGATGATTTTCGTGGTAATATGTTTCAGAAGATTCTCAGAAGAGATATTAACAGCAAGAAGTATTTGTGGGTTAGACCAGAGTTGGGAGTTCGTTATTCATACAAGAAAAAGTTGGATTCAAGAACTCAGCAACCGATTGTGAAGTATCATTATCCTCCAGCTGCTAGTCAGAAAACTGTGCCTTTGCAGTCATTACCACTTGATTTTCTGAAAAGATTACGATATTGGTGGTTTGACTCTGTTACTCAAGAAGCAGTCATTGAATATCTTTCGGTTGAAGATCCAGTGATTGAGAAGGGTAATTGGAGTTTATCTGCAAAGTATGGAAGAACTCTTCGTGTTTTTGATCCGATCAGCCTTATCAATTTGACGAAGAAAGATTTGAAAGCTCTTCACAAAAGTAAGATGGAGTATCATCGTTATGATCAAGAAGAAGCTTCAAAGTTCGAGAAGGTGGTCGAGATTTGTGTTCGAGTGGGTATTCATGCTGGTGGAGTATTTCCACCAGGTTGGGTTTAAACTGAAGATGTTTTTGAAGACCAAGCTGAAGACACGGGGGAGTTTGTTGATACATGTTTGTGTGTCTGTCAGTTGGTCTATTGAGTTGTAAGTGTCGTTAGTTAGTTTTAATAGAAAAGTCATTTTCTGTATTTGCGACACTTAAGTTTAGCATTAGGCGACACTTGCCTTAGTGACGCATAGCGACACTTAGGTAAGTGACGCATGAGGGCGGCGACATGCGACACTTCCCAAGTGACGCATGTCTGCCGATTTTGTTTTAGTATAAATTGAAACCTACGGGTTTTCGGCTAGGGTTGACGAAACCCTAGCACCATTTGTCGACTAAGCACTTCTGTAAACAGTTCCAATACGATTTACAAGCTAATATACTCGTTTACTTTGATTAATCATTGTTTTCGGTTTGAGTTTATTACTTGTTTGTGTAATTGATTGATTCCGCCAATCTATTACTATCGATCAACACTTAGATCCACATCCAGGGGGCACTCCCAGAATCCGAAAATGTAAATCCAGATTCTATTAATGAAAACATTGCTTTGGATTATTTCGTTGATGTTCCAGGACAACCGAGACCCATTTCGGTTGATTATTCGAATGTTAATCTCACATACATTCAGAGCTTGATAAATCCGGATGATGAAGAAGATAAATCAGTTGATCCGGATGATATAGAGATGGATGCTGAGGTTCCAGGGTCAGACGAAGAATATTTGGTTAATCCTCATCAGGAACTAGCACCTGAGCGAGAATCGGAACCAGTTCAGAAACAACCGGCTCAACCGTATGATTTTGATGCACCGATCATTGAGTCCGATGATTCTGATGATGACCAAGAGCCTCAAACAGATACTACTCAGGAACAACCAACTGCTGAATCTGTTCCTGAACAAGCGCAACCGTCTACATCTTCAGAGCGCCCAATGTTTCGAAAGCTCAAGCCTGAATTGAAGATTTGCAAAACATATCAGGTTCAAGGTGATTTGACTGGATTAATCAGAAGTTGGAAGTTTGATGAAGTCAACTTTCTGATTCTTATTAAGCGAAGAGATGGAGTACAGTATTTTCGGCCAAGATTTAACTGTATCAGCACATTGCCGAAGGAGGAATTAAATCGTCTTGCTCAGCTGAATATCGTTAACCACACTGATGATTTTCGTGGTAATATGTTTCAGAAGATTCTCAGAAGAGATATTAACAGCAAGAAGTATTTGTGGGTTAGACCAGAGTTGGGAGTTCATTATTCATACAAGAAAAAGTTGGATTCAAGAACTCAGCAACCGATTGTGAAGTATCATTATCCTCCAGCTGCTAGTCAGAAAACTGTACCTTTGCAGTCATTACCACTTGATTTTCTGAAAAGATTACGATATTGGTGGTTTGACTCTGTTACTCAAGAAGCAGTCATTGAATATCTTTCGGTTGAAGATCCAGTGATTGAGAAGGGTAATTGGAGTTTATCTGCAAAGTATGGAAGAACTCTTCGTGTTTTTGATCCGATCAGCCTTATCAATTTGACGAAGAAAGATTTGAAAGCTCTTCACAAAAGTAAGATGGAGTATCATCGTTATGATCAAGAAGAAGCTTCAAAGTTCGAGAAGGTGGTCGAGATTTGTGTTCGAGTGGGTATTCATGCTGGTGGAGTATTTCCACCAGGTTGGGTTTAAACTGAAGATGTTTTTGAAGACCAAGCTGAAGACACGGGGGAGTTTGTTGATACATGTTTGTGTGTCTGTCAGTTGGTCTATTGAGTTGTAAGTGTCGTTAGTTAGTTTTAATAGAAAAGTCATTTTCTGTATTTGCGACACTTAAGTTTAGCATTAGGCGACACTTGCCTTAGTGACGCATAGCGACACTTAGGTAAGTGACGCATGAGGGCGGCGACATGCGACACTTCCCAAGTGACGCATGTCTGCCGATTTTGTTTTAGTATAAATTGAAACCTACGGGTTTTCGGCTAGGGTTGACGAAACCCTAGCACCATTTGTCGACTAAGCACTTCTGTAAACAGTTCCAATACGATTTACAAGCTAATATACTCGTTTACTTTGATTAATCATTGTTTTCGGTTTGAGTTTATTACTTGTTTGTGTAATTGATTGATTCCGCCAATCTATTACTATCGATCAACACTTAGATCCACATCCAGGGGGCACTCTCACATGTGTACTCCAAGATCACGAGGATTGGTAGTATGCTTGGTGATAATTGCTTCTTGCTTCTGAAAGGATCATCTTATCCTTCCCCTTATTCTTAAACAATCTTAGTCATATTAGAAGTGGTATCATTTTTAAATTATTTTGACTCACCCTTAAAAACCAAAAATAAATGTTTTTCAAACTGAGTGTTGCTTGAGGACAAGCAACGCCTAAGTGTGGGATAACTTGATGTGACTCAAATAGTCATGTTTTTAAGGGCAATATTCCGCACTTTTTGGACGTATCTTTAGTGAAAACATTCCAAAATGATCATTATTTACTAAAATTCACTAAAGTGGTCTAAATATAGGCGTTGCTGCAAAAATCAACTAAAACGTCCAAATAACAAGCATATCAGGGTGAATAAACGTGCACAAAATCCTCCGGCCTCATTTACCTTATATAGATCACATTCTAACTTCATCATATGATAAAACAGGTAAAATCGAGAAGGGAAAATCAAGAATCATGCAAATCGGATAAAGAACGGAGAAGACTGAGCAGTATCAGACCCTATAAAGTCATTTCGGCTATGCTTGAGCTATACACATCCAATTTCAGTGAAGTTGGCATCATTAGAAGCGTAACGGAATTTCGAAGACACAGGCGAAAGAATCAGGTCAAACGGACGCATAACGAAGGAGATACGCGCGTTTTAAGCAACGAACGAAATCAGACGGACACCGTATACGGCCTTTGCAACCGTATACGGCCTACCTAAGACCGTATACGGCCTCATACATACTGTATACGGCCCCACCAAGGCCGTATATGGCCCTATGCACCTCGTATCGTGCTTCGTTTGCTTGTACGTGCTGTTTCGCGAGTTGTACGGCTGATTTTTGAGCTTTGCCTATAAATAGGAGGACATCCCTCCTCATTTCACACACCTTAACACATTCTCACATTTCTCTCACTTTCATTTCTCTCTTTTTCTTTCACTTTCTCACTCTAACTTTCTCTCTCTAGCACTACTCTTAGGAGTTAGAGGAGAAAGGTTAGGGTTGAGCTTACGGTTCGAGTCTAGAGGAAGGTTTAGCTTGGTATTCTTGTTGTAACGAGTTTTTCAAGTTCAGACTATTTGTAATCCTCAGTATTACGCTGCTGTATTCCCGGTGATATCTAAACTTTACTTACTGTTATAATGCTTGTGATTTATGTTATTTCAGTTTGTATTCTGCATATTGCCATGTTTATAGAGTAGTTTAATATTGTGATTGTTAAAATGTAGATATTAGGAGTAGAGATGATGTTAAATTAATGTTTCATTTATACGATTGGAAATTGTTATGCTGTGTATCTGGTTAAGCTTATCCTGAATATAGATCTAGTCTCTCATCACCCTTTCCAGACTTTCACGTGACTGTTGCCCTAGGATAGGATCTGATCAACCCTAATACTATGAATATACAGTTATCTCCAGTTACAGTATGAAACTATGAACTTTCCTTTAAAAGGCACGGTACTTCGTATAGCGTTGGAAACACCACGTGTGGAGTACAAATACGTGGAAGCTAAGGAAATGCCATGGATTGTTTCATCGTGAATTACCTAGAAGTGACCCTTCTAGAACTGTGGTCTAGGAATCAAAGCTGTGGAAATGCTTGTTGCACTATACACCGTTAGTACACCTAAGATCTGGAACACTGTGGAAATGCTTAAATGCCCAGTACACCGTCAGTACATCTAGGGTTTGGAACACTGTGGAAATGCCTAATTGCCCTGTACACCGTGATTATTCCTAGGGATGAACGCCTGACTGTAAAGGAGGGTCTATATTTATGATGGTTAAGTATGTGCTTCAATATAAACAATACAGGGTAGTGTCAATCATATTGCTAGACATGCAAAACCCTAATCACACCCATAGTTTAACATACACAGGATACAATCAGTATTTGTTATGATAAAAGTAAATAGACGATTAGGTGTTAAGAAAGGTCAGTAAATACAATTGCGGTCTGTTGCCTTATGCCTGATCCCTAAAACATTTAGGGTGACTTTGTCTTAGTTAAGCAAAGGCTCAGGAGGGTTTGAAAACAGCCTGATCTGATCAGAATCATGATAACCTAGGATTCCAGTGACATATGTTTCTAGGGTTTCACCTGAACGTAGGGTCCTAGTGTTTACACCGAAAGTATGTCTACTCTTTATCTGGTAAATCTCCAATCAATTTTATAATGAACATCATCCCGAAACCCTAGTTATCCAAGTTTCAGCAATCACATCTCTACCTGTCTGCTTAAACCTTAATTTCATTTCTTGTTATTTACTTTTCTGTATTTAGGATAATTATAAAACAAAACCTTCCAAACAAAAATCTATCTACCTACCCCCATCCTAATTGCGACCATAATCTTTGGTGACCCGCTTTATTTCAATTCGCTCTGATTTAAGAACGACCTCGAGTTATACTTACTGCTTGCTCCCAAGGTAGGTAGTACTTATAGTTTGAGCCCCAGCTCTTATAAATTTAAAACTCACTGTCCGCCGCTTCTGTTGCTGTTGGAACAACAACCGGAGTCAAATCCGACCGACCGATAGGAGTGACGACACTAGGACAGTTGGGCCGAAAGTTTAAAGACTTAAATGTATTGGGTTGGACCGAAATGGGTTACGTAAACACTTGGGCCTAAACACTTAATTACTAAATTGGGCCAAACAGGGAATAATTATTAAATGGGCCATATTAATAGGCCGTAGTTTTAGTCATTGGGCCGAGACAAAAATCAAATGGGCTGGGTTATAACAAAATAAAATGGGTCGAAACCGTTGCATTCTATATTGGGCCGAATGGGTTTAAATAAGTGGGCCGAATTGAATCGTTCTGAAAACGGGCCAAATGTTGGGCCGAGCCCAACGAACCGTTAAATAATAAAATGTAAAACTACTCGAGTAATTATAAATGAAAACGAATACTTAATTTTAAAACATTTCGACAAATATAAAAAAGTCATTTTTTTACAAACTTATATATATGTGTGTGTGTGTGTGTGTGTGTGTGTGTGTGTGTAAAACGACGAACGATTATGATAATGAATATATATATACTTAATAACAATCGACGAACCTATATGTATATTATATATATATATATATATATATATATATATATATATATATTTACAAATGACGACTTTTCAATATAACGTTATATTTATTTTATAAACGGAAATAAATACAATGAGAAGTTTTATAACAAACTAAACATATATACATTTTATACGTAAAATACGTATTATAAACTTATCTATATACATATATATATATATATATATATATATATATACACACACACACACACACATACGACAAACACAATGTATTGAAATCATAATTATATATTTTCATATATATACACAAATGGAATATATGTTTAACGAACGTACGAAATATAATATACAACAAGTATATTTATATACATATATATGTACAACAATTATATATATGTACGACGCCAACAGAATGACATTTAAATATATCTATACAACTAGAACATGTATGTGGATATATTTAACAAGAAATACAACATAAGAAATAATAATGATATTTCAATATAATGTCAACAACTACTTGTACAATTTAAGAGATTAACAATTTCTCTAAAGCAAATAAATTATTAACAAAAGTTGATTTAACAAATCAAGGTACTTATGTTAATACAATTATTGTGTATAGGTTAACATACCTTGGGCGACACTTTTTTAGCTGCTAGCTTTCACATCGCATCTACTGTGAGTTTACAGCCCCTATTTTAAATGTTTTTCTGCTTTTAAACACAGGGGTGTTAAACATAGAAATTGCATGCCAACACATGCAACGAAATTGTAAATGCTTTATTTCTTTATACAAATTATTGATTTATGAAATTACATTTTCATAACTATTTTGGGAATTATAGAACGTATCCTAGTAATTACCTAGACTCGAAATGTATGCAAAAAAAGACCTTATGTCATGCAGACTGTAACCATTAGCTAGGTGACTCTAGCCACTGAGTATACGGATAATACTATTGCCATGACGACCCTCCTATGGTTGGAGCGTATACTTAAATGTCCTTCAGGCAAACAACATAAGTTCTGGTTGTGGTTTGGTTATAGGGTTAGGTCGCGTTACTTTAACTTGTAAGGTTTAGCTCACCTTGCAGGGGATCAAAGTCTTAGTATTTCTTACATAATTATAGGAAAAACATATCCTACAACTGTTTTATACCGTAAAACACAACGGTTACTTATTTTATACTGGCAGACAACCAGTAATATACTTTGGGGTAACATCCCACACAAAGCTTGATATTTTATGGTAACAGCCCTACAAAAATTATATTTTGTAAATGAATAACATTTCATTAATACAAACAAACTTGGTTAAACAAACCACATACTCATATAAACCTGTAAATTCACTCAACAATTTTGTTGACGATTTTTCTATGTTTTTCAGAAAATTAGCTGTGTAAGTCAGAATCGCTTGCATTCAGGATGGACAACCCTGGACTAATTAGGATGCCACTTATTTTGGGATGCGTTTGGAGATTTCCTCTGTATAACTGCATACATTGCAGTCATACCTATGAAATCTTATTTTAACCTTATGTATTTATTAAAATTTAATGTTTTAAATACTGCTACTACTGTTACGACATACCTTGTCGTAATCTTTTGTAATAACGGTTAAACCTGGCATTTATGTGTGATAAGTATAGGCAATTATAATAACAAGTTTAAATTAAGGAAATACTAAATAATACTATCACACAATTCAGGCAAGATTGACCCGTTCATGTAATATAGCTTAATAAGTAAGTCCAAATTTGAACACAAGGAACACAAGAAATGTGATTCTTATTTATAACTAATTATCTATTTATTCCTAATTACAAATATTTACAATTATAATACAAACGACTAAAGGATCCAATTTACAATAATCTACAAGATAAGGGGGACATTTTAGTTCTGAACGAACATATTTATATTTATATTTTGATACAGATTATAATAGATAAGTTTAAGGAACAACTTTAATAATACTCAATTGGATAGAAAATTATAATTATTCAAACTATTATTTATTAAACCTATTATATGTACTTATGTCTATTTGCTTTGTTGGCTATTATTACTGGTGATTTACTAATGTAGAAGATCACTTAGGGTTAAGTCAAATCCTCATCATAGCAACACAATCATAAGGTTACGCAAAGTGTTACTAATTAATAAGATCTATCATCAATTTATTAATACAATTTCTATGGTTAGGCTTGAATCGCAGTATTACTTTATATTAATGAATCATTCTTCGTCTATCGCATAAGATTAAGATCAAGACATAAACACAATCACTTAATTTATATAAACTTTAGATGGTCATCCTCATTTAATATAAATCAGTCTAATTATGTCAAGAATAATTACTAATACATCATAATAAAGACAATTCTTGTATAATAAACATTCAATAATATAGTTCCAACATAAACATATAATTCAAATAATAAACTCAATAAACATTCATTCAAACAATTATAATGAAAACCTAATTCACAATTAAATGTCGCACCCCCAAATTATGATGCGGAAGCGGTTCGGGTCGGGGCGCGACTAATTACATATCAAAGCACGTAAGATATAATGAACGACCACTATATGCGTCGTTTTACATTTGTATTGATAAAACCAAAAGTTTACATACAAAACATTGTTTACATTAGCTCGGTTGAAATTGAGAGATTTAAGTACATAATTAATCTATACAAAATATAATAATGCAGCTAAATATCTGATTGTATGAATGCTGACTCGAGCTAATGATTCCTGCTTGGCAGTCCAACCTACTGCTATGTACCTGTGATACATGCTAAAATGGGTCAGCGAAACGCTGGTGAGCTCACAGGTTTGTATGTCAACACATATTTGTATGAACCGCAAGATTTATAATTGAATTTAAAATGCAATTAAGCAAAATAAAAGTTATACAGCCATGAGCACATAGTCTGAGCTTAACTTGAGTTGTCAGGTCCAATTAAGGAAACCTAACTTGAATGCCTCCTACGAGTGCCTAATCTACACTCGTCTTGCCAAATGCTAATACGTCCGTTTGACCAGTTAGTGCGTGCTAACCCGGACGAGGATTGTCAATCCTATATGATATCATATACTAACATTCACGCTACTACGTATTACCAGACTATGCTATGGAGGGCTTTAAATTGATTAGCTTGAAACTCATGTAGTATTTGATTTGATTTGTACTTGCGTTCAACTTGTAAAACAAAACGAGCAATAATATCACACCCCTGATTGAAAAGCGGTAAAATAGGGGCCATGAGACTCACCTGAGCCTGAAGAGTTTATCTAAATAACTTTGATTGATTAGCCGAGTATCGATCTCCGAAGACTTATAACCTGAGGGTGTCCACGACACGCGATGGTTATAAATGTGAGTCGGTATCTCAAAGGACTACCTTTGTAGTTGCTACACAACTATATATGTCCAAATTACTACGATTTGGTTGATTATTTGATTTGTGTTTTGAAAACGTGTACGGCCCGTTGGTGACAGATTTATAATAATAACCTTAACTATTATTATTATACTTGAATTTATCCATTTTTGCGTATTAATCGTATCGTATTTGGTTTGGTTATTGAAAAGTGATTTTTAAACACTTAGAATGTTTTTGGCTTCTGTTTTCGGGTTTTTGCGACACAAAATGCGACACAATGCTTATGTTTCGCAACACAAGGCTTGTGTTCTGCAACACAAGGCTTGTGTCTCATGTCTGCGACTCAATATGCGACACAATGCTTGTGTTCCGCAACACAAGGCTTATGTGTTATGATATGCAACTTAATGCGACACTAAATGCGACACAATGCTTGTGTCTTATGTTTTGCGACACAATATGCGACACAATTCTTGCGTTCCGCAACACAAGGCTTGTGTCTTATGATATGCAACTTAATACGACACTAAATGCGACACAATGCTTGTGTCTTATGTTTTGCGACACAATATGCGAAACAATGCTTGTGTTCCGCAACACAAGGCTTGTGTTCCGCAACACAAGGCTTGTGTCGCAAAGATGAACACCAGCCCAGAACCCAGCGACTGTCGCGATTTTTCAACCCAAAACCCAAATCTAACTCATTTTTAGGCTGTAAAATCATGTTTTCTTCATACATTTGGACAATACTAAGTTGTGTAAACATTATAACACCGAAATAATACACCAAAATTAGTAAATCTAAGTTTTTAGAAATTTTCTTACAATTGCAAATCGGAGCTAGAGGAGGCCGAAAATGATAATGATGCGTTTGTAAATCTTGTTCCTTGCTTGATGGTGATTCCGAAAGTATAATTTTTGGTGTCGGTTATGCTAGATCCGAAAATTTGGTGGTGACGGGTTTGAGAGTTTTTAATGGTGTGTGTGTGTTTTGTATGGAATGGAAATGAAAGAGGAAATGGGGAGGAGGTGAGGTGTAGGTGAAAGCCTCACTTTTCAGTCCCCGCTCCGCGTTCCGCGCGGTGCTCGTTTACCCGATCGTTTAAGCGTTAAATATTTATTTTACGCGTTAAAATGTACGTTTCCAAAGAAGAAAAATTACTCGATGTTTTGGTTGAGGTATTTCATCAAATACTTTATATTTGAGTTATAATAATTATAACTTAACTTTGTTTCGAGTGTTTGCGCGTCTAATATTTTTACCGCGTAGTTTCAGTTTGTACGATATGATTTAATTAGGAAATATTATCAGAATAATATTTTGAATTTAATTGCGTTATTATATAACCTTATATTATTTAATAAGATTATTCACCAACGTCCGTATTAATTCAAAATCGAAATAGACTCGATTTTGAAACGCCTATGATTTAATCAAATCGTATAATTGTATATATTCAACAATATATATATTGATACATTAATTAGCCTAACACAGAACTAATTACATGTACTAAAACTTGATTAGGCACTAATTACTAGTTTGGAGTCGTGTTTGAAGTAGCGTCAGCAAACAACTGAGGATACTTGAGTCTCATTTGATCTTCCCGTTCCCAAGTGAATTCCGGGCCGCGCCGCGAATTCCACCTAACTTTGACGATCGGAATACGGCTTTGTTTGAGTTGTTTGACCTCACGATCCATGATTTCGGCGGGTTCTTCAACAAAGTGAAGCTTGTCGTCAATACGTATCTCATCGAGTGGAATGATAAGTGTCTCATCAGACAGACATTTCTTTAGATTTGAAATGTGAAAAGTGGGATGCACACTGCTGAGCTCGGCTGGCAGTTGCAATCGATGTGCCACTGGACCTATCCTCTCGAGGATCTCGAAAGGTCCAATGTATCTTGGGTTCAGTTTACCGCATTTTCTGAATCGGATGACACCTTTCCAAGGTGAAACTTTGAGAAGTACTCGATCCCCAACCTGGAACTCGAGTGGTTTGCGTCTCACGTCAGCATAGCTTTTCTGACGATCACGTGCGGCTTTGAGTTTGTTTTGAATCTCGAAGATTTTCTCGGTTGTTTCGTGAATGATTTCCGGACCCGTGAGTTGGCTATCCCCAACTTCGGTCCAACAGATAGGTGATCGGCACTTACGACCGTATAGTGCCTCGAATGGTGCAGCCCCAATACTGGTATGGTAGCTGTTGTTGTACGAAAACTCGCACAATGGTAGGTGTTGTTCCCTGTTTACACCGAAGTCAACTACGCAGGCTCGTAGCATATCCTCAAGTGTTTGAATTGTTCGTTCACTTTGGCCGTCGGTTTGAGGATGGTATGCGGTACTCATATCGAGACGGGTACCCAGTGATATTTGTAGTGATTGCCAAAAGTGAGATGTGAAACGACTGTCCCTATCAGAGATAATCGAGATTGGAACACCGTGTCAAGAAATGATTTCCTTGATGTAAATTCGTGTGAGGCGTTCCATTTTATCGGTTTCGTTGATCGCCAGGAAATGAGCAGATTTGGTGAGACGATCGACGATCACCCAAATGGTATCGCAACCGCTCGATGACTTGGGTAGTTTGGTTTTGAAATCCATGGCGATTTGTTCCCATTTCCATTCAGGAATACTGGGTTGTTGAAGTAACCCAGAAGGTTTTTGGTATTCAGCTTTGACTTTTGAGCAAGTAAGACACTTGCTGACATAGGTGGCGATTTAGGCTTTCATGTTCGGCCACCAATAGAATCCCTTGATGTCGTGGTACATTTTATCGGATCCCGGGTAAATAGAGTATTTGGACTTGTGAGCTTCATCCATCACCAAGTCTCGCAGGTTCCCAAAACTAGGCAACCAGATTTGGTTTGAGAAACACCTAACTCCGTTAGGTTTGATTTCAAATTGTTTATCCATGCCTCGCAAGGCTTCGTTTTTGATGTTATCGGTTTTCAGGGCTTTGAGTTGAGCAGCGAAAATATGAATGTTTAGATCATTGTGAATAGTCATACTGAGGGCTCGGACTCGAAGTGGTTTAGATCGCTCTTTTCGACTGAGGGCATCAACAACAACATTTGCCTTCCCTGGATGGTATTTGATTTCACAGTTGTAATCGGTAAGCAACTCGACCCAGCGACGTTGCCTCATGTTGAGATCCTTTTGATCGAATATGTGTTGGAGACTTTTGTGGTCGGTGAAGATTATGCACTTAGTGCCGTAAAGATAATGTCTCCATATTTTGAGAGCAAAAACGACAGCTCCAAGTTCGAGGTCATGCGTAGTGTAGTTCTTTTCGTGGATTTTGAGTTGTCGTGAGGCATAAGCAATGACCTTGTCTCGTTGCATCAACACACAACCGAGACCTTGATGTGAAGCATCGCAGTATACCACGAAGTCATCGGTGCCTTCGGGTAATGATAAGATTGGAGCACTGCAAAGCTTCTGTTTCAGAAGTTGAAATGCTGACTCTTGTTTTTCAGTCCAGTCGAACTTTTTGTCTTTCTGAGTCAGTGTCGTGAGTGGCAAGGCTATTTTTGAGAAGTTCTCGATGAATCGTCGATAGTAGCCGGCTAGTCCTAAAAACTGCCGTACTTCTGTTGGAGTTGTCGGCGATTGCCAATTTTTGATAGCCTCGATTTATGATGGATCGACATGGATTCCTTGACTGTCGATAACATGACCAAGGAATTGAACGGTTTGTATCCAGAACTCATACTTAGAAAATTTAGCATACAACTCTTCGTGTCTAAGTAGTTCTAGGATGGTTTTGAGATGATGCGCATGTTCCTGTTCGTTTCGCGAATATATGAGGATGTCGTCAATGAAGATAATGACGAACTTGTCGAGATAAGGCTTGCACACCCGATTCATAAGGTCCATGAATACAGCCGGTGCATTAGTTAGACCGAATGGCATAACTTGGAATTCGTAATGCCCGTAACGGGTTCTGAAAGCAGTTTTTGGGATATCGGTGTCGCGAACACGCAATTGATGATAACCTGATCGAAGATCAATCTTTGAATAACAACTCGATCCTTGAAGTTGGTCGAACAGGTCATCGATTCGAGGAAGTGGGTATCGATTCTTCACGGTCAACTTGTTCAACTCTTGGTAGTCGATACACATTCGGAAAGAACCATCTTTCTTTTTGACAAATAGGACCGGAGCTCCCCAAGGTGAAGAACTCGGCCTAATGAATCCTCTTTCCAGGAGCTCCTGTAACTGGGTGGACAACTCCTGAAGTTCGGATGGAGCTAAACGGTATCGTGCTCGGGCCACAGGCGCAGCACCTGGCACGAGATCGATTTAGAACTCAACCTGTCTTGGTGGTGGTAGACCAGGTAGTTCTTCTGGAAAGACTTCTGGAAAGTCTCGAACGATGGGCACATCCTCAAGTCGCTTCTCCTCCGACTTTTTCTCCATGATGTGCGCGAGGATGGTTGGGTAACCTTTTCTCAGCATTTTTCGGGTTTTCAAACAAGATATGATATTGAGTCTCGTCCCGCCGGTCTCCCCCTGTATGATTAAAGTTCCACCGGCGGCGAGGGGTATGCGAACGACTTTGTCATAACAAATGATTTCGGCTCGATGCTTGGACAACCAGTCCATACCCACAATGACGTCAAAACTTCCGATTTTGACAGGCATAAGATCGATTGAGAAGATTTCGTCGGTTAGGTTTAAAGTGCAATTAGGTATCACACTATCGGTTTCTATGAGTTTTCCATTTGCTAGTTCTACGGTGTACTTAACATCTAAGGCCACGGGGGTGATGTCAAGTAGTGGATAAAACTCATCAGAAATAAAGCTCCTATCGGCACTAGTATCAAATAGAACAGAAGCAGTTAAGTTGTTGAGGAGGAACATACCCGTGATCACATTCGGGTCTTGACGGGCATCCCCGGAGTTGAGTACGAACGCTCTTCCCTTTGCATTGTTGTTGTTGTTGTTGCCCTTGTTCCTTCGTTTAGGACATTCATTCCTGAAATGTCCGGCCTCCCCACATCCATAGCAGGATTTAGGTTGTTGGGTAATGCTGTTGGAGGCATTGTTGTTGGGTTTGGGGGCTCGGCAATCTCGGGTCAAATGCCCGTACCTCCTGCAGTTGTTGCAGGGAGTATTGCATGGACCGTCATGGTGGTAGTTACACTTGGAACAGTATGGTCTGTCTCCAGTGTAGCTACGTTTGGTATCAGTATTGGTGTTGTAAACTTGAATGGTGTTGGTTTTCTTGTTTGGTTGGTTTTGGTGCTCAGAGGGTTTTCGCTTGTTGTTGGAGGAGGTATTGGGTGTCTCACGGCTGACAACCAGCGCCATGAGCTCATGTGCTAGCCGAATGGCACTTTTCGTAGTGGTTGGCTTAGATGAAGCAACATTCCCCTGGATATTCTCCGGGAGACCGCGAATGTATCTCTTGATGCTCTTCTCCTCCGGATCAACCAGTCCCGGGCATAACAAAGCGAATTGCTAGAATTTGGTGGTATACCCAGCAATATCAGTCCCTTGCACAGTCAGGTGCCAGAACTCTTCCTCTAGACGGTGCAGTTCTTCTTCAGGGCAGTATTTTTCTCTGAGCTTTTTCTTTAGTTCAGCCCAGGGAAGTTGGTTTGCTATTTCGATGCCTACAGAGTTGGCGTGGGTGTTCCACCACGTAATTGCACCTTCCTGAAAGGTGTAGGCAGAGAACTTGACCTTGTTTTCTTCAGCACAGTTGCAGAGGTTGAAGACGGATTCCATACGTTCGATCCATCTGATTAGACCAATAGCACCTTCAGTGCCCTTGAAATAAAGTGGTTTGCAGCTAAGAAAATCCTTGTAGGAACAAGGTTTGACGACAGGGGTGGTGTCAACAGTCTGATCACTGTTTCGTTGTGAGCTCCGAGCGGCCAGAGCATCGGCCACAGCTCGGGAGACAATGGCATTGATTTCGGCATCACTGTAACTTTTCTTCTTGGGCGGCATGATTCTTCAAGAAAGAACAAAAGGTACGTAAGAATTTGCACCAGAATAAAAATTACAATAGATGCATATATGTAAAAGCGGTAACATACGACATCACAATGTAACATTAATAATGTAGAATAATCGAGGGGAATTGTCAATTGATATTACGAGTTCAAGAGGTGATAGACCATTCCGAGTTGTGAGTTCCAAAAGTTACAGGATTAGATGTTTTTACAAAAATACCGGGAATAGTTACATCCGGTCGAATTACATAGGTCCTACGAAAGCATAATAGAATACAGATTTCAGCCTAAGCTAATTCTGACGTAGATTGAGTTGTGGCAGCAGTGCAGTGAGGTGGTTCACAGACTCTGCAAGTCTGTTGGCAGTTCGGAGGGCGTCCTCGGTTTCCTTTAGACGTGTCTCGCACTGATGTAGCCTTGACTGTAGGACAGAGATTTCATTTCGGTTGCCAATCACCTGGTTGTGGACAACCTCCATGGTTTCGATTGTTTCTCCCACTTGATTTTGAAGAGTGTTCACGGTGTTGACAGTGTGCTCGTGATCTTCAGAGACTTGCTCGATTCGTTCCATAGCTGTGAGTCTCCAGTTTTAGCGAGTTTCTTGGAGTTCAATATCCATAGTGTTAAGTCGTTGTTCGTGGTGATGTACCCTAGCGGCTAAGTCCAGTAGAGTGGGGTGAGTTGGATATGGGCTAGCCCGAGGCGACCTGGTGTCCCCCTAGCTACCCTTGAGGTTTGTGATTCGTACGGATAAGAACGCGATGAACCGGGTGGTGTATTTGCCATTCTGAGACAAAGCGTTAGAAAGAATGAGGCCTATACTCATATAATACGTATATAATATAGCCTAAGATTGTAACGAGGTCTATCTATGTATATATATATATATATATATATATATATATATATATATATATATATATATATCACATAATAGCCTAAGGTGTCTAACACAGACATGTTTGAGTCTCGGTTCTCTTGAGGTCAGAGTCAACTAGTGTATTCCAGTTTAACATAATTGTTTCAGGCCTTACATCATATTTCCTTAATTGTACATAGTTGATCAGGCTACATTAAATTAAAGTCGTATGCTGTAATTCTTGAACCAGTCATGCCTAATAAGGAGTACTGCCCAACGGTCATAGTCTAGGCCCACTAAATGCAACCTAGTTCACTATAACCTTAGGCTATGATACCAATCTGTCGCACCCCCAAATTAAGATGCGGAAGCGATTCGGGTCGGGCGCGACTAATTACATATCAAAGCACGTAAGATATAATGAACGACCACTATATGCGTCGTTTTACATTTGTATTGATAAAAAAAAAAGTTTACATCAAAAACATTGTTTACATTAACTCGGTTGAAATTGAGAGATTTAAGTACATAATTAATCTATACAAAATATAATAATGCCACTAAATCTCTGATTGTATGAATGCTGACTCGAGCTAATGATTCCTGCTTGGCAGTCCAACCTACTACTGTATACCTGTGATACATGCTAAAATGGGTCAGCGAAACGCTGGTGAGCTCACAGGTTTGTATGTCAACACATATTTGTATGAACCGCAAGATTTATAATTTAATTTAAAATGCAATTAAGCAAAATAAAAGTTATACAGCCATGAGCACATAGTCTGAGCTTAACTTGAGTTGTCAGGTCCAATTAAGGAAACCTAACTTGAATTCCTCTTACGAGTGCCTAATCTACACTCGTCTTCCCAAATGCTAATACGTCCGTTTGACCAGTTAGTGCGTGCTAACCCGGACGAGGATTGTCAATCCTATATGATATCATATACTAACATTCACGCTACTACGTATTACCAGACTATGCTATGGAGGGCTTTAAATTGATTAGTTTGAAACTCATGTAGTATTTGATTTGATTTGTACTTGCGTTCAACTTGTAAAACAAAACGAGCAATAATATCACACCCCTGATTGAAAAGCGGTAAAATAGGGGCCATGAGACTCACCTGAGCCTGAAGAGTTTATCTAAATAACTTTGATTGATTAGCCGAGTATCGATCTCCGAAGACTTATAACCTGAGGGTGTCCACGACACGCGATGGTTATAAATGTGAGTCGGTATCTCAAAGGACTACCTTTGTAGTTGCTACACAACTATATATGTCCAAATTACTACGATTTGGTTGATTATTTGATTTGTGTTTTGAAAACGTGTACGGCCCGTTGGTGACAGATTTATAATAATAACCTTAACTATTATTATTATACTTTGATTTATCCATTTTTGCGTATTTATCGTATCGTATTTGGTTTGGTTATTGAAAAGTGATTTTTAAACACTTAGAATGTTTTTGGCTTCTGTTTTCGGGTTTTTGCGACACAAAATGCGACACAATGCTTGTGTTTCGAAACACAAGGCTTGTGTTCTACAACACAAGGCTTGTGTCTCATGTCTGCGACACAATATGCGACACAATGCTTGTGTTCCGCAACACAAGGCTTGTGTCTTATGATATGCAACTTAATGCGACACTAAATGCGACACAATGCTTGTGTCTTTTGTTTTGCGACACAATATGCGACACAATGCTTGTGTTCCGCAACACAAGGCTTGTGTCTTATGATATGCAACTTAATGCGACACTAAATGCGACACAATGCTTGTGTCTTTTGTTTTGCGACACAATATGTGACACAATGCTTGTGTTCCGCAACACAAGGCTTGTGTTCCGCAACACAAGGCTTGTGTCGCAAAGATGAACACCAGCCCAGAACCTAGCGACTGTCGCGATTTTTCAACCCAAAACCCAAATCTAACTCATTTTTAGGCTGTAAAATCCTGTTTTCTTCATACATTTGGACAATACTAAGTTGTGTAAACATTATAACACCGAAATAATACACCAAAATTAGTAAATCTAAATTTTTAGAAATTTTCTTACAATTGCAAATTGGAGCTAGAGGAGGCCGAAAATGATAATGATGCGTTTGTAAATCTTGTTTCTTGCTTGATGGTGATTCCGAAAATATAATTTTTGGTGTCGGTTATGCTAGATCCGAAAATTTGGTGGTGATGGGTTTGAGAGTGTTTAATGGTGTGTGTGAGTTTTGTATGGAATGGAAATGAAAGAGGAAATGGGGAGGAGGTGAGGTGTAGGTGAAAGCCTCACTTTTCAGTCCCCGCTCCGTGTTCCACGCGGTGCTCGGTTACCCGATCGTTTAAGCGTTAAATATTTATTTTACGCGTTAAAATGTACGTTTCCAAAGAAGAAAAATTACTCGATGTTTTGGTTGAGGTATTTCATCAAATACTTTATATTTGAGGTATAATAATTATAACTTAACTTTGTTTAGAGTGTTTGCGCGTTTAATATTTTAACCGCGTAGTTTTAGTTTGTACGATATGATTTAATTAGGAAATATTATCAGAATAATATTTTGAATTTAATTGCGTTATTAAATAACCTTATATTATTTAATAAGATTGTTCACCAACGTCCGTATTAATTCAAAATCGAAATACACTCGATTTTGAAACGCGTACGATTTAATCAAATCGTATAATTGCATATATTCAACAATATATATATTGATACATTAATTAGCCTAACACAGAACTAATTACATGTACTAAAACTTGATTAGGCACTAATTACTAGTCCTAATTTCACGGTTGTCACATTAAATCAAATAAACAGTATCATAAATAACTCAATAAGGTTATTAAAGTTACAAGGATAAATAAATCGAACCAATTGTCGAACTAGCTTTTCCTAGGGTTAAAAACCTTCAAACCCTAGCTCCTTAGCCTCCAAAATCGCACCTAAAGTCGACCTAAAACCTTAACTTTCGGTTTTAGTATTCTTGAATCGTATATCCTTAAACCTGAATTAAGCCTCTATTTATAGTTTTGCTGGCCGACCTTCCAACCGCCGGTTGGATATTCCAACCGCCGGTTGGCCTCTTTGATTCCTGGTCCAACTCCACGTGTTTCCACCGCCTTAAAACCCTAATACTCCAACCGCCGGTTGGGCTTTCCAACCGCCGGTTGGACCTTAATTCCAGAATATTCCAATTACGGGCTCGGGCTTTAATTTTAGACTTCTCTTTTCTTTAACGGATTCAACTTGTTTTCTTGGCCCAATTCTTTATTATTAGCATCTTAGTCATCATTTCTTCAAGGTTTAAGCTCCTATTTCTTCATTCTTTCATTTTCTTCAGTTTCATCCAGTTTCAGATTCGTTTTTGTTCCTTTTTCTTATATTTTTAATTAAAATACATCTCTGCAAATATTAACAAAATAAGTTTCTAAAATCATATAAATGCACTAAAATGTATATAAATATAGGGATAAATTACTATAAAATATACTATCTATTTGATGCTTATCAAATATCCCCACACTTAAGTTCTGCTTGTCCTCAAGTAGAATACTGAATAAAATTTAAAAATAAGCATCAAACTAATATTTAAAAATCAGAATACCAATACTAAAAATCTATTTCATAAATTAAAAATTTTAACAATTTAATTAACATGGATAACTATAATGTATAAATAAAAATTGTTATTATTTGTGTAATATATAGCTCATGAATGATTACTAATATATTTGTCCACTTTAAACAATCTATGTTTATATTTCTGAATACACTTTTATTGTTAATATGTATATTACTTATGATTTTCATATATGATATACTTTTAAATTTAATTATACAATTTACTTTTATATTCCAAATAAATATATGAAATACATTTTTAAAAATCAAGACATTGGTGACAGGTCTGCATTTTCATGCAACAGAGCGACATAACTTGATTCAGGTTTAAGCAAAACCAAACTTGGTCAAACCATTTTGGCGACCTTATTAGGTATCTTTTAATTTTTAAGATTTATCAAGTACTTTTGACTTGTGTTTGCTTAATTTTTAAGTATATATTAATAGAAACCAGGTCTATACTTTCGTGTAACAGAGGAAACCATCAATATATACCCCCAAATGTACTCAGATAAGTAAAAAGATATAAAATTATTGCATAACAAATTTAAAAATTAAGACTTTTATGTCATACATCATATTGTATCATAAAATAATAAACAAGTTAATTAATTATTTTATTAAAATTTCGAAATCTTCATATAGATTGCCTATTAGTACATCATATTACATAACTATATATTACTTCCTTATTTAAGTAGCTTACATTATTTATACAAAACAGTTAATCCACATTAAAGTCTAAACTTTTAAATACAAAACAAAACTTTTAACAAAAGTATTCTAACTAATAAATACTTAGTTATTAACTTAAAATTTTTAAATTTTTAATAAAATTTAAGAACAATAGAAACTTAAATGATTAATTAAAGATATTCTTTTTCTTACGAACCCTATCCCCACACTTAAATTATACAATGCCCTCATTGTATAAAAATTGATAAACAAAAGTGAGTAAGGGAAAGAAAAATAGAACAGAAAACTCCCCTGACTGAAATTATAAATTTCACCATTGGCTAAGAAAAATCTGCTTGGTTGATTCCTTCATCTTCTTGAAAAATAATATACAACATCCACACTTTCATAGTTAATCACGATTGCATTTAGCATATGCAATAAGCCTTTAAACCCCTCGGTATCCCGAGTGGACGAGTTATAGTCTCGTGAGGGTTTCCAGTTAACATACCCACAAAGTTCATCTTTTTCCAAAACTTCCAATTTTAATGCATTATTCAGCTGTACTATATCATATTGTATACTATATACTAACTTCGAAAAGTGGTAACGATATTCTAAAAATAAACAGACAAACAAATTAAACATACCAAATAAATAAATTAAATACATGCTATAAAAACTTATAAAACTACTGCTATTCAGATTATCTCCAAATAAATCTAAAAAGTATTCAATCTCTAGTTGGGTACCTACAACCATCGATCTCCTATCTTAATACTGATAAGATTCTAAAAAGTGTCCAACCGTTAGTTGCAGGTTGGTTTATAGCAACGATTTTAACTTTTATCATATTAACCCTATTTAATTCAATTAGCAATGTACCCTAAAACTAAAATTAAATAGCCACACAATATTTCTAATATTAATACACTAATTCTTAAACTTATTTAACAAACTTTATTTACTTCAAATGATTGATTAAAATTTTCTTATCAATGTTTCATATCATTATCTAGTATAACTTTTTATAATAATTATCTTTATAGCAAAAACATATATACAATTCAGATTCCCAAAAATCCTAACTATAAAGATCAATTAAATAAAAGCAATCACTGGATTAATGTATCCACACCTTATTAAGAAAATAAGATTAATATTCAAAGAAAAACCATTCATTCACTAAGTTAACAATATATATAATTATTAGTCTAGCATAGTTAAATTTATCATACCTACTTCCATTATCTTATCAAAATATTTTAACAATTCTTATAGAATAACTTATACTTGTCAAACCAACATTATAAACATTTTACGATGTCATAAAAAAAAACTTAAAAGTGAGGATAAAACCCAATATGAATCTTAAAATGATTTTGTATGCAGGCATAAAATATGGTTATTAAATTGAAAAGTACCATACCTTATATAATATAACCGAGATTAATATGAGAATATTTAACCACTTCAATACTAAAAGAGAAATAACATTCAAACATATATATGAACATGACAATTATTCCTAAAATAACACATATATTAAAAACTTAATATCTGTCAACAAACAAATAACGAAAGTTTAAAAGAAATCGTAAATAACAAAATAAAAATAAGAATGTGCAAAATGTCTTCAAAGTTGATGAACCCATTCTCAAGCTAGTAGTGAAACATAGTAACCATTCGGTAGCATAAAAGTTATAGGGATTTTCTGATCAGGGGGAAAGATTCTTAAAAAGTATCTAAACATGGTTTTAGTGATATCAGGTACTTGAGCAGTGGAATCTTCAAAATGTCGGTAATGTTCATCAGCTGCTATTTGCAATTCGTAAAATTCCCTTATTATTTTATTTATTGTCTTTGCTACCTGTCATTCCTCATTAATCACCTTATATCCATTTACTTCCTTAACTTCACGCTCTTGATGCTTACGTCTTAACTCATCCATAAAACCATAAAATCCTAAATGTAACATTTCATACTTTCCAGTTGTAGGATTTCTTACTACCTCTTCAACTTCCCATACTATTCCTTTCATTAACTCTCTCTGACGCTCAGTAAACAACAATCCCGAAAATCTAAACATATTTATCATTTTTGTATAAATCTGAGATAATCCTAAATGAAATAGATCATTGTGACAAAAATGATTCATCCCATGAAAAATTGACTTAAGCTCCATAATCACATAGTTCGCCACATTAAAATCTTCTCAATTATGTATTTTTGTTCAGGTGTAAAGTCAAAAGTAGATGCTCTGATAACAGCCATAATATGATATGTATCATTTTTCCCTACTTCTAAAAGCTGAATCAATCCACCTCTCGTACTAACTACTGGCACAGGTATCCTTCCTAAATCAGTATCTTCAACCTCAGTGTTAATACCTAAATCATTTCCTTCTTCTTCTAATATAGTATCTAGTGTAGGGTTATTAAATATCCTAAGAGAATGTTCATCAACACAGACATCCTTGCATTCCACAGTTTCATTCAAAATTTCCATTTGCTTATTTTCCATTTCAATAACAGTTAACGAAGTCTGTATACACAAATTATCACTTAATTTAGAACACATATAATACAAGTAAAACATATTATACGAATAAAATACATTTACATAATTACACATATTTAATTAAATTGCGTTTACAAAGCTTAGTCAATAGATCTCGGTAGCTCCATTGATAGTACACAAAAGTGGAGAAACAGGTCAGCGCTAAGCTTATTAAAAACATATTTCTTTCGAGAAGCACCTTACCTCTTATATGATAAATCAATAAGGTAGGGCTTTACTCTCCTTATACCTTTGTTTTTGTCAGTATTCTCAATGGGTGAGCCGATATTTCTAATTGATTGTGCAAAGTATCAAAAATAAAAATTATACAAGTTAAATAATTAGTTTAATTAAAATACACCGCTCCCCCGGTAAAACAAAAGTTCAACCGGTTAAGTGTTCCCCGACAGCGGAGCCAAAAACTTGATGTGTGCTAAGTATAGGCAATTATAATAACAAGTTTAAATTAAGGAAATACTAAATAATACTATCACACAATTCAGGCAAGATTGATCCGTTCATGTAATATAGCTTAATAAGTAAGTCCAAATTCGAACACAAGGAACACAACAAACGTGATTCTTATTTATAACTAATTATCCATTTATTTCTAATTACAAATATTTACAATTATAATACAAACGACTAAAGGATCCAATTTACAATAATCTACAAGATAAGGGGGACAATTTAGTTCCGAACGAACATATTTATATTTATATTTTGATACAGATTCTAATAGATAAGTTTAAGGAACAACTTTAATAATACTCAATTGGATAGAAGATTATAATTATTCAAACTATTATTTATTAAACCTATTATATGTACTTATGTCTATTTGCTTTGTTGGCTATTATTACTGGTGATTTACTAATGTAGAAGATCACTTAGGGTTAAGTCAAATCCTCATCATAGCAACACAATCATAAGGCTACGCAAAGTGTTACTAATTAATAAGATCTATCATCAATTTATTGATACAATTTCTATGGTTAGGCTTGAATCGCAGTATTACTTTATATTAATGAATCATTCTTCGTCTATCGCATAAGGTTAAGATCAAGACATAAACACAATCACTTAATTTATATAAACTTGATATGGTCATCCTCATTTAATATAAATCAGTCTAATTATGTCAAGAATAATTACTAATACATCATAATAAAGACAATTCTTGTATAATAAACATTCAATAATATAGTTCCAACATAAACATATAATTCAAATAATAAACTCAATAAACATTCATTCAAACAATTATAATGAAAACCTAATTCACAATTAAATCAAATAAACAGTATCATAAATAACTCAATAAGGTTATTAAAGTTACAAGGATAAAGAAATCGAACCAATTGTCGAACTAGCTTTTCCTAGGGTTAAAAACTTTCAAACCCTAGCTCCTTAGCCTCCAAAATCGCACCTAAAGTCGACCTAAAACCCTAACTTTCGGTTTTAGTATTCTTGAATCGTATATCCTTAAACATGAATTAAGCCTCTATTTATAGTTTTGCTGGCCGACCTTCCAACCGCCGGTTGGATATTCCAATCGCCGGTTGGCCTCTTTGATTCCTGGTCCAACTTTACGTGTTTCCACAGCTTTAAAACCCTAATACTCCAACTGCCGATTGGGCTTTCCAACCGCCGGTTGGACCTTAATTCCAGAATATTCCAATTACGGGCTCGGGCTTCAATTTTAGACTTCTCTTTTCTTTAACGGATTCAACTTGTTTTCTTGGCCCAATTCTTTATTATTAGCATCTTAGTCTTCATTTCTTCAAGGTTTAAGCTCCTATTTCTTCATTCTTTCATTTTCTTCAGTTTCATCCAGTTTCGGATTCGTTTTTGTTCCTTTTTCTTCAATTTTTAATTAAAATACATCTTTGCAAATATTAACAAAATAAGTATCTAAAATCATATAAATGCACTAAAATGTATATAAATATAGGGATAAATTACAATGAAATATACTATCTATTTGATGCTTATCAGGCATCTTAATACATTATGTTGCGCAATAGCCATATGCTCTTAGTATGTATGTACTACTTGGTTGATTCACTGTTCGCAGCCTCGCCACGTCACCAAAGCTTCCGCACATTTAATTAGTAATGATCGTAATTACCGTTTGGCGGGGTGTGACAGACTTGGTATCAGAGCCATTGGTTATAGCGAACTAGAAGTCTTTAAGTGACTGAAAATCTTAGAGACCTAGACCATAGCCTTGGCTAGAACATTCATTGCATTCATACATACGTTTGCATACATCTATCATACGACTAACACGACACACCCGGTTTCTTTTGTCTCAGCATGTCGAGACAGCACCCGATATATGTGTCTGACTCAGAGGAGGAGCCGATGGAGGAATCCTATCAGAGCCTTGCGAGTTCAGGAGTGACTGTTCATCCTAGGGCTACATCTGACCACTCTAGTGATGCCTACATCACGCCACGCCAGACCTCACATGTGGTCGCACCTACTACTGCTTACACTGATTTTACCACACGTATGTTAGGGTCTACCTTTATGGCAACATGCCATATGATTACTGGGCCTTCTAGAGGACCGGTACCGAGGATGACACCGATGAGTTGTGTCCGAGATTTCCCTACTGGACCGTCAGCGCTGAGAGGCAAGGCGCCGATAGATGAGCCTTCTGAGCCACCATAGAGGACACCTAGATTCGCTCATCTGGAGTGGATGACTCCTATGCTAAGGCGGTGGAGATCACTAGAGGGTATTCCCTCTACGTTTGAGACTGGAGAGTCCTCGCGATCACCAGCTCCACTGCCTACTATTGGAGAGCCCGTGGAGTTGACCCTCCCTACCCTTATTGCTGTTATTCGTACACTGTTTCATATTTCAGGTGGCAGGGGTGTTCACCTTGCAGAGTTACTGAGCGATGTCTCTCGTTTGGACGGAGACATGGCAGATGTACATGAGCGTTGCCATTTCTTGATGGGCAACATGGTTGCTGCCCGAGAGATAGCTGAGTCCGCACTTGCTCGTGTGAGAATACTGGAGAGACGTGCTAGGACTGCAGGGTTTGCGATTGGAGCTTGTGTGTTGATGGCTGTGTTGAGGACAGCTGTGGGATTGTTCTTACCATATTTCCGTTAGACTCAGGTACGGCGGGTTGTGCCTACTTGGGTTAGATAGACTACTTTTGGCTGATGGGTATGTTAGGAGACCCATCACGTAGTATATGGAGGTGTATCAAATGGGCATGTGTATGTATATATAAGATTTGTACTAGGTGAAAATTGAAGATAGAATGGGCATATGTATAGGAAAACCCATTGTCTTTTGTATAGCGCTAACCGCTGATGGGCGTATTAGGGATCCCATCTTGTTTTGTACGAAACCATTGTATCAGCGTTGTACCTTTTGATATAATATAACATATGTTTGGTTTGTATTTTGTATTCATTACAATTGTCAACAACTATAGTATTATATCTATATCTATATGCGTGTGATTGAACGATAACAAATCGATAGCCCTTGTCATCATTTCTTGTAAACCTTGAAACTTACCACACTTTGACTGTTGATTCTTATCCTGAATTCCTTTGAACCTAATTGTGTTAAATGATGATGAAAAGAAATATGTATTTGGCATTATATAATGACGCCTGGCCAACGTGATTATATTATATTATATTAAGTACATGTGGGCGTTTCAAAGTCGTGTGACATATAATGTGAAACCTTGTTCTTCATCCATCATACTGTTCCTTTGTTAAACAATGTGAAATCTTGTCCTTTTCACATTCACTATCTTGGCTTTGACTTCTGCATTTTCTTAACCGCAGAACGGAATCATGCCGCCAAAGCGACGAACTACCAAGAACAGTAGGCGAACGACTACTCCTCCAGTCCCGGAAAACACTCCACCACCGAACAACGAGGAAACTACTGAACAAATGATCGCGCGACGAATAGCTGAAGGTATTGCCGAGTATGAGGCAAGCCGAAATCGCGAGAATGGAATAAATAACAGCGGATCTACCCCTGTTAACACTGAGACACCTGAGAATACCCGCCGAGGGTGTTCATACAAGAAATTTCTGGCTTGTAAGCCAACTACTTTCCGTGGCACCGAGGGTGCTATTGGTATCATTCACTGGATAGAAAAGATGGAATCAGTGTTAGATATCAGTGATTGTTTACCTGAGTGTATGGTGAAGTATACCACCTGCACCTTGGCTGACAAGGCGCTAACATGGTGGAACAGCCAACTTCAATCCCTTGGACGTGAAGCTGCCCACTCCATGTCCTGGGGAGTCCTGAAAAACATGATGCTAGAGGAGTTCTGTCCCCGTAGTGAAATGCAGAATGTTGAAGCCGACTTGTGGGACATTAAGATGATTGGTGCTAATATCACTGGGTACACTACTAAGTTTCAGGAACTAGCGCGACTGGTGCCACACATGGTGACACCCGAGTTTAAACGCATTGAGCGTTACATCTGGGGATTGGCACCTTAGATCCGTAGTCTAGTTACATCATCAGAGCCTGCCACATTCAGGAGTGCTGTTACTCTAGCTCAGAGGTTGACCGATGAGGCGGTCAGAATGGAAACCTTAACCAAAAAGGTTGTGACGGGAAAAGTTGAGCCAAGCAGCACTGAAGCTGGTAGTTCTGGGGGTTCGAAGCGTAAGTGGAACGGCAAAGGGAGTGACCGTCAGGGTCAAACAAATAAGAAAGGATCTGGAAACCCAAAGTCCTATGCTACCACCACTGTGGAACCAAAGCCATACTTGGGTAACAAACCTAGGTGTGACAAGTGTAACAAACACCATGACGATGAATGTTGGTTTTGCAACAGCTGTAGAGGTTGGGGTCACAAAACCCAAAACTGTAAAGTTAACCCTACACCCAGGGGAAACACGGAACGCCAAAATCAAGGATGTTTTGAATGTGGCGACACGAGGCACTATCGGAATCGTTGCCCTCGACTCAACAACCAAAACCCCAACAACAACCCGAATAACCAGAACCGCAATGTCAACAACACCAATAACCACAACAACAATGATAACAACCGCGGTAACAACAACAACAATCAGCCAGTTCGTGGACGTGCGTTTGTGATAGCAGCAGCAGAAGCGCGTCAAGATCCTAACACAGTTACTGGTACGTTTCTAGTAAACAACCATTTTTCATCTGTGTTATTTGATTCTGGTGCTGATTTAAGCTTTGTGTCCACTGAGTTTAGACCACTATTAGAGATGGAATCCCTTAAGCTAGATAATAAATACACTGTAGAGCTAGCCGATGGTAAGTTGATTGAATCAGGAGAAATAGTACCAGGATGTACCTTAACATTGGAAGGACATTCTTTCAACATAGAATTACTACCGGTAGAACTAGGGAGCTTCGATATAGTGGTTGGCATGGACTGGTTGTCGAAAAACCGTGCAGAAATTGTATGTTATGAGAAGTTGGTACATCTACCGTTACCGACAGGTGAAACCTTGGAAATACAAGGAGAGAAAGGAAACCGTGCAGTAAAAATGATTACGTGCATGAAAGCGAGTAAATTTCTGCGAAAGGGTTACCAAGCATTCTTGGTACATGTGATTGAGAAGAAAACCGAAGAGCGACGCATAGACGATGTGCCTATCGTACGTGAATATCCAGGAGTATTTCCTGACGAGTTACCAGGATTACCACCCCCGCGTCAAGTGGAGTTTCATATCGATTTAGTGCCTGGAGCTTCACCAATTGCTCGCGCACCTTATCGTTTAGCTCCATCAGAAATGCAGGAGTTGTCTGCACAGTTGCAGGAACTCTTAGACTTAGGATTCATCCGACCGAGCTTTTCACTTTGGGGAGCTCCGATTATGTTTGTCAAGAAAAAGGATGGATCAATGCGGATGTGCATCGATTATCGAGAACTAAACAAAGTAACTATCAAAAATCGATACCCACTACCACGCATCGATGATTTATTTGACCAGCCACAAGGGTCGAGTTACTACTCGAAGATTGACTTGCGATCTGGATACCACCAACTGAAGGTACGGGATGAGGATATCCCTAAGACTGCGTTTAGAACTCGATACGGTCATTATGAGTTCCTAGTTATGCCGTTTGGATTGACAAATGCGCCAGGCGTGTTCATGGATCTCATGAATCGAGTATGCAAACCTTATCTCGATAAGTTCGTCATTGTGTTTATCGACGACATATTGATATACTCACGAACGAAGGAAGATCACGAACAACATCTGAGAATAATTCTTGAACTACTGGAGAAAGAGAAGCTTTATGCAAAGTTCTCTAAGTGCGAATTTTGGATGCGTGAGGTTCATTTCCATGGTCATGTGATCAATAACAAAGGAATTCACGTGGACCCATCCAAAATTGAGGCGATTAAGAACTGGGAAGCCCCGAAAACTCCATCCGAGATACGACAATTTCTTGGGCTAGCCGGCTATTACCGACGATTCATCAAGAATTTTTCAAAGATAGCCTAGCCACTTACTGCTCTAACTCAAAAGGATAAGAAATTTGATTGGGGCGAGAAGCAAGAGAATGCTTTCCAACTGATAAAATAGAAATTGAGTACCGCGCCCATTCTATCATTACCAGAAGGAGTAGAAAACTTTGTTGTCTACTATGATGCTTCACATCAGGGATTGGGTTGCGTGTTAATGCAAAACGACAAAGTTATTGCTTATGCGTCTCGTCAGTTGAAAGTTCATGAGAAGAACTATACGACACATGACTTAGGACTGGGAGCAGTCATTTTTGCTCTTAAGATTTGGAGACACTACCTGTACGGTACAAAGTGTACTATCTTCACTGATCACAAAAGTCTTCAACATATATTTGATCAGAAAGAACTCAACATGAGACAAAGACGTTGGGTTGAACTACTGAATGATTACGACTGTGAAATCAAGTATCATCCGGGCAAAGCCAATGTAGCAGCGGATGCCTTGAGTCGTAAAGAAAGAACTAAACCTCGCAGAGTTCGAGCTTTGGGATTGAAAATCCACTCGGACCTCATTACTCAAATTTGTGATGCTCAACGATTAGCTTTCGTTCCCGAACGCCTTAAGGAAGAATCCTTGAAGGAAATGGACAAACAACTTGAAACAAAGGACAATGGAGTGTTTTATTTTATGGATCGAATTTGGGTTCCTTGTGTTGACAAACTACGTAACCTGATATTGGACGAAGCTCATAAGTCCAATTACTCGATACATCCCGGTGCAGACAAAATGTACCACGACCTGAAAGGTTTCTATTGGTGGCCTGGCAGGAAACGAGACATTGCCACTTATGTTAGCAAATGCCTAACCTATGCAAAAGTCAAGGTTGAATACCAAAAACCGTCAGGACTTTTGCAACAGCCTGAATTGCCCAAATGGAAACGGGAACAAATTACAATGGACTTCATCGCAAAGTTACCTAGAACGACGTCTGGTGCAGACACCATATGGGTGATTGTCGACCGACTAACAAAGTCAGCCCACTTTTTAGCCATCAAGGAAAAAGATAAAATGGAAAAGCTGACTAGAATCTATCTGAAGGAGATTGTTTCTAGACATGGTGTACCGTTATCCATTATCTCCGATAGAGATACACGATTCACATCTCACTTTTGGCAATCCCTCCAAAGGGCACTTGGTACTCGTTTAGACATGAGTACTGCCTATCATCCACAAACCGATGGCCAAAGTGAGCGAACGATACAAACGTTCGAAGACTTGTTGCGAGCATGTGTGATAGACTTTGGGGGTAACTGGGATACCCATCTACCTTTGGTGGAGTTTTCCTAATAATAGTTATCACACCAGTATACAAATGGCACCATTCGAAGCGTTGTATGGATGCAAGTGCCGATCACCACTCTGTTGGGCAGAGTTGGACGATAGACAGCTGTCTGGACCTGAGATTGTCCAAGAAACCACCGATAAGATAACTCAAGTACTGAACCGATTGAAAGTGGCACGAGACAGACAGAAAAGTTATGCCGATAATCGTCGAAAACCTCTTGAGTTTCAAGTATGAGACAAAGTCCTACTCAAAGTATCGCCTTGGAAAGGAGTAGCACGATTTGGCAAACGGGGAAAACTAAACCCGCGTTATGTCGGACCTTTTGAAATCCTTGCAAGGGTTGGTCCAGTTGCCTATAAACTCAAACTACCCCAAGAGCTTAGTAGCATCCACGACACTTTTCACATTAGTAACCTCAAAAAGTGTCTATCGGACGAGACACTAATCATCCCTCCTGACGAAGTTTTCATTGATGCAACACTCAATTTTGTGGAGGAACCCATCGAAATAATTGATCAAAAAACACATAAACTCCGACGCAGTCGGATCAAACTCGTCAAGATTCGATGGAACTCGAAACGCGGTCCAGAGTCTACATGGGAACGCGAGGACGAAATACGAAAGAAATATCCTCATCTATTTGAACACGTGACCGAGACTCACGACTCGACTTAAATCTCAGGACGAGATTTCCCTAACAGGGGGAGAATGTGACAACTCTCCAATTTAGGTAACAATTAACCTTAAGCATGTGCATTCTTACGCTAATTTCCTGACAAAGGTTTAAAACACAAGTTATGATGTGAAATAAGTCTAGCGAGCCCAAAATAATGATACGAGAAGTATTACAAAATTTGTAATTTACATAATTACATAGTAAATACTTAAATAGTTAGTGAAACGCGAGTCTGAAAAATGTCTCCAAAATGTTTCCAAAACTATTTTGAAATATTATTTAACTAATATAATAAGCGAGAAAATTTTCAAACTGAAATAATATTGTGTTTTAAACACATATTGAGCACGCAGAACATTTAAAATGTACAAAATGTACAACAGTCAAAAATAATGAAAACATCATTATTTTGATTTTAAATAATGTATCTGGAGAACATCTACAAAATAAAAATATAAAATGATTAAATTTTATATTGCACTAATTATATCCGTACCCAAAATTAACGGGCTAAAAATACCACCAAACCTCAATTATTTGAGGAACCAAACACAGTAACCTCCCATACTCGTTTGAATATAATACTCCCTCCGTTCCTTCATCTGGTCATTCACCAACACCATCTCAATTATTGTCATCTCCAATCTTCTTCCTTCTTCATTCCCTGGTGAAGAACACATAAAACAGAACCAGCAGCAGCAGCAGTATAAGAAGTAGGAGCAGGAGCAACACCAACACATAATCATCATCAGGTTGTTTCTTCTTCTTCATTATCTTCTTTCTCTTCATAATAATCATCTTATAATCATAAACATTCATGATCATCATCAATCACAGCCCCACCATCATCAAGGAATCATCATCTCGTCACTATCATCATCATCCGCTCGCCATCATCACCACCTCCAAAATCATTGTGAGAAGCATTTCCATTTCAACTCTTCATCTAAATTACTTATTATGTATGTGTGTATATATATTGATTGTGAATAACTTGTTGGTGATGATGATTAAATGATGAACGAAACATGAAAAACCAAAATGGTTATTTTGTATCAAAAGTAAAATTATGTACAAATGATGAAATCGAAAGGGAAAACTTGTATAACATGTTTATTAAACATATGTAAATGATTACCACTCGAAATATAATGAAAACATTTAACAATTTCGGACCCAAAAATGCTAACAGAAAATAGAGCAGAAGTGGAACTCAAACTGACTGTGGGTGCATCACTTTGAAAATTCTGGGTGCATCACTTTGAAATCTGGGTGCATCACTTTGAAAATAGATCGGGCTAGAGTAATTGGGCCGGAGAGCCAAAAAAAAAGAAGATCCGGACGGATTAATTAAACAATTGGGCTGGGCTGGGTGGTATTGGGCCAAGCATTTTGGTCTGAATGGTAATCGGGCCGCACGATTTGGGCTAGGACAGTTAGGCCGAAAGTTTAAAGACTTTAAATGTATTGGGTTGGACCGAAATGGGTTACGTAAACACTTGGGCCAAAACATTTAATTACTAAATTGGGCCAAACGAGGAATAATTATTAAATGGACCATATTAATGGGCTGTATGTTTTAGTCATTGGGCCGAGACAAAAATCAAATGGGCTGGGTTATAATAAAATAAAATGGGCCGAAACCGTTGCATTCTATATTGGGCCGAATGGGTTTAAATAAGTGGGCCGAATTGAATCGTTTTGAAAACGGGCCAAATGTTGGGCCGAGCCCAACGAACCGTTAAACAATAAAATGTAAAACTACTCGAGTAATTATAAATGAAAACGAATACTTAATTTTAAAACATTTCGACAAATATAACAAAAAAGTCATTTTTTAACAAACTTATATATATATATATATATATATATATATATATATATATATATATATATATATATATATATATATATGTGTGTGTTAGTGTGTGTGTGTGTGTGTGTAAAACGACGAACGATTATGATAATGTATATATATATATATATATATATACTTAATAACAATCGACGGACCTATATGTATATTTTATATATATATATATATATACAAATGACGACTTTTCAATATAACGATATATTTATTTTATAAACGGAAATAAATACAATGAGAAGTTTTATAACAAACAAAACTTATATACATTTTATACGTAAACTACGTATTAAAAACTTATCTATATATATGTACATATATATACATACGAAAAACACAATGTATTGAAATTATAATTATATATTTTCATATATATATACAAATGGAATATACGTTTAACGAACGTACGAAATATAATATATAACAAGTATATTTATGTACATATATATGTACAACAATTATATATGTGTACGACGCCCACAGAATGACATTTAAATATATCTATACAACTAGAACATGTATGTGGATATATTTAACAAGAAATACAACATAAGAAATAATAACGATATTTCAATATAATGTCAACAATTACTTGTACAATTTAAGAGATTAACAATTTCTCTAAAGCAAATAAATTATTAATAAAAGTTGATTTAACAAATCAAGGTACTTATGTTAATACAATTATTGTGTATAGGTTAACATACATTGGGCGACACTTTTTCAGCTGCTAGCTTTCACATCGCATCTACTGTGAGTTTACAGCCCCTATTTTAAATGTTTTTCTGCTTTTAAACACAGGGGTGTTAAACATAGAAATTGCATGCCAACACATGCAACGAAATTATAAATGCTTTATTGCTTTATACAACTGATTGATTTATGAAATTACATTTTCATAACTATTTTGGGAATTAGACAACGTATCCTAGTACGGACCTAGACTCGAAATGTATGCATAAAAAGACCTTATGTCATGCAGACTGTAACCATTAGCTATGTGACTCTAGCCACTGAGTATACGGATAGTACTATTGCCGTGATGACCCTCCTATGGTTGGAGCGTATACTTAAATGTCCTTCAGGCAAACAACATAAGTTCTGGTTGTGGTTTGGTTATAGGGTTAGGTCGCGTTACTTTAACTTGTAAGGTTTAGCTTACCTTGCAGGGGATCATAGTCTAAGTATTTCCCACATAATTATAGGAAAAACATATCCTACAACTGTTTTATACCGTAAAACACAATGGTTACCTATTTTATACTGGCAGACAACCAATAATATACTTTGGGGTAACATCTCACATAAAGCTTGATATTTTAGGGTAACAGCCCTACAAAACTTATATTTTGTAAATGAATAACATTTTATTAATACAAACAAACTTGGTTAAACAAACCACATACTCATATAAACCTGTAAATTCACTCAACAATTTTGTTGACGATTTTTTTATGTTTTTCAGGAAATTAGCTGTGTAAGTAAGAATCGCATGCATTCAGGATGGATAACCCTGGACTAATTAGGATGCCACTTATTATGGGACGCTTTTGGAGATTTCCTCTGTATAACTGCATACATTGCAGTCATACCTATGAAATCTTATTTTAACCTTATGTATTTATTAAAACTTAATGTTTTAAATACTGCTACTACTGTTACGACATACCTTGTCGTAATCTTTTATAATAACGGTTAAACCTGGCATGTTAATACATTATGTTGTGCAATAGCCATATGCTCTGAGTATGTATGTACTACTTGGTTGATTCATTGTTCGCAGCCTCGCCACATCACCAAAGCTTCCACACATTTAATTAGTAATGATCGTAATTACCGTTTGGCGGGGTGTGACAGTTTCTCTATCAACGCCGGATCCACCGTTGCTAGAGAACGAAGATGGTGGTGGTTTACAATGGTTGCAGGTGCGGTAGTGAATGAGGGAGGTTTCCAGCAATGGTGGTTTGCGATGGTTCAAGGAAGATGGTGTTGTTGTGTTGATAATGAAGTTTGTTGACCATCTAGGTTTCTAGAGTTTGATGTTTAGATCCAGTTTTATATGTTCTCCTAAGGTAGGTTTGGAAAAATTGGGATAAAGATGGAGGATGTTGAGAGTAAATCTCACTTCAACAATTTAGAAACAAAATGTCACAGCCTAGAAGCTTATGTGTATGTTATTCACTTACGTGGATGCCTCGTTAGTTTAATAAAATGATTTGGCATTTACATATCAGCTTTTTGAAAATGTAACCGGTCCAAAAGTTAATTACCTACGTTAGAAAAAAATTTGAAAGTTCGTTACACACATAAGTAATAAATTGGGTTCGTCACCTAACTCGGTATAAAAGTAAAAGTTCATTGCCGATGCGTAGCTTTAACCCTTAAACAAAAACCCGGGTCAATAGACTATACCCGCACAACACTTGACCCGGAGACTGAAAGTGTAATATATGGACAAGTACAGGGACGGATGATTCAATTTACTAAAAAATTTTATACTATAAAATAGGTAAGACCACTCCTAATGGTTGGTGCGTCACTATTGTGTCATTTTTGACATCTCAACACTTTCTAAACTAACACATTATCGACACAACGGTGTCACGGTGACTGTGTCACTTCCATTTTTGGATCTCACATTTACCAATATACACTAAAAAAGTGACATGCTAGTTTCATGTCAGTTTGACGACGTAAGGGATAGAACCAAGAAATAACTGATGCGTGAGTGCCAATGGTATCACTAAACCGACTCAAAGTGACGTGCTGTTGGGAATGGTTTAAGTATAATAGTAGAAAGTATAAACAAATACGTGTACGGAATATGATAAAATGAACATGACATGTGCCAGTTTAAGATGCTAATCAAGCATTTAAATGGTAGCGAGTTCAAAATGGGATCATTTGAATGATATTTTCGTTTAATTAATTTGAAATTTAATGAAAAAGTTTTCTATTTTGAATTAAATTAAAAAGTTGATATTTTGATGTATATGAGTTCGATCATGTCAATAAAGCACATCAAATCAAAGCCACGCCACTTGAGATAAGAGTTCCATTAACCACAAAGTGAAATTGGACTAATGAGTTCCTTTTACATATGTTTTGTTTTTTAGTTCAATAATGTGTGTGTTTTTAGTTGTCGTCTAATGAACTTGCTTATATTTACACCCTACGAAAAGAGATTGTGATATTTGAAAGTTGCAATATATGTTCAAGTCGACAAATCAAAAAAGTTGCATACAGATATTTAGGGTGCGTTTAATTACGAAAAACTCATCGATCTTTTAAATACTTTTATTAATAATTTTTGAAAAATTAGAAAATATGTTCAAGTTAGAATTTTCCGGTGAAGTTTTCTAAGAAAATGAACTCTATGAGTTTAGGTTTTCTGCATTTCCTAAATTAGAAAATGAAAACTCAATCCTTACATTTGAACGCATTCTCTAAATTTCTTATGGTTTTTAAGGGATATAGAACTCTTGAAAATTGACCAAATCGTCCATGTGTTTGTTCAAAAAATAACATTTTATACTTAAGTTCACAAAATGTCACTAGTCATTCCTGTATTTATTGTTTGCGCTCACAAATAGACCACTTCGTTTAATCCATTAACTTTTTCAGTTTAGTTAGATTAAAATGACCAATATACCCTCATCTTCTTCCTCACATGACCCTTTCTTATCTTTACACTCATCACACAATATTTGTTTTTCTTAAAAGAACCCTACTGAAATTTATATCAAAAGTACTTTTCGTTTTATAAATGGTTTATGGTACATATCACCAACGTAATCTAATTTTTGTCACAGTGTCACTAATGAACCGGTTTAATTACCAATGCCGGCCACACGTATTATACTTTTTGTCCTAATATCACCAACGAACTAATTTTATTACCAATGTCAACAACGAACTTGTAAAACGTGTTTCCAGGTTACCAAAATACTTTTTTTCAACGAGCTACGTTTTGAATTTGCTGATGTGGTGTTACCATGTCATTTCATTTATGTGACCAGGCTTCCACGTAAGTTAAACATGTAAATGCATCATTAACTTCATCTTCTCCGATTGACTACCATGTAATTTTTGGTTACTTTTACGGTAACGACCACTTTTTCCAGCGAATCTAAACGTAATTGCTACATTTTTTTCAAAAATGTAACCAAAAATTACATGTTAGTCGATAGGAGAAGATGAAGTTAACCATAAGTATACATGTTTAGCGTACGTGGAAGCATGGTCAAGGGCGGATCCAATGTGTATGCTGTGGGGTCCTGGGGCCCAGTCACTTGGAGCCCATTAGTATAAATTTTTGAAAGCCCAGTTGTAAGATCCAAATAAATATTAATCAGGCCCCCACTTTAAATCTAATACTCATCGAAAGGACCTCACTTTTACATTTATTACTGAAAAATAAGTAAGTTAACCTTCTTTTTATAAACATTTATATCTGGATCTATTTTCTTTTCCCCAACGATGTGGGATAAGATCACATCCCTTGTTAATTTTATACCAAAATCTTGTTACACCTTTTAAGTACCAAATTTTAATGAACATTTTATTTAATCTTTTGACACACTTTTTATAATACATTTTTTTTTCCCGAATTTCTTTCTTTTTGTAAGGTTTAATACATAGACTATATAACTTAAGGGTATGTTTAAGAATGGTGTGTCAATAAAAAAAATTGTAGGTAGTTTTAATGGTTAGTTCAGTTATGATTTAGCATTATTTACTCGGGTTTCATGTAAAATAGAATATATCAACATGTGAACCGATCCGTTTTGAGGCGTTAGCTAACCTCTCTATATTGCCTTTTTAAACGTTTAGTGCCCCCCACGAATCAAATTCCTGGATCCGCCACTGAGCATGGTCACATAAATGAAATGACATGGCAACACAACATCAACATATTCAAAACGTAGCTCTTTAAAAAAATGTTTTGGTGATCTCGAAACATTTTAAACAAGTTCGTTGTCTACATTGGTAATAAAGTTAGTTCGTTAGTGACATTAGGACAAAAATTAAAAAGTTTGTTGTGATTATTGGTATTAAAACCGGTTCATTAGTGATATTGGAATAAAAATTAAAGTATGTTGGCAATGCGTACCATAAACTCTTTGATGGTACACCAATGATATCCAAAACCTAATCATATGTTACCATTGCACCCGACAAAATGATATCCAAAGTGTGCTATTATCACCATCGCAGCGGAGATAATGTCGAGTTCGGTTTGTAGGTGGTCAAAAATCTAAGAGAATGGTGGTGATCGTTTTCTTCCATTATACTTCCTTCACTCGTCTCGAGAATTCGGATCTTAACTTTTGTGACAAACCCTCTGGACAAACAATCCAGTAATTGACATTCATTTGACGTACATATATTTTATTTCACCCGTTTGACTTCTAGACAATCTTAATTTCTAGGATGCGTTTGGATTAAATTGGGGGAATGCCAATGAGAAAGGTAAATGGAATACTAAGTAATGCAATAAGCATTCCCTAGTAATAATCGCGAGTACAAGTGACATTTTGGGTTGGTTAAGTTGACGGGTCTTAACTACACAACTCGAACCGACATTATGTGATAAATGGGTTGGCGGATCGAAAGTACCCAGTCCGGACACGATCTTCGTAACCCGTTTAGCTAGGTAAACGAGCTAATGGGTTGCCATGTTGGTTTGGGTTTAATATAGATAGGTGGATTGGTTTTGTGTCAAACGAGTCAAACTTAATGGGCTACCTTAGAATTAGAAGGTTGACTCGTTAACCCGAACCTCGACCCTAGCCCAACACGAAAAATGAATCAAGTTGGCAAGTTTTGAGTTAATATCAGTAGGTGGGTTGCTTTCGCGTCAAATGGGTCAAATTTAATGGGTTACCTTTTAGATTGATGGGTTGAGCCGTTAACTCAAACCTTGACCCGAGCCCAACCCGAACGGTAGGTTTCAAGTTAATATCGATTGATGGGTTGGTTTCGCATGATACCGGTCAAATTTTTGGGGTTACTTTTGGGTTGACGTGCTGACCCGTTCACCTGAACCTTGACCCGAGCCTGACCCGAAAAAACTAAATGGGTTGGTGTGTTTCGGATTAGTGGATTGACGAGTATATATTATATATATATATATATATATATATATATATATATATATATATATATATATATATATATATATATATATATATGTAGTCCCAGGTTCAAATGAGAAGGCTAAATTTCGTGAGAACGTGAGGAACACTTTAAAATCACTTTTTAACTATCCAAAACATGTTTTTTTTTTACAAAATTTTCTTCGTAGCTTATTTTTTAAATAACTTTTAGAAGTTATATTTCAAAAAAAAAAAAAAATTTCACGTTTTATTATTTTTTTTAAATTATTTTTTGTTAAATTTTCTATTCATAATAATTACATTTTATAACTTGATAATCACATGAATAATATGTGATTATCATGCCATATTTTGTGATTATCTCGAACACATGATAATCACATTATAATAGAGAATAATCACATGTGATTATCATGTTATATTTTGTGATTATCTTAAATAATCACAACAGTAACGACTGTAAAATAAATTTCAAAAAAAAAGTTGATATTTTTTATTTATATTTATATCATAGCTTCCAAAAGTTATTTTAATAGTAATCATCGAAAAAGTTTTACAGGAAAATGTGTTTCGAATAGTTAAAAAGTAATTTTGAAGTGTTTCTCACGTTTCACGAAAATTAGCCTTCTCATTTTAACCCACCTATATATATATATAGGGTTTGGTTATTGTAAAATAAAGTTTAGAATAGAATAAATAAAATAGAATGTGAACCATTGCAAACAATTAGAAATCTTGATTATTAGGGGTAAAAGTGACATTTGCAAACAACTTATTCAATTATCTCTTGAATATTCTTTCAAATCGGTGGTACAAATGGATATGTTATACACGCATTAATACCATCAATTGATGCAAACTCCTCTTCAAAACTTGATTCACAACGAGATTTGATGCAGAATCCTTCAAAAAATTGATTCTTGCGAAGTTTTAAATACGTACACCTTATAAATGGTTGATTCACATGTAGTGAAAGTCTGAAACATTGATTCACATATACTGAAACAATGATTCACACATATTAGCATATATATTCGAGTTGTGATTCACATCATTTATTTTGATTCACAATCCTTGAAAATTAAATACACAAACCTAACAAAGAAAGTTTTACCTAAGATTCACAATAATACACGTGTACATAAATTTAATGAAACTATATAATAATTCAAGCATAAAATTATTAGAATCACAAAATGGCCTACAATTAAGTTGATGGCAGGGCCGAAATTCTTGTATTGGCCGGGCAAGAAAAGAAGTGATAAAAAGATAAAGATGACAGAGAAATTGTTGAAGTGTTTTGGGTTGGTAATGGATTATTAGGATAGAGAAATTAAATGTTGTGTTTAATGAGAATAAAGAGGACAAAACAAATACCTAAAGTACCCTTTTAATATATTTAAATTCTTTTCTTATTCTATCTATTCTACAATAAGATTTATTCTATTTGATCTAAACCCTATATATATATATATATATATATATATATATATATATATATATATATATATATGTTATATGTTATATGTCAGTATAATCATAGTTAAATAGAATTATATTGCCCACGCTTCGCGACGGTATAATCGACAATTTATATCAATTTTAATGTATATCATTTTCTGATCAAATAGTATTTGGGATAAACGACAATCTGTATCGATTTCAATTTATATCATTTTTTGATCAACTAATATTTTGGCTAAGAGTGTCGAGGTATCCTACAATAACTGAATTATGGGTTCGAGTTTCTTTTGAAACAAATATATATATTGATAGAAACGTGCATATATCCGTGGGTTGAAGTTTACGTAAGACAAATTCATATATTTGTTTTAAAAAATATCAATAAATTAGAATTTTACAACAATCTGAAAGTGAAAGTTATGTAACATATTAAAATTAACAAATGTTATATAAAGCGTGTTCAATAAATATTATTTGTGGTCTTAAGTCTTAACTATAATAAAATTTGAACACTAAATAAATTAAATTTAATATAAGTAACTCCTATATAATTTAGATTTTAGAAGCTAGCACTACAACAAAAAATATCATTTTACCACACATTTTTTTCTACACTTTTAGAAAGTGTGTAAATTCTTTCGAAAATGATAAAATTTTCCACACTTATATACGTAAGAAAGTAAAGCTCACACTTTTAAGTGTGGGAAATTACAACTTTTCAATACTTAAAAGTGTGGAAAAAAATTTATAACACATGATTTTTCCACACAAGAGGAAGTGTGGATAAATTGGGTGTTACAAAATTTTTTCCACATTTTTAAGTGTTGAAAAGTTATCATTTCTCCACACTTTTAAGTGTTAACTTTTTTTCCCCACACTTATATATGTGAAGATTGTAGTGATTTCCACACTTATTGATGTAACAATTTTTTTCACATTTATAAGTGTGAATAAATTTACATATTTTCCACACATTTTTAAAAAGTGTGGATAAATGACATGTTTGTTGTAGTGCAGGTCGAACTGAGAATTGAAGCAAGTAATAATACAATTACATGTGTGTTTCATATGTTGGAACTACATGTGTGTTTAGCAAATTTTATGTTGACAAAGCATATTGTACAAGTGGTGCAGCAACCTTTTGTGCTTGATTCACAACACATGGTACAAGTAACAAAAGCAGAAGATGTGGGGTTGTTGGAGGGACTTGGAGATTGACCTGGTATGCAATCATGGTTGAAACCATCACCTCCATGTTCCTAGTTTTTAGCAATTAAATCGTGATCATATCATGTCACACGATGCTTTATATTTTCTGCTATAAAAGGGCCTTCATGAGTCCTTATAGAAATAAATATATACAAGTATATGAAATATAGGTTAGATATAAGTCTGGTGTGATTTGCTTAGTTCGATCTTGCCATCTCTAGTGTTGTGCTACCACCATCTACATTGTGTTGGATTCGGGCGCTAACGAAACTAACACCAATCTGCATTAATCTTGCGGGGTTTACGAATTGAGGCTCGTAACATATTGAGCTTGTATTATCCTCTAAGGGTAGGGAACTTCTTCCCGTGCTAGACATATTACGAGATTATTTGAGGTTCTCAATCGCTGCTGTAGGATATCTTTGTTACTGCGTATTCTGGTGGAAATTACTTTGAGTTGAGTACGTTTATCATTGATGTGTTCAAGCTTCATTTACTGTTGTTTAATTTTCAAGATGGTTAGTTAGAGGTTGCATGCTTATCGCATTTATGTGTTCATATGATTATGGGTTAGTTATCACTTATAACTACTTGTCTCAATCTCTTTGAGTTTTGTTTAACACATGTAGGTGTTACACATCATTCTTAAACATGACACACCAACATACAACAACATATACATGACAACTTGACTAAAGTACGTGCGTTCACTTTCCCTACTTTTACTTTTGTATTAGACATCTTAGATTGATGGGTTCCTCAATAATACGGGTAGGCCAAATGCCCTTTTTCAAGATTTGCAGAGAAGTGTAATTGATATAAGAACCAATGTTTTGAAGGGCCTTTTTTTGACTCGGACCGGTGAGGGGTCTGGTTCCGGTTCAACCGGTCGGACCGCCGGCCCAAAACCGGTCAAAACGCAATAAAAAAAAATAAAAAATCGGTCCGGTTCCCGGTCCAACTGGACAAAACCGGAAAAACTGCTGGTTCGTTGACTGGTCAAACTTATCCCAAAACCGATTTTCAACCAGCCGGAAATGCATAAAATCCTGACCCGATCAGTCTAACCAGTTTTCAAAACATTGATAAGAACCATCTAAATAGCCATGGAAAGTCAAACAATAGCACTTATAGGATGTTCTGATCTTATATGAAATCTGAGTAATTTTCAAAGTACTCGAGAAGTGGATGTGTTCCACCTGTTGGCCTGCGTGGGTGCCAGTAATGTTTTGAAAACCGGGAAGACCGGTCCGTTCGGACCGAGATTTTAGGCATTTTTGGCCGGATGAAAATCGATTTTGGGATAAGTTTGACCTGTCAACGAATCGGCGGTTTTTCCGGGTTTGTCCGGTTGAACCGGGAAACGGATCTGTTTTGGACCGGTTTTTGTTTTTTTTAATTGCGTTTTGACCGGCCTGTCGCACCCCCAAATTCACTGTTTAGCGGAAACAATCATTGGGCGCGACTAATCAGGTAATCAAGCACAAAGATACGGTGAACGACTCTAAATGAGACGTTTGAAAAGTATTACAACATTACATTAGTATTCAAAAGTATACATAATGTAACACCCCCAAATTTACGGATTTGCGGAAGCATGCTTTGGGGTGATACTAATCAATAATCACAGCACAAAGGTACATAATGAATGACTCTAAATGAGACGTTTGAAAATACATTACATAAAGTAATAAGTTTTACAAAGCAATATGGAGTACGCAAAATGATACTAGAGATTTCACTACATAATTAATATTACAAAAATAAGATAAGAGAATCTCCAGCTAAATATATGCATGCGACTCGAGCTAGGATCCTGATGGGCCGATCCTACTAAAGCGATGTACCTGAGAATACACACTAAAAGGGTCAGCTATAAAGCTGATGAGTTCACAGGTTTTTATCAGAAAACAGTAATATGATTGAAAATCTATACTTTAGTAAGATCATGGATTTAAAGTATGAAATCTTGTTTGTAAGTTTAAACCAAAAGTTTTCTTGAAATCTTGTTTGAAATTTCTTGTTTGTCAAACTTTATAGTTTTCTTGATTTCTAGTGTCTTAGTTTCTTGGATTCTTATTTCTAGTGTTCTAGTTTCTTGTTTCTAGTTTGATGTAGTCTTGATTCTTGTGTTCTAGCTTCTAGTGTCTAGTTTCTTGTTCTAGTTTCTTGTAGTCTTGATTCTTGTGTTCTAGCTTCCAGTGTCTAGTTTCTTGTTCTAGTTTCTTGTAGTCTTGATTTTTGACGCGCACAAAGTACACGTTGTTTTTGACACGTATAAAATACACGTTGTTCTTGACGCGTATAAAATACACGTTGTTCTTGTTTCTTGCACATAAGGTTCTTGCATATATGTTTCTTGCACAAAAGTTCCTAGTACATAAGTTCCTAGCACGTAGGATTCTAACACATAATATTCTAATCGCATAAGTTCCTAACATGTAAGATTTTAATACACAATATTCTAATCACATAAGTTCTTAACACGTATGTTTCTAACACATTCTTGAGTTCTTGCTTTTCTTGAATTCTTGTACATGTAAAGCATATATTTTCACTATTGATTCTTGTGTTCTAAGTTTCTTATAATTCTGATTCTAGATTTCGAGATTCTTGTATTTTAAATCTTGTATCGATTCTTGTATCCTAATCTTGTAATGTTCTTGAATTCTAGTCTTGTATTAATTCTTGTGTTCTTGTATTAAGTATTCTTGTAATTCTAACTCTAATGTTCTTGTATTCCGGTAATGGTAGACTACAACAATCTAGTGTTTCTTGATATCCAATGAACAATGTTACAATACACATGAGAAGTTACACAGTGAAAGGATAGTACAATTTCATATCATATAGTAGTTGCTATAGTATAAACATAGCGTTCCTGTAGTAAATGGTTATAGCAATAAACATAGTGGATTTAATAAACAAAAGTTTTATAAAATCATTGTGCATGCATTCTCACCCCAAAAACAGTAAAATAATCGAAAGTGTGGGGCTATGAACTCACATGTCGGTTCTAGTGTCCCTGAGTACTGGTGTTGTCCCAAAAGTAAGCTCCTAGGGTCCTAAACACACGAGGTCATATAAATGAGTGACTAATCAGTCGGTCTAAGCTAGTTGTTCAAGTATGCGTTTGTTGTTTAAGTCTAGGAATTGTGTACGGGGGTCCGGGGGCAGCGCCCCTGGTAGCGGGGTCCAAGGGGTGGCAACCCCTGGTGGGGTTCAAGGGGCAGAGCCCCTGGCTGGGGTCGAGCTGCTAGGTCAGCTTGAAATTTTTTTATTTCTACTACATTGCTTTATCAAAAATCGCATCTAGAATTTAAATTCGGAAAAATCGACTAAGGTTGGCCGCGGACTGAAATGGCCGTGCGAACTGAGTTCGCGATGCAAACTGAGTTTGGATTCGCAAGACAAAGTGGGTTCGCAAGTCTCAACTCGCAGGTTTCAATTCGCAGGTCAGGTCAGTTTGCAGGTCAGGTCGCAGGTTCAGTTTTTAGTGGGTGTATCTCGACTCGCAAGTCGAGGTCGACTCGCAACACTCGACTAGCGGATAAGTGTGCGAACTGAGTTAGATCTCAGCTCGTGATATGAACTGTCAGCGATTTTCAGACGAGTTTTGATGTGTGCTAAGTATATGCAATTATAATAACAAGTTTAATTAAGGAAATACTAAATAATACTATCACACAATTCAGGCAAGATTGACCTGTTCATGTAATATAGCTTAATAAGTAAGTCCAAATTCGAACACAAGGAACACAAGAAACGTTATTCTTATTTATAACTAATTATCTATTTATTCTACTTACAGATATTTACAATTATAATACAATTAAATACAAGGATCCAATTTACAATAATCTACAAGATAAGGGGGACGTTTTAGTTCCGAACGAACATAATTATATTTATATTTTTGATACAGATTCTAATAGATAAGTTCTAGGAAACAACTTAAGTATACTCAATTGGATAGAAGATTATAACTATTTAAACAATTATTTATTAAACTTATTATATCAATTTATGTCTATTTGCTTTGTTGGCTATTATTATTAGTGAATTACTAATGTAGAAAATCACAAAGATTAAGATAATTTTCATATAGTAGCATTGCCAAAGATTAAGTACAATATTACTATTTATTAAGATCTATCAGCAGTTTATTAATACAATTTCTAGCTTCGGTTGAATTACAGTGTTACTTAACATTAATAATTGATAATCATTAATTAACTTAGAAAACTCACTAGCTTCGTAAAGTTATCTATATAAATCAGTTAACTTTTATCAATATTAATATAACACAGACAATTCTTGTATAATAAGCATTCAATAATATAGTTCCAACATAAACATATAATTCATATAATAATTCTAATAAACATACATTTAAACATTCATAATGAAAACCTAATAAGTAATTAATCCAAATAAACAATATCCAAAATAACCCAAAAGATTAATAAAGTTACAAGGATAAAGAAACCGAACCAATTAGCAAACCAGCTTTTCCTAGGGTTAAAAACCTTCAAACCCTAGCTCCTTTGCCTCCAAAATCGCACCTTAAAGTCGTCCTAAAACCCTAACTTTCGGTTTAGTATTCTTGAATCGTATATGGTTTAAGCTAAATTGAGCCTCTATTTATACTTTTTCTGGCCGACCTTCCAACCGCCGGTTGGATACTCCAACCGCCGGTTGAAGTAATTTGTTTCCAGGTCCAACTCCACGTGTCTGCACCGCCTTAAACCCTAAAGCTCAACCGCCGGTTGGTTAATCCAACCGCCGGTTGAATCTATTTTCCAGAATATTCCATTTTCGGGCTTGGGCTTAACTTTTGGACTCTCAATCTTCATAACCGGACTTCTCTGTCTTTTTGGCCCAATTCTTTATTTTAACTCTTTTAGTCTTCATTTCTTCAAGGTCTTTAATCTTAATTTCTTTAAGTGCTTTAAATCTTCAGTTCTGGTCTCGTTCTTGTTCCTTTTTCTTCATTCTTCAATTAAAATACATTTCTGCAATTATTAACAAAATAAGTATCTAAAATCATATAAATGCAATAAAATGTATAAAAATATAAGGATAAATTAATATAAAATATACTATCTATTTGATGCTTATCAAGTTTCGATTTTTAAAGCATTTTTAGTGGGATTTTCGGGCATAATCTTGTTGAGTGGACTCATTAACATGTAAATAAAAGCTTTTCAAGTATTTTAAAAGAGTTAGAGAGTTTCTTACCACGAAATAAAAATCGAAGAAGATGAAGATGATGATCCTTATGCTTGTTCTTGTTGATGGTGTTGATGGATGATTTTTGATGGTGGTGTAAGGTTGTTGCTGCTGTGATGTTGTAGAGAGAGAGAGATCGATTTTTAGAGAGAGAGAGATGAGAGGATGTGGTTGAATGTGTGTGTTAAAGTGAAGGAGAAAGAAGGGAAAACACAAAAAGGGAGGAGGATGGGTCGGTTCGGGTCTGCGGACTAAACTCGGGCCGACCCACACATTTGGGTCTCGGTTTCGCATAAATTCGTTTTTCCCAAACTCGTGTTATGTTGAATTATAAAAATAATCACGTTCGTTTATATAATTATATATAAAAGTTTTAAGTGTTTAGCATTAATACGTAACTAAATACGAGTAATTAATGTTTAAGTTGGGCGTGAAAATTTCCCTTTTTGACCGGGTGTCACACATAAGCTTGGAGTTCGAGTAAAATCCTAGAGATTCTAATACATAACAGCTAATACAAAATTAATGTAGAAAAATCTCCAAGTATGTAATGCATGTGACTCGATCTAGCAAGCAATCCTGTTGGGCAACCCTACTGTTGCTGAGTACCTGAGAACGCATCACTAAAAAGGTCAACCAAAAGGTTGGTGAATCTCACAGGTTTATAGTAAATAACAGTTTGAACACAATCAAGTATAAATAATGATTGCACGAATGCAATAAAGTGGATATATATTGCCATGAGCATCATAGTCGAAGCTTAACAAGTCGGTAAGGTACAACCAAGTACCAGTAATTTGCCCCCGTGAGTGCTAATCCAAAAACACTCATGTGTAACGAGTAAGAAACGCCCGTTTATACAGTACGGTTCGTGGTAGTGCGTCCTACCCCGTGCGGGGATTGTTAGTCCCAAATGGATCCATTTACTAAAACTCACGCTTAAGTCGATAATTAACAACTATGATTCAGAGGACTTCAGTGGATTAAAACGTAACTCATGCAATCAGTATATCAGTAAGCCAGTAAATCTATACATGTGTTCAAGTAAAACAAGTAATGCATCTCTCCCCTTAGTAAAAACAGTAAAAACAGGGTTGTGAGACTCACCTGAGTCTAGCAAGTAACTATGTAAGTAAACGAGTATAGCGGATGTAATTCCGTGTGTTGGTTCTCCGAACCCTATAACCTCTAGCGTCCTAAACGCAAGAGATACTAATGTAAGTAGTTGGCTAAACACTCAACTATGTTAATAATTCACTCGATTCGAAAGATCGTTTGATTTAAAATCGTGTACGATTCGTTGGTGATGTTCCGAAAATAATTTGTATTTCCCGAATTGAAAGTATTTGATTTACAATTTAAAATTGTATTAATCGTTGTATACAAACATTATATAATTATATGTTACGCGTAAGTATATATCTATATATGTATAATATATATATATATATATATATATATAGTTTATTTCGTTATATATATATACATAGATATAGTCGTTGTATATATATAAATACATTTAGTACGTCGTATATGTATAATTATATAGGTTTCGTTCATTGTGTAAATATTTATCCGTAAGTATATATATACATGTAATATTTGTCGTTGTGTGAATAGTATATATATACAAATACAAAGTTAACTGTTACGTATACAAGGATACCATTTACAAAATTTGTTGTACTCGTATTCATTTACTCTAACTATTTAGCTACTAAAAGTTAACATTTGAAATAATTTGTGTGTACATTGAGTCGTACCTCTGTAACAAATTTGAACTAAAGTACGCGATCGGGTAGAAGTACGCGATCGCGTATTGTTTATTTATTTGGAAAGCACGCGATCATAGTTGAATAAATACGCGATCATGTGAAAAGTTTAAAAATTAGTACGCTAACATGAAATTGAAATCACGCGATCATGTGAATCAATCCACCCAATTATGCAAATAAATTCACTCAATCATGTATTGCCAATTTTTGATGAACACCCGATCATGTATTGTTTTTTTTATACGTAAATTCCAACTTTCATGTGTCACGCGATCGCGTATTGTTCCCCAATACGCAATTTAGTTTTTAGACATCACGCGATCGCGTTTGATTCGTCAAACAAGAGCACTCGATCGCGTATTAATTATAATACGTAACTTTTTCTTTAGAAACCACGCGATCGCATAACATTTTATACGTGATTTTACCTTAAAACCACGCGATCGCGTGCATATTTTTGTACAGTTATTTGAGTTGTTCGTCACATATCTTGTATACATTTTGTTTAGTTTTTACTCCATTTTTGGGCTTGATCTTTCACGATGTGAACTATTAACATATTATAGCAAGTTTTTCATGAAAGAAAGAAGAAAGAAAATGTTCTCACAGTGGTTACTAAAAAAAATTGTTGAAGTAACAGAAGATGATGATGATGCTGAAGATGATGATGATCCTGTAGCTTGTTCTCCTCTTCTTCTCTTGAAATGCTAGTGAATGGTGATGAAAAATTTTTGAAGGATGATGTTGTCGTTCTTGCTGCTAATGCCGAGAGTGAAGATCAAGAGGGAGAAAAGTTGTTGAAAATTATTGGTGTTGGTCGTGTGTGTGTTTGTGTTAGCCATCCAAGGTGCAAGTTAGCATATTTTTGGGGGTGGTCCTTTCCCGGAAAGTGGTAGCACATGTACCCTAAAGGCGTGGAAAGTGGTAGCACGTGTACCCTAAAGTTACGGAAAGTGGTAGCACATGTACCAAGCAAGTACGAGCAAGGACGGAAAAGGGAGGTTGTAACACCTGCATAATTAGGATAATTAATTATGCCTAATTGTTTGTAACTAGTGGTAATTAGTATGTAATAGGACTAATTACAGATTCTATTTGTATATATATATATAAGGTGATTTATATATATATGTGTGTACTTACGCGATTTGGATGAATCGTACGAATTAACAGGACGGAGTCCGACACAGTTTATTTGGACGTTGGTGACAGAAATTTACTTAAATAATGAGAACGTATTTTGTTATATAAAATACACAACCGAACGAGCATTATTTATATATTATCGCGACGACATTTTAACTAACGCAACAAAACGTAATAAACGCGACTTAATAATTTAAATATTGCGACAAATGTTTTACTATTAATTTCAAAGTATTTTTACTTAAATACTCCAGTTACGTTTTAAAAATATAAACGTTTGGTTAAATATGAAAAACTAGTGAATAAACGATTAGGACACGGAGTCAACACTGTGTTTTGGGGAGTATTTTCCCCCTCCTTCCTTTTGGATCAGCCACCAACCCAAACCCCCACCCCAATTTCCCTTTCCATTTTCATTCTAACTAAACACACACAAACCACAAACTCTCTCAACCTCAATTCACACCAAATTTTCAACATCAAATCTCGACCACGAAAATTACATATTCGGAATCACCATCACGAGTGGAGCAAGAATATCAAGACCGTCTTCATCAATTCATCCTCCATTTAGCTCGATTTGCAAAAGTAAGAAATTCCTAAAATCTTAGATCTATTCAATTTGGTGTAATGTTTTGATGTTTTGATGTGTACACAACTTAGATATAACCTAATACATGAAGAATACACGATTTTATAGCTCAAAAATGGGTTAGATTTGCGTTTTTGGTCGAAAATTCTTGAAACCCGAAAGTTTCTGGGCTGGTGTTCATACATGCGACACAAGCCTTGTGTCGCATGCTGTGTCGCATAAACCCGTTTGTGTCGCACCTTGTGTCGTATCAATCCTTTAGTGTCGTAACCTTTGCGACACAATATTGTGTCGCACACTATGTCGCATACTATGTTGTATTTAATACGACACAACCGTTCTGTCGCTATTGAATTAGCATCGCAAGCTTTTTGCGACACAACCACTGTGTCGCAGAGCTATTGTGTCGCCTCCTTCATGCGACACAACCCTTGTGTCGCATACAAATCCTTGTGTCGCAGCTTATGTCGTAGAAAACAGAAAACTTGGAAATTTTAAAGGATTTTCACTATAGAAAAGTCAAAGTTACTGTAGCAAAGTCAACATTTTAGAATTTTTGCTACAAACCGTCACCAACGGGCCAAACATGTTTTTCAACAAACAAACAATTACAAACATACTGACAAACACTGGATATACTAGTTGTGTACAACTAAACGAAACGTCTCGTGAGACGCATACTTACATAACTTCATATGATTAGGCATTTGAAGGTTACGGGTTCAGAGAACCTACTTGCTTTACTTACTACTTGCTAATTGCAACTGATTACTACAAGACTCAGGTGAGTCTTACGGCCCCACTTTTACTGTTTTATCTTATTGGGGGAGATACATGCTACTGATTTTCTTGAACACAAGTACTAAACTGTTTACTATACCAAACGAAATTGCATGAGTTTACTTACAAACAGAAGTCTCTCCATCATATATCGTTAGTTATGGACTTAAGCGCGAACACTAGTTAATGGATCCATTAGGGAAATGACCCTCCCCACCCGGGGCAGTAGCGCTGCCACGTACTGATTTACACGTAGAAACGGGTGACTAATTATTTGTTACTGATGCTTGCTCATTTACGAGCATGTCACGGGAGCAAACTTATTACTTACGGGTTAAGCTTCGATTATGAGCCTCATGGCAATGGTATAAACTTACTTACTTACATTTGCGGGATTGCAAATACTGGTTTACGATTTCTAGATTGAAATTGCTGATTTTACGCCTGCGGGCATTACTGATGAAATCTCGTGTTCAAAGCTGATATTACTTACAAACCTGTGAGATTCACCAACCTTTTGGTTGACACGTTTTAGCATGTTTTCTCAGGTACTTGGATGGAGTAGGATTACTCCAGGATTTTTTAGCTAGAGTCGCATGATTTCAACACAAATGCATTAACGGAGATTCTTAGCATTATCTTTTGTATATTTTGATTATGTAATAGAATCTCCCGCTACACGCGCGGACTCTAGGGAAACTACATTTTTGTATACGAAAACACTAAGTTTTCAAACAATATATCTATGGAATGTAACTAATTTACAAACGTTGCATATAGATTTTGTTTACCTTATCTTTGTGCTGTGATATTTGATTAGTAACACCCCAAACTATGCTTCCGCAAAACAGTGAATTTCGGGGGTGTTACAGAGGTGGAGACGGGCGGCGACCGGCCGGAGGCGGCTGGCTTCCGGCCATCCCGGGTCGTTGCCCGTTCGCTCGTTTCTCGTTTCAAGCGTATCTTCTTCGTTATGCGTCCGTTTTCGTCGATTTTTTGCGTTGGATTTGTTTTTTAAAAACGAAGACTTTGATGAAAAGAAATCCCTGAGATGTGTCTCTGATCTTTAGATGTCTTGTACGAATCGTTTGAATCTTTCGGCGTACGCAGAATCTTCATTCTTCATCCGTTTTTGTTGATTCTTCTTCTGTTGGATTCTTAATTTGAAAACGAAGATCTTGGATAAGAGAAACCTTAGTGATGGGTACTTTATCTCAAATCTTGTCTCGGATGCCTTGAATCTTCAATCGTGCATAGAACCTTCGTTTTTCGTTCGTTTTGCTTGATTTTTCCCGTGCGACTCTATTTTGACCACCTTGGCAAAGTTTCATTGATTTGTGTATTATTTAAGTCCATTTGCCAAGTATTGTTCCAGAATGAGAGAGATATCGGTAGTAAAAACATGACTTTTTACGCGATATCACAGCTACATCAGGTATCACAGCATCAATACTTCCTGGGGGTAGAACTACTTACTCTAGATTTAAAATTCCATTAGACCTAACTGAGGTATCAGGTTGTAGAGTTAGCAAACAAAGTTCTTTAGCAACCCTTATTAAAGATTCGAAGCTAATCATATGGGACGAAGCACCAATGGCCAAAAGAATTGCCATTGAGGCCTTAAATGACTTACTTCAGGACCTTATGGATTCAACAGAACTATTTGGCGGTAAGGTTGTTGTACTAGGTGGAGACTTTAGACAGACCCTCCTGGTAGTGCGCAAAGGAACTAAATCTGAAATTATTAGAGCATGTCTAACAAATTCAACATTATGGCCTTCACTCCACAAACTCCACCTGGTAGAAAACATGAGGGATTTGTTGGATCCTATCTTTAGTGAATTTCTTTTGAATATTGGGAACGGTACCGAATTGTCACTAAACGGTGACATTGTCAACATCCCCACGACAATGCTTGTTCAGACTTATCAAAAAGAAACCCTCTTAAATTCCCTCATAAACTCTGTGTATCCAAACATTCATCTTGAAAACCTTACAGCTTCTTCTTTTCCAAATCGCGCTATCTTGACCACAAAAAATGCCTTTGTTGATGAGATTAATGACATTTTAATACAGAGATTCCCAGGAGAAGAGATTGAATATACAAGCACTGATGAAACTTTAGATCCAAATGATCAGACTCAATATGAAGATTTTTTGCATTCACTTACACCAAATGGTATGCCACCTCACAGACTTGTTTTGAAACCTGAATCGCCGATCATTTTACTCAGAAATTTGAACCCTACCTAGGGATTATGCAATGGGACACGATTAATTTGTCAAGATATGAAAAGAAACGTCATATACGCACAAATCTCCTATGGAGATTTTGCTGGTAAAAGTGTATTTATCCATAGAATTCCCTTGCAACCTCCAAGTGATGAACTATACACGGTCCCATTCAAAAGGTTTCAATTTCCAGTTAGGTTATGCTTTGCGATGACTATAAATAAAGCACAAAGCCAAACACTAGATTATGTTGGAGTATACCTTAAGGAACCCGTCTTTTCTCATGGTCAATTGTATGTTGCCCTATCACGTGCAAGAACAACATGAAATGCAAAAGTGCTTATTAGACCCCCATTTTTTTAACGCACCAAACACTAGAGAAACTAAGAATATTGTTTTTAGAGAAATTTTGCAAAGTTGTCAATATATTAAATAGTATACCTATATATGCAGTAGTATATACTTATCATTTCAATTCTGCCTCTGTTTTCTATCATTCTTAAAGTATAATAATTATAGACCTACATTACACACAGATTGTAACTGCAGCATCAAAAATGAATCGGCATCTTTCAAATGCAGTAGATATAAAACCTCCAATGACACAACAATGGACTGTATTGATTCAAGTTCTTGAAAAAGGTCACGTGCAACAAAGCCGATCTGGAAGCGACTTCAGGAGAGTCATACTAACAGACACTCAGGTAAGTATCAGCTAATATATTTCTTCTATTTCAATATTTTACCATATATTCATATGCATCTTACATAGAATTTTACTTTATGGTCCTGAAATAGGGAACAACGCTAACTGCACTCATATATTCCAACCATTTGCGTTTTTTCGCAAATCTACTGCTACCGTATAGGAGATACTACATCTCTAATGCCATGCTGACTACAAATGATACCAAGTACAACATCAGCTCATATCCTTACTCATGGATATTAAACAACCGAACTCTCGTTGAGGAAGTTGCAGAACCCGTCCCACCAACGTTACCCAATCAGTTCGAATTCACAAAGTTTCATGACCTACATAAGTATGCCGATTCTGAGAACCTACAAAGTAAATTTTTTTTTTTTTACAGTTCATTTTTTTGCCTTTCTAATTTTGAGAAAAAAAACTTATGACCTAACCTCCCTCAAAATGTAGATGTGAAAGCTGTCGTGCTCAAATGCTTCCCAAGTAAAGAACATGGATCAGTAATGACAACAACAAGAGATATTGTCATTGCTGATGAAGAGTAATAATAAGATATAGCTGCCATTAATAAATTATATTATTTCTAATACAAAAATGTTTTTCTTTGAAGGAAAAAGCTTCTGTTGTTAACGTTATGGAGCCAATTTGATGACAACGAAGGCCGCACACTTGCTAACATGGTCGGGTTGACACCAATGATATTCGGAATGAGACTAAAAGTGACAACATTCAACTGTAAGTAAAACATGTTACCTAGACACGCTAAACATGTGTACGTTATTTAAACTAAAGTAAATGTTCGTTACACCAAGAATTTAAATGTTGATCTAAAAATATTTGCAGGCCTTTCACTAACTACCAGAGCAACCTCTGGGCTGATGATTAATCCACCTGTAACTCAGGATCTGCAAATGCATGAGTGGTAAATTCCTTACTAATGCAGCTGTTCATTTAAGATTTCATCTAAAACCTAACTTTTTAACACATCCATATTTTAAAATATTACACTTTTAGGTACAACACCAACAAGCAAGAGCTCCAACAACTTCTTGAAACAGAAAGCTATAAAAATAGTGACATTTTACTCCCTTACCCCGACAACAATGACATCATTTCTATTGCTACAATTGTTCCTCTGATAAAGTAAGTAATTACAACAACTTCCACAGCCAACCAATCACTATATTTATGTACACCTCTGTAGCCTTTAACTCTTCTTTTAAAACAGCCAAAAACCGCTTGGATCAAAGGGAAGGTACGCTTTGATATCAATGACAACAAAAGGCTTTGGTATACCGCCTGCACAAATTGCAAAAAATCTCTAAATGCTGACCTCAGTTGGATGGTCATATGCCCATCATGTAGACAGGAATCCGAAGTCGAAGTGTTGTAAGTGACTTCCTTATAAAAAAAATTCCTATCACATGATTTCAACTTATAATTTAAATGTCATCATGCACAACTTAGATCTCGTTTGATAATCGTCATTGATGATGGAACTGGAACTATTAATGCAACTATATGTACGCCTGAGGCAGAAAAACTTATACCATTCAATGGCATCCAACTCAGAGAGGCAGAGGAGTTTGTAAGTTTACCCCATAGTTTTTTCATTGGTAATTTATATACGAAAATTAACACGAAAATCATGATTACAAACTTATATCTCTCCTAAGGTATTGACGTGAAGGACAACATTGTGAACTCACTCATACCATAGACAGTTGTCGCCTTCATACGCTCTTATGAACTGACTTACCGCAGGGAAACTGAAAGGAAAGTAAATGTAGTAAATGTAGTAAAAGTATACACATCAGTTGACCCACCTCCCCTTCACGATGTACGTTTAACAACAAAGCATGCATCCGCCTCCCCTCCTGCAGCATCCTCCACTCCAGATCTGCCCACGAATATAGAGCAACACCCTTGCACCACATCAACTCCCACCAAAAGACAGTTTTCGCCACCAACATCTACCTCTGGGAAAAGGAAATCTACTGACCAACTGACTCGTGAGGCCCCAAACAAAAAGAATAGCAGCTGTACCACCTAAGCGTTGCCGTCATTTTGAGCTGGTTTTGTACATATCCAGAAACACGTCTTTTTGATTGTAGCAGACCCATGGTGCAATACTTCTTCTCAGGAAGAATTCCTTTTGAAACCAGCTCAGATGTAATGTAAATAACTATCAAACACTTACAGTGTTTCTGGCACTCTTATGTGTATATGTCTTATGTGAATATATATTGTATATATAAAACAGTTGTATGTACCATCAAATGTTTGTTGCCCTATAACATTAGCTTTTAGAGACTACACTATCAGGGCAAGGCTGTGCATATGCACAGCCGAAATCCTTCCTAGTACTAATATAATTATTTGTATACAGTAGTTATAGACGTCGAACCAGGATTTTTGAGTCACCGGTGCACATATATAATAACCAAAAGTTAAGATAATTTTTTTAACAAAGAGAGTACAATTCTATTAAAATAAGAAATAATAACAATAAATAAAAAATGATTTGATTAATTATGTATTTATTCTTAACATTAGCGATTGCTTCTTTTTTGATAGAACCAATTAGACAATAATTTAAAAACTCGTGACATTACATTTGAAAGCTGTAATGAGTATAACATCAAGTGCAAATAAAACACAAAATCAAATGTGTTCAAACAGGGCCGGTCCGTAAAATTTAATGGCCCGGTGCGACAAAGGAAAAAGGGCCCTTAAGATGAAATCTTATACATATGTATTTCGTAATAAGAAGTTTATCACTACTACTATACAGAATTGGTATTAGCATAAAAAAACATTGTAACAAGTGTTACGATCTCATACTTAAATGCATAAAAATATAGTGCGACTCTCCCTACGTTATTGGAAGAAAAATTTCGATTAACTCCGTATACTCAACACTCTCCGAGGATGTCGTTCTAATAACATCAATGAATTACAAATTAATCCTATAATACTAACTCCTAAGTTTTATTCAGATAAAGTCCACAACTAAAACATACAAATTCATATTGTATAATGTCAAATAATTAATTAAAAATCTAATATATAAGTTGAATGATTAAACAGATATATGAAATTTAAAAGATAACAAAAAAACTCAATAATTTAAGATATAGACAGCATATACCAGTTTAGTTGTAAACTTGTAATGGTATTGATGGCAAAGACGCCAAGTAAATTGATGATACTGTTGATAATTTGCAATTGAGACACACTACTGTTTGGAAAAAGAATAGATGGTTTAAATATTAATTTTAAGTTTTTAACAATGCTAAGGTTGTTTGTCACAATTTCCGCACGATCCCAATTAATAAAAATAAAAAATATGCTGAGTTCAAACTTATCTGCTGGACTCATATACAGGTATACACAGATATAAGACCACCCGCAACGGAGGAATAAACGGACGTTGAGGACATGCAGAACGCCTAGAACGCCGACAGTGGGGCGTTCTGCCCGGGCGTTCTGGGGGCGTTCGTGGTCTGAGAACGAGCAAATCCGTGGGTCCCACTCCGTTTCTAATTTCGTTTCCTTTTTCTTTCGCCGAATAAATTCAAAAAATTAATTTTTTTTTTTTTACTTTCCAACGGTAACAACAAAAAAAATTAAAAACAATGTATCCGTTGGGGAGGCAACGGTTGGAAAAAAAAAAGAATTTTTTATTTTTTTACCATTTTATATCTCACACTATATATACATCCATACATCTACACCTTTAAACATACACTCAAATACCACTCTTTCACCCAAAAAAACACCTACCCAACAAAATCACCAAACCAAAATTCATCTATGGATAATCCCAATTCAAACCTTAACCCCAACCCAAATTCGGATAACCTATCATACACGAATCTAATGTTATTCGGAATACCAAACGCCCCCGGTCCGAATAACCCTCTACCGATCCACCATCCACCACAAATGCCACCATATGAAATGTATCCAAACCCGTACTACCAACAACAATCATTCGATTATCCAAACACGTACTTCCAACAACAACCCTTTTTTCAACCTCCTCAACAACACCCACCCCAACCCGAAATAGCCGAACAAGCAAGCTCCCACCGTGCCGGAAAACAAGTTCAATCTCCAAGTAAAAGTTCCCACCAAAAGAAAACGTGCAACAAAAAACTATGGTCGCCACGGGAAGAAGCGTGGTTAGCGACATGTTGGTGTGTCACGTCGGAGGATTCGGAATGAGGCAACTTACAAAGAAGGGGTACTTTGTGGTGTACGGTGCTAGAGAAATTTATGAGCAACAATCATGGTTGGGAATGCGGAACCGATCAACTATCCTCCAAGTGGCGTACAATTAATAAGTGTTGCAAAAACTTCAACGCAATTTACGAGTCACAAGCCAAGGCTTGGGGAAGCGGTCGAGACGACAAGATAATTTACGACTTGTCTCTTACCGAATACTACGACACGTATCTAAAAAACTTCACCATGAGAGAGTCTTGGGAGGCGGTGAAAGATCAACCAGAATGGCGAGCAGTTCCATCGGTTGGTGGATCCGGATTACGCGACGAAGAAGAGAATGATTTGTTTGATGAGTCCGTTGATCTCTCTGCCGACCAAAATGAGTATTTGGGTCCGACCCGCTTACAAGGCCCATGGGCCGAAACAAGGCCCGAAAAGCGGCCCAAAGTTCGGGTTCTTCCGACACGGCGACATCATCCCGTTCATCAAACCCGAACGACAAGGTTGAGGAGGCGATAGAGCATATGGCCAAATACAAGGCCGACCTATTAGCCGCAAGAAAAGCATCCATTGAGGCGATCACCAAGCAACAAAGACTTCCAACTGCTTTGCAAGGTGTTCAATTTCTCACAATCAACCCCGCCGACATTATAGATCCAACTGACCGCGCGGCAGTTATGAGAATGAAGAGAACGTTTCGGCAGGAGTTTCGGGAGTTCTACGAGTCTGAAGATGAGGGCGGGGATGACGACGAGTAGTTTTATCATTTGTTGCTTGTATTTTTCTATTTTAGGACTTAATCGCGTACTTTAATTTATTGCATTTTTATTTTTAGAATTGTAACGTTTTCTATTTTTAGGATTGTAATGTTTTTATTTCTAGGACGTAATCGCAAATTTAAATTTGCGTACTCTTTATAATTTAATAGCGTATTGTATTTTAATTATTGAAATGTATTGTGTTTTAATTATTGAAATGTATTGTGTTTAATTTAATTTTATTTGTATTGTTAAATGAATATTAGTTGGAAAAAAGTGGGGTCCAGGGGGGAAAAAGGGGCGTTCCGGTGTTATGATTGTGTGTGATGAAATGGTGTTGTGGTGTTATGCTGATGTGGCGACTGAATAATGGACGTTCTGGTGTTACGACTGTGGATGGTCTAATACAGTGGACCTATAATAATGGGCCCTGTTCCATTGCCTACCTTGAACACCCCTTGGGCCAGGCCTGTGTTCAAATAAGATATAATACAGGATGCTTGAAGTCACTTCACAACATGATCACCCTTTTTCTTAACATATTCAAGCACGTTAACAACATCAGGAACAGACTTTAAGCTTGACATTGACTTGTGATGAAAACCTCATCGTGTTTCTATAGCTGCGTTGGCCGTGATATGTTGGTGATATTTAACCAAACCACTAGAGAATTTGTCGAATTGCCAGATTTCTCGTATGAGTTAGAATACCATGAATTCATGTAGGGATTAGGTTATGATTCGTTTAGAGATGATTACAAGGTTGTTACCATCTATATCCTTATGAATGTGCCGGCCAATATCCATGTACATGTTTATAGAGTTAGAACAAATACTTGGACGCGATTGAGTGAATATCCTTATAATTACTACAAGTTGATGAATTTGTCTGAGACTTGTGTTAACGGCTTTACACATTGAGTAGCTATAAGGGGTTCTAATAATATACATGCAATTGTTGCTTTTAGTTTGGCTGATGCCATCACCTAATCATGTCGATATCATATCTGATTATATATGTGAACTTGGTGTTCTTGGTGGGAAGCTTGGTATATTCATGAAATCGAGAGGTGAGGTTTGGTTGATGAATGAGTATGGGGTCAAAGAATCTTGGCCTAAAATTATAATTCATGCGCTCAATGAAATTCCGATGTTAAAATTGACCAAACCTCATAAATTATAATCTTGAGCCCATGAATTATAACATAAGAATTTCATTGAAAGCCCATGAATTGTAATCTAGGTTCAAGATTTTTTGACCCCATACTCAATCATCGACCAAAACTCACCTCTCGATTTCATGAATATATCAAGCTTCCCACCAAGAACAACAAGTTCATAATTATAATCAGATGTAATATCAACATAATTAGGTGATGGCACTTCAGTCATGAGTGAATATCTCATCAGCTAATCTAAAAGAAACAATTGCGTTAGAACCTCTAGTAGCTACCCGATGTAGAAAACCGTTAACACAAGCATCATCCACTTTTAATAGTTAGAAGAATAGTCACTCCATCGCATCCAAGTATTTGTTCTAAGGCTATAAACACGCACATGGATGTTAGCAGGCGCATTCAGATTGTAGTTTATAAGGATATAGATGGTAACAACCTTGTAACTATCACTTAACGAATCATAACCTAATCCACACATGAAGTCGTGGTATTCTAACTGATGTGGGAAATTTGGCAATTTCATGAATTCTCTAATGGTTGGGTTTAAAATCACCAATGTATCATGGCGTAAACAGTAAACACATGTGAAACTGAGACAACAAAATGTGGCCATTGCAAGATCCACATAACAAAAGGTCGAAAACAGGTAATTCTAAGCCAATCTTAGTGGGTTATTCTCTTCATAATGACAAAATGAGATTGAATAAGGTGCTTTATTGATCAAATAGACCAAAACAAAGATGAGGTGGTATTGGCTGAGTGTATTTTGATGGGTTATGATGAATTATGAAAATGTAATTAGTCAAGTAGAGATAGCCAATACTTTGAAACGCACCTAAAACGACCAACGAATTTAACGGAAGACAATATATGATCTCGGTGATGATTTTTGATGGAAGTCTTATGCTGATTTTTAGGCACCATTTTTAGGGTTTCAATCTGACAGAAGGAAAATAAGAGAGTAAAATGATCACAAATAAATACATCAAAATCATTATTACTATCAACATAGACGCATATCAGCAAGGCAACAACATGTTACAGCTCAAAATATGTCAAGCCATTAATACTCTGAATAGCACAATCAAAACACTAGGATTATAATACCGAGAATTATAAAACATCTAACAAGATGATAAACAACAATACGATGCACACTACAACGCACCAGAAGTATTAACAAACAAGATAGCAAAATAATAAACGTCAGTCTTCAACGGATTAAACTTTATATATTCTCAAAATAAATAATAAGACTATCTAGCTACGCTAAACAGAGTAATTGATTCACTAGGGAATCTATCTATGGCATCAATCAAGCCTCAAAACCATTTAACACATAATATATATATAAATTTCAAAAATTAACCCATTAATTAATATGGCAAGTAAAATACATTCAGAAATATAATATATATCCAATAGAATACAGTTTTACAGTAATTTCATTATCACACAGGTCAATTCACTTCAATCGATTTCAACTGAAAACATCAATTGGTCAACTAATAAAACCGGTTGATTGGTGATCTCGGAACAAAAAGAAGAGTACGTTGGCGATCCATGACTTAAACCCCTTCATACTATGGCAATTTTTAGGTCTATATAAAGCAAAATATTAATTCGATCATAGTAACGTACGTTTCACTCACAGTTTATTTACATGTAGCTAAAGAAAGATAGAACATGGTATCTAAGTTTCACATGCATAAATCGAAATTCCTACTGTTCCTATGATTAAAGATAAATCGGGTGTTGAAGAGTTGAGTTACTTTTTGTCAGTAAGTGAAAAAAAAAAAAAATGAGATATTGAAGAGTGTGGATAACCATAGATAAACCGCGACGAGATACTTGAATCGATTTCTTATATGCAAATAAAGTGAAACAATTTCTTATATGCAAATAAAGTGAAACAATTTCTTATATGCAAATAAAGTGAAACAATCAATTGGATCAAGTAGTATGTGTATATATACATGCTTACTTGGTTCCTTACTTCCTTTGTTACGAACGGAGGACATAAATAAATGGTGAACGGAATACGGTGACTGGAGGACGGCGATCGGGGGAGCAAGCCAGCGATGGTCAGATTTCTAAAATTTGTGAGAAGCAAATTATATTCAAACATAGGGTTTTAAGTTATGGAATGAACAACATTTGATTATTACTTTAATTCGAAATTCGTAATTACTTCGATTGGATAAATCGTAGCAATGCAATAATTAAGTCATAGTTCATTGGTTGAATGTGATGGATCTAGATCTACGGGCCGGCCGGACCCGGCCGATGAGCATAGGGAATCTATACTCGAGCGTTCAACTGGGCCCTGACAGGATAGGTGAGGAATCACTCTTGATCTTTTTTATTGGGGCCTACAACTTCTCCGAGCCGACTAGCATCAGGGAGGATCACCTGAGCGAACTGACCAAAGGGACTTGACTTATCCGAACCGAACGATGGGCGCCATTTGCCTAACACTGAAGAAAAAGTAAAAAAGTATGGATGAAGTAAGAAAAAGTACATAAGGAATGAGAAAGAAAAACTTGGTTACGGGAACCGAAGGTTAGGCCAACTACTTTAGTATAGCTACACCTAAAAAAGTGTATTCCTACCCTTTCCCCTTTCTGTCAATGTTGCAATTCCCAGAAGACTAATATACCCTCGTGTATACAGTTGTCCAACTACTTTCTTCCTCCGACTTCTTTAGCCACTTCCGGCGGGCCATTCGTTGAAGATAAAAGTATATCGAACCCATATGAAGTTTTACCATGACCAGATTGTATCCATTGAGCAAATATAGGTTCGATTAAGATTTGCTTCTCCGGAGTACCAAAGGCAAGCATGACATCATTATGAACCCAATCTACCTATTTTTCTAACATGTCCATATAAGCCCAATGTGTCTATTCGTCCCGTTCAGAATAGCCCATTTAGAAAATGTATGTAGCCCAAAATCACCCATTAGAGAATCCTAAAAGCCCACGCATAATTAACTAAATGGGCTTGTCTTACCGGCTCTACACGAGAGTAACCAAATACTCCATGCGTCCCAAAATAAATCTTCTTTTCCATTATAGTTTGTCTAAAAATCAATTTCCATTTTCAAAAGTAATATATTTACTTTACCATTTTACCCTCAATATATTTTTTTTCTCAAAACTGATACATGGTAGTATGTGTAATAGTCTCATCTTCACTGCCATATAATGTAATTTCTTGAAAATTTCTTGAACTCTAAAAACTGATCATGACACTTGTTATGTAACGCAGGAGTAGTGATTACAGTACTACACAAACAAACTCAAATCACTTCAATCGATTATAAAACATATGATCAACTAAAATAAAACGGTGGGTATCAATTGTCCGGAACGAGCATCTACGAATGTACGAGATTAACCTCATAAAAATCATAGTATTAGGGGGTGTTTGGGGGAGCGTTAGTGGAGGGCTTTTTAACTTTTGTGTTATCATAACGCAGAAAAGCTTTTTTTTAGTGTTTGGATTGAGTAGCTTTTCACTATTTTAAATGGTTAAAAAGCTAAAAGCTAAAAAGCCATGAATTTGGAGCTTCAAGCTAACGCAGAAGCTCAAATCCAAACGCCGCCCCAAACACCCTCTTAGATAGCTCAATTGATTAGAACTGAAAACATATGATCAAGTACGTACATAAAAAAACTGTGTAAATTAATTGTATGGACAGTAAAGAAATCGACTACCGTGTTCAGAACGAGAATCATCAATGAATATTATGCAATTAAACGAGGTCGGTTTCAGACGCCGACCGTGGAGTGGATGATAATGAGTAGTTGAGCATGGTGGAAAAAGGTTCTCAGAGTTTTTTTCATCATACAAGACAGTATTGTTTTTAAAACATATTTAAAAAAAATATACGTTCACTAATTAAAACTAATATATTACTTTTAAAAAATATAAAATCTATATTATTCATATCCACAATCCATATAATTTTAACCATCCATATATTCATTGAATTAAGCGGGTTAACATATATCAATTGGATTATTCAAGTATATGTTAAAATATTTCATACTACGAAATGAAACCAATATACTATCTATAACAAATAAAAATATAACGTAACATAAGAAAATTCAATCACAAAAACGTATAATCATTGTCATAAATAGAACATAATAAGTAGACGTTTGGTCAACTAAAAATTCGACAGCCAACACATCTAAGGCCCCACTACTAGATTTCCACCGAAATCTAAAATAGGATGAAGATGAATGTAGAAGCTTTGCTAAAGAGAGTACAAGTGATGTATGTGCTGATTATTTGGTAACCATCAAAGTTTGTGTGACACGTGACGTCTTTCAATTGGTTGAATCTAAGGTCACTACCTTCAACCTCGTTGGTTGACCGTCGGTTCCAACCGACGGAGCTAACGCCAATGGCACGGTCCGTCGGTTTGGTTCCGTCGGAATTCCGACGCTCCGTCAGTTTGAAGTGGGACCCAAAACTTAAATTGACGGTGTCACTGATGGCAGGTGGTCAGTTTCAGACTGTGTTGGAAAAAGCTGACGTTGCGCTAATGTAGCCTGTCGGTTTCAGTGGAGTGGTCTAATTCGCTGATTTCGCCGGGTTTGGATTACTATTTTGGTCAATTTTTAGGTCTATTAAGCTAAAATAATTTCTGACCCAGTCTACGAGATGAAAAGGTCTTCATTAATCGTCTATTTAAGTACTTTTCTCTTGTAAAAAAATCTATCTTTTGTTGATCAATTTCAGTATTCAGTTATTCACCGGGGACCTCACTTCCATTTTATTTCCCTGTGAACTATCTATTTACTATTTGGGAAATTGGATAACCTAATGAGTTAACATGTAAAATAACCAAAAGGTACGTACATCTTTATACATGATTGAACTAAGATCTAATACAAAATCCCTAACTTTTAAGCATAGATGTAGTAAAGCAATCAAGTTATTTCTTCGTTAGATTTGAATGTCTCATTACCATTCGAAAAGGTAAATCGAGTAAGATAGATATAAGTACATATTATGGGCCACATTACATAAAGGGCAACATTTATATATAGTGCACGACTTGCAAGTAAGCTAATGAAAAACGCATACTGCTTTCTATGTTATTACAACTATATATCTATATACCAATTTTTAAACCAACTAAACAAAAGCATTGCATAAGCAAAATTTATACAAGAACCATCTTGAAAGCCATGAAAAGTCAACATGAACACTTCTAGGACGCTCCACTCTTATATGAAATCTGAATCATTCCCAGGTTGCTCGAGATCAGGATGTGTTCCACCAGGTGGCCTGCGTGGGTTCCTGTAAACAAATTTGATTGAGTTAAACTTCAGTGTCAGGCTGTCGGGGAAATAGGTGGGTCTGGTGATGGATCAAAACAGTTTCCAGGACAAAACTTGCAAAGTTTGGAATGGTAGGGGTCAATGCAGCCATGCAGGTTGAGTTGGGTCGACCGAAAGAGCTTTTTGTCCATTTTTCTAAAGTTTAATACTTGATTTGTGTGTTGAATTTGATTGCAAAATAAAATAATCTAATTATTTGGGTACAGCAATTTAGTAGGTTGTATTTATGCATAACCATTTACAGTTCGAGTGATTATCGACTCATTTGACCCGTTCCCCTTCTAGCGTAATATTTTACTTTACCCAATTGACCCGTTACATATGATATGACCCGAATCGAAACACATATAGATAAACGATAGGAAACCCTCACTTACATTTCTATTTTCCCTTTTATGGCCATCACTATTATATAAAGAGATTAGAGGCAATACCTAGTAAACCGATTAGGCTCAAAGCCAGGAACATCTGGCGGACCAAAAGGATCAAAGCGAGCACCTGGTGGAACACCTCTGTTTCATTGCATTCCAAAAGTTACAAACCAACACCAAATAACGTTTTTATAAATAAAAAAAAGAGCAAATAGTTGAAAAAAGCACTCACGGCTGTCCTCCTGGGAAACCCATCCGTCCTCCACCAACGCCGCCAAAAAATCTGGGATCATTTGGCCCTGCATGAACAATAACATGATAATGATATGCATTTCTTATAACATAATGCAGGAATTAAGATTAATAGGAAAAAGATTACATACCAACAAGCAATCCACGGCCGTCAATACCCCTGTACATTGAGTTAAACGAAAAATTTAAGATCAGCAACTTGTAAACTTGCAAACCAAATTAAGAGAAAGAATAGTTTTTAAGAGCTAAAGACGCAAAAGATTGGACCTTGAGGGGTACATTCCTGCACCAGGCAGAGGATTGACATCATCCCAACCGGTACTAGGATAAACTGGAGGCAATACTACCCTGCATTTAAGCTTCCAAGTTATTATAGAAGTAAACTTTTAATTCAGATTTTAAAAATGGAAGACAGAACTCAAACAACAAATGGAATGTAAAGGTAAGGGTTTAAGCCATGTGATAACTTTTTTAAAAAGTGCTGATACGAACAACCTACTTTTTTATCACCAAGATACCCCATTAAACTCTAAAATTGTGTTCCAATATTCTCATAATACAACTTGTATACCTTATAAAAGATGATTTTTGTGACTTGGTGCTTATGTGAAGTACACTTGGCTTTTGTGTCGTATACTTGGCACTTATATGGCGTACAGTTACCTTTTTTTATCTGATTTATAGTTTGTTATACTTGAACAAAGTATGGAAGTCTAATGGGTTATGGCTAATGAAGAAGTTGTTTGTTCAAATTGGTACTTTTTGAATATCTGGCTTATACCCTGATGATAACTGCAATTTACTTTGAGAGGTGGTCAAACATTTACTCCTCTAATTGTTTCATGCAAGATGATCCATCTCGATGGAATTAGTCGTAATATGAAAATAGCGAAAAGGGGTGATACAAATAGAGAAAAAAGAGATGTGTAATGACTAAAACGGTGCACGTAGTTCATTCCTATTCAAATCAAGATATGAGTAAACTTCTAACATAGAAATCATAAATACCCTGAAGGATGGTAAGGAACACGAAGATCTTCAAGTCCAAAAGGTCCAGTTCTAGGCTCATCTCTATCAGTGTCTTGTACTTTTGGTTCAGAACTACAAAAGAAAGCAATTGGACAAAACAATATGTTTAAAGCCTACACGTTTCTATAGATGCATTTTACAGTGAATACATTACAAATAATTTCACATATCCTTTGCGCAAATCAAAACAAAACCTAGAATGAATGCAAGACTCCCAGCAAGCAATTGCGTGTGGTAATCACACACATATATGAGATGAGGAGGTAAGGAGCATGACAAAATATGCTTTAATTTTATTTTTCTGCAAACCCAATGGTACACATGAGAGGTATGTGGACTTTTGGGTTGCTAAAAAGAAGTAAACCCCGTCAAATTGTTGGAAATAGATTAATCCATTGTACTTTGCACAATTCATAGACTAACAGGATAAGGCCTATTTCCTATTCATATTTTTTCTAGGAATTCGATTTGCAGCGATAATGCTTCCATAATTTGGTTGTTTGGTTTTCATACCTTAATTCAGTTAAGTTTTTAATGCATATCGTTCAATCCTCTTCTAGTTTACACCACAGTACCACACGAACACTACTTGAAAGCCATTGACAATATAATTCAGTAGCGACTTGATGTTCAGGATTTGAGGTAAAAAGTGAAAAGTCACTTCTACCAAGATTCTTCATATTATTTACCCACTGTATTACATAGGTATGAATCTAAACAGGAATTGTTAGCGCTTTCTACCTCATTTATGTAAATATATTACCAATCTAGTATCTTTCAAAAGCATAAGAGGATAAATCAAGTATCTTAATAATAGTCTATGATCTCCTTAGTTACTGATTCTATATTTCCCATTTCCTGGTTCAATCATTTTCTAAGAATTACAATATTATGTCCCTTGTATGCATTCAACAGTTGGTAGGTAGGTTGTTCATAGTACTAAGTTGTAAATTCTGATTCCTGTGAACTCAACAACCTCAGTAACCCCCCATCCCCCCATACAGACCCACCCACATCCACATTACTACAACTAAATATACATAGTATTGGTTTACGCATTACTTTTACGACACTGTAATGCTAAATAATCGATTTAGCATAAATTCTGCTAAGGAAGGCAGTTAATAAAACAATATAGACCAAATGCAAATGACATTACATAGATCGATCTCTTATTTTATACGGAGTATATATTTGAGAACTAATAAGCTCCTAAAAAAATGGTAATCCCCATAGTCTAAAAGTCAAAAAGCAAGTAAATTTCATTATGTTCAAACATGAACTACTTACCTTGTAGCCGTTTTTGATGTGCTTGCCATGGAAGAACCATTCAACTTCGGTAAAACATCTTTATTAATGCAATCTACAAGCTTACCCAAGTTCTTAAACTGTGAACTGTATTTCGTATCATTGCTTTCTCCAGCATAATCATCAATACTACATAAAAGGAACACCAGTTACACGATAGCCATAACGTACGGAAAAACTGATTATAACAGTAGCTTCTATCACAAAATTTATATCAACAACAATTCAAATAAATAAAATGCAATATGCAGAGTTCACAATGACACAACCCTGGATACATATGCATGCAAAATTGGAAACAGTTAGATATATCTGCATTGACACGCAGAGAAACAGAGCCACGATTACTTGATTTCGAGATGAACGGGATTAGAAGAACCAGCAGTCAAAGCATCAACAAACAACTGGTTGTTCATAACAAGGCACTTCACAAGCACTTTCTTTGCGTCTTTTTCAGGGCTTGAGTAAACAAACGCATAATTATCTTCAACTTCGTTCCAGCCATCCATTACCGCTTCATCTAAAGCCAATACAGATCAAATTGTATTCAGAAATACAATACATACATATATATGTTTGTGAATATAACGAGTCTTACAATGATCAAACCAATATGTATAACAAAAGTTATTAGTCCAAATCACATGCATAAAGTGTAAACCACAAGTCTACTTCATACAAACTGGAAATCAATAAATTGAACCAAAACCCTAGAATCAAGTAACACTGGTCTATTTTTTATTATAACATACATAAATAAAAACACAAACAAATATAAACAGATTACCGGAAAATGGAGCGGTGAGGGCGTCATCGGTGAAGGCCGGAGCACCGGTGGCGTTGAGATTGAAACCGGCAGCAAGGAAAACAGAGTGTATAGCAAAAGCAATTTTATCAGCAGAGTTTCTAAAAGTAGGTCTTGAAGCCCTAATTATCGCTAACACCGATTGCTCACTCGCCATTGTTTTAATTTGAATATACTGTATCAAATCCAATGTACGATTGTAATCTATTTATATTAGGAGAATTGTTAATTTTTTCTTGTATAAAAAGTAAACGTTTCAGGGTCTCCTTCATATTGTGTTGCCGGTGTAAGTAAGTCGGCAGAAGTAGAATCGTTGTGGCTGAATTATATTGGGCCATGGGTACAGCCCAAGTGAAGTGGGGCTGATCGACCCAACTTGATCTATATATATTGATACCTATTACCGGTCTTATTAAAGAAGTGGTTGAAATTATGGAATGGATATGATTTCGTAGAGATTGATTCGAAAGTATTAGTAGAATTCTCGCTTAATGCAATAAAATCTGAAATTTTAGTATAGAGAATGTTGATAAGTTCCGGGTGATGGTCATATTTTCATCTAGCGAGTTTGGTGTGACAATAATAGAAATCGATAAGACTGTTACCAACGACAGCGTCTTAGGTACTGTCCTTGTGCTTCCATGGAATGACGCCATTGGCACGGGCCAGTCTTAGCTAGCGTCTTCGGGAGAGCGTTGGGTACAAGATGGAGTCGAGTGGGCCTAGTTGCAATAAAAAAATGTTTTCTTTTCCAACGGTAACAAATAAAAAAATATATATTAAAACGTTTTTTTATGGTAATATATATATATATATATATATATATATATATATATATATATATAGGGTTTGGATCAGATAGAATAGAGTTTACAGTAAAATAAATAGAAAAAAACATGGTCAAGGGGTAATTTGGGTTTTTTACTCTGGTATTTCTCTATCATCTGTAGTAAATTAAAAATAAATCCTTCTCCATTATTTAAGCAATAAACCGTTCACATATATCTCAAAACCCTAAATAATCTCCACCTCAACTTCTCTCTTCTTCTACCCATATGGAGCTTGATCGTACAAACGGCAGACCACACGCACCGACAAAAAGATGGACCACAACTACGATCGAATTTAAAAACCTAGCATCGCAATCATGGCTGCCAAACCCTACACTATTCGTCGAACAAGAGACAACCGTGAAACCTCTGCCGCCTTCGAATCTTCAAACCATAACCATGGCCAGTAGTCGAACAACTGCCACCAGTGGACATCTCCGCCGTATTCTTTGTTGTATTGTGTTTTTCGATATATGCGCTCTGTTCCGATCATATATGAACCCGATAGCTCACACTTCGTGCATCAGGTTTTTCATTTCAGTGTGCATCAATCTTCTTCGGGGTAAATGTTTCTCACGTGCATCATATTTTTCCAACGTGCATCAGTGTATGATTTTTCGGCGTGCATCAAGTTTTTTTTCAAGTGATTGGAGTTTTCGACAATGTGCATCAGTTTTACCCGACGTGCATTAAGTTGTTTTCAAGTGGATAAAGTGTTCATAAACATGTATCAACTATCAAGTCTGTATATCAAAAGCCTATTAGTTGAATTTAGTCTTGTAAAATATCAAGTTTCTATCTTTTTTCCTTAATCTGTGTAAATTGTTCAATCTTTGTAAACGTGCATCAAGTCAGTAGGTAACTTCGTCCATCAACTCATTCGAAATGTTTTTAATTTCTTTTTTGCTACTTGTGGACTAAAATGATTAAGATTCTCTACACAGATAATCCAAATTTTGAATGTATGGAGAATAAAAACCGAAATTTGTGTTTATTGCTATGTGAAAAATGTCATTTTTGCCCTTCGATGACATTTACTGTCTTTTGACCATCTAGAAGATCTAATCTGGTCAATGTGCATCCAATGGCTCAGAATTTATTTTATCTAGTTTATTCTACAATAACCAGCCCCTATATCTTCTATAAAATATACTTAAAGCAGAATACCATGGTGAAATCCCGTCCCTTAATTGGTTTTTTTCATCCTAATCCAACGATCTAGATTAATTTAATGATTGTTACACTTAGCACCCTTTTTTATTTAAATTAAAATATATTCATTTAATATATTTAATTAAATTAATAATATTTACTCATTAATAAATTCTTAGATTCGATTTTTTACATTGATTAAAAAAAATCGATTTTTTACATTCATTAAAACAAATCGGAAAAAAGAAATCCGTTTAATATAATATTTAAGTAATAAATGTTTAGATATTTATTTAATTAATAATTTAAGTAATAAATGTTTAGATACCATTTGATTACAAAAAAATCGGAAAAAACCAAAAAAATGTCACGGCCGCACTTCCTCAATCTTATACTATTTAATTAAAATATATAAATATAAATATAATATTATAATTTATAATATATAATATATTAAGGAAACCAAATCCCATTACAATACCAAACACATCTTACGGCAAGCAAAAAACCCTCGCATACAGAAGTTGAAACCCCTCGCATACGTTCTTACGGAAAGCAAAAAACCCTTCTCTCGCATACGATCTTACGGAAGCAAAAAACCCCCTCAAAAACCCTAGCTTTAATTTTATTCTCAAACTTCTCTTCAATGGCTTCAAACGAAATCTGTGTTAAATATCAATGCTGATTCCGAAAATTCAAGCATCAAAGTACAAATTCTCAACATCTGGAAGCAGTATTTTAGGAATAACACTGCAGTGGTAGCTTCCATCGAAATTATAATTGCCGATGAGCATGTAAGTTTTTCCTGAATTTACTACTGCGTTTTTTAAGTTCGTATTTTGGTTATTTATGTTAAAAAGTAGGAATATAATATGTTTGTTGTTCTCCATAATTGACCAAAAATTATGTTAAGTTTTTCAGTTTAATTTATTTTTTTATGTTAAGAGTTGGGTGGATGACTGATGCAGTTACTGTGAGGATATATCATTAATTTTAGAGTGGAGCTATAGTAATAGTGATTGTGTTTTTGGAGTAATATATATCATTGGGTACTGCTGGGTTCAAGGTCTGTTGTTAATGTTGGGGTTATTATGACATGCTTCCAATGAGGAAGTATAGAGTGGATTGGTGTACATATTATTGGATGTATTTTTGCTGACATACGTTTGGTCAAATAGGTGTCATATTAGTGTGTATTATTATTTGAAAAATATGTATGGTCATGTTGATGTCTCATGGGTCTATATTGTACATTAGTCATGTAAGTATACGATTGTACATTACATATCGGTTATAGGAATAAGATGAGATTAAGATTCAATGGGAATTTGGATTCAGGTGATAGTTAGCTTAAACTTTTGCTTATGGCTAAAGTACAATCTGATTTTTGGTATTTTTTAGTATCATGTAGGTTAAACTTTTGGTTATGGCTAAAGTACAATCTGATTTTTGTTATTTTTTTTTCCATTATTATGTTTACGGACATAAGATACAAGGTACAATTAAGAGAAACTTGGTCCCATAATTTGAAGACTCTGTAGAACAAGAATCTTTTATTGAGGTTTTTAAATTTGGAGTTGGTGCAAATGATGGAAACTATTTACTTGTGGTACATGCACACAAGATAAACTTCCTAAAGTGCACCAAAATCAAGGCCATACAAGCTTTTGCTCATGAAATCCCACAATTCACCTTCACTTCATTCGCGGATATCATCAACGATAATATCAACACGCAAGTTTCACTTGGTAAACTATCTTTCCTGTTTTCAACATGCATTTAATATTAAATGAAAGTAATTTTAAAGTTATTCTCAACTTACTAAGTTATACACTTTTATATTCAGATGTTATTGGCCATGTTGTTCATATGGGTGACATGAAGATAATAAAGGGTGACAACAAAGGTTCAAGGTTTATCACTTTCTATATTCATGATTTAAGGTATGTCTTTCCTTATACGTATTTACACTATCCAAATATACTTTACTGGATTCCCATTCTGTTCACATCAAATATAATAACAATTGTCATATACACTTAATTTCTTACAGCGGCTTAAAGTTAGATTTCACACTTTGGGATGACTTTGCTACTCAGCTGTACAATAACATCTCAACACCCGGTGAAACTACTGGTCCCATAGTTGTATTGATTAACAATGCTAAATACAAAAAATGGGCAAGTAAGTTCAATCAATTTTGACATCACATTAACCATTGTACTTGACACTTATCTTACTACCGACTCATATATCTGACAATACAACCCTGTAGGTATTCCACAGATATCAAACTCGCTATTTGGCTCACGTGTTTTTATAAATGCTGACATCCCTGCAATCAACAGTTACAAATCAAGGTTACATAATAATTTTAATTATAAAAGTAAATAAAACTTTACACTGTACTCTCTCTAATACAGCTTATTTTATCTTAAATTTCCCAGGCTTTGCAACCCAACAACTGAAAACGACCCCTCAATGGAAAATGCAGTTTTCAAGGCTAATACAATTGTAAGCCATCCAGTCGACTATTACTCTGGTGTTCCAGTTCTACCTATTGATGAGGTTCGCAATATCATGGAGGTAATAAAAATGTTGCCTTAATAAATTTGAATACAAACCTATATTGTGTTCATTTTAAATTGGCAGTATAATTTAAAGCACCTATTACCTTTACATGAAAAACAGCCTATTGTATGTGTTATTCTGGCAAAAATTCTGAAGTTCCAAAAAGGTGATGGTTGGTTCTATCTGGCATGTTGTCGTTGTGGGAAGAAAATTGAAAACAAAGACAAATCTCGGACTTCTGATGGGCCCTTTGATTGTGCTGAATGCGGTGAAATTAAGCGTGTGTACGGAAGGTTTGATAATCTCATACTAAATATTACTTAATTACTATATTTAATAATATATTAGTCTTTATGATTTTTTTCATTACACAATTCCAACTTATTATTAACCCAAAAAACACATATTAGGATAAGAGTACAGTTACGTGTTCAAGACACCACAGGTGTAATGTCTGTGGTCCTGTTTGACCGCCTTATTCCAAGGTTACTCAACCGTGGAGTAAACTACTTTGAATCGAAGATGATAACTGTAAGTATAGACAACCACTGTATAGTTATAGTTATACATCATACTACATATTGATTACTTAACTAAACTTACTCATGTAAAATAGCATAATAATACCCAAGAGTTTCCTGATGAGTTTGACACAATTTTGGAGAAACGGTTTGCAATAAAGATCCAAGTTTCTACTTTTTATATAAAGCATAATTACCCATCGTACACTGTTCTACGCTTAACTGAAGAACCTTTAGTGGTAAATTACGTAAAGGAGAAGCTGCAGGAAGTCGGTATTGATTTTGGAGATGATGATACTGAACACAACCAAAATGGAGTTGATGAAAACTCGCTTTCTTTGAAACCTGAAAGTGACAAGGTAATGTAAATTATTGTAATGTTTATTAACATATGATTTAATTTCCAGCAACAACAAATACAGTCTTTAATATATTAACAATTCTTTGTACAGGTAATTACTGATATCGATACCATGGACGGAGATGACAACCACCCACCGCCAATTAACTTCATACACATTCCACCGGTCCATGAGAATTTCAAGCGTAAGTCTTCAGATGTGATTGATTGTGATGCTTTTGTTGCTTCAACATCCAGCAAACATGAGAATGAAGGAAAGTATCACGTTTCAAAACCGAAGATACCTAAATTGGAGAAACCTTAGAAGCAGTGGATACCCCATCTTTTAGAGTATTTATCGTTTTTTTTTATTTCAATAAGTAACAATGTTAGTGAGATTGTTACAATTAATTGGGTACATTTATTGTCCCAATTAATGTGTTCCTTATTATTATCAGTCAGACAATTTTATAGATACTTTATGTTTAACTTTTAAGCATAACATTTATTTATTTACTTTAACTACTTTACACAATAAAAATGATGGGGTTTTAATTTGAGCCATGTTTCACAACATTTGTTCATCACTTTTATATTACTGTTGAATGAGTTGAAATTGTGAGTGCTATTATGTACACATAGTATCGTCAACTACGATCAGGAGTGTTCACCACAAAAAACTTTGGATTGTCTTCACTTTCTTCTATCAGGAGTGATGTTACAGGTAAATATCATATTGTGCCTCAGGCATGTACCTTCCTCATTTTTTACTGATGCATATACATATCAATAACATAATTCTATAGTATTATCCCATTAGAGTTGTCAACATGGTGAAACGCCCCAAAACTCGAGATTTTTTTTTTTACTCACTTATTTTCTTCACTAAAAACACACTCAATAGGTCCCATAACTTTATTTTATACATATAAACTCGACACATAAGTTAGAACATCATTTTTAAAACATGGTGAAGGGACATGGCCATGGCGATTACAGGACATGGCCATGGCTTCGTGCTGACAGAAAGTGAGCCTACTGTTAAGGGACATGGCCATGGCGTTTATATGACATGGCCATGGCATGTCTGCTCAGCAACACTTGTAATTTTACGAAATTGAAACACGCATAACTTTTTACTCATAAACACTTAGCCCATCAAATTTTGCAGGCACCTCCACAACGCCAAAATGAAACTTTCTCTTTTTAAACTTTTCCAAAATACACGTTTTACGAGAAAACAGACGTATAACCACTTTTTGACCATTTTAACCACTTTTTGACTACAACCCAAATCACAAACCATAAATACTTGGACTCTAACTTTTTGCAAACATGATCAACCCATCAAAACAAGTCTAACACACTTGTCCAAACCCACATAACTATATTCTAACCCGATTTAACCCTTTTGACCCGTTTTGGTGTCCATTTGGACACTTTTACCAAATCTACCATATACAACCACAACTCTACCCAATACCACATACGTTTGACTATTATAACTCTGTTGACTATATGTCAACTTCACATTTGACCAACCAATCACATTCGACACTAAATCACTTTTCACCACTTTGACCCAAACCAAACCAATCATATGACTTCATACTCTTGACAACCACATACACTAGACGTCATAACTCGGTTTGACTTTCAAAGTCAACTACTACACATTGACCAACATATTTAATTCAAAAACTCTTTGTTTGGGCGATTTACACAATTGAGCATCAAAACAACAATTCAAAAGAAAGAAGCATATTCTAACCACAAGCATGCTCCATATCCATGTCACTAGCTTCTCATAACCCTTCTATCCACATGTCGCTAGCGTAACATCAACCTACAACATAAACACTGAAACGGGTAAGCACAACTGCTTAGTGAGTACACAGGCAAATCAAACAAGCAATTCACATAAACACAAAATCATTAATCTCTGAACACACTGAACACTGATCACTGAGCACCATACCACATCGATATGCATGCTAACACTATTTCACTGAGTACCATACCACAACGGTATGCATACTAACACTGTTTCACTACATAAGCATATTCCACAAAATCCACAAACTACATAATCACCCAACAATCGATTCACATAACATTATAACTACACTATCTCCACTAATTAATCCACTTATGTAAACACATTTTCTTCCACCCAATTGTGTAGCCTCTTGCTCGAAAGCAATCCAGATCCAACACAATCGAATCATACACTATCAATTCAAAATAACATCATAACTACATAATCTCAATTATTTAATCCACATATATCAACACATAATCTTTCACCCGGTTGTGTAGCCTCTTACCCAACAGTAATCCGGATCCAACACAATTGAATCATACACTATTCTCCACCAATTCTTTCCTTTACCTTCAAGCTAGTGACATACTCATTACTCGCTAATGAGATAATCACTACTGACTTTTCCAAATAACATGTATTCACATAACAATTAAGCATAACAAGTAATTTAACACAATTAACTATTATAAGCAATAAACATAAATAAACAAACTTAACAATTAACTTTCCTTGATTGTGCAAACCTTTATCCCGCAAGCTATACGGTACTACACAACCAAATCACCTGTTTAACCCCCCGTATCACTCACCATACTCTATTAGTCAATTTCACCATTGAAAGCACTCCACGTCTTTATCACCTACATAATTCATATATGATACATACAACACTTTTAGACACTAATCATCATTAAGCTAACTATTAATCATATTCATACTCTATTAACACTTCTAATTACACTATTAAGCTTATTACATGAATTCCTCTTAATTCATCAAAACCTTTATGAACATATTACTAACTTATATATCTTTAACTCATTTTAACACTAATTCTTTCACTATTTAGCTTCACTAGCATCAATTTAACACATTAAACATATATTCATATCATAATCACTAGTTTTATGAAACCCCACCGAAACCTCACTTTGATTACTAGCTTTTTACTTCAAATTAATCGCTTTCATGATGATACATAGTTTATAATCATAATCAAAACACTAAATAACACTAATTTAAACCAATTCAAACCCTAATTTCGTAGTTAAATTCAATAATTTCATAAAACTCACTAAAACCCATTTTAACTAGAAACTAGGTTAAAACTAAAGAGAATTCACTTACATTTGAATGAAGATGATGAAGAAGATCATGAATTGAACCTTAGAAAGAATTAATCAAAGAATTAAAGAAAGAAATTGAAGTAGAATCGTCCCTGTGTTTTTCTCTTTTTTTTCTCCCGCTCTCTCTAACTCTCTGGAACATTTTTAGAACAAATAAAAGGTAAACACTGATCGTACATATATATCTATATGTTTTAATACCCTTTTAAACCCTACAGTCTGGAACTGATAAAACCGTTTACGTTTTTCACTATATCTCGTTATCTACATAATAATATTTTGTAATAAAAATATATCCGCGTACGATATTAATTTCCTGAAATTCGGGGTGTTACAACTCTCCCCCACTTATTTCATTCGTGTCCTCACGAATGGCACCCGTACTACTCAGTCTTAACACTATCTCTATTCACACACAAACACTTAATCATGCTTATAACACTTCACTTAATTCACTAGTTATACATAAACGCATACATCACTTAATTCTACTCAAACACATTATCAACACCGACTCTATAAGCTTTTAATCATATACCCTTACATATTGGTTTCACATAAGTTAGTGAAATACGTATCACTAGATACAAGTCTATTACTCCTACTTTCTCTATTATCTTTTCTTATCATAACATCTAACACGTAATTCACATTGTTTAAACACCTCTTCTCTTACAATCTATCCTAACAATCACATTAAATCACTTTGATATTTGATAACTCCAACAATTCCATGTGAAATAGCATAATATAACTACGGTGATCAGGCGTAGACATATTATGTTATACACACTTCATTCTCAAGCTATTTTATATCATCGTTTTCTAATGTGATTCCCACACAAACACATAACACATTTAACAATTAACACACAATAAATAACAATTTAACAGTAAACACATAGTCAAAACTACTTCACTACTTATCCACCTTAATTACACATAAAAACTATAACAATTAACTATTTAGCATAATCATAATCATAGCAATTCAAACAACACATAATGGTTTAAGTTTAAGCAATCCTATCATGGATCACCTAACTCTCTTAAACCTGGCTCTGATACCAACTTGAAACGCCCCAAAACTCGAGCTTTTTTTTTTTTTACTCACTTATTTTCTTCACTAAAAACACACTCAATAGGTCCCATAACTTTATTTTATACATATAAACTCGACACATAAGTTAGAACATCATTTTTAAGACATGGTGAAGGGACATGGCCATGGCGATTACAGGACATGGCTTCGTGCTGACAGAAAGTGAGCCTACTGTTAAGGGACATGGCCATGGCGTTTATATGACATGGCCATGGCATGTCTGCTCAGCAACACTTGTAATTTTACGAAATTGAAACACGCATAACTTTTTACTCGTAAACACTTAGACCATCAAATTTTGCAGGCACCTCCACAACGCAAAAATGAAACTTTCTCTTTTTACACTTTTCCAAAATACACTTTTTACGAGAAAACGGACGTATAACCACTTTTTGACCATTTTAACCAATTTTTAACTACAACCCAAATCACAAACCATAAATACTTGGACTCTAACTTTTTGCACACATGATCAACCCATCAAAACAAGTCTAACACACTTGTCCAAACCCACAAAACTATATTCTAACCCGATTTAACCATTTTGACCCGTTTTGGTGTCCATTTGAACACTTTTACCAAATCTACCATATACAACCACAACTCTACCCAATACCACATACGTTTGACTGTTATAACTCTGTTGACTATATGTCAACTTCACATTTGACCAACCAATCACATTCGACACTAAATCACTTTTCACCACTTTGACCCAAACCAAACCAATCATATGACTTCATACTCTTGACAACCACATACACTAGACGTCATAACTCGGTTTGACTTTCAAAGTCAACTACTACACATTGACCAACATATTTAATTCAAAAACTCTTTGTTTGGGCGATTTACACAATTGAGCATCAAAACAACAATTCAAAAGAAAGAAGTATATTCTAACCACAAGCATGCTCCGTATCCATGTCACTAGCTTCTCATAACCCTTCTATCCACATGTCGCTAGCGTAACATCAACCTACAACATAAACACTGAAACGGGTAAGCACAACTGCTTAGTGAGTACACAGGCAAATCAAACAAGCAATTCACATAAACACAAAATCATTAATCTCTGAACACACTGAACACTGATCACTGAGCACCATACCACATCGATATGCATGCTAACACTATTTCACTGAGTACCATACCACAACGGTATGCATACTAACACTGTTTCACTACATAAGCATATTCCACAAAATCCACAAACTACATAATCACCCAACAATCGATTCACATAACATTATAACTACACTATCTCCACTAATTAATCCACATATGTAAACACATTTCCTTCCACCCAATTGTGTAGCCTCTTGCTCGAAAGCAATCCGGATCCAACACAATCGAATCATACACTATCAATTCAAAATAACATCATAACTACATAATCTCAATTATTTCATCCACATATATCAACACATAATCTTTCACCCGATTGTGTAGCCTCTTACCCAACAGTAATCCGGATCCAACACAATTGAATCATACACTATTCTCCACCAATTCTTTCCTTTACCTTCAAGCTAGTGACATACTCATTACTCGCTAATGAGATAATCACTACTGACTTTTCCAAATAACATGTATTCACATAACAATTAAGCATAACAAGTAATTTAACACAATTAACTATTATAAGCAATAAACATAAATAAACAAACTTAACAATTAACTTTCCTTGATTGTGCAAACCTTTAGCCAGCAAGCTATACGGTACTACACAACCAAATCACCTGTTTAACCCCCCGTATCACTCACCATACTCTATTAGTCAATTTCACCATTGAAAGCACTCCACGTCTTTATCACCTACATAATTCATATATGATACATACAACACTTTTAGACACTAATCATCATTAAGCTAACTATTAATCATATTCATACTCTATTAACACTTCTAATTACACTATTAAGCTTATTACATGAATTCCTCTTAATTCATCAAAACCTTTATGAACATATTACTAACTTATATATCTTTAACTCATTTTAACACTAATTCTTTCACTATTTAGCTTCACTAGCATCAATTTAACATATTAAACATATATTCATATCATAATCACTAGTTTTATGAAACCCCACCAAAACCCCACTTTGATTACTAGCTTTTTACTTCAAATTAATCGCTTTCATGATGATACATAGTTTATAATCATAATCAAAACACTAAATAACACTAATTTAAACCAATTCAAACCCTAATTTCGTAGTTAAATTCAATAATTTCATAAAACTCATTAAAACCCATTTTAACTAGAAACTAGGTTAAAACTAAAGAGAATTCACTTACATTTGAATGAAGATGATGAAGAAGATCATGAATTGAACCTTAGAAAGAATTAATCAAAGAATTAAAGAAAGATATTGAAGTAGAATCGTCCCTGTGTTTTTCTCTTTTTTTTTTCTCCCGCTCTCTCTAACTCTCTGGAACATTTTTAGAACAAATAAAAGGTAAACACTGATCGTACATATATATCTATATGTTTTAATACCCTTTTAAACCCTACAGTCTGGAACTGATAAAACCGTTTACGTTTTTCACTATATCTCGTTATCTACATAATAATATTTCGTAATAAAAATATATCCGCGTACGATATTAATTTCCTGAAATTCGGGGTGTTACACATGGGCAGATTTTATGTATTGCCACGGAGTTACATGCTATTAAAAGTAATACATGTTATCAAGCAACAGAGTATTACATGTATGCTTGTAATCCTTATTTAAAGTATGGTGTAATAGGAGTAGAAAAAAACAGTCTTCCCTATTTTCTATTAGGTTTACTTTTTACTTATGCTTATACAGAAACACATTGCCTTTGGTTTTAGGTCTCCCTAGGCACAACGGGTCAGATAGTATAGTCACTGATTAATAGATTTATGTTGTCAAATGGGTAATAGGTTGAGCAACAAGTTGGTATGTTTTGACTGTTTTTTAGTCTGCCTACGCGAAAAGGGTCAAATAGAACTCATATGCAGCAAGTATATTTGGGGTCTTGAGGTTGTTGGTTATCATTTGTGTTTGATAAGGAAGAAGTTTAGAAGCTGTCATCAGATTAGTTAATGAGTCCAAACAAAAATGTCATTTTAAAAAAAAATTGATTTGTAACTGTTCATATATTAGTCTTTTTAAATTGGAATGTTTTGTGTGTTATTGGGTGTTCCTAGGCTAAATGTGTCAAATAGTACTCATGAATGTTGGTAATAGCCGAAATACATATGGTAATAGCCTTGAGGTTCACGCCCTATATGATGATTAAATGACCATATGTGCCTAGGATAAATGTCCCCAGGCTAAATTATATGTGGCTAAATGATATTGTCATAAAGAAGAAAATCGCTAATGCCTATTTATCTAAATGGATCTGATACTTTTCTATCACCCTCTGTTTTTCTGTTTGCAGTCTTCTATCCTACTTTATAATCACCATATCAAATGTCCTTCTAACAGCGTCTTCTCATACATCCTCCTTTACACAGTAATAGCTCCCTATAAGGTGACTATGTTTGCGGAAAATAGACTTTACTATCATAACGTTATTAAATATCCCAGAGGTAATAGAAGAATCAAATTACACAACCGCATAACTTGGGAAGTATAAAATTCGTATCATCTGATACAGTATATAAAGACCAACGTCACCAAAACAATAGAGATTCATGGATAAAAAAGTTGCTAGAATCATACATATATATACTTCAACATGCAATCAATCAACCAAAAAAGTATAGGTTCTACTATAGTTTAATTTTATTTATTTTCAACACTTATTAACCATTGTTTCAGATACAAATTCATAAATTAAAAAGTTGATAATGTCACATATAGTATTCGGTGTAGATTAATGGTCTCCAATTATTCAAAGAGTCGATCTAAATTTTATAAAAACCAACTAATATCATACAAATATACTTCCACATGCAATCCATCAACCAAAATAGTATAGTTCCTATCCTACTATAGTTTCATTGAGTTACATTATTTTCAACATGTCTTTATCAGTGATCTATATGCAAAGCAAAATTTAAATTGATATTGAAATTAGCTATCAGGTTTAATAACTTGATAAATTTAATTAAAATCCTTTATCATAAGATTATAAATAGTAAATTAGAAATTAAAAAACTAAAAACTAAGAATGTAATTTATGATAAATATCTAAATTTAATATCAAAAAATCTTCGTTAAAGTGCAAATATAAAAATTAAAAATAAATATCAATAAGACAACAAAAAACTAATAAACATTCACCACTCAACTATCTAATCTTAAAAAAATAAAATAAACAAAAATTAAAAACAAAAAACAACTTAAGGAGCTAAAATCTCACAAGAACTATCTCAATCGTCCAATTCAATTTTGTTGTCAACGTAATCAGACACCGTAGCTTCAGGTATGTCAGGATTTATGAGCATCTTCGTTGTCGTCGAGACATTCAAGAAATACGGAGCACCTACATGTATAACATCTTATTCAACATTTATTAAAAAATATAATTATAATCAACAATCAAAGGAAAACACATACAAATACATACCTCCAACAAATACAAGTTTAACAAACCGAAAGGCTAGCATAATCGGCAGATGTCGTCTACCAATATTTGAATCAATATAATCGTATAATTCATTGGCAAAACATCCAAACAGCAATCCAGGCAAAACGTTCCCCTGTAAATATTTAAAAACAAACAATATTAAAAAATAAACAACAAAAGTAAATAAATCCAATTTTATTAAAAAAAATTATTCGAATAAATATTCTACACACCTAATATCTCGAATCTCGACTAGCAATGCTATCATCTCCTTGCCACCTCTAATAAACACTCCAGAATTATAATAAATCATACGTCCAACTACGTCTACATTATTTAAAAATACCATCAGCAACCAAAAAAATTAAACTATACTGTACACATTAAAAAAAAAAAACTAAAATTTACCAAATGTAATCTTCCACTCAATCTTTGAGGACAATAAATGCTCAAATCTAGCAAAACGAAATCCATACAACGTATCTTGAACATTGTATGTTAATTTCATAAAACTATTCTTGCCAAGCACAAGTTTGTATCGGTGGTTGACTATCGAATTCGAATCGATATTGTTAACAACGCGGAACTTACGAATGAAAACTACACTTCCTTCCGGAAAACAACGCGCAAACTCTGAGATAAGACAATTTTTAATAACTGCACCAATCTGATTACCCTATAATAGAATAAGAAAACATAGTTTAAAAAAAAAAACTAAAATTATAATTTTTTAACTAAAGCAAAATATATATGGACACAATTAAAACTTACAACTCTATCCATCAAAACCATCAAAACATGACCCACAGCAGGAAGATTGTAATCTAGATAAACATTCCACATTCTAAGTATCCTAACTACAATCTTCCATCTTTTAGTAATCGGAGATAACTCATGCAACAAAGCCGGCCTTAGAACCATACCTATAAAAATAGGGAACAAACCACAATAACAAAAAATAAATATAAAAATAACCAACATAACCATAACGTGACAAATTTAATCCAAATCAATCAGCGCAAAAACAATTCATATAACAGATAACCAACAACCACCTAATGTTATGAGTTTCCTGTGAATTATGATAAATCGTCCTAAACGTCGCATCGGGTGGAATTGCAGCTCTTCTACTACCCGGAGGAAGGACAGCACACTCAAGATTCTCAATAACACATCGAGTGTGAATTATAGATAACACAATATGATTTCTTCATACATATTTTCCAATCTTTATTATTTCACTCAATTATAATATAAAAAATATAAAAAAAAAATTAGACAACCCCGCGTTTTCGCGGGTCTTTTATCTAGACCTATACCTAAACCACTATATGAAGATGATAATGTTAGTGAAGATTTTAGTAACTCTTATAATCCTAATAAATCTGAAGTAGATTATTATCGCGAGGAACAGTTATGAGCGATACGAAATTACAAATGAAAAATAGTAGAAATAAAGGAACGGGTTTATATTTACAAAAACTATTTAGAGAGAGAAATAGTTTAATGATAGAAATACAACGAGTAGAAAATATAATAGAAAGAAAACCAGAATTAAAAGGAAAACATATAGAATTTTTTCGAAAACTTTTAAGAACAAAATTAAGAACTAATTATATATTAGTCGCTGAAGCAAGAACTAAACTAGTAATTTGTTAATTAGAGTAAAATACAAATGAATAATAATCATAATAGTAATATATCAGACTATTTAGAATTATTATATAATGAAAGAAAAAGACTAATTACAGAAAGAGAAAATCTTAGAAATAAACAAAATATAAAATATATGATAAAAGATTATACAAAAAATATAGACACGATAAATATATTGTTAGAATTAAACAAGAATAAAATAAAAAATACAAGATCAAGATTAACTATTTGCTAAACACTATGAATAAAAAGGATTTAGATTATTTAAAAGAAGAGAGACTTAATGACTATAATAACGATAAACTTATTTGGTATTATCTTAATTTTGATAAAGATCAAAAGATTATTCACGAACTTATGTGGATTATTTATATGCAAAATAATAATGAAAATATTCCTTTTTTCACATGGTTTGAATTATATTGTATAAAAGAAAACATAGAATTTCCTTATAAGGCAAAGGTAGAAGCAACAACTAATATAAATAAAACATATGTTGATCTAACAACCAATGAAGAAATTATAAGTACTAAACCCCCCTGCAAAAACATAATTATAAAAAAGGAAGATAATGAATATATAGGAATCCCCTTATCTAAAGAAAATAATCCTAACACAGAAAAGGTATTAAAAAATATTGTTTATCAGAATAACTATGCTAATGAAATGCTTAATACAATAGAAGAACAACTAGACAGAATAGAAAATAAAAATGAAGAAATAATTAGTAATAATGAAGCTAGTACGTCTAGTACATCAAGAAGTATATACGTAGAAGAAAACCTATATTCATACCCTATAATATAGAAACCTCTATAAACTTAGGAGGACAAAATAAATTAATCAAAGAAATAGAAGAAAAACTTTCTAAAATTAGTATATCAAACAATAACATTAATGTCATAAATGAAGAAGATGATACCTCCGTTATATCTAAAATTGAAGAACAATTTAATAAGATTTAGAAAATAAAATATAATCCGTATACTTCTAATAAAACCTATACGCCTCGCCCAGAAACTAAAAACTATTATTACAGACCAACACCACCAGATTTACAATATGAGGAAAGAGATAAGATAGTACAGTCTAGAAACGATGTTAATTCTATATATGAATGGAATATTGATGGTTTAACTGAATATCAAATATTAAATCTATTACAAGAAATGACTATGTGATATCGCGTAAAAAGTCACGTTTTTACTATCGATATCTCTCTCATTCTGGAACGATTCTTGGCATATTAACTCAAAAACATTACAAATCAGTAGTATTATGCCAAGACTATCAAAACAAGGTTGCACGATGAAAATCAAGCAAAACGGGTAGAAAACAAAGATTCCACACACGTTTGAAGATTCAAGACACCAAAATGGGATTTCAAGACAAAAGTACCCATCACCAACATCTATCTTAACCAAGATGTTCGTTTTCAAAATACGAATCCAACAGAAGAAGAATCAACAAAAACGGACGAAGAATGAAGATTCTACGTACGCCGGAAGATCCAAACGATTCGTACAGCACATCTGAAGTTTAGAGATGAATTCTTGGGATATCTTTACATCAAATTTTTCTTTTTTGAATTACGAATCCAACAAAAAAAGAATCGACGCAAACGGATGCATAACGAAGAAGATACGCGCGAAACGAGCAACGAAGCAACGGACGACGACCGGGGCTGGTGGCATCCAGCCGCCGCCGGCCAGCCACCAGGCCGCCGGCCCCCAGCCACCAGGCCGCCGGCGCCTGGCACCCACCTATCCGGATTGCACTTTTTGGTCCTTTCGTGTACCCGGTGCTAGACCTTTATGCAACTTTATGTACCTCGTGCCACTGTATGCGCGTACCTCGTGCCATTATATGCGCGTACCTTCTTGCTATCATGAGCTTCTACTTGCTAACATGCACCAAAACCCTCGTATAAATAGGAGCTAATAGGTTCATTTTCAAGACACACTCACATTCTCAAATTCACACTCATACACTTACTCTCACTCATCCATTTTCACTTTCTCACTCTAAAAATTCTCTCATATTTTAGTCTAGGATTATTGTAATTAATCTTCGGATTAACGTAGAGGCTAGAGCGAATGTTAGGAGTTTGGAGATTCATCTTTGTACGTGTGAAAGAGTTGTCAATTATAATAATACGCTGCTACGCATTTATTTCCGGGTGATATCTCAACCTTTATCATATGTGACACCCGTCAAATTAGGACTATTAATTAGGGCCTAATCAAGTGTAATAGATGTAATTAGTACTGTTTTAGGCTAATTAATGTATCGAAATATATATTGTTGAATATATACGAGTATGCGATTTGATTAAATCGTACGCAATTTAAATCGAATGCAATTCGGTTCAATAAATACGGACGTTGGTGCACGAACTTGTTAAATAATATATTATTATTTAATAACACTATTATATATATCCAAAATATTATTTTGTTAATATTTCATATTCATTTCGAATAATACAATTAACAATTTACGCGATTAAAAATATCAAACGAGCAAACAATCCAAAATAAAGACAAGTTATATTTTATAACTCAAATATAAAGTATTTAATAAAATACTTCAACAAAATATTGGGTAAAAATTCGTATTTTAAAACATATATTTATGTGCATAAAATAAGTATTTAACGTCTAAACGATCGGGAAAACGAACGCCGCACGGAGCGCGACTACACAGAGCAAAAATTGGTGAAGTCCACACATGGTGGACCCCACCAAAAACCGGCCCAAAAAGGGTGAGGGGATCAAATCCCCACCCCATTTCACATTTCACTCTCTCTCTATCTTATTTCTTCTTCCTTTTTCCCTCAAACATTCATCACCAATATCATCAAAAATCATCAAATAACACCCTCAAACGACCTTAAATCGCTGAAGCTTTTGGAGAAAAGGAACCACCTCGACACGATCTACAACTCTATCTTTTCGGAATTTCATTTCGACACCGCGTAAGTTTCCGACAAAAACCCGAAACTCTTCGATTTCGTTTATTTTTACATGAAAGTGGTTTGTTTATGTTCAAAATGTCCATATAAGGGTTGGGTAAAAGAATCGGACCAAATGGTAACCGAAAAACCCATTTTTGGCTCAAAAATTCGTCAACAGCTCGAAGTGACGTAACGACGACTGCAGTATAGCGTCACTTAAATGACGCAGTGAGTGTCGCTAAAAGCCCTAATTTTGCTTCACTTGCCTAAGTGCCGCATAAAACCCCTTTTTCCCGACACTTGCCTAAGTGCCGCAATTTCAATACCCGTCACTATAAACCAACACTTATAGCGTCACTTATCTAAGTGACGCCTACAATCGAGAACAGATTTCACCCGTCACTAACCTTAGTGACTCATGACACTTGTACCGACACTTACAACCGACACTCCCTTAAGTGTCGCCCTCTATGCGTCACTTGCACAAGTGACGCCATTAGATCAGAATCCGTCATTTCATGTGACACTTCCTAAGTGTCGCCTAAACCCTTGAGTGTCGCTATAAGTGATGCTGAAAACAGAATGTTTACAACTCATTTTTACTAAGTGTCGAGACCTAAATTTTATCACTTGATTTCACCCAAATTTAAGTCCAGATGCGTTTTTCACAAAAGCAATTTAGTAGAAATAAAAATTTTTCGAGCTGACTTGGCATCTCGACCCCAACCAGGGGCCAGCCCCTTAGACCCCGCCAGGCGTTGCCACCCCTGGAACCCCGCTTACCAGGGGCGTTGCCCCCGGACCCCCGTCACCTAAAGCTTATAAATACTTTTAAGTATAACTATTTGAAATCAAAATAATAATGTTAAGATTTTTATTACAAACAAATAATCACCAACGAGCCGTACACGTTTCAAAACAAAAGTTAACCAAACAACCAAATCGTAGTAATTTGGACATTATAGTTGAACGAACAACTACAGAGGTAGTCCTTGTAACTACCTATTCATATTAATAACCATCGCGTGTCGTGGACACCCTCATGTTATCTGTTTGCGGACATCTCATTGCTTGATTAAGCATCATACGTTTATCAGTTTAACGCTCCAAGACTCAGGTGAGTCTCATAGCCCCTCTTTTTACCGCTTTTCACTCAGGGGTGTGATTCAATGCTTATTTTTAACATGTGAACGCAAGTACAAACTTTACAATATACTACATGAGTTGTTTTCCACTAATCATTTCAAAGTCCTCCGTCAGCATAGTTTGGTAATACATTGTAGCATGATTATTAGTATATGGTACCATATAGGATTGACCCTCCTCGTCCGGGTTAGCATGCACTAACTGGTTAAACGGACGTACTAATAATTGTTCAGACGAGTGTGGATTAGGCACTCGTGGAGGCACCTCGCTCGGAATTCTCTATATGGGACCCGACCCTCGAGTTAAGCTCAGACTATGTGCTCATGGCTGTATACACTACTATTTATTTGATGGATGCAAATCTTTACTTAAATCTTGCGGTTCATACGATATTATCTGATTTCAAACCTGTGAGCTCACCAGCTTTAGCTGACCTATTTTAGCATGTTTCACAGGTACACAGTAGTAGGTTGGACTGCCATCAGGGATGCTATAGCTCGAGTCAGCATACAGATATTAGAGATTTTCTTGCATTAGTATATTTTGTACAAGTACTCATGTACTGAAATCTCTCATTTAACCGAACACGAGCTATGTACTAGTCGTAAATGTTGTAAACATTTTAATATTTATATATTTTGTTAAAATGACGCATATAGAGTCGTTTACTATATATCTTTGTGTTTTGATTATTGATTAGTAACACCCAAAGTATGCTTCCGCTAAACACTAAATTTGGGGGTGTTACATATTGGTATCAGAGCCTAAGGTTATAGTGAACTAGGTTGCATTTAGTGGACCTAGACTATGACCGTTAGGCAGTATTTCCCTATTAGGCATGACTGGTTCAGAAATTATAGCATACGACTTTAATTTAACATAGCCTGATCAACTATGTACAATTAAGGAAAGATGATGTAAGGTCTGAAATGGTTATGTTGAACAGGAATACACTAGTTGACTCTGACCTCGAGAGAACCGAGACTTAAACATGTCTGTGCTAGACACTCAATAGGTTGTATTATATACGTATTATATGAATATAGGCCTCACTCCTACTAACGCTTTGTCTCAGAAATGGCAAACACACCGCCCAATTCATCGCGCTCCTAATCCGGGTCGCAGAACCCAAGGGTAGCTAGGAGGAACGCCAGGTTGCCTCGAGCTGGCCCGTACCCCACTCACTTCAACTTGCCGGCCTTAGCCGCTAGGGTGAACCACCACGACCAACGACTTCGCACCATGGACGTCGTGTTGCAGGAAATGAACGAAAACTGGAGACTTACATCCCTCGAGCGCATCGAACAAGTCTCCGAGGATCACGAAACCACCATTAACAATGTAGATGTTCTTTTCAACAAAGTGGTGGAGATAAGCATAGAAACCGCCCTTTTGAAACACTGACTAGAAGAGTATGAGCAACGCTCACGGGAAACGGAAGAATATGCTCGTGGATTGGTACAGCGACTAGCATTGGCTGAAGACAATGCTCGACAGGCCAGCAGACTTGCAAATACTGTGGATCGTCTCATTGAAATGATGGAACAGATTAATCTACGTTGAGACTAGTGTAGTCCTTATCATGTAATCCATCTTGTAGTCTAATGACTATCTAGCGCTAATCTATAATTCGGTTGGACGTAACAATTCCCGACACCTTTTGTAATACATCCGTGGGATGTAACCTTTGAACTTGTATTATCTATCAAATATTCCTACTGTTCCAATTTATATTAATTGTCATTTCGTAGTGATGTTATGTATTACCGCTTTTATACATGAACGTCTGTGACAAATACAACTTTCTTACAAAATCTCATGTATCTCCATTTCTTTTATTGAAGAAGCATGCCGCCAAAGACAAGACAATACACCAATGCCCAGCTTATATCACTTATCACTCAGGCTGTGACTGAAGCCTTGGCTCGGAATACTCCACAGAATTCCTGGAGAAACAGCGATACCTCTGAAACCACCGCTGCTAAGCCTTGTTCCTACAAGGATTTCCAGAACTGCAAACCCTCAAGGTTCAAGGGTACTGAAGGAGCCATCGGACTGATCAGATGGTTCGAGAAAATGGAAACTGTTTTCCGCATCAGCAAATGTGCGGAGGACGACAAGGTCAAATTTTCCACTTGTACCCTCGAGGATGATGCCCTCTCTTGGTGGAATTCGTATGCCCAGTCCGTGGGTATCGACACCGCCTTCTTGCTACCTTGGGAGGATCTGAAAAAGATGCTCACCGCTAAGTATTGCCCGATCGAACAACTCCAAAAACTGGAGGAAGAATTTTGGAACCTAAAGGTGCAGGGAACCGACATTGATAGATACACCTCAAGGTTTAACCAACTTACCATCCTGCGCCCGGCAATGGTAAGCACCGAGTCTGACAAAATCAGTAAGTAGATCCGCGGTCTTCCGGAACCTGTTCGGGGGAACGTTGCCTCCTCAAACCAAACCCCCATTGATGGTGCTATTCGATTGGCCCATGAACTCATGGCCATGAACGAGGATCCAGAACCACCCACTTCATCCTCCCACCATAACAAAAGAAAGTGGTCCGACAACCACAACAACCACCAGAACAAGAAAACTGACACCATCAAGGCCTACAACTCCACCACCGAAACCAAACGGGGTTACACCGGGAACAAACCCTACTGTTCCAAGTGCAACCGTCACCACGAAGGTCCTTGCGAGACCCCCTGCAATAACTGTAAGAGGTACGGACACCTCACCAAAGACTGCAGGTCCTCCAACTACTCCAGCAACAACTCCAACCGCAACGCCAGGCCGTCCAAAGCCTGCTACTAATGCGGAAACCCGGGGCACTACAGGAACGAGTGCCCAAAACTGAAGAACAAGGGCAACAACAACAACAACGCCAAAGGAAGAGCCTTTGTACTCAACTCTGGGGAAGCCCGTCAAGACCCGAATATGGTCACGGGTATGTTCCTCCTCAACAACTTAACTGCATCTATTCTGTTTGATACTGGTGCCGATAGGAGCTTTATATCTGATGAGTTTTACCCCCTACTTGACATCACTCCTGTGGCCTTAGATGTTAAGTACACCGTAGAACTAGCAAACGGTAAACTCATAGAAACCAATAGTGTTATACCAAATTGCACTTTAAACCTAGCGGACGAAACCTTTTCAATTGATCTCATGCCTGTTAAGATCGGAAATTTGACATCATCGTGGGTATGGACTGGTTGTCCAAGCATCGAGCCGAAATTATCTGTTATGACAAAATCGTTCGCATTCTGATGTGACTCAAATAGTCATGTTTTTAAGGGCAATATTCCGCACTTTTTGGACGTAACTTTAGTGAAAACATTCCAAAATGATCATTATTTACTAAAATTCACTAAAGTGGTCTAAATATAGGCGTTGCTGCAAAAATCACCTAAAACGTTCAAATAACAAGCAAATCAGGACGAATAAACGTGTACAAAATCCTCTGGCCTCATTTACCTTACATAGATCATATTCTAACTTCATCATATGATAAAACAGGTAAAATCGAGACGGGAAAATCAAGAATCATGCAAATCGGATAAAGGACGGAGAAGACTGAGCGTTATCAGACCCTACAAAGTCATTTCGGCTATGCTTAATCTATACACATCCAATTTCAGGGAAGTTGGCATCATTATAAGCGTAACGGAATTACGAAGACACAGGCGAAAGAATCAGGTCAAACGGACGCATAACGAAGGAAATACGCGCGTTTTAAGCAAAGAACGAAATCAGACGGACACCGTATACGGCCTAGGGAACCGTATACGGCCCTATAAAGACCGTATATGGCCTTGTATACACTGTATATGGCCCTACCAAGGCCGTATACGGCCCCCTGCCCCCGTATCGTGCTTCGTTTGCTTGTACGTGCTGTTTCGCGAGTTGTACGGAAGATTTGAAGCTTTGCCTATAAATAGAGGGTCACCCCTTCTCATTCCACACACCTTAACACATTCACACACTCTCACATTTCTCTCATTTCATTTCTCTCATTTTCTTTCACTTTCTCTCTCTAACTTTCTCTCTCTAGCACTACTCTTAGGAGTTAGAGGAGAAAGGTTAGGGTTGAGCTTACGGTTCGAGTCTAGAGGAAGGTTTAGCTTGGTAATCTAGTTGTAACGAGTTTTTCAAGTTCAGACTATTTGTAATCCTCAGTATTACGCTGCTGTATTCCTGGTGATATCTAAACTTTACTTACTGTTATAATGCTTGTGCTTTATGTTATTTCAGTTTGTATTCTGCATATTGCCATGTTTATAGAGTAGTTTAATATTGTGATTGTTGAAATGTAGATATTAGGAGTAGGGATGATGTTAAATTAATGTTTCATTTATAAGATTGGAAATTGTTATGCTGTGTATCTGGTTAAGCTTATCCTGAATATAGATCTAGTCTCTCATCACCCTTTCCAGACTTTCACGTGACTGTTGCCCTAGGATAGGATCTGATCAACCCTAATACTATGAATATACAGTTATCTCCAGTTACAGTATGAAACTATGAACTTTCCTTTAAAAGGCACGGTACTTCGTATAGCGTTGGAAACACCTCGTGTGGAGTACAAATACGTGGAAGCTAAGGAAATGCCATGGATTGTTTCATCGTGAATTACCTAGAAGTGACCCTTCTAGAACTGTGGTCTAGGAATCAAAGCTGTGGAAATGCTTGTTGCACTGTACACCGTTAGTACACCTAAGATCTGGAACACTGTGGAAATGCTTAAATGCCCAGTACACCGTCAGTACATCTAGGGTTTGGAACACTGTGGAAATGCCTAATTGCCCTGTACACCGTGATTATTCCTAGGGATGAACGCCTGACAGTAAAGGAGGGTCTATATTTACAGGTGCTTCAATAGAAACAATACAGGGTAGTGTCAATCATATACCTAGACATGCAAAACCCTAATCACACCAATAGTTTAACATACACAGGATACAATCAGTATTTGCTATAATAAAAGTAAATAGACGATTAGGTGTTAAGAAAGGTCAGTAAATACAATTGCGGTCTGTTGCCTTATGCCTGATCCCTAGAACATTTAGGGTGACTTTGTCTTAGTTAAGCAAAGGCTCAGGAGGGTTTGAAAACAGCCTGATCTGATCAGAATCATGATAACCTAGGATTCCAGTGACATATGTTTCTAGGGTTTCACCTGAACGTAGGGTCCTAGTGTTTACACCGAAAGTTTGTTTACTCTTTATCTGGTAAATCTCCAATCAATTTTATAATGAACATCATCCCGAAACCCTAATTATCCAAGTTTCAGCAATCACATCTCTACCTGTCTGCTTATTCCCTATCTCTTATCTCTGTTATTTACTTTGCTGCACTTAGGAAAATTAGAAAACCAAATCAATCCAAAATCTATCTACCTACCCCCATCCTAATTGCGACCATAATCTTTGGTGACCCACTTTATTTCAATTCGCTCCGATTTAAGAACGACCTCGAGTTATACTTACTGCTTGCTCCCAAGGTAGGTAGTACTTATAGTTTGAGCCCCATCTCATATAAATTTAAAACTCACTGTCCGCCGCTTCTGTTGCTGTTGGAACAACGACCGGAGTCAAATCCGACCGACCGATAGGAGTCGCGAAAAGTTTTTGGCGCCGCTGCCGGGGATCATAGAGCGTTACGATTTGAAGCCGCCTTAGATATTCTAGCTTTTAGGAGATCCTTTCCAATTAGGTTTTCTCAAACTTAGGTTGTAGTTATTTGATTTCTTTAGAATAATTTAGATAGTTTAATTAAAAATGAAAAATACAAAAACATCTTTCTATGATTCATTTCCGTCTAGCCCCATTTCTCCACTCGCCCTCAAGACGTCCGAAGAAATGATGGCCATGGATGACGCTGAGTTGTTCGCCTGCTTAGAACAAGAGTTGGAATCTGACGTCTACTCTTCATCTTTATCCTCTTCCGGAGATATCTCCGTTAATTCAGACGATGAATCTAGAACTTTAGGGCAATTCTTAGACCTTGACTTAGGAAACCATGATTCTCATCAGAAGATCTCAATTTCTGCATCTAGCATTCTAAGCTACCAGGTTATACCTGCTCCTGAGATTTCATATTCCTTAGAAAACTTCTTTCAATTCCCTACTTCATATGGTTTTGTCGAGAGTAACTCTGAACATCTTCAACCCTTTCGTTTTCCGCCCATTGAAGAACGTCTTCCACCCTGGGATGAAGAAGTTTACGAATACCCTCCAAAATCACCTATCTTTTTGAACCTTGTACCCGAACCTGAGTACACCATCTATCGTGTTGTTGATAGGACTTTACCAATCAAACCTGAAGAAAATATCCGCTACGTAGGTAACTCTTTTGATCCTGATAGGAGATTGGATGTTTGTCGGGCATTTGCTAGACAACTCAAAACGTCTGACTTTCCTTTTTCAGTTGAACAAAGAGAAGTCACTCATAGTATAAAGAAACAGGTTGGTATTCTCCACCATCTTCCAAATCAAAAGGAGGAAGGTATCTTCACACATTATCGAGAGCAAGAACTAAAGCTTAAATCAGAAATAGACCTACTAATGGACCTGTTCGCCTACACCGATTATCAACCGGTTTCCCAAACCCTAATTAATCGTTATGTTGCGGCTATGATTTATGAGCTTGAGTTCTGGATCAGCAAAGATCCCGCTATATCTCTCGTCATTTCTGATAAAATTCCATTTTTCGTTGACCCCGCTACTTACATGATCAACAAGTTGTTAGAGATATTCCCTGGAGCCACTGACGATAACATGGAAGCTACTTTCTTTGCTGGAAGGAGGGATATTAACGTCTCACTCACTTTGTTATTTGCTCAGTCAAAATTTCCTTTCACTGTTTCACAAACATCTTTAATCGAAGAAATCACGGAGTCAGTTGACACTACCACCGGAGATCCCGATTCGAGAGAAGAATGGAAATTTCAAAAAACCCTAGGAATGCTTCTTCATGACTTGAACAATATAGATGACGGATCACGAAATGGAATTTCAAACCCTAAGAAAGTTAGAAAGGAATTTAACAAGTTTATTGACAATCTTCTAGATTTAGGCAAAAAGGAACGTATGTTTCTCACTGAGCACGAACGATTCTCGTTACATCCCGCAGACCTAGTTGATTCTGTCATTAAGATTCTCGCTTGTGACTTTATTCCTCGCTACACTTTCCCTCAGCCAAGAGCACCAAATTCACTTAAAAAATTGCTCTTGGGCAATACTCAATAAATTTGTCCAAAAGTCGAGCTACCGACTGTAACCAAGCGCTTTTTGGGAGGCAACCCAAACTTTAGTTAATTTAGTTTTATTTTAAGTATTTAGGATAAGTAATATTAGTGGTTAATTATTAAATTTAAAAGCTTGCATTTAAAAACACAAGAAAACGTTCTTTTAAAATTCAAATTCGCGCGACACAGTAACGAATTTCAGACATTTTCAGAAAGTTCGAAAAAGTTTATTTTTAAATTTTGAAAAATTAATCTTGAATTTGTCTTGAATTTTAAAGAACACAAAAATATTGTCTTGTTTTAAATAAAAACGTATACGATTTCGCGTACGATTAGCAATATCTTTTCAGACTGCGCGTAAAGGTTCAGAAAATTACGAACATACTTTTTAAAATTATTTTATTAGAAATTTTTAAACTTTGAAATTTTACTTGTATGTTTCGTATTTTTCGCGAATTTTAAATCGCGTGCGTTTGAAAGGCTATAAAAGGAACTTTTGGCCACACACATAAGACAAAACCATTCAAACTTCATCTTCTTCCTCCTCTCCCCTCCTAAACCGTCGGCCTCACCACACCATCACCAAATCTTCATTACTTCACCATTTTACATGATTCCAAGCTCAAAATTCATCATTTTATGATCTTTCTTGCATCCACAACATCACTACATCAAGTTTAAGGTAATTCTTGACCTAATTTTGTGATTTTCATGAAACTTTAAAAATTAGGGCTTGTAACTCATTTTCATAGATTTCATGGTTGAAAGTTGCAATCTTTAGTGTTATTTCATGCTTATCTTGATGCTTAACATGATTACAAGCTTAATCTAGTGATTTGTTGGCTTAATTGCAAGATTGGAGATTAAAGTGTTGACTTTTTGGATGAACTATGGCTAGTTTGACTTTTTGGTTGATTAATTGCTTATGTTGATTGAGTTATTCTTAATTATAATAGGTTAACATGTTTTGATTGATCATTTGCAATTAGAAAATGATTAAGCTAGTTTTTGGTAATTAAAGTAAGCTCATTTTTGATAAAATCATCATAAACATCATTTTTACTTAAAACTTTTATTTTTAAACCATGTTTATGACTTTTCTAAACTTAAAAGCTTACAAAATTGTCAAAACAAGCTTCGGTTCATTTAATCATTTTTAAAGTTTATCACTTTAATTAATAAAGTGTATGACTTTGAAATGAAACCAACAAAAACGCCATTTTCTAAAAACTACCATTTTGTCAAATAAGTCTACTTCCATTCTTTGCTTGAAATCATGTAAATAAAGCTTTATGTCTTTTGGAAATTGCGGAATATTGGATTGCATATTTAATTGGTAATATGACCTTTTATGATTAATTGATTTACTTAAGGTAATTATATGACCTTGGATTTTAATCTCATTTAGATTGATTAACCATAAACATGAAGTATTTAAAGTTTATAGTGCTTGGGATAATTAAATTAGGTACCTTGTTGACTTGCTTTGATTATGCTAGGAACTTGAAGCTTTGTGCCACTTCCCCTTAGTTAGACAAAAGTTGATAAAAGTTTTTGGATTTGTGATTGGTTGCGGTTAGGTTTAGCAATTTTAAAATTTCTGGATATGCCCATTTTTAAAGCCTACATTTCCAATTTTTTCTGAAAATTTGGGAGTACTTTAGCATATCCATTAATATATCACTGTTATGGTCTAATCTTTTCTTGTCTTTTGTCACAGATGGATAATTGCCCACCTTCACTCAGCTACTTGGCCAAATCTTCAAAGAATAGGTCACTCATTCACCAGTGGTTGCAGCGACCGATAGGCAGTAATCGATATGTGGTATGGAAAGACATGATTAAGCTAGGAATCAGGGATGAGTTGAAGAGTTTGTTGATGTATGAGACCGATGGTCAAGTGAACAATGCCCTTCTCCGTCTCTTCGATATAGATGAGTATGCATACCGAGAAGTAGTGACAGAGTTCATGATGACTTACCAGCTGAATCCAAAAATGAGCGTATCCGACAAAAGAAAGATTTCATTCAGGTTTCAGGAACAGATTCATCATATCTCAGTTGCCGACTTGGGAGTGTATCTTGGTTTATATACAGAGTCTCAGGTCAACTCTGCATGGTTCAGAAACAGTATTCAAGACATCTCCAGCCTACCAAACAGGAACCATAAGGATATTTGGATGGATTTAGCAGGATCAAACTTTAGGAGCTGTGTTAAGTCATCCACTTTCATCAAGCCGGTTCATCACATCCTTCACAAGTTGCTAGCATGTTCTATATTTGGAAAGAAGGAAGGTGGAGCTGTGAGTGCCGAAGAGTTGAAGTTCATGGAAGCAATCATAGGAGGAAAGAATCTGAATGTTGCTTTCTTGATCACTGAGAGACTTGGGGATGAGACAGACTTGGATAGGCACATGTTCATGGGGTCGATTATTACTAGATTGCTGTATAGTATGGGATTGTTGACTGAGGCCCACACTGAGGAGTTTACTGTTTGTTCTCGTTCTTTGCCATTCAACTTGGACTACTGCAAGTTGATCCATCTTGTTGAGGTAGATGAGCAGAGACAGTGCCTATGGAAGAACACCAAACAGATCATTCCAGGATGTCGTCTCCCTAGGAAGCGTGTTAGAGGATCCTCACCTGTTGCAGATACTGAGGATGGCCCATCTGATAGAGCCCGAGCACCTACTACTCATGCTAGTGTCCCGCATAGAGGAGCTGAGACAGCCGAGCCACCAGCTCAGGCTACTGTTCACTACACAGATCCAGTGACCTCGCTGACACAGTATTATCTTTTGCATGCTCTTCAAGTTAGCCGTTCCCATCAGCTGTTGATTTCCAGGAAACTTGGTATTCCTGACCCAGAGCCTTACATGTATCGATGCGGTCCACTACCACCAGCCATAGCACCACCACATACATCCATCCCATCACATACCACCCATACACCATCACCCACTATCCGGACCACACCAGTACCAGAGCAGGTCCAGTCAGTTGAGACCGAGATACCGGTAGTTCAGCCAGTGATTTCTGCACCTGTGATTTCTCATCCTGCCCAGCCAGTCGCCAGTGGATCATACCGTGCTGACACAGTCTACTTGGGCACGGATGCTGTATCTTTTGACACTTCCGGGATGCTATTAAATTTGGGACCGATCTCTTCCTCAGCTGTACCGACAGAGAGCATGCTACGTCAGGCTTACATGACCTTACTAGAGCAAGCAGGGGTTACTTCGGCTATTTTGCTAGAGTGGGGCTACACTGATCCGATGAGACTGCCAGCAGCTACCCTTAGAGACATATTGATTCAGGTCAAACTGATCAATGCTGAAGAACAGGGACAGAGAGTATCTAGTGGCCAGCAGTCAGTCGTAGGACCATCTGCAGCACCAGCTCCTACTCAGCATACTGATGCACCTGACCAGGGATCCCCAGCCTCATAGTTCTACCCCATTTGCATCATTTGACTTTGGTTTCAGACATTATTACTATTATTATCTTGTGTTTGTTTGGCTACTGTTGAACCTTACTTTTGGAACTTATTTATATCAGCCGCTAGTTGGTTGATCACTCTATCCGTATTTACATTATGCTATTACTTATTATGTTTTATTTTCTTTCCGTTAAATAAGTAGAAATGTTGTGATGAATGAACGTGGAAAAAGGCGAGATGACGCACTTTCAAGAAGAAAATCCGTGAAGTCAAAAGGCAACCCGAACCAGCTTTCAATATTTGCAAACTGCGGAACATTCAACATCTCATGGAGGGGCCTCGTTCTTCTCAAAACTTCCTTGTATCTAAGCACTTCAAAGAACTAAGTGTGGGATCACTCCCCACACCACAAACACTTATCGAAATCACTCCAACTTCTTCAAAACCTAAAGTATGGGATTCTACACCATAAGGATCCCCACTTAAAAGAATTGAAGTTGATTTATGATAACGTTGGATACATGACACTGGATAACCCCGTATGAAGCTTACTGTCCTTCAAGAAAAATGCAGAAGAAAGCTCGCTTCGACTCTCTCTCTCCTGCAAAATTTCATATGCTTCAAAACGTTATCTGGGGAGTTTCTTAACGTTCTATCCATTTCATGATTACATATATTCTGTCTTGTTAACTTGTTATAATCTATACCCTATCCTGAGCTTATCACTAAGTGTGGGATTCAAACCCAAATTTAACACTTAAGAAACATTTTCTTACATGTTCAAACTCTAAGTGTGGGATTTTACCTCCAGTAAAAACTCAACTCAAGAGAACATTAGGGACAATGTTCCTTTAAGTGTGGGATAGCTAGGTATAGAATACCTTGGATAATTTTAGGCGATTTTTATGTCCAAAATAGCATTACTCAGAAAATGTTTCCCCAAAAACGAACTTTTTCAAATAAAATTTTTCAAAAATTTTTTCAAAAATTTAAAATTATGAGTTAAATTATGAAACTAAACTCTAAGTTTTTGAGTTAAATACTTTTGAAAAGGATCATTCTCGAAATATGAGTAAGGTATTTTGGAATATAGGGAAAATAAGGTAGAAATTTCTCAAGCAAGAAACAATAATCTGAAAGGAGCATGGCTAGGCACATACAACCCTATTTTGTAGTGAGGCATCTTGAGCCTAAAAGCATTCATCCTTAATGCTTCACTTTCATTTCTTGTGTGTGCCGATGCTTGCATCTCAGAATTAGAACTTGCTCCAGACATACGTTTCGAGACCACATTGGTGTGTACCGTACGCGGTATAGGTGCAGCTAGATGACCTTGACATTCCTTAGGATTTAAACCCAATTCTTACATATCTCTTCAAGCCCAAAACCCTTCCGACACTTATTTTCAGTATCGATGATCCGCCTAGTAAACCCTGTTGAGTCAAACCTTTCATTTCATAAAAACCCTCGTACTAAACCCCTACTCACCCAAAATTTCCCAAAACCTTATCTTGGAATTTCTAAGGTCGTGAAAAACATCTTTTGGAACATCCTCTTCAATTATGCTCTAAAGTCTTCCTCTTCTGTGTACTCTAAAAAGTCAAAAGTGCGAAAAATTGGCACGATAAAAGAAATTGAAGTTCAAGATCAAAGATCGTAGTTCAGAAAAGGATTTCTGAAAGGATCAACATAAAATATCCTTAGAAATTCTCTGGCAAAGAAGTTCTGAAGAAGAAAAGAAAAATAAAAAGTAGAAAAATCAAGAAAATAAAAAGAAATAGTTCCATCAAATAAAGCTGAGTGCTTCAAGTATCACCTTCTCAAGGAAAATTCGATAAAAGACGAGTAGCTACAAGATCCTCCGTTCCGTTCTGAAATAAAGTTTTTCACTATCTTTGAGTTTTAAGATAAGTCAAACCCTTACAACCAAACATATACCACTATCCATACCCTTAAACCTCACCAAACACTACCACCCGTTGAATGTCTTGGGATAGTTAGCACCGTCCTCACCTAAGTGGTGGAGATCCGATTCTCGACCAAGCTTATGACGATGAGTGCTGCATGACTGGCTTATTTGAGCGATTTCATTTGTTCTAGATTGTTAGGGAACCCGATACACTTTGAGTGAATTGAGTGACCACCTTTAGTGAGATCGCCTAGTCATGTGTACTCCAAGATCACGAGAATTGGTAGTATGCTTGATGATAATTGCTTCTTGCTTCTGAAAGGACCATCTTATCCTTTCCCTTATTCTTAAACAGTCTTAGTCATATTAGAAGTGGTATCTTTTGAGATTATTTTGACTCGCCCCTTAAAAACCAAATTTTAAATGTTTTTCTAACTGAGTGTTGCTTGAGGACAAGCAACGCCTAAGTGTGGGATAACTTGATGTGACTCAAATAGTCATGTTTTTAAGGGCAATATTCCGCACTTTTTGGACGTAACTTTAGTGAAAACATTCCAAAATGATCATTATTTACTAAAATTCACTAAAGTGGTCTAAATATAGGCGTTGCTGCAAAAATCACCTAAAACGTCCAAATAACAAGCAAATCAGGACGAATAAACGTGTACAAAATCCTCCGGCCTCATTTACCCTACATAGATCATATTCTAACTTCATCATATGATAAAACAGGTAAAATCGAGATGGGAAAATCAAGAATCATGCAAATCGGATAAAGGACGGAGAAGACTGAGCGTTATCAGACCCTACAAAGTCATTTCAGCTATGCTTAAGCTATACACATCCAATTTCAGTGAAGTTGGCATCATTATAAGCGTAACAGAATTACGAAGACACAGGCGAAAGAATCAGGTCAAACGGAAGCATAACGAAGGAGATACGCGCGTTTTAAGCAAAGAACGAAATCAGACGGACACCGTATACCGCCTAGGGAACCGTATACGGCCCTATAAAGACCGTATACGGCCTTGTATACACTGTATACGGCCCTACCAAGGCCGTATACGGCCCCCCTACCCCCGTATCGTGCTTCGTTTGCTTGTACGTGCTGTTTCGCGAGTTGTACGGAAGATTTGAAGCTTTGCCTATAAATAGAGGGTCACCCCTTCTCATTCCACACACCTTAACACATTCACACACTCTCACATTTCTCTCATTTCATTTCTCTCATTTTCTTTCACTTTCTCTCTCTAACTTTCTCTCTCTAGCACTACTCTTAGGAGTTAGAGGAGAAAGGTTAGGGTTGAGCTTACGGTTCGAGTCTAGAGGAAGGTTTAGCTTGGTAATCTTGTTGTAACGAGTTTTTCAAGTTCAGACTATTTGTAATCCTCAGTATTACGCTGTTGTATTCCTGGTGATATCTAAACTTTACTTACTGTTATAATGCTTGTGCTTTATGTTATTTCAGTTTGTATTCTGCATATTGCCATGTTTATAGAGTAGTTTAATATTGTGATTGTTGAAATGTTGATATTAGGAGTAGGGATGATGTTAAATTAATGTTTCATTTATACGATTGGAAATTGTTATGCCGTGTATCTGCTTAAGCTTATCCGGAATATAGATCTAGTCTCTCATCACCCTTTCCAGACTTTCACGTGACTGTTGCCCTAGGATAGGATCTGATCAACCCTAATACTATGAATATACAGTTATCTCCAATTACAGTATGAAACTATGAACTTTCCTTTAAAAGGCACGGTACTTCGTATAGCGTTGGAAACACCTCGTGTGGAGTACAAATACGTGGAAGCTAAGGAAATGCCATGGATTGTTTCATCGTGAATTACCTAGAAGTGACCCTTCTAGAACTATGGTCTAGGAATCAAAGCTGTGGAAATGCTTGTTGCACTGTACACCGTTAGTACACCTAAGATCTGGAACACTGTGGAAATGCTTAAATGCCCAGTACACCGTCAGTACATCTAGGGTTTGGAACACTGTGGAAATGCCTAATTGCCCTGTACACCGTGATTATTCCTAGGGATGAACGCCTGACTGTAAAGGAGGGTCTATATTTACGATGGTTAAGTAGGTGCTTCAATAGAAACAATACAGGGTAGTGTCAATCATATACCTAGACATGCAAAACCCTAATCACACCAATAGTTTAACATACACAGGATACAATCAGTATTTGCTATAATAAAAGTAAATAGACGATTAGGTGTTAAGAAAGGTCAGTAAATACAATTGCGGTCTGTTGCCTTATGCCTGATCCCTAGAACATTTAGGGTGACTTTGTCTTAGTTAAGCAAAGGCTCGGGAGGGTTTGAAAACAGCCTGATCTGATCAGAATCATGATAACCTAGGATTCCAGTGACATATGTTTCTAGGGTTTCACCTGAACGTAGGGTCCTAGTGTTTACACCGAAAGTTTGTTTACTCTTTATCTGGTAAATCTCCAATCAATTTTATAATGAACATCATCCCGAAACCCTAATTATCCAAGTTTCAGCAATCACATCTCTACCTGTCTGCTTATTCCCTATCTCTTATCTCTGTTATTTACTTTGCTGCACTTAGGAAAATTAGAAAACCAAATCAATCCAAAATCTATCTACCTACCCCCATCCTAATTGCGACCATAATCTTTGGTGACCCGCTTTATTTCAATTCGCTCCGATTTAAGAACGACCTCGAGTTATACTTACTGCTTGCTCCCAAGGTAGGTAGTACTTATAGTTTGAGCCCCAGCTCATATAAATTTAAAACTCACAGTCCGCCGCTTCTGTTGCTGTTGGAACAACGACCGGAGTCAAATCCGACCGACCGATAGGAGTCGCGACACATTCCCCTCGCTATCGGTAGAACTTTGATCATACAGGGGGAGACCGGTGAGACGAGACTAAACATCATTTCCTGTTTAAAAACCCGAAAATTTCTGAGAAAGGGTTACCCAGCAATCCTCGCACACATCATGGAGAAAAAGTCGGAGGAGAAGCGACTTGAGGATGTGCCTATCGTTCGAGACTTTCCAGAAGTCTTTCCCGAAGAACTACCTGGTCTACCTCCACCAAGACAGGTCGAGTTCTCAATCGATCTCGTGCCAGGTGCTGCACTTGTGGCCCGAGCTCCTTACCGCTTAGCCCCATCCGAACTTCAGGAGTTGTCCACCCAGTTACAGGAACTTCTGGACAGAGGATTCATTAGACCTAGTTCTTCACCTTGGGGAGCTCCGGTCTTATTCGTGAAAAAGAAAGATGGTTCATTCTGAATGTGTATCGACTACCGAGAGTTGAACAAATTGACCGTCAAGAACCGATATCCACTCCCTCGAATTGATGACCTGTTTGACCAACTTCAAGGGTCGAGTTCCTATTCAAAGATCGATCTTCGGTCAGGTTATCTTCAACTACGTGTTCGCGACACCGACATTCCGAAAACTGCTTTCAGAACCCGATACAGGCACTACGAGTTTCAAGTGATGCCCTTTGACCTAACCAACACACCGGCTGTATTCATGGACCTTATGAATTGGGTGTGCAAACCTTACCTCGACAAGTTTGTCATCGTTTTCATCGACGACATACTCATATACTCGCGCAACGAACAAGAGCACGCGCAACATCTCAAAACCATTCTAGAACTACTTAGACACGAGGAGCTTTACGCCAAATTCTCCAAGTGTGAGTTCTGGATACAAACCATTCAATTCCTTGGACACGTTATTGATAGTCAGGGAATCCATGTTGATCCATCAAAAATCGAAGCTATCAAGTGCTGGCAAGCACCTACCACACCGACCGAAGTACGGCAGTTCCTAGGACTTGCCGGGTACTATCGGCGATTCATTGAGAACTTCTCTAAAATAGCTCAACCACTCACAGTACTGACTCAGAAGGAAAAGAAGTTCGATTGAACTGATAAACAAGAGTCAGCATTCCAACTGTTAAAACTCAAGCTTTGCAGTGCTCCTATCTTATCATTACCCAAGGGCACCGACGACTTCGTGGTATACTGCGATGCTTCTCGTCAAGGTCTCGGTTGTGTGCTGATGCAACGAGACAAGGTCATTGCTTACGCCTCACGACAACTCAAAATCCATGAAAAGAACTACACTACTCACGACCTCGAACTTGGAGCTGTCGTGTTCGCTCTCAAAATCTGGAGACATTACCTCTATGGCACTAAGTGCACAATTTTTACCGACCAAAAAAGTCTCCAACACATATTCGATCAAAAGGATCTCAACATGAGGCAACGTCGCTGGGTTGAGTTGCTTACCGATTATGATTGCGAAATCAAGTACCACCCAGGGAAGGCAAATGTTGTTGCCGATGCCCTCAGTCGAAAAGAACGGTCGAAACCACTTCGAGTCCGAGCCCTCAGTATGACCATTCACAATGATCTGAACATTCAGATTCTCACTGCTCAACTCGAAGATCTCAAACCCGATAATGTCAAAAACGAAGCCTTACGGGGCATGGATAAACAATTCGAAATCAAACCTAACGGAGTTAGGTGTTTCTCTAACCGAATCTGGTTGCCTAGTTTTGGGAACCTGCGAGACTTGGTGATGGATGAAGCTCACAAGTCAAAATATTCTATCCATCAAGGATCCGATAAAATGTACCACGGCATCAAGGAATTCTATTGGTGGCCAAACATGAAAGCCGAAATCGCCACTTACGTCAGCAAGTGTCTTACTTGCTCAAAGGTCAAAGCCGAATACCAAAAACCTTCTGGCTTACTTCAACAACTCGACATTCCCGAATGGAAATGGGAACAAATCGCCATGGATTTCATAACCAAACTACCCAAGTCATCGATCGGTTGTGATACCATTTGGGTGATCGTCGATCGTCTCACAAAATCTGCTCATTTCCTGGCGATAAAGGAAACCGATAAAATGGAACGCCTCACACGAATCTACATCAAAGAAATCGTTTCTCGACACGGTGTTCCAATCTCGATTATCTCCGATAGGGATAGTCGTTTCACATCTCACTTTTGGCAATCACTTCAGAAATCGTTGGGTACCCGTCTCGATATGAGTACCGCATACCACCCTCAAACCGATGGCCAAAGTGAACGAACAATTCAAACACTTGAGGATATGCTACGAGCCTGTGTAGTTGACTTCGGTGTAAACTGGGAACAACATCTACCATTGTGCAAGTTTTTGTACAATAATAGCTATCACTCCAGCATTAAGGCTGCACCTTTCGAGGCACTGGACGGTCGTAAGTGCCGGTCACCTATCTGTTGGATCGAAGTGGGAGATTGTCAACTCACTGGTCCTGAACTCATCCACGAAACAACCGAGAAAATCTTCGAGATTCAAAATAAACTCAAAGCCGCACGTGATCGTTAGAAAAGTTACGCTGACGTGAGACGCAAACCACTCGAATTCCAAGTTGGAGATCGAGTACTCTTGAAAGTTTCACCTTGGAAAGGTGTCATTCGATTCGGCAAACGCGGGAAGTTAAACCCAAGATACATTGGACCTTTTGAGATCCTCGAAAGGATAGGTCCAGTGGCATATCGATTGCAGCTGCCATCCGAACTCAGCAGCGTGCATCCCACTTTTCACATTTCTAACTTGAAGAAATGCCTATCTGATGAGACACTTATTATCCCACTCGATGAAATTCGTGTTGACAACAAGCTTCACATCGTTGAGGAACCCGCTGAAATCATGGACCGTGAGGTCAAACAACTCAAACAAAGTCATATTCCCATCGTTAAGGTCAGGTGGAATTCACGGCGTGGTCCGGAGTTCACCTGGGAACGGGAAGACCAAATGCGACTCAAGTATCCTCAACTCTTCACCGACTCTACATCAAACACGACGTCAAACTAAATTTCAGGACGAAATTCTTCTAACAGGGGGAGAATGTGACACCCGTCAAATTAGGACTATTAATTAGGGCCTAATCAAGTGTAATACATGTAATTAGTACTGTTTTAGGCTAATTAATGTATCGAAATATATATTGTTGAATATATACGAGTATGTGATTTGATTAAATCGTACGCAATTTAAATCGAATGCAATTCGGTTCAATAAATACGGACGTTGGTGCACGAACTTGTTAAATAATATATTATTATTTAATAACACTATTATATCCAAAATATTATTTTGATAATATTTCATATTCATTTCGAATAATACAATTAACAATTTACGCGATTAAAAATATCAAACGAGCAAACAATCCAAAATAAAGACAAGTTATATTTTATAACTCAAATATAAAGTATTTAATAAAATACTTCAACAAAATATTGGGTAAAAATTCGTATTTTAAAACATATATTTATGTGCATAAAATAAGTATTCAACGTCTAAACGATCGGGAAAACGAACGCCGCACGGAGCGCGACTACACAGAGCAAAAATTGGTGAAGCCCACACATAGTGGACCCCACCAAAAACCAGCCCAAAAAGGGTGAGGGGATCAAATCCCCACCCCATTTCACATTTCACTCTCTCTCTCTATCTTATTTCTTCTTCCTTTTTCCCTCAAACATTCATCACCAATATCATCAAAAATCATCAAATAACACCCTCAAACGACCTTAAATCGCTGAAGCTTTTGGAGAAAAGGAAACACCACGACACGATCTACAACTCTATCTTTTCGGAATTTCATTTCGACACCGCGTAAGTTTCCGACAAAAACCTGAAACTGTTCGATTTCGTTTATTTTTACATGAAAGTGGTTTGTTTATGTTCAAAATGTCCATATAAGGGTTGGGTAAAAGAATCGGACCAAATGGTAACCGGAAAACCCATTTTTGGCTCAAAAATCCTTCCACAGCTCGAAGTGACGCAACGACGACTGCAGTATAGCGTCACTTCGTGCGTCACTTAAGTGACGCAGTGAGTGTCGCTAAAAGCCCTAATTTTGCGTCACTTGCCTAAGTGCCGCATAAAACCCCTTTTTCCGGACACTTGCCTAAGTGCCGCAAATTCAATACCCGTCACTATAAACCAACACTTATAGCGTCACTTGTCTAAGTGACGCCTACAATCGAGAACAGATTTCACCCGTCACTAACCTTAGTGACTCATGACACTTGTACCGACACTTACAACCAACACTCCCTTAAGTGTCGCCCTCTATGCGTCACTTGCACAAGTGACTCCATTAGATCAGAATCCGTCATTTCATGTGACACTTCCTAAGTGTCACCTAAGCCCTTGAGTGTTGCTATAAGTGACGCTGAAAACAGAATGTTTACAACTCATTTTTACTAAGTGTCAAGACCTAAATTTTATCACTTGATTTCACCCAAATTCAAGTCCAGATGCATTTTTCACCAAAGCAATTTAGTAGAAATAAAATTTTTTCGAGCTGACTTGGCATCTCGACCCCAACCAGGGGCCAGCCCCTTAGACCCCGCCAGGGGTTGCCACCCCTGGAACCCCGCTTACCAGGGGCGTTGCCCCCGGACCCCCGTCACCTAAAGCTTATAAATACTTTTAAGTATAACTATTTGAAATCAAAATAATAATGTTAAGATTTTTATTACAAACAAACAATCACCAATGGGCTGTACACGTTTCAAAACAAAAGTTAACCAAACAACCAAATCGTAGTAATTTGGACATTATAGTTGAACGAACAACTACAGCGGTAGTCCTTGTAACTACCTATTCATATTAATAACCATCGCGTGTCGTGGACACCCTCAGGTTATCTGTCTGCGGACATCTCATTGCTTGATTAAGCATCATACGTTTATCAGTTTAACGCTCCAAGACTCAGGTGAGTCTCATAGCCCCTCTTTTTACCGCTTTTCACTCAGGGGTGTGATTCAATGCTTATTTTTAACATGTGACCGCAAGTACAAACTTTACAATATACTACATGAGTTGTTTTCCACTAATCATTTCAAAGTTCTCCGTCAGCATAGTTTGGTAATACATTGTAGCGTGATTATTAGTATATGGTACCATATAGGATTGACCCTCCTCGTCCGGGTTAGCATGCACTAACTAGTTAAACGGACGTACTAATAATTGTTCAGACGAGTGTGGATTAGGCACTCGTGGAGGCACCTCGCTCGGAATTCTCTATATGGGACCCGACCCTCGAGTTAAGCTCAGACTATGTGCTCATGGCTGTATACACTACTATTTATTTGATGGATGCAAATATTTACTTAAATCTTGCGGTTCATACGATATTATCTGATTTCAAACCTGTGAGCTCACCAGCTTTAGCTGTCCCATTTTAGCATGTTTCACAGGTACACAGCAGTAGGTTGGACTGCCATCAGGGATACTATAGCTCGAGTCAGCATACAGATATTAGAGATTTTCTTGCATTAGTATATTTTGTACAAGTACTCATGTACTAAAATCTCTCATTTAATCGAACACGAGCTATGTACTAGTCGTAAATGTTGTAAACATTTTAATATTTATATATTTTGTTAAAATGACGCATATAGAGTCGTTTACTATATATCTTTGTGTTTTGATTATTGATTAGTAACACCCAAAGTATGCTTCCGCTAAACACTAAATTTGGGGGTGTTACATCATACTTGCTTTGTTTCATATATTAATTATGTATTATTGCTTTGTATGTGATTTGTCTATTGCCATGAATTGCGAGTAGTCTATTATTGTGATTGTTGAAGATATAGATAATTATAAGTAAGGATGACATTATATGATTAGTGTACGACAATCGTAATGTGATGTGACGGCCCCTATTCGACTGTTTATTTGATATAGTACTGGAAACGCCTCAAGCGGAGTACAAATGTATGGAAGTCAATAAACGACCGAAGGTAGTTACATCACTGGAATCAGCTCTGGTTTACAGTTGAAATTCCGAAAGGATAAGACAACTTCACAACTAACTGGTACATCCTACGAAAGTCAATGCACAATAAAATGATGTTCGTAAAACACGTTCAGATAAAATAGGAATTAATGGCCCTTATATCGTTGAGACTTTATGAACTTGAGTTTAATTTATGGAGTACCCTTTCTGGTTATCCACGTGACTGCAACCTAGTAATTAGGACCTGATCAACCTTAATTATGGTAAGTAGTTATCTGTGCCCATGACATGCAACAAGTAAGACACAGTGAACCCACTCGTTGTACATATTAGGTTTACATTTCCGCATTGCTTTACATTTAGTTAGTTTAGAGTGCCACTTTCACCGTCAATTACTCTCGACTGCATCTTTGATGTAAGAAGCAGTGGAACCATCATGTAAGGTACACTGTCCAATTACTGAAAGGCATGGTCTGCATATGAAACACGTTTTTATAAACTGCGAATAATCCAGGGATGTATAACTGTTTGAAAAGGAGGACTCAAGTCATAAGTTGAAGTAACCAAACCCTAATGCATGAAACAAGACTTAGGAATAAGAGTAAAGTCCTAGCGACCTAGAATCCTTAAAACACTAAGTCTTACATAATCAACGGTCTAAACATACGAAGTCATTAATCTGCATGCTAATGGAATAATAAACTAATTTAGGGGTTAAGAACGGTCGGACCTATGAGACGATACGCTACTGATTCATGCACCTCGGCATCAAGCCAAGATAGGTTGCTCATCTTTCAACTAGATGAGTATTGGAAGTTTGCGTATTGCTCCGATCAGAATCACGATAACCTAGTTCCTAGTGACATGCCAATGGGAAACTTAATTGGTAGGGTTCTAGAGTTTACACCTAATAATTTACTCATAACATTAAGTATTGTCCCTGTTTAATCTGTCATCCTGAAACATTAATTATCAAAGTCTCAGCAATCACATATTTATCTTTATCTGCTTTCCTGCAATTTATTTTTCTGCATTTTAATTACCTGTCTTTAATTTAAAAACCTCCAAACCTACCTACTTTGTTCCATCCTAAATATTCCCCTACCGAAAGCACCAGCTTTAATCACTCACACGTTTAGATTCATAGAACGATCTTAGGTCATACTTACCGCTTGCTAACCAGAGTAGGTAATATGTATAACTTAAGCCCAGCTAATTATAAATTTTAAAACCCCTGTTGGCGCCCGATTAGTTACCATCAACGACACCGACACTTTCGCGTGCCATCAAGTTTTTGGCGCCGCTGCCGGGGAATTGCAAACGTACGATTCAAAGCCGCCTTAAGTAGTAATATTTGGGAGATCCTTCCGACTGAAATCTTCTCAGATATCTTTCGAAAGTTAATTCAAGTAATTTAGTATTAATTTATTGTTAATTTAGTATTATGATTATATTAGTTTAAACATGACATCTCAAAAACCCACTTCTTTGGAAGAATTGTATGCTACCCTAGAAGAATTTAGGATTCCACATTCCATCCCAAAACATTGCCTGGACCTTGATGACACAGACCAGTTACCTGACCTTGCATCATCTTCAGAAGATCACTGTCCAACCTTACACTCGCCTAATTTACCAAATTCTGCCCACTTCAATTATTTTCCCGAAGATAATCTTGAAGAAAAACCTCCGAAGTTTCGTGATTCAATCACCCTCATTCCTGAGACAATAGTATATTCCCAAATGCTATCCGATTCTCATAATGACGACATCCTTCCATTCTTGTCACAAGAACCCAAATACACCATTTATCGAGTGGTGAATAAGGTTCCATCAGTCAAGTCAGAACAACCTTGTTTTGAAGAACGCCACCTCGGTGCTTCTTTCGACCCTTCCCGTAGGGTAGACGTCTATAAGGCATTCGTCCGACAATTAACCTATGCCGACCTCCCATTTTTTTACAAACAATGAGAAACGATCGCCGAATTAGAGAAACAAGTAGAACTCCTGCTTCGCCTGACGAGTCAAGGATACGAAAACCCTTCCACGAATTTCAGAGACCAAGAACTAAAGTTTGTAGCAGATCTAGATCTACTCTTTAAATCATTTGCCGACATGGATTATCTCCCAATATCTATGATATTAATAAATCATAATGTCGCCGCAATGATCAACAAACTTGAATTATGGGTAGAACAAGATCCGATGATTTCCATTGTCATTCCTGGTAAAATTCCTTTCTTTGTTGACCCCGCCTCTTACTTGATCTCCAAATTACGAGACGTTTTTCCTGATTCCACCAAGGAAAGAATCGACACAGCTTTCTTCGCAAAAAGAAAAGACCTCCACGTCAAGCTCACTCGAATCTTTGCCTTTACCAAATACCCCTTCACTTCCGCACAAAAAGCCAAAATCAGTGAACTCTGTAGGATAGTTAAGTCTACAACCGGAGAACCTGATTCACAGGAGGAGAATGCGTTTGTGGAAGCCATGAATAAACTCACTCACGATCTAAATTACAAAGAAGATAAGGAAAGCGTATAATAAGCTGATTGATGATCTCGTCAATTTAGGGTACGAGGAACAAGAAATCCTAGGGGGATTAGAGAATCGTCATTATTTAATTGACAATGTCATTTGGGAACTTTCAAAACATTTTGTACTTAAAAACGTTCGCTTAAGGGAGCTAATCTCGACCCTTTCCCTATGGAGGGATCGGAACGAATCTTAAAACAATTCCTTCCGAAAAAGGTCAAGGCTCGCGACTTTAAATAAGCAAATTTTAGTATAAATATAGTAATATAATAAATTTTGAAAGTTTCCTTTAAAAAGAAAAAAAAACATTTTTAAAATTTTTGCCTGAATACGCGTGCGCGTCGGAAAGAACGTACAATGTTAAGCGTTTTGTTGAAACATGTACATTCAACAAGTCCACGTCAGACAAATAATTTTTAAACACCAAAAATAATTTAAGTTTAATATTTCAAAATTAATTTTTATTATCCCGCAAAAATTTGCGCGTTTCTTAAATTGTTTATAACGTAACGAAAAACTAACAGGTAACTAGTTACAATAAATATATTTAGGATCCATAATCATTATTAGTGGGGCATTAGAAATTAACCTAGGAATTTAAGCTTAGTACTAATTAGGGACCATACGTAAGGAATATAGGACTTAAGGTACATGGGATGACAAATATTCCCAAGGACCACCCTTCCATTTGTTCCCATGATTCAAAATTAAAAGAAAAATTTTTTCTCCTCCCTTTCTTCCACCCAAAAAACCGGCCAAGCCTACCACCACCATGAACCACCATTAAAACTCCACCAAAACATGTAATCTTGTGTCCTTTTGAGCTCCTTGTTGCATCTTCTTTGCGGTTGTACAATCATTCCAAGTTTTCTTCACTTAAACTAAGGTATGATCATAAGAAACTCACTTTGAACTTAAAGTATCTTATTTTATGAAGTTAGCTAAGTTAGTAACTAGGAAATAACACTTTTCTTGGTTAGATGCTTAGGAACTACATATTACTACCACTTACCCATGCTAATTCACATTAGTTAGACTTTCTCGAAAGGATGTACTTTCACATATTGATTAAGGGTAGAATTTTGCTTGATTAAGTGTTAGTTGTTAAACATTTAAGTAATTGTGGTGTTTTGAATGATTGCTCTATGTTAATTGCATAATGCGGATAAATTAAGATTAACAAGTTTGACTTTTTAAAGTCAACAAAAAGTTAACTAGCATGCATGATTAGGATAGTAAATTAACATTACTTGACAAACTCTTGCTTACTAGGACACTTGTACTTGTTTGACTAGTCAAAAATATGCAATATAACTAGAAAAGCATTATTGTGAGAACAAAAAGTCTCGAATAAAACCAAACACATGGGTGACATAACTCTTTATGCATGACATAGCTTGTTTAACAACTAGGAAATGTTTAAAATAGTTTAGGTCATACTTACATGAATAGGTTATAATTTTGGCATGCGGACACCTAAAGTTATCGTTTGAAGTACGCTTTGACCTAAAAAGTCAACTTGAAGTATTGCATTTTTTAAACAAATCAATCGCAATTTTCATTCAAAAACCTTACTTCAAATTTGACTCTTAAAAGTCAAAACCTACCATGTGACTATAGATTGTGAAATAATGACGTTTCAAACTTGGCTAAAACCAAATTTTGTAAACAACATTACTTCACAATTAGGTTACCGTCATTCCATGACTATATACTTTCACATATTAATGATCGCCTTAGTATTGTTAAAAACTGATTATTAGTCACTTGGGAACATTTGGTATTTACTGTAATCTTTGGACTGTCAAGAATTTAAAGCCTTCATTTCGAATTTTCCATTAAAAATTTCGGGAAGCGCTTTAAATTTCCCCTTTCTTAAGACCTATTACTTTAAATCTCTCATGTTCTCAGGTACTATGCCGCTAAAGAAAAAGAAGCTAAACCCAGCACGTCCACTTACAGGATCTCTTGCATACCTTAGTGCCACACCAGCATACGACCAGATGGCACGGATATGGTGGGACAAGAAATTTGGTCGTTTTAGATATATAGACTGGGATAAATTTCAGACATTGGGACTCAGACAGAGATTAGAGAGTCTACTCTGCTATTCGGTAGAGGGTCAGCAGTTTGAGTCTTTCAAGAGACTTTTCAGCATTGATGAGCCGGTGTATATGACCACCTATACATTTCAGCCACGGAGTAGAGTTGGAGGTGGGGAGATCTCATTTAGGTACATGGGGAGCCAATTCACCTTATCATTGGCCCGGTTTGCACGACTCCTAGGTCTCTACACTCCAGAAGATATCGATTCACCCCTGTTTACTAGTGGAGTCACCACTGTTTCCCTCACGAATACTACAACAGAAGCATGGAGCCATTTGTCACCAAAGCCGTACTTCTCGGGTATTAAAGCTACCCTGCTTACAGACCCAGTTATGCAGATTTTGCACAAGTTACTGGCTTGTTCGCTTGATGGGAAGCACACGTCTAATGGTAAAGTCTCTGAGTTTGATGTTGTGATGATGACATGTATCCTCGAGAGGAGGAATATTCAGCTTGCCCACCTAGTTGCACATCGGATTTTAGAAGAAAAAGAGTTTGGTGCAAGACGATCATTCATGGGACCGGTGATTACAAGGTTAATCCGGAATATGGGATTGATTAGGACGATTGAGATAGAGAAATTCAAAAGCCTGCCAGAATGGAGTGCCCAGCCGATGAACTACAATTTTCTGAAGAGCATAGAGATACTTCGAATTCTGAGGGATGGCACCGTTTACATCAGGGCGCGAGCATCAGACCCTGAGAGTGTTGATACACTGGTAGCAGGTCTAATCCTACCTAGGGAAGAGAGAAAGAGGAAACAACCAAGTGAGCCCCGCAGTTCAGACTCCGATTCGGGTGAAGATGAGGATGCAGACGACTATGATGATCCAGTTGCACCACCACAGCCTACTAGGCCAGGACCATCTGTCCCAGCTCTTAGAGCTCCGATTATACAGATGCCTGCCTACATATACCATTATGGGACGCCTCCTGGGCCAAATTACTGGTATTGGATGATGCAGATGCAGATTCGAAATTACAGAGCTCTGAGACAGCAGATCGCAGGGATTCCAGTGAGTCCATTGCCAGAGATACTGTGTGGGATGGGCCGAGCGCCACCACACTTATATACCCCTGCAACTCCTGCTCCAGCACCTCACCTACATCCAGCTCGTGACCGTGGCCATGGTTTGCCACCTCGCACAGCTCCACTGAGACCACGAGTACCACCAGCACGAGTTCCTCCCCCAAGATAGCATGTACCCTCAGCAGCAGATTCAGTCAAAGGGCAGACTTCGAGGAACAGCAGGATAATTAGAGTCTCCACACGGGCCACCATTGTTCAGAGTCATAGGATTCTCAGGAGTACTAGCCCTGTTGCTGCACCGATTGACCCAGTATCCTCTCACAGACAGACTATTTTATTCAGAGGATACTCTCAGCATAGGACACCCGAGATTCCACCAGACAGCTTTGACATGCCCGTAGGGGAATTCATTGATGATTTGATACAGCAGGGAGTATTCACTACAGGTATGTCGTGCACCCCGCGGTCGGTCGGATTTTACTCCGGTCATTGAACCTTCCGGCAAGGGCGTGCGGACAGTGTGTTTTATATTTATTATGCTGGGTATCCTAAGTTTTGATACAACCTAAAGACCTAAAGGGCAGTAAGCGGTATGTATGACTCAGGTGTCATTCTTCAAACTACAACGGGCATTGGAATCTAGGAGGATTAATTATCTTTTGTAATTTAGCTGGGATTTTTAAAACTCTTTTGATAGGTTGGTTAGTTTTCTAATCTAATTACTAAAATTAAAAACTAAATTAAAGACAGGGGTTTGTACGGAGAACGCAGAGAAATCAAGATAAGGAATATGTTTGCTGTGACTTCGGCAATGTTATTTGGATGGATAGTTATGAGGGATAAGGTTACTAGATGTGATGATTAATCCGGTGAGGTCATAGAAACTTAATTGGTAGATAAAGTATTATGCCTACGACCTTTACTCGGTTTCCCACGTATTTATCTTAACGCTATACCGGATACTCGGGCGTTTTACGGCTTTTCCGTTATACCTATTAGGGTTCCAGATTACTCACTAGATATTCCCATATTTCTTAATGAGCTACAGCTACGATCCTACTATATACCTAATTTAGAGTTGTCCGCAATCAGATATATAATATGTCACATGGATAGTAGTTATAGAATGTCCAGTACACCGGAAGTTCTCCCAAATGCACAGACCAATTCATCTGACGATTATCCTCTAATCCAGGTCCCCATTTACATACATCCGGAGGACGTTAGTATCATGGCATGAATTGTTCATTGAACAATAACATGAACAGGGTTTAACCCGCGGAAATGGTTGGGATAATCTGTCTAGCGGTCAGCTGAATTGTTCATCATTAATCATACAACCAGCACAACTATTACATGCATGTTAACCTATCTGTATTATGTTTATTATGTTTACGAAAATCTAATTAGCAGGGCAGTGATAATGTTTGCGTATGTCTAGCATGCAGTACCTAAGCAGCAATCAAACAAGAACATGCAATAGGACGGAACACTAGTCATCATATTAACTGACCTAATAATTAAATCATGAATATCCCGGAAGTTGTCCCAAAGATACACAACAAACAAGCGTGAACCTAATCTATCTCTAATCCTATGCTTCGTGTCCCTCGGATGTGTTTCAATCAAGGGAACAGCGACCATGTTGAGTTCATTGATCATCATACACAGAATAGTTGGCAATCCTACTTCTAGCAATTGGCCAGGTTCTAGGGAGGAGGATACAAACCACAGCATAAGTTGAATAGATAAACAGGCAGAGGTTCAGCTTATAAGTTTGCAAACAGTTTTAAACCTACACAGACAGAGTAACAGTATGTTACAATTGGGAATCATTATTTCTACAACGGATTGTGCCCACGACTTTCATAGCTTCCACGTTCCATACTACACACATTCGTGATGATTCCGGCGCTATACAAATGAAAGCCGTATAACGTTACCTCCGTTGTTTCATAATGGTGTCATCCCCAATTGTATATTATATCATAACTATCCTAACATTGCATACATCACAACAAACATTGATTTGTCTAGCCTAGCATAATTCTAGCATTCATTCCTAAGCATGCATAATAAGAAAGCATAATTAAAAGCATAAATGCGAGAGATTGTATTAAACCTGAATAAGAGAGTAATACAGACAAATCTTCACAAATCTGAAGTCTCGGAGTAACTCCGTACAAAAGCTACTAAGAGCTTCTACTCTAACCTACTAATTCTCCTCAAACTCCTAAGAGTAATGCTAGAGAGAGAATGCTAACCTAATTCTAGAGAGAAGTTTTAGAGAGATAAAGAAAATGAGATGTGAGGTGTGTTTGAAATGAATGAGGAGGCTTGGTATTTATAGGAGAATGAGGTGAAGCTTGGTACAAGTCACAAAGCATAAAGAACAAGCACCAAAGCGCATACGGGGGGTACTGGACCAAGGGGGTCAAACGGCACCTTCCAAGCACAAAGGCCCCGTATACGGCACCCTTAGGGCCGTATACGGTACCCTAGGGGCCGTATACGGTAGGGTAGTGCCCAGGGGGGGTTGGTGCTTGGTTTGGCCTCCGCTTGTTTCTCGGTTTCTTGGTTCGTCCGTATCTTCTTCGTTTGGGCTCCGATTTGCTTGATTTTTGCCCCGTTGGTTTCGTTTTTCCGTTACGATTCTAATGACACTGAGTTTGCCAAATTTGGAAGTGTTTAACTTTTGCATGTTCCGGATGACGATCGGCGAGCTTCCAGACTGCATATATTCTCCGTCTTTCGTCCGTTTCTTCTGATTCTTTCACCTCCGGTCTTGGATCTTCCTATGGAATCATAAAATATGTATTAAGCTCTATTTCTATAAAAACATTGAGAACGGAAAATTTAAGGTGATTGTTTTGCCTCGGTTTGCGTGTTATTTGGACGTTTTAACCGATTTTTGCAGCAACGTCTAAATTTAGACTACCTTGGTGATTTTTGGTAAATAATGATGGTTTTGAAATGTTTTCTCCAAAGAATAGTCCAAAAAGTGTGGAAATATATCCTTAACAACATGACTTTTTGGGTCACATCAAGTATCTCACACTTAGACGTTGCTTGTCCTCAAGCAACACTCATCAACATCCCCCTTTGAAAACATTTTTAAAATAGGTTTTAGAGGAGAGTTATGACATCCCTGTCGGTCACCGTCTTCTCGTAAGAGTAGATAGTTTTAGGAAACCAAGGAAAAGTAAGATGATCCTTTCGGAAACAAGAAGCGATTCTCATTGGCATACTTCCAACTCTCGTGATCTTGGAGTATACATGACTAGGCGATCTCACATAAGGTGGTCACTCAATTCACTCAAAAGTGTATCGGGTTTCCTATTAATCTAGTTCAAACGAAATCGCTCATAAAGCCAGTCATGCAGTACTCATCGTCATAGGCTTGATCGAGAATCGGATCTCCACCACTTAGGTGAGAACGGTGCTAATTATCCCAAGACATTCGGGGGTTGTAATGTTTTGTGAGGGTTAAGGGGTATGGATAAGGGAATTTTTGGTTTGTGAGGGTGTTGCTTATCTTAGGCTTTCCAAGAATCATGAAAAACTTATTTGTAGAACAGATGAAGTAGCTACTCGTCTTCTATCGAATCTCCCTTTAAATGGTTGATACTTTGAAGCTTCTTGAGCTTTATTTTCTTTTTTCTTTTTTCTCTTTTCTTTTCTTTTTTTTTATTTTCTTTTCTTTTTCAGAAATCCTTTCTCTTATCTTGATCAATTCGAGTCTTTTCTTTGGATGCTAATTTTCCCGCACCGTTATTCTTTTCTCTCTCTTGTGTGCTAATTTTTCCGCACTTTTAGAGAGGTTTGATTCTTTTTGGAGAACACGAACGAGTAGGATAATCGAGTTGGATATTCTTCAAGATGTTTTTCATAACCTCAGAATTCCTAAGATAAGGTTTTGGGAATTTGGGAAAATAGGTTTATGATTAGGGTTTTTGAAGAATTGAAAAGGTTTAGGCTCAACAGGCTTTTCTAGGCGGATCATCGATACTAAAAATGAGTATCGGAAGGGTTTTGGGCTTGAAAGAGAAGGCTAAAAAGGGGTTCAAATCCTAAGGAATGTCAAGGTCATCTAATTGCGCCTATACCGCGTACGGTACACACCAATGTGGTCTCGAAGCGTATGTCAAGAGCAAGTTCTAATTTAGAGATACATGCATCGGCACACACAAGAAATGAACAATGTAGCATTAAAAATGAATGCTTTTAAGGCTCAAGACCTCACTGCAAATTTGGGTTGTATGTGCCTAGTCATGCGATGCCCCTCTTAGATTGTCGTTTCTTGCTTAGGAAATTTCTACCTTAATTTCCTTAAGTTTTTGAAATATTTTCCTCATATTTTGAAAATGATTTCTTTCAGGCATACCAAAACTCAAAAATTTAGAGTTAATCGCAAGATTTAGCTCATATTTTAGTTTTATTGAAAAATATTTTTGAAAAATTTGAAAAAATTTTAGGGAACATTTTCTGAGATATGCCATAGACATAAAAATCGTTTATCCAGGGTATTCCATACCTACCATCCCACACTTAGAGGGACATTGTCCCTAATGTTCTCTTGAGTTGAGATTTTACGACTACAATCCCACACTTAGAGTTTGAACATGTAAGAAAATGTTTCTTAAGTGTTGAATTGGGCTAGAATCCCACACTTAGTGATAAGTTAGGATGTGGTATAGATTATAACACATAAACTTAAGTGAATGTAGAATCATCAAAAACGGAGAAAGGTTTAAAATACTCCCCATTCTGTTTACTGGACAGGACCAGATTAGTATAGAAATGGTGTGTGTGATTTGCTGGATTGGAGGACCAGTCTCGTGTAAGTTTATCCATTCCACAAAAAGCTAAGTTCTGCAATAAACATCAACACAACGTCATATCTCAAAAATAACAAAGAGTTATAAAAATCTAAGTACTGAAATAAGATAAATGAAAAAAAACTAAATAAACTAAAAGTCATCAAGTAGATCATCGATGTCAGGATCGAAGGCAGCAATAGCAGCAACAACGACTGAGGTGGGTGATGGTATAGGCTCCTCAATCGTATCCATGCTCGGCTCAGTGATGCCAGCAGAAGCATGAGCGTGAGGTGGGCTAAAGATATCCAACACAGCCATCAACTGCTCAGTAAGTGAAGGCTCTGCTGATGCACTCCCTGATGACATAGCAGGATCAACAGCAGTAGGCGGAGCAGTGGAAGGTCCAGCAGTGAACGGTCCAGCAGGAGGGAAGAATGACCAGGGCGGGCGAGACGGTCCTGGGTCCGGACCTAGATGGAACGGACAGTCAGAGGGCCTCGGAAGCCCTACATGCACACAGAGGGTGGACATGATGTCATGCTGAAGGTGGAGTGTCCGAAAGAGGGCCCAGGCTACAACCGGGTCAGCTAGTGTAATCCCATACTCAAGAGTGGGTATGGGAGCTGACTGGTGAACAGGTGATGGGGGTCTCTCAGCGGATGGCTCCTCATGAGTGATCGGGACATCAGTAAGGTCCTCCTCGCGAATAGTGGGCATGGTCCGGCGTGCTCTACGTCCTCGTCTGCGATCTCTGCGACGTCTCGGTGGTATCTCAGCTATGATCTCTCTGGTGTCACTGGAGCTATCCATCCTGAAACAAACAAAATAAACAGGTAATGCATAAAATGATAAATACAAATGCACAGAGATCTGATGACAGTGTGAAGATGTTTTATAAAGATTTCTGTTATTAGAGTTCTGGCATTTGCATTCTTATCTCTGATTTTGTTAAAATTTGAAGTTTATAGTCAGATAAGTAGCAAATCCTGAAATTTCGTTAGAGATAATCATACTTAACAAAAATAAACTAAGAAGTAAAAATTTGACAGAAAAGTAAAGATAAGCTTGGGGTGCCTCCCAAGAGCGCTTGTTTTACGAGTCTCTAGCTTGACTCTTTGTACCTTTCTTGAAGACTCATGGAGGTTCAAAGATGAAGACGTCTTCCCTGATGGGAAAGTCCTCAACATAATGCTTTAAGCGATGACCATTAACCTTAAAATTACCTTCTGGAGCTTCGAGTTCGATTGCGCCATAGGGAAATACCTTTGAGATCGTGAATGGTCCGCTCCACCTACTTTTGAATTTACCGGAGAATTTCTTGAATCGTGAATTGAAGGGCAGCACTTTATCTCCTTGTTTGAACCTAGAGGGCTTTAACTTAGCGTCATGGACCCTTTTAGTTCTTTCCTTGAAGCTCAGCGAACTGTCGTACGCTTGGTCTCTTAGTTCTGCTAACTCATTCAACTGCATTCTCCGTTGTTCTCCAGCTGCTAAAATTTCCAAGTTGCAATGTTTTAATGCCCAGTACGCCCGATATTCCAACTCAATTGGAAGGTGACACGCCTTTCCGTAGACTAGCCGATACGGTGTGGTTCCTAATGGCGTTTTGTAGGCAGTTCTGAATGCCCACAACGCATCGTCTAATTTTTCGGCCCACCTGTGCCCGTGATTTCTGACAGTTCGTTCCAAAATCCTTTTCAAAGCCCGATTTGTCGCTTCAGCTTGCCCATTTGTTTGTGGATGGTAAGCCGTCGAGGTTTTGTGAGTGACACCATACTGCTGCAGCACTCGCATGAATTAAGTATTGCAGAAATGCGTGCCACGGTCACTGATTATAGCTCTGGGAGTTCCAAATCCACTGAACAGCTTTTTGAGGAACTGGGTTACTACTTTTGAATCGTTGGTCGGAAAATCTTGAGCTTCGGCCCACCTGGAGACATAGTCAACTGCGACTAAGATGTACTCTTTACCGTTAGATTTAGGGAATGGTCCCATAAAATCTAATCCCCAGATATCAAAGATCTCCACGGCCTGGATATTAGTAACTGGCATTTCGTTACGGGCTGAGATATTGCCTTGCCTTTGGCAAATATCACAGCGCTTCACCAGGTCGTAAGCGTCTCGGAATATGGTTGGCCAATAAAAGCCGGCATCGTAAACCTTTCGTGCAGTCATTTTGTTGCCATGGTGTCCTCCAGTAGGTCCGTGGTGGCTCTGGTGTAGAATTATTTCTGCTTCCTTCCCATCGACGCATCTTCGAATAAGTTGATCGGGACAAACCTTAAAGGGATAAGGATCGTTCCAATAATAGTTCTTGACATCTCGGAAGAATTTTCGTTTCTGAGAGGTTGGCATTCCTTTTGGTACGATGTTTCCTACCAGATAATTGGTGAAGTCAGCATACCAAGGGTTGTGTGTGAACTGTGACCCTTGTTGGTAGCCTCCTATAGTCATGAGTTATTTTTCGGGGAACTGATCTTGAATATCGTTCTCGTGCAACTTCTCCATTGATGGATTTTCCAATCGGCTAAGATGGTCGGCCGTGACGTTTTCTGCTCCTTTTTTATCTTTAATCTCAATATCAAATTCTTGTAGGAGTAGAATCCATCGTAGAAGGCGTGGTTTAGCATCTTGCTTCTTGAAAAGGTATTTCAAAGCGGAGTGATCTGTATAGACAATAGTTTTGGACAAGATTAGATAAGAACGAAATTTATCAAAAGCAAATACTACCGCAAGCAGCTCCTTTTCTGTAGTAGTGTAGTTTTCTTGAGCATCCGTGAGTGTTTTGCTGGCGTAGTATATTGGTTGAAAGTGTTTCTTCTTCCGCTGTCCCAGTACAGCTCCAACAGCGAAATCACTGGCGTCGCACATGATTTCAAATGGAAGACTCCAATCGGGGGCAACCATGATTGGTGCATGTACAAGCTGTTCCTTCAGGTAGTTGAAAGCTTTGAGACATTCATCTGTAAAGTCAAACGGAGTATCTTTTTCGAGAAGATGAGTCATAGGTCGAGAAATCTTAGAGAAATCTTTAATAAAGCGATGGTAGAATCCGGCGTGACATAGAAAACTTCGGATGGCTTTCACAGAAGTAGGGGTGGAAGCTTCGAGATGGTCTCAACTTTTGCTTTGTCAACTTCAATTCCAGATTTTGAAATGCGGTGTCCAAGAACTATGCCTTCTTTCACCATGAAGTGACATTTTTCCCAATTCAGAACTAGGTTTGATTCTTCACATCGAGCAAGCATCCTATCCAAGTTAGAAAGACAAGTGGTGAATGAATCCCCAAAAACTGAGAAATCGTCCATGAACACTTCCATGCATTGTTCAATCATGTCGTGGAAGATTGCTACCATGCATCTTTGAAAAGTCGCAGGTGCATTACATAAACCAAAAGGCATACGTCGGTAAGCAAACGTTCCATATGGACAAGTGAACGTCGTCTTTTCTTGGTCCTTTGGATCGAGAGGTATCTGAAAATAGCCTGAGAAGCCATCAAGGAAACAATAGAATTCGTTTCCCGATAACCTTTCGAGCATTTGATCAATGAATGATAGAGGGAAATGATCTTTGCGTATAGCTTCATTTAGTTTCCGATAGTCGATACACACCCTCCAACCATTGACGGTTCGTGTTGGAATCAATTCATTGTTTTTGTTAGTTATGACCGTCATGCCTCCTTTCTTTGGGACGACTTGAACTGGGCTAACCCACGGGGAATCTGAGATAGGGTAGATCAGACCGGCATCCAGGAGTTTGATAACCTCCTTTTTCACCACATCTTGAATCTTCGGGTTGACTCTCCTTTGCCTTTGAACTGATGGTCTGAAGTCGTTTTCCATTAAGATTTTATGCGTGCAGTAGTTTGGACTAATCCCTTGTATGTCAGAGATCTTCCGAGCAATCGCCTTCTTGTGTGACTTTAGAACCTGTACCAGTCTTGCTTTCTCTTCGGGCTTCAATTCTTTAGATATGATAACCGGTAAGTGCGAAGTTCCTTCAAGAAAAGCATATTCAAGGTGTGGGGGAAGTTCCTTTAGTTCCAATTCGGGTGGTTCTTCAGTAGATGGTTTCATCCTGGCAATCTCGTCTCTTTTAAGCCCGTCGTACGTTGTTTGATAATCTGAATCCATTGCAGGTGATTCCGGAATGTCCGCTGATGCTATCTCAACCCATTCTGTATTGTTGGACAGCTCACCTTTTCTCAGTTCATATTTTACTTGGGAGGATTGACAGATTGCATTTTCTTCAGTGATAATTTCTTTTCCTTTGTCATTTGTTGCAAATCTCTGAAATTGAGCTGATAAAGACTCGCTGATGGTGATTTCTGGATTTTCACAACCTTCAGTTGGTTGCGAAGCAAGTGTTTTAAGTATTGACTCCATGTTTTTAAGAGTCTTCAGAATTTCTTCCCTTGAGAGATGAATGATCTACTTCAGAAGTCGGGTTTCTTCGTAGCAGAGTGACAGGAGTGCCATATCCAAGTGGAGCAGTCAAGATGGAATTGAGCTACGGCTCGGAATTGTTTAAAGGAAATAGTAACTCTCCAGATGTGTCGGAAGAATCCGAGATAGCTGAGCATAGACCCGCACCTTCTTCACAGAGTATTCTTGAAGTGATGATAGTATTTGGAATGGGGGTTAATGCTACTTACTGCGAGGATCTCTTCCAAGTGTTCTTCAATTATTTCCTGCATAGAATCTACAAGACCAAGATCTTCTCCCACAGGCTGTTTCATTAGTTTATCTACATTGAAGGTGACCTCTTCAGTTCCAACTCGGAGTTTTAAAGATTTTTCATTTACGTCAATGACGGCCTTGGCAGTGTTTAGGAAAGGTCTGCCAAGGATGAGCGGAACCTGGGTGTCCTCTTCAATATCCATAACAACGAAATCAACTGGAAAGACGAATTTGTCGACACGGACCATAATATCTTCAGCAATTCCTCGGGGGAGCTTAACTGATCTATCTGCTAATTGGATGGTCATACGGGTAGGCAAAAGTTTGTTTAATCCTAGTTTCCTATAAAGTGAGAATGGCATGAGGTTTACACTAGCTCCTAGGTCAGCTAAGGCGTTACTTATTTGAACATCCTGAAGATAACAAGGAATAGTAAAACGGCCAGTATCTCCAAGCTTAGGGGGTAGTCCTTGTTGCATAATTAGAGAGCACTCGGCATCTAGGGGCAAGTTAACTATCTGTCTAAGTTTTTCTTTGTTGGATATCAGCTCCTTAAAGAATTTAGCACAACTGGGCATTTCTACTAAAGCATCTAATAATCTGACGTTTAAGTGTAGGCTTTTGAACATTTCTAGATATTTTCCAAATTGAGCTTCTTGTTTCTCTTTCTTAAGCCTACCTGGAAAAGGCATTCGAACGGGTTTAGAGACTTCTGGGGCTTTAGAAGGTTTTGGCTCAGGAGAAGTGACATGGGTGTCAGCTTGTACCGAGTCAGTGGGTAGAGAAGTAGAAGGTTCATCTAAAGGAATATCTATGGTTTTCTCGTTCTTAGTCTCTTTTCCTCCTCTAGTGACTACAAGCATGTCATTGTGCTCATAGGATGAGTGAAAGACAGAATTGTAGATCGCTTCCTCCCTTTGCTTCTCCTCAACTTTTAAAAACAATCTTTTAACATTATCCTCCATGTTTTTGATTAAATCATTTGAAATCCTGAGCAAATAATCATTTTGGTTTTGAAAATCAAGAATTCGTTTGTTTGTATTATTTTGCTCAACCATGAAGTTATTGAAAATCGTATTGTTTAGACGAGAAGTCAATTGGGTAGGAGTAGAGAGAACTAAAGATTGAGACGGGGGTAGTGTGGTTAACCGCTGAACGAATGGTTTAGAATGAAAGGATTGGTCAGGGTTTCTACCAGTGGTATCAAGAATTTCTTCGTTGGCCCGTCTGTTTGGGAAGAACTTTGGGGGTTTCTTCTTTTGCATGGGTTTAGAAGATTCTTGCAAGTCCTTGACAACTTTAGAGATGGATTCGAGTTGAGTTTTCAAGGTGTCCAAGGCTTGATCTGAAGTATTCCGTTCCTCTGAAGTGGATTCATCTGGCTCCAAGTCATGATGGTGCATCGTTATCGTCTCAATCAACTTCCAAGCTTCGTCTGAAGTATGTTGCATGAAGTTTCCGGATGAAGCAGCATCGAGGGTTTGTTGGTGCTGAGGATTTAAGCTGTTGTAGAATGTGCAGACCAAATTCGTTTCAGCCAACTGATGGTTTTGACATCTTCCGATAAGATTCTTAAATCGTTCCCAAGCCTTGCTTAATGATTCGTTAGTTTCCTGACGGAAGTTAGCAATGTCGGTCTTAAGCTTGGTTTGCATGGAAGGAGGAAAGTACTTAGCTAGAAACTTAGTAGCCATCTCTTCCCATGTATGAATCGAATTGGGTTCGAAATCATAAAACCAGGTTAAGGCTCGAGAAGATAAAGAATAAGGAAACAGATGGAGTCGAAGAAAGTCTCTATTGGTTCCTACTATATCGAAGGAGTCGGTAAGGTTGATGAACTTGTTGAGATGGGCGTTTGAGTTTTCAACCAAAAGACCATGAAACTGACACTCAGATTTAATCATTTTTATGTAGTGAGGCTTAATTTCAAGGGTTTCGTCGGTTGGTGCTACGATCGGTCCTCCTCGTCCCTCTAGCAGTGGCTTGATTGATGAGGCGAGCGAGATACGGTTCGTCATAACTCGTAAGGTAGAAATTAGGGTTACGGAAAGGAAAAACTAATCTAGCTAATTAACCTAATTAACCTAAGGATAAAGCAGGTAACTTCCGGATGATATTGATCACCCGAAAGGGTCGCTAAATAACTAAGATAACTAAATTCCTAAAGTCGGTCGTTGTAGTCCCCGACAGCGGCGCCAAAAACTTGTCGTGCACCCCGCGGTTGGTCGGATTTTACTCCGGTCGTTGAACCTTCCAGCAAGGGCGCACGGACAGTGTGTTTTATATTTATTATGCTGGGTATCCTAAGTTTTGATACAACCTAAAGACCTAAAGGGCAGTAAGCGGTATGTATGACTAAGGTGTCGTTCTTCAAACTACAACGGGCATGGGAATCTAGGAGGATTAATTATCTTTTGTAATTTAGCTGGGATTTTTAAAACTTTTTTGATAGGTTGGTTGGTTTTCTAATCTAATTACTAAAATTAAAAACTAAATTAAAGACAGGGATTTGTACGGAGAACGCAGAGAAATCAAGATAAGGAATATGTTTGATGTGACTTCGGCAATGTTATTTGGATGGATAGTTATGAGGGATAAGGTTACTAGATGTGATGATTAATCCGGTGAGGTCATAGAAACTTAATTGGTAGATAAAGTATTATGCCTACGACCTTTACTCGGTTTCCCACGTATTTATGTTAACGCTATACCGGATACTCGGGCGTTTTACGGCTTTTCCGTTATACCAATTAGGGTTCCATATTACTCACTAGATATTCCCATATTTCTTAATGAGCTATAGCTACGATCCTACTATATACCTAACGTAGAGTTGTCCGCAATCAGATATATAATATGTCACATGGATAGTAGTTATAGAATGTCCAGTACACTGGAAGTTCTCCCAAATGCACAGACCAATTCATCTGACGATTATCCTCTAATCCAGGTCCCCATTTACAGACATCCGGAGGACGTTAGTATCATGGCATGAATTGTTCATTGAACAATAACATGAACAGGGTTTAACCCGCGGAACTGGTTGGGATAATCTGTCTAGCGGTCAGCTGAATTGTTCATCATTAATCATACAACCAGCACAACTATTACATGCATGTTAACCTATCTGTATTATGTTTATTATGTTTATGAAAATCTAATTAGCAGGGCAGTGATAATGTTTGCGTATGTCTAGCATGCAGTACCTAAGCAGCAATCAAACAAGAACATGCAATAGGACGGAACACTAGTCATCATATTAACTGACCTAATAATTAAATCATGAATATCCCGGAAGTTGTCCCAAAGATACACAACAAACAAGCGTGAACCTAATCTATCTCTAATCCTATGCTTCGTGTCCCTCGGATGTGTTTCAATCAAGGGAACAGCGACCATGTTGAGTTCATTGATCATCATACACAGAATAGTTGGTAATCCTACTTCTAGCAATTGGCCAGGTTCTAGGGAGGAGGATACAAACCACAGCATAAGTTGGATAGATAAACAGGCAGAGGTTCAGCTTATAAGTTTGTAAACAGTTTTAAACCTACACAGACAGAGTAACAGTATGTTACAATTGGGAACCATTATTTCTACAACGGATTGTGCCCACGACTTTCATAGCTTCCACGTTCCGTACTACACACATTCGTGATGATTCCGGCTCTATACAAATGAAATCCGTATAACGTTACCTCCGTTGTTTCATAATGGTGTCATCCCCAATTGTATATTATATCATAACTATCCTAACATTGCATACATCACAACAAACATTGATTTGTCTAGCCTAGCATAATTCTAGCATTCATTCCTAAGCATGCATAATAAGAAAGCATAATTAAAAGAATAAATGCGAGAGATTGTATTAAACCTGAATAAGAGAGTAATACAGACAAATCTTCACAAATTTGAAGTCTCGGAGTAACTCCGTACAAAAGCTACTAAGAGCTTCTACTCTAACCTACTAATTCTCCTCTAACTCCTAAGAGTAGTGCTAGAGAGAGAATGCTAACCTAATTCTAGAGAGAAGTTTTAGAGAGAGAAAGAAAATGAGATGTGAGGTGTGTTTGAAATGAATGAGGAGGCTTGGTATTTATAGGAGAATGAGGTGAAGCTTGGTACAAGTCACAAAGCATAAAGAACAAGCACCAAAGCGCATACGGGGGGTACTGGACCAAGGGGGGTCAAACGGCACCTTCCAAGCACAAAGGCCCCGTATACGGCACCCTTAGGGCCGTATACGGTACCCTAGGGGCCGTATACGGTAGGGTAGTGCCCAGGGGGGGTTGGTGCTTGGTTTGGCCTCCGCTTGTTTCTCGGTTGCTTGGTTCGTCCGTATCTTCTTCGTTTGGGCTCCGATTTGCTTGATTCTTGCGCCGTTGGTTTCGTTTTTCCGTTACGCTTCTAATAACACTGAGTTTGCCAAATTTGGAAGTGTTTAACTTTTGCGTGTTCCGGATGACGATCGGCGAGCTTCTAGACTGCATATATTCTCCGTCTTTCGTCCGTTTCTTCTGATTCTTTCACCTCCGATCTTGGATCTTCCTATGGAATCATAAAATATGTATTAAGCTCTATTTCCATAAGAACATTGAGAACGGAAAATTTAAGGTGATTGTTTTGCCTCGGTTTGCGTGTTATTTGGACGTTTTAACCGATTTTTGCAGCAACGTCTAAATTTAGACTACCTTGGTGATTTTTGGTAAATAATGATGGTTTTGAAATGTTTTCTCCAAAGAATAGTCCAAAAAGTGTGGAAATATATCCTTAAAAATATGACTTTTTGGGTCACATCAAGGTACACCAGATGCAGAGGCTGATCGAGATGCATCAGACGAAGCCACCCACTATCAGCAAGATGATTCTTCCTCAGATGAGACATCTCCTGGACCTATAGTATCTTCAGCAGCAGCATCACCACCAGCCGAGCACTAGATTGCTCCGCTTTCTGACTTCTTTCTATTTTCTAGCTTGACTTTATTATTGTATCTGATGTACTGTGGTTGCATAGACATCAACTCTATCCATTTATTGCTTTATTATGTTATCATTTTACTTTTCTTACTAGAAGCTATTATTTAAATTGTTGAGTGGCATGTTTATATGATTCAAACACTATAGAAGATCAAAAGCTAAGAAAACTGTGGACCTCGCCATGAAGAACGCTAGGAGACGTAAGCTACAAACCACGAGCCAGCAGACTTCTAACGAGTAGCCGACAACGCGCGCAACAAAATCGGTACACCGTTCCAAAACCCTCTACCCGTTTAATGCGCTGATTATCTCATCCGATATTCCAAAAACTAAGTGTGGGATACTAAAAACCACACTACGCTTAAGCAACAATCCGAAAATAAGTAGAATCTCTAAGTGTGGGATACTTCAACAAGAGGTACTCAACAAATAGATTCGAACATTAGGGACAATGTTCCTCTAAGTGTGGGATATGCGGCCTTCAACCGCAAGTTTTACCTCTTGTCCGTAAGTCAAACAAAATTTCTATTAAAGGCTAAAAATGGAGAAATTTTCAAAAATTTTTTGATTCAAAAACATTATTCTTCAGGAATCCTATCTTTCAAGACCATAAATTACAGTGAGAAACGAGTCTTAACAACGAAACAAAACCGTTTTAGAATGAGATACGGATGAAAAGGGCAACACATGGCTAGACACACATTGACCAAAACTTTCGATTTGTGAGGTTTGAGCCCATAATAAGCATTCATTTTTAATGCTTCACTTTCGTTTCATGTGTGCGCCGATGTATGCATTTGAATTAGAATTGGCTCTTATAATGCATTTCGAGATCACATCGATGAGTGCCATACGTGGCATAGATACAACCTATCTTGATGACTTCTAAGGAATCAAAACACCCTTACACCACCAAACATCCACCCACTCAACATCCACTCTTCACATCCAATCAAAATCTCCCACTATTAATCCCGAACCTACAGAAGTTTCGTCTTCTAACAAACTTTCAGAAACGCTCTCAATTTCCCAAGACTTTGGTAAGAAAAGCCATCACAACCCAATTGAAAAATCTTCAAGGCCAGAAAATATATAGAAGTCGGCATAATAGAAGAAAAAAAACCAAAAAGAAACAAAAAGAAAAGAATTATGCCGGCACGACCAAGAAAGAGGAAAAAAAGAAAAATCCAACGGAAAAGGCTACAAGTCTCTCCAAAAATCTGAGAAATTCCAAAAGAGACTCTCTCAAGAAAAGCACCCTAGTTTCGAGAAAATACACAAACCCATCACACCCCTCATTACGCACCTTGTCGTGCCCCCAGCGGTCGGTCGGATTTTACTCCGGTCGTTGGTCCGGCCACCGAGACACACGGCAGGGTAGTTTTAATATTTGTAATAGTCGGGGGGAGCCTAATCCTCCGTACTACGTACTGGAACTGGTATGAATACCTGATATGAGTAAGCGGTAAGGATGATCCAGGGTCGTTCCTCACGATGGCAGAATTGAAACAGAGCTAGTTCCGATTAATCAGTAATTAAGCTAGGGTTTTAATAAGTTGGAAGGGTTTTTGTTTTGGTTTTTATATTTAATTAAACTAACCTACTGAAACTAATAAAACAATAAAACTAAAGGGAGACTAGCATATATAACACTTAAGGATAATGAAGACGTTGTTCACCATGACTTAGAATAGCTGAGATGATGTTTTAGTTTGAAAACGTCTTTTAAAGATTTGTGTCTTGCTTTCACGTAGATATCTTGTAGTGTAAACACTAGCACCCTACTGATCAGATAAACCGATCAGTATGTCACTGAGTACTAGGCTGTCAAGATTCTGATCAGATCGGACTGTCTTGAAACCCCCCTCACCGTCTCTTATGATGAGACCCAGTGACCCTCCAGATGGGGTGCAGGAATAAGGCGACAGTCCGCAATTTATCCACTGATCTTTCTTAACAAAGACAAAGATATCTAAGCTAGGCAAGGCATTTAAGATTTAAGACAGGTGGTGACTGCTAACTTATGCATTAATGGTTGTGATTGAGTTCAGCGTTATTCGGCTGTGATACAGTCTTCAACTTATAGGTTTTCCACGGTTACATTGTGTATTCACCCATTTTACAGTCTTTCCTGGATCACAGACTCAGCCAGGATGTAACACAGTGTTCAGCCTATGGCCTTTCCACGGCTTACCGGATACTCGGACGTTTTAGGGCTTTATCCTGGATTACATACTTTACGGCTATCTGAACTCAATATATCTAAGCTTGTATGACAGTTTAACCATCTATGATAGCTAAACAACTCGTTCACTTTATAATCCCAAACCAATAAATCCCTGATTAATTCACGGTGTACTATACGATAAGTTTAGGCAGTATTTCCACAGCTTCAGAATCAGACCATGTTTATTTTAAGAAAACATAGATATGTAGTGACCGTTTGATCAATGGTTAGCTACTCCTTGTCATAAAGGTTCTAACCACGTTTATTGGAGGAAAGGCGATAGTTTAGTTTAAAATCATAAATGTATAGTTAAACAGCACCACAAGTTTTCAAACCTATCTGTATTACATTTATCATGTTTATGAAAACATAATCATTAAGGTAGCAACAGTGTTTATTGTATGTCTAGTATGCAGTACCTAAGCAACAATCAAACAAGAACATGCAATAGGACGGAATACTAGCATCACAGTACTGACCTAAGGATTACATCATGGTTACCCCGGAAGTTGTCCCAAAGATACACAACAGATAAGCATGAACCTAATCTATCTCTAATCCTATGCTTCGTGTCCCTCGGATATGTTTCAATCAAGGGAACAACGACCATGTTGAGTTCATTGATCATCATACACAGAATAGTTGGCAATCCTACTTCTAGTAATTGGTTAGGTTCTAGGGAGGAGGATACAAACCACAGCATAAGTTGTACAGATAAACGGGTAGAGGTTCCGCTTATAAGTTCACAAACAATTGTAATATATAATAATTGGGAACATTATTCCCAACGGATTGTGCCCACGACTTTCATAGCTTCCACGTTCTGTACTACACACATTCGTGATGATTCCGGCGCTATACAAATGAAAGTCGTATAACGTTACCTCCGTTGTTTCATAATGGTGTTATCCCAATTAGATATATCACCACAAACTACTCATTAATCATGGTAAATATACAAGTAATTACTCGCAATGCATAACAAAAAACATTTCTAATATCAATAAATCACATACATCAAACAAGAACAATATGACAAATTAATAGTAGAAAGGACAGAAAATACCGATATGAATTACGAGCAGAGTAACACTTGTATTTCTTCATTAATATCCAAGCATTACATAAGCTAGCCTCTACTAATTAACTACATAATTAATCTAATCCTAATCTTCTCTCTAGTTCTCCTCTAACTCCTAAGAGTAGTGCTAGAGAGAGAAACTAGAGAGAAGAACTAACTACAAGAACAATTATCCTCTAACTCCTAAGAGTAGTGCTAGAGAGAGAATTCTAGAGAGAGAAAGAGAAGTTGTAAGAATGAGAGGTGTGTTGAAATGAGAAATGGAGGTGGGTATTTATAGGGAAAGGGAGGTAGCCTTGGTACAAGTCTTGAAGCATCAAATACAAGCATCAAAGCAGCATACGGGGCAAGCGGACCAAGGGGGGGTCAAACGGCACCCTTCAAGCACAACACCCCCCGTATACGGCACACTAAGGGCTGTATACGGCACCTAGGGTACCGTATACGGTACCTAGGTGGGCAACCGGGGGGGGGGGGGGGGGGGGGGGGGGTTGGTGCTCCATATGCTGTATACTGATTCCCCAGTTGCTTGGTTCGTCCGTATCTTCTTCGTTTGGACTCCGTTTTGCTTGATTCTTGTGCCGTTGGATTCATTTTTCCGTTACGCTTCTAATGACACTGATTTTGCCAAATTTGGAAGTGTTTGACTTTTGCATGTTTCGGATGACGATCGGCGGGCTTCCAGACTGCACATCTTCTCCGTTCTTCGTCCGTTTCTTCTGATTTTTTCACCTCCGGTCTTGTATTTTCCTATGGAATCATAAAATATGAATTAAGATCTAATTACATAAGAAAATCAAGAAGGGAATATTTAAGGTGATAGTTTTGCCTCAGTTTGCGTGTTATTTGGACGTTTTAACCGATTTTTGCAACAACCTCTGTATTTAGACTACCTTGGTGATTTTTAGTAAATAATTATGGTTTGGAAATGTTTTCACCAAATAATAGTCCAAAAAGTGCGGAAATATGTACTTAAAAACATGACTTTTTAGGTCACATCAAGTATCCCACACTTAGAAGTTGCTTGTCCTCAAGCAACAACTCAGTTATGTCCAGCGAAAACATTTTTATAATAGTTTGGGTGAGTTAAAACATTTCTAAGAAGTTACCACTTCGTCATATGAGAAAATTATTTTGAGAACACAAGGAAAGTTAGGATGATCTTTTCAGAAATAAGTATTGACTTTCCCAGGCATGCTTTCCAAATCTCGTGATCTTGGAGTATACATGACTAGGCGATCTCACTAAAGGTGGTCACTCAATTCACTCATAGTGTATCGGGTTTCCTATCAATCTAGAACAATTGAAATCGCTAAAATATCCAGTCATGCAGCACTCATCATCATAAGCTTGGTCGAGAATCGGATCTCCACCACTTAGGAAGAGGACGGTGCTAATTATCCCAAGACATTCAAGTGGGTTGTAATGTTTGTGAGGGTTAAGGGGTATGGATAGTGGTGATTTTTGGTTGAAAGGCTTGCTTATCTTAGGCATCCTAAGAATCATGAAAAACTTATTGTAGAACGAAGAAGATAGCTACTCGTCTTCTATCGGATCTTCCTTTGAACGGTTGATACTTTGAAGCACTTAGCTTTATTTTCTTTTCTTTTTCTTTTCTTTCTTTTTCTGCTTTTTATTTTCTTTTTTTCTTTCTTCAGAACTTCTTTTCCAGAGAACTTCCAAGGATATTTTTCTTTGCTTTTCTTTCGGAAATCTTTTCTTTCTTATCACGGACTTCTTCGAGTCTTTTCTTTGGTGCCAATTTTTCGAACCTTTGATTTTCTTCAATTTTGGTGAACACGAAGGAGTAGATCAATTCAGAAGAAGATTCTTCAAGATGTTTTTCATAATCTTCAGAAATTCTAAGATAAGTTGTTGGGAATTTTTGGATAAGTGGGTTAAAAATGTAGGGTTTTGAAGAAACGAAAGGTTTAGGCTCAACAGGGTTTTCTAGGCAGATCATCGATACTAAAAATGAGTATCGGAAGGGTTTTGGGCTTGAAAAGGTATGTAAAAATGGGTTAAATCCTAAGGAATGTCGAGATCATTTAATTGCACCTATACCGGGTACGGTACTCACCAATGTGGTCTCGAAACGTATGTCAGGAACAAGTTCAAATTTAGAGATACTAGCATCGGCACACACAAGAAATGAACAATGTAGCATTTAAGATGAATGCTTTTAAGGCTCAAAAACCTCACTGCAAATATGGTTTGTATGTACCTAGCCATGTTCCTTTTAGATTATCACTACTTATTTAAGAAATTTCTACCTTAATTTCCCTAATATTCCTGAATAACTAACTCATATTAGAAATGGATCCTCCTTAAAGATATTTTAACTCAAAAATAGCAGAGCTAATCGGATGATTTCGCTCAAACTTTATTAGTTTTGTTAAAAATTTTGAAAGTTTTGAGGAACATTTTCTGAGTTGAGCTATTCGGATATAAAAATCTGTAAACATCCAATCCAAGGTATTCTATACCTGCTATCCCACACTTAGAGGAACATTGTCCCTAATGTTCTCTTGAGTTGAGATTGTACTGTAAAGTATAATCCCACACTTAGATTTTGAACATATAGAAAATGTTACTCAAGTGTATGTAATGGGCTGGAATCCCACACTTAGTGATAAGCTTTAGGATAGAGTATAGATTACTTCTTAGATTAACAGGCTAACAAAGCAAAATTTAAATCAAGAAACGGAGTAAAGGTTAAGAAACTCCCCAGATGACGATTGTCATTATGAAGCTGAGAACGATAAATGAGAGGAGATGAAGCGAGTCTTTGATCCACTGATTCCATAAAGAACGGTTCAGCTTTGGACATGTCGATCTGGTGCACAATGCCTTGTATCCAGACTTAGCAGAGAATCGTTCCATCATGTAAGTGGAGATTCTTATTAGTGAATCCCACACTTTAGCATTTAAGATGTGGAAATGATTCTTGCTAAGTGCGTGTAATGTGGGATGCTATCCCACACTTAAGTCTTTGAAGATCATTGGCACACGCGAGTTTCGAGAAAGATAAACCACGCTCCTTCCCTTAGAGATGTATGTAAGATCCGTGGTCCGCAGGTGTGTGAGCTTGTTTGTCTGCCTTTGATTCCACGGTTTCTTCCTTGAATGCTCGTCATCTCTTGGATCCTCCAGTCATCCAACATCCACTTAAATCACCAAATTCTTACGAAAATAACTAAGACTAAAAGGATAGATTGTAGAAAATGAAGCGAAGTGATGTCGCCCTCTGGACACAAGCAGAATCAACCAATAAACACCAAGTGTTTGATAGAGGTTAATGGACAAAGATCCTAATCATCAAGAGCCGATGCTTTAACTCAATTTCTCCCATTGATCTGAAAGTGCTGAATCTAATGACCATAGATCTTTATCTCCCGAGATTTTTGCCGACAAACTGATGTAATGCATCTGATGTTGTTCTTTATCGGTAGAGATCTCCAGTTTCCAATATAATCCCGTATCTATTCCTTCATATGAATGGTCCCTGATGGTAATGGTTGTACGTGCGAAGGGGTGGATGGATATGGTGATGTGGATGGTAGTGATGGTTTTGGGTTCCATTATATGGTATGGTTTAGCTATAGGATTTGGAATTTGTGGGCGCATATGATGAGTATTAAGCTGATTAACTTAATGAACTAGTCATAGACAACTAGAAATCATTTTCGTGTCTAGAAGTGTCATCTTTTATCCCTTGCAAAGCAATGCTCCAAAGATTCCCATACTTAATGAACTGTAAGCTCCTCTTGTCTTCTTTCCATTATTCTCGAAGATTCTTTATCCATAGGCATCAGTCCCTGTTTGTTACAAGTAGATCAAAGAAATATGATCTAACAAACGAGTGATTATTCTCCAAATCATAGATTCACTGGTTTGCGAAGAACCTATCAAAGTAAGTGCTTTGTAGATGAAACAAACCAGTGTATGACTTGGAGTCTAATTCCACACAAAAAGTGTTAGTTGCCTATAATTTCACCGCAGCACAAATAGCAGATATGGAAACACTAGCATGAGCATTTAAATCAGGCAACCAAGTATAGCAATTTCCAAAGTACATATTTTTAAACGAGTTCGAGCATAATACACATATTAGCATACAAATCAGGTTTTCAGATGAATCATTTAAAGATCTTATATGTATGTTCACAGAAATATATGTAAGTACCTCCAATGCTCGAAATATGTGAATGGGTGTTTAAGATGACTAAGGTTCCTAATTCTCATTCTAGTAGGTTTCCAAGTTTGTAAGTGAAGGGGACATAAGTACTTGAGATTTTTAGATAATGGTAAAAATTGAATGTTGCAATAGAGTTCAAACAAGTGGGAGTAGGAAGTTTTAAGGTTTGACAAAAAAAAAATTTTGACTTTTAAAGAAGTAATTTCGCAAACCATTCTATTTGTTCATAAAAATAGAAAACTTGGAACATTCATTTTAGGGTTTCATCTTCTACTTATTGGGTTAGCTTCCTATTTAACTACTATTACCAAAACTATGTTAGACACGGGTTGCCTCCCGAGAAGCGCTTGTTTTTGTTCGAGTCTCTAGCTTGACTCTAGCACTACTTATCAGGCAATCCTAGGGGCTCCCTTGCATCCATCAGTAGACACAAGGGGTAGTATTGGTACATACCTAAAAGTTTACAGCAGATTAAGGCCAGGGTATGTCCAATATAAGGAGATGGTTCGAAGTGAGGGAATGGTTTTACCGGAGGTACCACAAATCTCTCAACTTCTACTACCTCTTTTGCCAGAATGGGTTGGTCAAAGGAATCCTCACCTCTAAATGATGTATAGGACATTATATGGTTAAGAGAGGGTTTGAAGGGAAACCATGACGCAGAACCCACCTTGCTTCCTATGGTCTTTTGGTCAATGCTAATGTTGAACTTTGGGCATGGAGGTGGGACAGTATCCGTTTTTGTCTCCAATCTTGTAGCAACATTCTCATCAACTACTTGGTCTAAGGCAATTGAGGGTTCAACTAGATCATTGGGTGATTCATTCGGAAAGATAAGTGGGACAGTGTCAACCACAACTTGTTGTGGAATGTTGTCAACCACGTCGGTTTGAATTGGAATGAGATCACTTCTCAGAGTCGGTGCGTATTCCTCCGGTCCTTCTGAAGCTGGGTCTTCTGTGTAGATCTCCATCTCCGGGCTCTCTACTTCTATCTCTTCGTCTACCTCGTCATCCTCGTCACTCCGGCCAAGAGTTTCAAGTTGCCATGACTCGGAAAGTTCCTCTAGAATGAACTCCTCATCTGTCTCGGACGTAGATAGGTTGAGAATGGGTGGAAGTGGGGATTTAGAAGATTGGGTAGGTGAAGGGTTTGAAGGAAGTTTGCAACCAGTCTCATGAGAATGAAAGTTTGTGTCAAATGAAGTAGATGTGGTGTGTGGATGCCTCTCATCTTCCTGTACTCTATAGATGGTTGTAACATGATCCCTAATTCTCTCACAACTTTCTTGGACTATTTTTTCCATTTCCGACAGCTTATCAGTATATCCTTTAAGCATGTCGGCTATTTGTTGTTCATATGGGGTGAAAGAGGGAGAAATAGTAGCATTACTGCTGAGATAAGTTGTAGGCATATCTCTCAAGTTAGAACTCTCGTATGGTTGGTATACAGGGTAAGATGGTTGTGGGTAGATATTGAATGGTCCAGGATAGTAAGGCTGGTATTGATGTGTTTGGAAAGCATAAGGGTCATAATGATGTTGAGATTGAGGATCTAAGTACCTTATGTTATCCGAATAAATCATACTATTCCCTTGACATTCATTATCTACGTAGGCATTACTCCTGCATCTATCCTCGATTGATTTAGCAAGACTTTCAATTTGATCTTTTAGTTGTTGTTGATTTGCCATTTGCCCAAGTTTTCAGAAAAGACAGCACACGAAGAAGGTTTAAGAATTAAAGTTGTAGTATGGAGGGAAGTTATTCAAAGCTAATCTAAGCTAACTACGCTAATCTACGGGCGGAAAGTAACTTCTGACAAGGAAGGTGAATCCAAGTCAAAAAGGATCACTTAAAAACTAATTTATCTAAACAGGCTCCGAATTGTACTACAGTCCCCGGCAGCGGCGCCAAAAACTTGTCGTGCCCCCAGCGGTCGGTCGGATTTTACTCCGGTCGTTGGTCCAGCCACCGAGACACACGGCAGGGTAGTTTTAATATTTGTAATAGTCGGGGGGAGCCTAATCCTCCGTACTACGTACTGGAATTGGTATGAATACCTGATACGAGTAAGCGGTAAGGATGATCCAGGGTCGTTCCACACGACGGCAGAATTGAAACAGAGCTAGTTCCGATTAATCAGTAATTAAGCTAGGGTTTTAATAAGTTGGAAGGGTTTTTTTTTTTGGTTTTTATATTTAATTAAACTAAACTACTGAAACTAATAAAACAATAAAACTAAAGGGAGACTAGCATATATAACACTTAAGGATAATGAAGACGTGGTTCACCATGACTTAGAATAGCTGAGATGATGTTTTAGTTTGAAAACATCTTTTAAAGATTTGTGTCTTGCTTTCACGTAGATATCTTGTAGTGTAAACACTAGCACCCTACTGATCAGATAAACCGATCAGTATGTCACTGAGTACTAGGCTGTCAAGATTCTGATCAGATCGGACTGTCTTGAAACCCCCCTCACCGTCTCTTATGATGAGACCCAGTGACCCTCCAGATGGGGTGCAGGAATAAGGCGACAGTCCGCAATTTATCCACTGATCTTTCTTAACACAGACAAAGATATCTAAGCTAGGCAAGGCATTTAAGATTTAAGACAGGTGGTGACTGCTAACTTATGCATTAATGGTTGTGATTGAGTTCAGCGTTATTCGGCTGTGATACAGTCTTCAACTTACAGGTTTTCCACGGTTACATTGCGTATTCACCTGTTTTACAGTCTTTCCTGGATCACAGACTCAGCCAGGATGTAATACAGTGTTCAGCCTACGGCCTTTCCACGGCTTACCGGATACTCGGACGTTTTAGGGCTTTATCCTGGATTACATACTTTACGGCTATCTGAACTCAATATATCTATGCTTGTATTACAGTAAAACCATATATGATAGCTAAACAACCCGTTCACTTTATAATCCCAAACCAATAAATCCCTGATTAATTCACGGTGTACTATACGATAAGTTTAGGCAGTATTTCCACAGCTTCAGAATCAGACCATGTTTATTTTAAGAAAACATAGATAGGTAGTGACCGTTTGATCAATGGTTAGCTACTCCTTGTCATAAAGGTTCTAACCACGTTTATTGGAGGAAAGGCGATAGTTTAGTTTAAAATCATAAATGTATAGTTAAACAGCACCACAAGTTTTCAAACCTATCTGTATTACATTTATCATGTTTATGAAAACATAATCATTAAGGCAGCAACAGTGTTATTGTATGTTTAGTATGCAGTACCTAAGCAACAACCAAACAAGAACATGCAATAGGACGGAATACTAGCATCACAGTACTGACCTAAGGATTACATCATGGGTACCCCAGAAGTTGTCCCAAAGATACACAACAGATAAACATGAACCTAATCTATCTCTAATCCTATGCTTCGTGTCCCTCGGATATGTTTCAATCAAGGGAACAATGACCATGTTGAGTTCATTGATCATCAAACACAGAATAGTTGGCAATCCTACTTCTAGCAATTGGTCAGGTTCTAGGGAGGAGGATACAAACCACAGCATAAGTTGGATAGATAAACGGGTAGAGGTTCAGCTTATAAGTTCACAAACAATTGTAATATATAATAATTGGGAACATTATTCCACAACGGATTATGCCCACAACTTTCATAGCTTCCACGTTCCATACTACACACATTCGTGATGATTCCGGCGCTATACAAATGAAAGCCGTATAACGTTACCTCCGTTGTTTCATAATGGTGTTATCCCAATTAGATATATCACCACAAACTACGCATTAATCATGGCAAACATACAAGTAATTACTCGCAATGCATAACAATAAACATTTCTAATATTAATAAATCACATACATCAAACAAGAACAATATGACAAATTAATAATAGAAAGGATAGAAAATACCGATATGAATTGCGAGCAGAATAACACTTGTATTTCTTCATTAATATCCAAGCATTACATAAGCTAGCCTCTACTAATTAACTACATAATTAATCTAATCCTAATCTTCTCTCTAGTTCTCCTTTAACTTCTAAGAGTAGTGCTAGAGAGAGAAACTAGAGAGAAGAACTAACTACAAGAACAATTCTCCTCTAACTCCTAAGAGTAGTGCTAGAGAGAGAATTCTAGAGAGATAAAGAGAAGTTGTAAGAATGAGAGGTGTGTTGAAATGAGAAATGGAGGTGATTTATAGGGAAAGAGAGGTAGCCTTGGTACAAGTCTTGAAGCATCAAATACAAGCATCAAAGCAGCATACGGGGCAAGCGGACCAAGGGGGGTCAAACGGCACCCTTCAAGCACAACACCCCCCGTATACGGCACCCTAAGGGCCGTATACGGCACCTAGGGTACCGTATACGGTACCTAGGTGGGCAAGGGGGGGGGGGGTTGGTGCTCCATATGCTGTATACGGATTCCCCGGTTGCTTGGTTCGTCCGTATCTTCTTCGTTTGGACTCTGTTTTGCTTGATTCTTGCGCCGTTGGATTCGTTTTTCCGTTACGCTTCTAATGACACTGAGTTTTCCAAATTTGGAAGTGTTTGACTTTTGCGTATTCCGGATGACGATTGGCGGGCTTCCAGACTGCACATCTTCTCCGTTCTTCGTCCGTTTCTTCTGATTCTTTCACCTCCGGTCTTGTATTTTCCTATAGAATCATAAAATATGAATTAAGATCTAATTACATAAGAAAATCAAGAAGGGAATATTTAAGGTGATAGTTTTGCCTCGGTTTGCGTGTTATTTGGACGTTTTAACCAATTTTTGCAACAACGTCTGTATTTAGACTACCTTGGTGATTTTTAGTAAATAATTATGGTTTGGAAATGTTTTCACCAAATAATAGTCCAAAAAGTACGGAAATATGTACTTAAAAACATGACTTTTTAGGTCACATCACACCTCCTTCAAAACCAAGCAACCGATTCCTTTCCAAGATATCTCGAGAGGTTAGTATTGTCCTCATCAAAAGTGATGGAGATTTGATTCTTGATCAAGCCTATGACGAGAATGCTGCATGACTGGATATCTGAGTGATTGACACTAGTAAGTGGGAAACCCTAAACACCTGAGTGATTTGAGTGACCCACTTGTGAGAATTGCCTAGTCATGACCATCATATGAGTTGCTCGAAGAAAGTATCAAATTCTATAGACCCTTTAGTTTCCAGTGAAAGTTCTTTCATAACTGCAATTTTATGTTCTTTGGAAATGGTATCTCTAAGGACTAATGTGATTAGAATCCTTCCAGAAGCTTTTTACGAATGAGTTTGCTTGAGGACAAGCAAAATTCTAAGTGTGGGATACTTGATATCGCGTAAAAAGTCACGTTTTTACTATCGATATCTCTCTCATTCTGGAACGATTCTTGGCATATTAACTCAAAAACATTACAAATCAGTATTATTATGCCAAGACGGTCAAAACAAGGTTGCACGATGAAAATCAAGCAAAACGGGTAGAAAACAAAGATTCCACACACGTTTGAAGATTCAAGACACCAAAATGGGATTTCAAGAAAAAATACCCATCACCAACATCTATCTTAACCAAGATGTTCATTTTCAAAATACGAATCCAACAGAAGAAGAATCAACAAAAACGGACGAAGAATGAAGATTCTACGTACGCCGGAAGATCCAAACGATTCGTACAGCACATCTGAAGTTCAGAGATGAATTCTTGGGATATCTTTAAATCAAATTCTTCGTTTTTTAATTACGAATCCAACAAAAAAAGAATCGACGCAAACGGACGCATAACGAAGAAGATACGCGCGAAACGAGCAACGAAGCAACGGACGACGACCGGGGCTGGTGGCAGCCAGCCGCCGCCGGCCAGACACCAGGCCGCCGGCCCCCAGCCACCAGGCCGCCGGCGCCCGGCACCCACCCATCCGGATTGCACTTTTTGGTCCTTTCGTGTACCCGGTGCTAGACCTTTATGCAACTTTATGTACCTCGTGCCACTATATGCGCGTACCTCGTGCCACTATATGCGCGTACCTTCTTGCTATCATGAGCTTCTACTTGCTAACATGCACCAAAACCCTCCTATAAATAGGAGCTAATAGGTTCATTTTCAAGACACACTCACATTCTCAAATTCACACTCATACACTTACTCTCACTCATCCATTTTCACTTTCTCACTCTAAAAATTCTCTCATATTTTAGTCTAGGATTATTGTAATTAATCTTCGGATTAACGTAGAGGCTAGAGCGAACGTTAGGAGTTTGGAGATTCATCTTTGTACGTGTGAAAGAGTTGTCAATTATAATAATACGCTGCTACGCATTTATTTCCGGGTGATATCTCAACCTTTATCATACTTGCTTTGTTTCATATATTAATTATGTATTATTGCTTTGTATGTGATTTGTTTATTGCCATGAATTGCGAGTAGTCTATTATTGTGATTGTTGAAGATGTAGATAATAATAAGTAAGGATGACATTATATGATTAGTGTACGACAATCGTAATGTGATGTGACGGCCCTTATTCGACTGTTTATTTGATATAGTACTGGAAACGCCTTAAGCGGAGTACAAATGTATGGAAGTCAATAAACGACTGAAGGTAGTTACATCACTGGAATCAGCTCTGGTTTATAGTTGAAATTCCGAAAGGATAATACAACTTCACAACTAACTGGTACATCCTACGAAAGTTAATGCACAATAAAATGATGTTCGTAAAACACATTTAGATAAAATAGGAATTAATGGCCCTTGTATCGTTGAGACTTTATGAACTTGAGTTTAATTTATGGAGTACCCTTTCTGGTTATCCACGTGACTGCAACCTAGTAATTAGGACCTGATCAACCTTAATTATGGTAAGTAGTTATCTGTGCCCATGATATGCAACAAGTAAGACACAGTGAACCCACTCGTTATACATATTAGGTTTACATTTCCGCATTGCTTTACATTTAGTTAGTTTAGAGTGCCACATTCACCGTCAATTACTCTCGACCACATGTTTGATGTAAGAAGCAGTGGAACCATCATGTAAGGTACACTGTCCGATTACTGAAAGGCATGGTCTGCATATGAAACACGTTTTTATAAACTGCGAATAATCCATGGATGTATAACTGTTTGAAAAGGAGGACTCAAGTCATAAGTTGAAGTAACCAAACCCTAATGCATGAAACAAGACTTAGGAATAAGAGTAAAGTCCTAGCGACCTAGAATCCTTAAAACACTAAGTCTTACATAATCAACGGTCTAAACATACGAAGTCATTAATCTGCATGCTAATGGAATAATAAACTAATTTAGGGGTTAAGAACGGTCGGACCTATGAGACGATACGCTACTGATTCATGCACCTCGGCATCAAGCCAAGATAGGTTGCTCATCTTTCAACTAGATGAGTATTGGAAGTTTGCGTATTGCTCCGATCAGAATCACGATAACCTAGTTCCTAGTGACATACCAATGGGAAACTTAATTGGTAGGGTTCTAGAGTTTACACCTAATAATTTACTCATAACATTAAGTATTGTCCATGTTTAATCTGTCATTCTGAAACATTAATTATCAAAGTCTCAGCAATCACATATTTATCTTTATCTGCTTTCCTGCAATTTATTTTTCTGCATTTTAATTACCTGTCTTTAATTTAAAAACCCCCAAACCTACCTACTTTGTTCCATCCTAAATATTCCCCTACCGAAAGCACCAGCTTTAATCACTCACACGTTTGGATTCATAGAACGATCTTAGGTCATACTTACCGCTTGCTAACCAGAGTAGGTAGTACGTATAACTTAAGCCCAGCTAATTATAAATTTTAAAACCCCTGTTGGCGCCCGATTAGTTACCATCAACGACACCGACACTTTCGGGTGCCATCACTATGGCTGCAACTTCGTATAAGGCCCATAATAATACTGATGATAAAATTACAAAAATGATTATATCAGGATTCACTGGAGTATTAAAAGGATGGTGGGATAGTTACGTTACCCAAGATGAGAAAAATCTTATAATGAATGCAGGAAAGTTAGTTATAAAAACTTAAAATAACCAACCTGTACAAACCCATATAGATGATTCTTTAAATACATTAGTATATGCTATCATAAAAAATTATGTTGGAAATCCAGCAGAATATCAAGAAAGAAATTCTACTATATTATTAAATCTAACGTGTAGAAAATTACAAGATTTTAGATGGTATAAAGACGTATTTTTGGCTAAAGTTATGACTAGACCAGACTGTAAGGAAGCATATTGGAAAGAAAGATTTATAGCAGGATTACCAAAATTATTTGCAGAAAGAATTAGAAATAAATTAAGTAATGATTATAATAATGAAATTCCTTATAAAGAATTAACTTATGGAGAAATAATTAATTATGTTAATAAGGAAGGATTAGCTATATGTTCTGATTAAAAAGCTAAGATTAAGAAAGAAGGTATAAGTGGAAGACATGAATTAGGAAACTTCTGTGAACAATATGGTTACGAACCTTTAATTTTACCTCCTTCAAATACTAAGAAAATAAAATATAAAAGAAAATATAATAGAAAACCTATTAAAAATAACCAAGAATATTACAAAAACGGAGAATACAAAAGAAAAAGAAAAATATCTTACAAAAAATATAATAATAAATATAAAAGAGAAAATAAAAAACAAAAGGATATAATTATTTGTTATAAATGTGGTAGACCAGGACACATGTCAAATGACTGCTATGCTAAAACGAAAGTTAATGAACTAGAGATAGAAAATCTTAGATAAAAAATAAATGAATTACTTAAAAACAATGAATCTAGTATTACTGATTATAGTGAAAACGATTTAAATAAAATTAATAATGAATTATCTGAAACCAGCAGCAGCTCGGAAAATTGTGAATGTATAGGAACATGTAATTGCAATTATAAAGAAATTAATGTTATTACTAGTAATGACGAATTACACTCTCTAATTGATATGATAAGTAAGATTTCTGATAGAGACACTAAAACTCTATATTTAAAACATTTAGAAGACAGGTTAAACAAACAAGATAGTAATAAGGAAGAAAATTATGAAGTATATAATTTTAATGTAATATGTAAAAGATTCTAAAAGCTAAACCTATAACCATACAAGAATTACTAGAAGAACTTAATACTGTAAAAACATAAATAAGAATTTTAAAAGAAAATGTTAAAATTATTGAAGAAAATAAAGACAAACAGGTTTCAACCACTATAGAAGACCCTTTTGAACCCATAATTAACGAAATTCAATATACTAAATATCAAAGATGGCATACAAAAGTAAATATAATGATAAACGGAGAATTTAGAATAACTTTAATCGCTTTAGTTGATTCTGGTGCAGATTTAAATTGTATACAAGAAGGACTAATTCCAACTAAGTATTTTGAAAAATCTACTCAAAGATTATCCACTGCTAGTGGATCTAAGTTAAATATAGGCTATAAATTATCTAATGTTCATATATGTAAAGAAAATTATTGCTTCAAAACACACCTTATATTAGTAAAAAATTTAACTTCACAAATTATTTTAGGATTACCGTTTATAATACAATTATATCCTATAAATGTAGATGAAAAGGAAATTATTACTAAGGTATTAAATAAAGAAATAATATTTGAATTCACTGAACCCATGGTTACTCATAAACTACATTTAATCAAGAATAAAAAAAGACCAGCTGAGTTTTTAATTAATGAAATAAATGATAAAAGAATATATAATCAATTAAAAGACAAAACGCTACAAAATAAAATAAAAGCTATAGAAGAAAATTTTAAAAATAATATATGTTCTACTATTCCTAGTGCCTTTTGGAAAAGAAAACAACATATTGTAGGATTACCATATATTAAAGAATTTAGCGAAAAGAATATACCTACTAAATCAAAATCTATACATATGTCTATTGAACTTGAACAACATTGTAAAAAAGAAATAAAAGAGTTATTAGAAAAGAAACTTATCAGACCATCAAAATCTCCATGGTCATGTTCAGCCTTCTATGTTATTAATAATGCTGAGATAGAAAGAGGAGTACCAAGATTAGTTATAAATTATAAACCTTTAAATAAAGTATTAGAATGGATTAGATACCCAATACCTGATAAAAGAGATTTATTAAAGAAACTATATGATTCAAAAGTATTTTCAAAATTCGATATGAAATCTGGATTTTGGCAAATCCAAATTAAAGAAGAAGATAAATATAAAACTGGTTTTAATGTCCCGTTTGGACATTTTGAATGGAATGTTATGCCCTTTGGATTAAAAAATGCCCCTTCGGAATTTCAAAATATAATGAATGACATTATTTTACCAATTGGTGAATTTGTAATTGTTTATATTGATGACGTCTTAATATTTTCAAAAAATATTGATCAACATTTTAAACATTTAAATATATTTTATGATACTATTTATAAAAATGGTTTAGCTGTCTCACCCACGAAAATATCTTTATTCCAAACAGAAATACGATTTCTTAGGTCATAAAATTATTCAGGGAACTATAAAGCCTATTGAAAGAAGTCTTGAATTCACTAATAAATTCCCTGATGAAATAAAAGATAAAACTCAATTACAAAGATTTTTAGGATGCTTAAATTATATTCATGATTTCTTTAAAGATTTAGGAATTATATGTAAACCACTATACGATCGATTAAAGAAAAATCCAAAACCTTGGACTGAAGAACATACAAAAATTGTCAAACATATTAAAGAAAAAATAAAATTTCTTCCATGTCTAAATATACCACATCCTAATGCTAGTCTTATTGTTGAAACTGACGCTAGTGACTTAGGATTTGGAGGAATATTAAAACAAAAATTGGATAATGAAGAAGAAAAATTAGTAAGATGTTACTCAGGATCATGGAATGATACACAAAAAAATTATTCTACCATTAAAAAAGAAATTTTAAGTATTGTTTTAAATATTAAAAAATTTGAAGATGATTTATATATGAAAAGTTTTCTATTAAGAATTGATTGCTTATCTGCTAAATATATTTTAGAAAAAGATGTCAAAAATTTAATTTCAAAAAAAGTTTTTGCCAGATGGCTGGCTATTTTAAGTAATTTCGATTTTTCCATTGAATTTATAAAAGGAACAAACAATTCTTTGCCCGACTTTTTATCCCGATAATTTTTACAGGGAAAATAAATGACTCAAAGAAAAAGATTATATTATCCAGACAATCCATCAGTCAGACCTCACCTTCCACACCAGCTTATAATACGAGAGAATTTCCAGACCTACCTATACACCCAAACAGATTTGGACCCATCGCACCCAGAGCCAGACCACCTTATTCTGTCCTAGCACAATCTATTCCTACCAAAACACCTACATTACCAACCGTTTCACCAAAAACCCCAAATATACCTTCCACCAGTACTCCAACTAATAATCCGAAATATTTTATAAATCCAAATAAACAGATTGTGAAGATTTTGGAACCGTTAGAAGAACAGAAATTAGATCAAAATTTCAAGACCTTGATAGAATATCTTTATCCAAAAGATTCTCATTTTTATGTTGATGATTACAAGACAAGAGAATATTATCAAACTGTTCTTGTTGACAGTGGATCTGTGATTATTGAACATACCCCAAACCAGAAGAATCCAAGTTATATTGATTGTAGCAAAGTAAAAATTCTAAAGGTTATCACCCCAGAAGAATGGTCATCAAAACCCGATAGTCACAAACCATTTACTACTTTTCCATATTATCCGATTTATAATTATTATGATTACCAAGAAGCTTGGTTTTATGCTTTTTTATTAAGAAATTTCAACCATACCTAGTTCTTTCATTTCTCAGAAAAATTCCCTAGAAATTATCCCAAATGGTTTATGAAATGGTTTAGATATTTTGGAAGCATTCCAGCAATTTTCCCCAACAGAATTCTAGATGGTTTTCACAGATACAAAGATTTCTTTTTAGATGACCAAACATGTCCTGAAGAATACACACTCCAATTCTCCATTATATTCAAATTACCCTGGATTATTTTGTTCACTTATAAGAAACAGGAAGCTCGAGATACTTCTCCACCACTTTTATACAGACAGTTCAATGTCAAATGGTGGAAAAAGATTGATGACGGTCAAGCTGATGTTAAGGCTGTTACCAATTACTATCAAAAGCTTTTTTGTGATAAAGATAGCAGTTCGAGTTCTTACCCTATTATTCAAGATAAAGACTTTATAAGAAGACTACAGGCATGTTCCTCTCCAGAAAAAATGCAGAAAATTATTAATGAGATCAAGAGTTCCCCTACTCCGAGTGAAGACTTATTACAAGAAGCCCAAGATCCATACGAAGATATAACTTTATAATATTTTGGTTTATATTCTGTGTCCCAATGAGAGTCTATAATAAAGATAGATAAAAGTTTAGAGTGTGTTTATATTAGAAGAAAATATTCATATTAACCAGAAAAGGTGTTTATGCGAAATATATTACCAAAAGACTTTATTATCCGTATGAACCAGGAAATGCGTAATTATTAAAATTGCAGGATTATTAGAAAAGAATGATAATAGAGACATTCAACAATATGAAGATTATTAAAGAAGACAAGAGACTTGTTGATCAATTATTAAGGAAGAAGACAGAAGACCCTATAAAAAGAAAAGATGACGTATCCTCAATTTTCAAAGATCAGAATTATTAAAGAGAAGATTCCCCGACAAGCTTCAAATTATTGATAAAACAAGACAAGAACCTTAAAGATGCCTTATTACGTTCTGATAATTGAATATATTTACCGGATGTCAAAATTATTGAAGACTTTTACCTAAAGATGCCGGTTATGAAACCGAATGATCTATCTATAAAACGAAGAAGATTTCAAGAGTGAAGCAGAGCCTTTTTTATGAAAAAATCTTCAATAAAATTCTCTACAACTAGATGTACCAAAACCCTCAATTTCAATATTTGTATATTTCCAACAGCTCAATCAAATCCTATAGAAGAGAGCAACCCTTGTATAACTACAAATTGTCCTTGTATTAATTCAGATTCTATTAATAAAGGTATCTTTTTATAATCCTTTCTGTTTTAAATATGTTATAAGGTCCTGTTCTAAATTTTATATATATATATATATAGTGTGTTTGAGATTGGAAAAAGTTAAAGTAGTAATAACTTTTGATACTTTAACTTTTTCCAATCTCAAACACGCTATATATATAGCATAAGACTTTATCATCATTTTTTCTTATATCTTTAATGGTTTTCATTTATACTTATACTAATCTATTTATACTCACAAGTCATAGCTTAATTTGTATAGTTAATTAATGTAACACCCCGCAAATTTAAACGTAATTATCAACGCTAAACATTTGCATTTTAGGCTAATTCCCTAACTATGAGTGAATTCACAACTACTTTTAGAGGTAAGTCTAGCAAAGCCCAACTAGTTAATACGCTTAGTATTACTTATTTGTAATTAGATGTAATTACATACGAAACGAATTGAACAAACGTGACAAAAATATACGACTGTTGTTGAACAAAATTATTTAATAAAACAAAATTATTAAATAACGTCGTAAACAATTTAATATTTTGTCAAAAATATTTACAACTCATTTTACAACGTAAAACGTCAACTCGTATAATTAAAATAAAACAAAGTTAAAATTTTATAACTAAATTAATTTGGTTTCATAAAAAGATCCTAATTAAAAATATAATGAAATATGTAATTAAAAATAAATTAGTTAAAATATTGTATCATTTAACGATCGGGTAAACAAACACGGGAACGGAAAATGGGGAACAAAACCCCTCCCCACCTTACTTTTCCCCTCATTTTCTCACCATCTCTTTCTCTCTCTACACTCTCTTTTCTCTCATCTTTCTCTCTCTCTAAAAACCAAACAAATACTCACTAATCATATAAAAACTACCACAAAACGACCTCCAATCGCTCGGGCCATTTAGAGAAAAACGATCACGAGTTCACGATCTACACAACCATCTTTTCGGATTTCAAATCCGACACTCGTAAGTTTCCGACAAATCCCGTCAATTCTTTGATTTTGAAGTTTTAGTTAATAATTAGTGTTTAATATACTTAGTATTAACCCATACACTAAAGAAAACACGATTTTATAGCTTAAAAATACGTTTGGATTGGGTTTTTGGCCGGAAAAATCGCGACAGTCGCTGTTTCTGGACTGGTGTTCATCTTTGCGACACAACCATTGTGTCGCATGTTGTGTCGTATAAACCGTGTTATGTCGTAGCTTATGTCGTACCACTATGTCGCACCATTGTGTCGTAGACTCTCTGCGACACAACCCTTATGTCGCTATTGATTTAGCACCGATCGCTTATGCGACACAACCCTTGTGTCGCTAAGCTCTTGTGTCGCACTCTTATGCGACACAACCCTTGTGTCGCATGTTAAACTATTGTGTCGCAAATTGTATCGCATAAAACAGAAACTTTACAAACTATCTTTACACTAAGTGTCGAACTTAACCGATAACGAATACTTACATACAATGCTATATGTGAACTTTACAAACATTACAAACACGCTATTTTATTGAAATTATGATTTCAAACTATCACCAACGAGTCGTATACATTTTCACAAACAACGAAATACAAACGTAAACGTTTAACAAACACTTTCGACATAACTTGGTTGTACAAACACTAGCATGGATGATTAGTTTAGACATCCACATACTTATTAAATCTCGAACGTTTAGGACGTTAGGGGATCTCGGACTGTACTTGGGCTTAGGTTTGCTAGCACTCGCACAACTACTTAACTCAACAGGTGAGTTCACAGCCCCTACTTTTACTGTTTTAACTGCTTTGAACAGGGGTGGAAAACATAGTCAAACACTTTTATACAAACAAGGTTGTATACTATTTTACTCAAACAAGTGGAGTACATTGAACTGGTAAACTGATAAACAAACTGACGATTACAACATAGTACTTTCATACTACCAACGCTGTAAACACATAAACATGTTTTGAGAATGCTGGAGGATAACCAGCAACACTTTATGTAACGGATTGGGTAACTAAAAGTCCCTACTGACAAGGGCACCAGATCCCACTAACACGGATCTACTATTGTTATTACACTATTAAAAAGTCCCTACCGACATGGGCAATACTACTGAAAAGTCCCTACTGACATGGGCAGCACTATTGAAAAGTCCCTACAGACATGGGCAATATTATTGAAAAGTCCCTACCGACATGGGCACAAACTGCTGAAAAGTCCCTTCTGACATGGGTACTAGATCCTGCGAACATGGGTCTACTATTGTTATTAAACTGATGAAGAGCCCCTACTGACATGGGCACTGGGTTCCTACTGACATGGTCCCACCAAACGATTGGGATTCTGACATTCCTACGAGACACAACTATTAGGATACTGACATTCCTACGATTATCTAATAGGAGACCTACATTCCTACTATAACATGAAATATACTTTTGGGCAACATCCCAACGAAACATACCAACTATTAGGAAACGTATATTCCTACAGAACATACTTGAAAATAGGATACTGCTTTCCTACAACTACTAGGATACGAACTTTCCTACAAACAACTATTTGGAAATGTATTTGGTTTTACGAATTACACTTTTGGGTGACATCCCAACGATACTATATAAACAACAAGTGGGTTATCAACTGTACTTGCAAACATAAAACCTGTGAATTCACTCAACCTAGTTGTTGACTTTTACTATGTTTTTCAGGGAATTAGCTGCGCATGTAAGAATCGCCAACACACATGGAGAATTAGGCGACCCGTGAAGTTTAGGATGCCAACTTTTTGGAAACATATGGATTTCTCTAGTATAACTGAAATTGTTTTAGTCATATTCCAGAAATCTACTTTTGTAAACTTATTACTTTTAACTTGTACGATTCGATGAATCGTAAACTTTGTAATTAATACTTTTGGCATCTTAATATATTATGTTCTGTTGTAATCATATGCTCTGATACGTATGCATGCTTTGTTATTGTGGCACCCCCGTTCTCAAACTAAATGCTTCCGCTAATCTAAATCAACGAATTTGGGGGTGTTACAGATTGGTATCAGAGCCAATGGTTATAGCGAACTGGGAAACTTTAGGTGACTTAGAGACCTAGAGACCTAGACTATAGCCTTGGCTAGAACGCACGTGCATACACACATTTGCATACAACTAACTTTCGTTACGATACATCGATACGCGTGATCTATTCACCATATTCGACTCACTCCTTTGTACTCCGATCTCATGTGAACCGGATCGACTGGTCCACTGGATAGAGAAAACAGAGTCAGTAATCGACATCAGCGACTGCGCTACCGACAAAATAGTAAAATATGCCACCTGCACTCTAGCCGACAAAGCGCTAACCTGGTGGAACGCTCAGGTGCAAATTATGGGACGCCCAGCTGCTTACTCCATCTCGTGGGAGACACTGAAACGAATGATGATGGAAGAGTTTTGCTCCCAGAGTGAGCAACAGAAACTGGAAACCGAGCTATGGAACATTCAAATGGTCGGTGCTGACATTACCGGATACACAACAAGGTTCCAGGAGCTCGCACGACTGGTACCCCACATGGTGACACCCGAAAGCAAACGCATTGAGCGTTACAACCGGGGTTTGGCCCCACAAATCTGAGGCATGGTTATGTCCTCCAAACCCGCCACTTTTAGGAGCGCAGTGGATCTGGCTCAAAGCTTGACCGACGATACGGTCTTGATTGGAACTCTGAAAGCTGCGTCAGGGAAAAACGAACCCCGCCGTACCGACACTGGTGACTCTAGTCACAACAAACGAAAGTGGAACAACGATGGTAACGACCGTCAGGGTCAGCAAAACATAAACCCGGGGAACGCCCGAGCTTATGCTACAATCACCAACCCCGAACCAAAAACATACCAAGGCAGAAGGCCTAAATGTGGAAAGTGTGGAAAACACCACGAAGGGGATTGTTTCTTCTGTGATAACTGCAACCGATTTGGACACAAAACCGAAGCTTGTAGAACTCACCCCTCGAACAACGAACAACGAAACACTGGCTGTTTCCGATGTGGTGAACCCGGACACTACCGAAACCAATGCCCACAACTCAATAACAACCAGAACAACACCGGGAACAACAATCAGAACAACAATAACCGCATCGCAACCATCCCACCGGGTCGTAGCCGCGCATACATCCTCCGGGCTCCGAAAACGGTTGCGGACCTCGGCTAACACGGTATGTCTTAACAGCTGTTGCTACGATTTAACATATGTTTCATTCGTATGTCTATTCGAACATAACACTTGGTAAACTTTGACCACGAAACGAAACACACAACTTATTGAACTATGCCGCGAGCATACTTAAACTTATTGAACTTCTATGGCAACCATTGAGCGCCACGCAAACTATTATTAATGTTAACAACATGACTTATCGGAGAACATACGCCGCGGGCGATCCGACTTGATTTTAAATCTCGGGACGAGATTTCTCTAACATGGGGAGAATGTAACACCCCGCAAATTTAAACGTAATTATCAACGCTAAACATTTGCATTTTAGGCTAATTCCCTAACTATGAGTGAATTCACAACTACTTTTAGAGGTAAGTCTAGCAAAGCCCAACTAGTTAATACGCTTAGTATTACTTATTTGAAATTATATGTAATTACATACGAAACGAATTGAACAAACGCGACAAAAATATACGACTGTTGGTGAACAAAATTATTTAATAAAACGAAATTATTAAATAACGTCGTAAACAATTTAATATTTTGTCAAAAATATTTACAACTCATTTTACAACGTAAAACGTCAACTCGTATAATTAAAATAAAACAAAGTTAAAATTTTACAACTAAATTAATTTGGTTTCATAAAAAGATCCTAATTAAAAATATAATGAAATATGTAATTAAAAATAAATTAGTTAAAATATTGTATCATTTAACGATCGGGTAAACAAACACGGGAACGGAAAATGGGGAACAAAACCCCTCCCCACCTCACTTTTCCCCTCATTTTCTCACCATCTCTTTCTCTCTCTACACTCTCTTTTCTCTCATCTTTCTCTCTCTCTAAAAACCAAACAAATACTTGGGCTTAGGTTTGCTAGCACTCGCACAACTACTTAACTCAACAGGTGAGTTCACAGCCCCTACTTTTACTGTTTTAACTGCTTTGAACAGGGGTGGAAAACATAGTCAAACACTTTTATACAAACAAGGTTGTATACTATTTTACTCAAACAAGTGGAGTACATCGAACTGGTAAACTGATAAACAAACTGACGATTACCACATAGTACTTTCATACTACCAACGCTATAAACACATAAACATGTTTTGAGAACGCTGGAGGATAACCAGCAACACTTTATGTAACGGATTGGGTAACTAAAAGTCCCTACTGACAAGGGCACCAGATCCCACTAACACGGATCTACTATTGTTATTACACTATTAAAAAGTCCCTACCGACATGGGCAATACTACTGAAAAGTCCCTACTGACATGGGCAGCACTATTGAAAAGTCCCTACATACATGGGCAACATTATTGAAAAGTCCCTACCGACATGGGCACAAACTGCTGAAAAGTCCCTTCTGACATGGGCACTAGATCCTGCGAACATGGGTCTACTATTGTTATCAAACTGATGAAGAGCCCCTACTGACATGGGCACTGGGTTCCTACTGACATGGTCCCACCAAACGATTGGGATTCTGACATTCCTACGAGACACAACTATTAGGATACTGACATTCCTACGATTATCTAATAGGAGACCTACATTCCTACTATAACATGAAATTTACTTTTGGGCAACATCCTAACGAAACATACCAACTACTAGGAAACGTATATTCCTACAGAACATACTTGAAAATAGGATACTGCTTTCCTACAACTACTAGGATACGAACTTTCCTACAAAAAACTATTTGGAAATGTATTTGGTTTTACGAATTACACTTTTGGGTGACATCCCAACGATACTGTATAAACAACAAGTGGGTTATCAACTGTACTTGCAAACATAAAACCTATGAATTCACTCAACCTAGTTGTTGACTTTTACTATGTTTTTCTGGGAATTAACTGCGCATGTAAGAATCACCAACACACATGGAGAATTAGGCGACCCGTGAAGTTTAGGATGCCAACTTTTTGGAAACATATGGATTTCTCTAGTATAACTGAAATTGTTTTAGTCATATTCCAGAAATCTACTTTTGTAAACTTATTACTTTTAACTTGTACGATTCGATGAATCGTAAACTTTGTAATTAATACTTTTGGCATCTTAATATATTATGTTCTGTTGTAATCATATGTTCTGATACGTATGCATGCTTTGTTATTGTGGCACCCCCGTTCTCAAACTAAATGCTTCCGCTAATCTAAATCAACGAATTTGAGGGTGTTACAATTAAGTATGTGATTTGTAAGTTTTTTTAACTAACCATCAATCTCGTACTAATATTATCTTACTAATCTATATTTATATACCTAAGATATTCTTAAGGACGTGTAATGCTACATAGGCCTACTTACACCTAAAAGTAGGCATAATCTATTGATTGGTTGAATATCTTCTCTCTCTTAATCTCATCCAATCAATTTTACAAACCTATCAATCACATTTTTAGGTCTATATGTAGTCATGTAATTTTAGGTCAACCAATCATTTTTCATTATACTGTTTTTGTTAATTTGTATAGCTAACTAACTAAAAGTTTGTCAATAATAAATTATGTTACCTACTAAACGTAACAAGGTTACCAAGAAGAAATCATTTGATAATAGTTTATTAAATTATAACAATAAAAACATTTAAATATATACCGAAAACTGAGATACGACATTAGAGTGATATTTTACTAAATTTATTATGCGAAACACTTACTTACTTGATGTTAATGATGATGATTCTTGCTTGAAACCGGATTAAGTAGCTTCAATTTAGTGTATTGAAACTGATTTTGTAGATTTATTCTTGGTTCTTACTTATTTCTTCCTTCCTTTCCTTCTTTGGAACATTTTAGAGTGATAATAATATGATACGTACATATTTAGGTAACTGGATATGTATATGTTATATTTTATACTCTGTACTTATCATTGTCTGCAACTTTAAACCGACTTACAATTATCATTATTTTATTTGATCTAATAACTTAAAACAATTACTTTTACCTTTACCACAATAATACTTTAAAAATTGGGGTGTTTCAGAATAACTGATATTATAGTGATTTGGCATATAAAAGTGCATTAGAAGTTGATATATCACTCTCGTCTAATCTTTCACTCGCAGTAGGATGCCGTTGAACGAAAATATTATCGCAAGTAAAATCTTTTATCGCCACCGCATTGCGCAGGTAAAATGCTAGTTATTTTTTAAAATAGTCTTACCAAAACCCAAATTCACCGACAAGCCATTCGAAGAACATTTGAAGATAACTTGGATTTTTTTATATTGTTTATTAAAAAGGTAAAAGATAAGCATACATAATCAAAGACTAAAGAAAAGCATCATCAAGACCATAGCGTTACTTATATTTCAAGGATCATAAATAAAATGTGTAATATATTGGAGTACATAGCGTAACTTCTTTATATCAGATTACTTATTTAATCGTATATGTGTCCATGAAGACACCAACATCATCTTGAGAAAATACGAGGAAATCCATACAGAATCTTGAATGTTGAAAATGTAGGTGCAGGTCTATATAGGGACAAAACATCGCTATATAGAAAAATATTTGTTGAACATATTCAATGGCTTTTAATTTAAGGAAATTAGACTCTTGAAAAACCGTCATCAGAATAACTTAGTGGTAAGATGGTCTAATCTACTTATAAAAAGTATAACGTTAAGATCCGACTAGTTAAAGATGCTAGAGTGGCTAGAGAAATGGTCAGAAGTAGTCACGGACACCGAGTTTACTTCAATCAGACTGCATATATGTAAGTCAAAAAAGAAACTAGTATGACTCAGACTCAAGTAACCTGAAAAGGAAATTTTGTCTACTCTATTTACTCCTTCTCTATTGACTCGTTATTATAAAAGTTTGAAGTCCATAATTTTTTTTTTTTTATAGTGATACATGAAAACAAAAAGAGTTACTTTTGTGGATTTCTAGAAACTAACACAACAATATATGTATCTATGTTACTTATATATCACTTCTTTTGTCCCGCTAAACTTAACCTGAACACTTGCATTAAGACGGAGCACAGTAATAACACTCTGAACTATATATTTTATGGGACTTACATTGTAATATCGTACAATATATTATCCTACATTATGTTTGATCACATTCATTGAAGTATTTAACCATCATTCGGAAAATTGTAGTAATTGAGTTGGCGGCCTTAGTAGTATGTGAAGCATTTATCAACCTAGTAGTTGGAGATTATGTTTAGTATATATTATTATTATTATTATTATTATTATTATTATTATTTGTAGCCTTGTCTAAATTTATTGTATTTGCTAATAACCATGTATAATTTCATTGGCTAGATTTATTGTATTTGCTAATACAATGTATAATTTCATTGGCTAGATTTATTGTATTTGCTAATACAATGAGTCTCGCCATATAAATAGTGTAGGTTGCCTTTCTAACAAAAATTGAGTTGGCCAGAGACACATACACCCACGCATCAAGGTGTACGTTGATCTTAATTTTCTCCAATACAACGTTGAATACTTAAATTATTAAAAATTAAAATCTAATTAAATTGCCACATAAACAATTTACATCATGTTCCCTTCACAGTTGTAATTCCTATTATTCTATTTGCTTCACGTGCATTTCCGTTCAACGCCTACTATTCCCCAGCCAATTTACCTATTTTTAAACTTAAAATATTACATTTTTTAATTTATATTATTTTTTAATCGTTATTTATGTAATAAACTAATTATCATCCCAAAAAGAACAACTTTAGTAGTGACGGTAATAAAACATGTCTTTTAGTATTTATAGACTTGATAGACAAATTTGTTAATCAAATACAATTGTCAAAAATATATCAATACCAAGCACCTATGGCTAAGATATATAGCTTTGTGAAATTCTCATAAATTTGAGAATTTGAAGCTATCCAAGGTTTATTATGGAATCTGTTACAAGATTTTGTGGTTGATTTGGAAGAGAAGAAACAACATTGTCTTTGCTTCAAGTGAGGATCAGAGTTGGTTTCCATTATGAATAAAGATCTTTTTTCAGCGATGCAGAAAATTTCCAAGCAATAGATTGAAAGCCGATGCCAAAAAGATTGGTTCCTATGATCAAATTGGATTAGCAATCCTAGAAGTCTTATATTTGGTGGATTGATTTAGATCTTTTGTTTCTTTTTATATGTTCTTGTAGTGTTTCTACTTGGAGCTTGAGTTATATTGTTGCTAGTCTATTTTGCTAGTTTTTTAAATTATTCCATTTTGCTTTTGCTGTTCAAAAAAAAATTTGCCAATTAATTTAACGTTTTGTTTAGATACACAAAAGTTTTTGACAAAAGTTAACGTTTAGTTATAGAAAAGTTTTTAATCAGAGCTCGGAAATTGGAAAAAGCATTCGAAATGAATATTGTTTGTAAATAAATATATACAAAATTGTAAAACTCGAAAATAAAGCTAAACGCTGAAATATAATTACCGCACGCTTTTGTATATTTTTCAAGTTTTATACACTTTGCTTCATATACGAGACTCTACTCATTTTTAGAAGGATTATTTATTGTTTCGTTATGTATTAAATTTCACACATTTTTCTATTGTATGATCGAACTTTGAAAACTTGTATTGCATATATTGAATATTAAAATATCGTCTATTGTATGTAAACTTTCTTTTTTGGGTACGGCTAAAATAGTAAAGTTTCTTTTTTTGGCCTTGCCTAAAATGAAAATTTACATACAATAGACGATATTTACAACTTCAATATATATACAATAGAATAATTAAAATATGTCACATAAAATAGTGAAAATCATAAAGTTTAATACACAAGAAACAATACATCTTTAAAAAAAAATTGAGAAAAAAAAACAATTCACAGCTAAACACACCAAGCTTTCACATTTTCTATAAAACACTATTATTTCTCAATCTCAAGTTCTCAACTTCCCAAGTTAAATTATTTAATTTAACAAGTAGGTGATTCACTAATCTCTATACACTAGATTAATCAAAGAAAGGAAAGTTTCCATCACTGTTGACGTCATCTTAAAAACTACCAAAAATATTCCAGCATGTCATGAATTGTGGAATCCAAAAGTATGTACAAAAGGAAATTTAAAGAGCATTATTATTGTTTGTTACAAAAGGAAATTTCCTCCACATAACACACGTCTATATAGTACCCGCCTTACACATCTAAAGTCACTTTTGTACCTCCATTGCATGCCTTACAAACATCACAAAGATGGCTCAATTTCTTCTTATTTTGTTGGTTTTAGTACACACATTTCTAACCTTAACAACAGCTTATTCAGGGATAGATTCTAATCATGTGGTCGAACCACCGGCTTTTAGCCCATCAAACAACAAGCATATGCAAACAGCTGAATCACCTAAAAGTCGAAAACTTGGGAAACATCATGTAACGAAAACACAACCTCCAACTTCCACGTCACCAAGTGGTCATGAAGAGATTGTTGGGAATATAGTGGAAGAAACTGGGATTTACCCGGAGAAGAACCACCACCACCATGGGTCATCAGTGGATATTGCTGGTGGTGGAGTGATTCTTGGAGGTTTATTCACGGCGTTTGTGGTGTCAATTGTTTGTTACATACGAGCGACTAGAAGAAGAAGTTTGATTGAACCACCAACACCTACCACAGTCCGCAGTGTCCGATCGTAGGGATTAATCAAGTGTTGGTGACCCTATGTATGTAGATATATAAACTTTAGCTAGTGAGGAAATGGAATTTTTCATGAATATTGTTAGATCCGGCCTATTATTGTTTCTTCATTATTTTATTTTATCTTTTCATTAGACATTTTATGTATGATATATACATATGTGTTATTGACTTAACAAAAAGGCTAATGATCGATCATCAACGACAGCAAACGGGTGACATATAAATCAATACTGTAATTAAATACTTGTTATCAAAACACTAATTAATAACGAACTAAGGCGATGTTTGGTTAATTAGAAGTCAGGAACCCGAACCATAATCTAAGGAGTACATATCAAGCTGCAGATTGGTGCCCATGCTGCTTGGTGGGTTGTAAACAGCAAAAAATAGGCTAATTTTTTGGGTCATTCCCAACTTTATAGGCCTCAGCATGCACAAACTAACCAAACACATACTGTACCCACAAAAAAGTTAACTAATTCAAGTCTCTCATATGAAATGGGTCTCCAAATTATATAAAACTTAAACAATCTTCGATGTCCCTAATAATATGATACTAAAATGCGACATAAAAATTTTATTTGTTCGTATGTTAAAATGATTGCTGAATATAACCTGAGAAGATAAATGTATATGTCAAAAACTGTAGGGTTAATAATGGTTTAATCCTCAAAGTTTCAATTCACAATTTTTTCGTTTTAACCACTCAAATTTTTCTCTAATGATTTAACCCTCGAAGTTTCAAAGTTTTGATGGTTTAAGCCTAAAGTTTGATTATACTTCAAAAATTTGATGGTTTAATCCCTAAACTTTATCTTTTATAATGATTTGGCCCTTTTAAGTTTTTTTCTATTTCAATCATCTAACTTTCAAACAATTAATGATTTAACTCTTTGAAAGGTTAAACCAAGAAGTCAATACAAACTTGAAGGGTTAAATCATGATAAAAAAACTTGGTGGTTAAAATGAAAAAATTGTGAAACTTTGAGGATTAAACCATTATTAACCCAAAACTGTATGATCAGACATATATAAGTTCCGGTATCTAACGGTATTCGAACTTTTGCCAAAGTTTCGATGATAGCATGCAAGAGTAATTACCCTAGTTAAGTGTACGTAATCAAAAAGAATAACTTCTTGATTATGTAAGTTCTTAATTTACAGTATTAGTTAAGCAAATGGAGTATTATTTTTTATTAGTGTGCACGTGCACGTGCACGTGAGGACACCGATCACATTCTAAGAAATTCATGGAAGTCATTGACTAGGGACAATTCGACATGTAGCTTGGTTTTGGCTTCTCCAAGAGCCACAAATGTGACACCATTTACGCGTAGTTCACATATGTTTATTCAATTTTACGTTATATGACTAGTTAATTAATAAGCTTTATAGGCCACATAAATACGGAGTAACTAATTCATTAATTAATCGATTAAATTCAGTATAAAGATAAAATTGCAATATATAAACGAGAAATACTTTATTCACATGAATTTTACAAAAAAAAAACATTTACAAAATGATGTGTCACAATAAAGATAGAGAAAGATGAAAGATAATTAATTTGATTGGATGATTTTACATATCACATCATCCTATAAGAATTTATTTGTAAAAATTTTGTGAGTATAGAATTATCTATATAAATAGATCGAGATTCTAGTTACAATCCCTTAAGTCATCTCAACTTGATAAAATGTAAGTTAATTAAGCAAAACAGCTTGCCCCTGTTCTTTTGTTAGTAGTGGATTTTACTGTCTTATGATTGAATTAGCATGACTAATTTGAAATTAAAGATATACACAAAGTCAACTAAAGCTTTTCTTTAAAATTTATGCAATGAGATCTAAAAAAGGATTAAAAACAAGAATTAATCAAATAATAAAAAATTGATCTACTTCTAAAGTAAATTACATATTAACAATATGCATCACCCAAAACTTGAATCACTACAACGAACTACTTCTAACAGTGGTTGGCGTTGGTGGTTCAACCAAGCTTCTTCGTCTAGTGGCCCGAATGTAGCAAACGATCGACACCACAAATGCCATCACAAGTCCTCCTAAGATCACTCCACCACCAGTCATTGACTTATTGACTGAACCCGACTCATGGTGACGATCATGTTGGTGCTTCTCTAGGTACATTCCACTTTCCTCGGACACATTTGCACCATTTTGTTCATGTTCACTTGATGGCGCGATTGTTGGTGGCTTGGATTTGTGTACACGGTGTTTTCCAAGTTTCCTAAGTTTGGGCGCTTCAGCTCTTTGCACGTATTTGTGGTTTGATGGGCTAAGAGCCGGTGGTTGTATCGCGGTATTAGCCTCGATTACTGAATGCGATGTTGCTATTAAACATGTTTGTGCTAAGATCAAGAAGAGAAGAACAAATTGAGCCATTTTTATAAGGCATGTAATGTGGAGATATAGTGGCTTTAGGTGTGTGGTTTGGTATATATATAGTAGGGTGGTTTCACTTTTTACATAACATAACAGCTAGCTGTGTGGGAAGTTTCATTAGATGATGTCAACGGCCGGTGATGGGAATTAATTTATTTGTTTATTTTATTCATCATATTTTAATATTATTGCATCTATATATGACTAGAGAAATTACTTACTGGCTACCGGAATTTTGTTAACACATTTCTTAGAGTTGTCATTAAAAATTCTAACATACATAAATTATCGTACTTCAACTTGTATTCAAGGAGTTATTCATGTGAGAATTTGATTTTGTTTTGGAGTACAAATACTGATGTATGTCTGAAAGTCTTAATAACAACACAATTGTCGTTATCATCTGATTTCTAACCAGCAAAAGTCCCTTTTAAGATGTATTATAACTCGGGAAATTAAAAAAAATACCATTTTATTTTTAAGTATATATGGATTTGCCATCCCCGAAAAAAAATTGACGATATACCACACGAAATCGCAAATCGTAAATTTGCGATTTGCGATCCAGCGTCTTGCTTTTGCGACCCGTTCACCGAGCGAGTCGTGGCCGGGATGTACGTGCGGAGGTAAATCGCAAAGGGCAAGCTTGTGATTTGCGATTTGCCTATGCCCGAGTCGTGAACCAATTCCTGAGTCGTGAACGAGCCGTGCACTAGTCGTGTGCGGAGGTAAATTGTGACAACCGTCAATTTAGGACTATAGTTTAGTGCCTAATCAAGGGTAATACATGTAATTAGTTCTGTGTTAGGCTAATTAATGTATCAATTATTATATATATATTGTTGAATATATATCTACAATTATGCGATTTGTTTAAATCGTACGAGTTTCAAATCGAATGAATTTCGATACAATAAACACGGACGTTGGTGAACAATTGATTTAGGTAATACAAGGATTTTTAATGACATTATTGTACTTAAAAATATTATGTCAATAATATTTAGTATCCAAGTTTATTCACACAATTTATATAAACGCGAATCAAATGTAACTTCGCAAACAAAACGATACAAAACACCTTTTATAACATGAATTCTAAGTATTTAGTAAAAAAAAAAATACTTCAACAAAATATTGGAATAAACTTTTGTAAATTAAAACGAAAAGTTAAATTTATAAAATAAATATTTAACATTTAAATAATCGGGAAAACGAACACCGCACGGGGCACTTCGCGGAGACTGAAAAAGGTGGGGATTCCACCTTAATCACCTCCCTTTTCTTTCTTTTCTTTCATTTATCATTTCTATCTCTCTCTCCTCTCTTATTTCTCTCAACCAAACCACAAACCAAAAATCAACGAAAATCGCAAAATAAACATACTAAACGACCCCGGATCTTCAAGCTTGTTTGGGACAAAAGATTCACCTCTTCACGATCTACAATCCTATCTTCCCGGAATTTCATTTCGGCGATTTGTAAGTTTCCGACACAACTCCGAAAACTCTCGTTTTTAAGTTTTATAACTTGCTAGTTGTTTGTATAACCTTGTAATGTCCTAAAATGGGTTGGGTAAAAATATTATGCCGATCGATGGCCGGAAAATGCGTTTTTGAGGTTGAAATTCCGATCAGACCCGTACGTCGCATTTGGCCTGGAGCAAATGCGACGCAGCGACCTACGTCGTACTATATCCTCAACGTCGCATATAGCGACGCAGCGACTTACGTCGCACGAATCCTCAACGTCGCATATAGCGACGCAGCACTCTACGTCGCATCGAATTGCGGACGTCGCACTTAGCGACGCAGACCCTTACGTCGCAGAAATCAACTACGTCGCCTATAGCGACGCCACGTACAACGTCGCATTAAATTGCGAAAGTCGCACATAGCGACGCCGTACCCAACGTCGCAGTCCGGATCTGCGACGTCGCACCCAACGTCGCAGGCTACGTCGCACAAAACAGAATCTTCAAACCTCAAAATTTTCAAAGTCAAATTTTACTGTAGCAATTCACTGTAGCAATTCACTGTAGCAACAATATAATAACAATTTAGAACTATCGTTACAACCGTCACCAACGGGCCGTACACATTTTCAAATACACAATTAAATCAACTAAGTCATAGTAACTTAGACAATTCAATCAAACAAGTCGTTGTAACTTGTACCAACTTATTCAAACAAGTCGTTGTAACATGTATCAACTTATTCAAACAAGTCGTAGTAACTTGTAATAAAACAATCAACCAAATCGGGGTAATTTGGACATTAAGTTAGACAAACAATTCAAATGGTAGTCTTTCGGGATACCAATACAATTAATGACAATTTAAGTGTCGTGGACACATTCAGGTTTCAAGCCTTTGGACACCAACTCACAGCTAATTACTTCAAGTTTATTAAGTTAAACACTTCAAGAACCAGGTGAGTTTCATAGCCCCATTTTCACTGCTTTACAACTAGGGGTGTGATATTACTACTCGATTTTGTTTTACAAGTAGAACGCAAGTGCCAAACTTCAAATACTACATGAGTTTCAAGCTAATCAATTTAAAGTCCTCCATAAGCATAGTCTCTAGTATTTTATAGCGTGAATGTTAGTATATGATATCATATGGGATTGACAATCCTCATCCGGGTTAGCACGCACTAACCGGTCAAACGGATGTATTAGCATTTGGGAAGACGAGTGTTGATTAGGCACTCGTAGGAGGCATTTCAAGTTAGGTTTCCTTAAGTGGGCCTGACAAATCAAGTTAAGCTCAGACTATGTGCTCATGGACAGTATAACTTTTATCTTGCTTAATTGCATTTTAAATTCAATATAAATCTTGCGGTTCTTACAACTATACATTGACATACAAACCTGTGAGCTCACCAGCGTTTTCGCTGACCCATTTTAGTATTTATCACAGGTACCCAGCAGTAGTTTGGCTACACAAGCAGGAATTATTAGCTCGAGTCAGCATACATACAACTAGAGATTGGACTGCATTATTATATTTTGTAAAAGTAATCATGCTATGTAATCTCTCAATTTCAGGAACCGAGCTAATGTAACTATATTTTGATGTAAACATTTACTTTATTTATACAAGTTTAAAACGACGCATATAGTGGTCGTTCATTATATCTTATGCGCTTTGTATATTGATTAGTGACACCCAAATCAAGCTTCCGCAAATCGTTAAATTTGGGGGTGTCACAGATTGGTATCAGAGCCTAAGGTTATAGTGAACTAGGTTGCATTTAGTGGGCCTAGACTATGACCGTTAGGCAGTATTCCTTATTAGTTATGACTAGTTCAGGGATTACATCATACGACTTTAATTTAACATAGCCTGATCAACTATGTACAATTAGAGAAAGATGATGTGAAATCTGAAAGAGTTATGTTGAACAGGAATGCATTAGTTGACTCTGACCTCGAGAGAAACGGGACTCAAAACACGTCTGTGCTAGACACTCAATAGGTTATTATGTGATATACATATATACTTACATAAGTAGACCTCATTATCACTTTATGCAATATTATATTATATGAATATAGGCCTCTTTCTCTCTAACGCTTTGTCTCGAAGTGACAAACACACCACTAGTTCATCATACTCGGACTAGCATCTTATTTCATTTCCTTGTTCTTTCTTACTCAGCATCATGCCTCCTCGCCGTCAAATTACCCTTAGCGAAGCTGAGATCACGGGAATAATTGCCCGCAGTGTGACCGAAACCTGGGCTACCCGAACACCACCCGGTAGCGAAGACACAGCAATCAAAACTCCACCACCCAAACCCTGCTCCTATAAGGACTTTCTTAGCTGTAAACCGCTATACTTCAAGGGCACGGAAGGTGCCATTGGCTTAATTCGTTGGATTGAGCGCATGGAATCTGTTTTCAGTCTCTGCGATTGCACTGAGAACAACAAGGTCAAATTCGCTGCTTACACCTTTCAGGAAGGTGCACTCACGTGGTGGAAAACCCACGCAAACTCTGTAGGCCTTGAGGTTGCAAATCGACTTCCTTGGGCCGAACTGAAAAAGAAGCTGACAGAAAAGTACTGTCCTGAAGAGGAATTGCACAGGCTGGAAGAAGAATTCTGGCATCTGGAGGTGCAGGGAAATGATGTTGCTGAATATACCACCAAATTTCAGCAGTTTGCTTTATTATGCCCGAGTTTGGTCGAACCAGAAAGTAAGGGCATTAAGAAATACATTCGTGGACTCCCCGAGAACATCCAGGGAAACGTCGCCTCATCCAAACCAACCACTACTGAGAGTGCCATTCGATTGGCCCACGAACTCATGGCTCTAGTTGTCAGCCGTGAGACCTCCAACACCTCATCCTCTAACAACAACAAACGCAAATCCACTGAACACCACCATAACTCAAACAAGAAAAACAACACCATCCAAGTCTACACCTCAAACTCTGAAACCACCCGCAGCTACACCGGGGACAGACCTTATTGTCCCAAGTGTAACTATCACCACTTTGGTCAGTGCAATACCCCTTGCAACAACTGCAGGAGGTACGGGCATTCGACTAAGGATTGCCGAGCTCCCAAATCCAACAACAACCCCTCTGACAGAAATACCCGACAACCTAAGTCCTGTTATGAATGTGGAAACCCAGGACACTTCAGGGATTCTTGCCCAAAATTGAAGAATAAGGGCAACAACAACAACAACCACCGCAACAACAACAACACCAAAAGTAGCGCCTTCGTGATCAACTCAGGGGACGCCCGTCAGGACCCGAATGTGGTCACGGGTATGTTCCTCCTCAACAATTTAACTGCTTCCATTCTGTTTGATACTGGTGCCGATAGGAGTTTTATTTCCGATGAATTTTGCCCTCTACTTGACATTACACATGTTGCTTTAGACGTTAAGTACACCGTAGAACTAGCAAATGGCAAGTTGATAGAAACCAATAGTGTGATGCCTAATTGCACCTTAAATCTAGCCGACGAAACCTTCTCCATAGATCTTATGCCTGTTGAGATAGGAAGTTTCGATGTCATCGTAGGCATGGACTGGTTATCAAAACATCACGCCGAAATCATTTGCCATGACAAAATTGTTCGCATACCCCTCACTGTCGGTAGAACCCTGATCATACAGGGGGAGACCGGTGGGACGAGGCTTAACATCATCTCTTGTCTTAAAACCCGAAAATTTCTGAGAAAGGGTTATCCATCAATCCTCGCGCACATCATGGAGAAAAAGTCGGAGGAGAAGCGACTTGAGGATGTTCCAATTGCTCGAGACTTTCCAGAAGTCTTTCCTGAAGAACTACCTGGTCTACCACCACCAAGACAGGTTGAGTTCTCAATCGATCTTGTACCAGGTGTTGCGCCTGTGGCTCGAGCACCATACCGTTTAGCTCCATCCGAACTTCAGGAGCTGTCCACCCAGTTACAGGAACTCCTGGAACGAGGGTTTATCAGGCCGAGTTCTTCACCTTGGGGAGCTCCGGTCCTATTTGTTAAGAAGAAAGATGGTTCTTTTCGAATGTGTATCGACTATCGAGAGTTGAACAAGTTGACTGTCAAGAACCGGTATCCACTTCCTCGAATCGATGACCTGTTCGACCAACTTCAAGGGTCGAGTTGTTATTCAAAGATTGATCTCCAATCCGGTTATCACCAATTGCGTGTTCGCGATGCCGATATTCCAAAAACCGCTTTCAGAACCCGTTACGGGCATTACGAATTCCAAGGGATGCCATTCGGCCTAACCAATGCACCGGCTGTATTCATGGACCTTATGAATCGGGTGTGTAAACCTTACCTTGATAAGTTTGTCATTGTCTTCATCGATGACATTCTCATATATTCACGAAGCAAAGAAGAGCATGTGCAACACCTCAGAACCATCCTTGAACTACTTAAACACGAGGAGCTCTATGCCAAGTTCTCTAAGTGTGAGTTCTGGATCAAAACCGTTCAATTCCTTGGTCACGTGATTGACAGTCAGGGAATTCACGTTGACCCGTCAAAAATCGAGGCTATCAAAGACTGGCAATCGCCAACCACTCCGACCGAAGTACGGCAGTTTTTAGGACTGGCCGGATACTATCGATGATTCATTGAAAATTTCTCCAAGATAGCCATACCACTTACAACGCTGACCCAGAAAGACAAAAAGTTTGACTGGACTGATAAACAAGAATCGGCATTCCAACTCTTAAAACAAAAGCTTTGCAGTGCTCCTATCCTCTCATTACCCGAAGGCACCGATGACTTCGTGGTATACTGCGATGCTTCTCATCAAGGTCTCGGTTGTGTGCTTATGTAACGAGACAAAGTCATAGCTTATGTTTCCCGACAGCTCAAGATTCATGAAAAGAATTACACCACCCACGACCTCGAGCTAGGAGCTGTCGTTTTTGCCCTCAAAATCTGGAGACATTACCTTTACGGTACCAGATGTACAATCTTTACCGACCATAAAAGCCTTCAACACATATTCGATCAGAAGGATCTCAACATGAGGCAACGTCGATGGGTCGAGTTACTTACCGATTACGACTGCGAACTCAAATATCATCCAGGCAAAGCAAATGTTGTTGCTGACGCCCTCAGTCGAAAAGAGCGAGTGAAACCACTTCGGGTTCGAGCCCTCAGTATGACCATTCACAACAATTTAAACATTCAAATCCTCACTGCTCAACTCGAAGCCTTAAAACCCGAAAATGTCAAAGATGAAGCCTTGCGGGGCATGGATAAACAATTCGAAATCAGACCTAACGGGATTAGGTATTTCTCAAACCGAATCTGGTTGCCTAAATTTGGGAACCTACGAGACTTAGTGATGGATGAAGCTCACAAGTCCAAATATTCTATCCATCCGGGATCCGATAAAATGTACCACGGTATCAAGGACTTCTACTGGTGGCCGAACATGAAAGCTGAAATCGCCACCTATGTCAGCAAGTGCCTTACTTGCTCCAAAGTCAAAATCGAATATCAAAAACCTTCTGGTTTACTTCAACAACCCAGTCTTCCTGAATGGAAATGGGAACAAATTGCCATGGACTTCATAACCAAACTACCCAAATCCTCGAGCGGTTGCGATACCATTTGGGTGATCGTGGATCGTCTCACAAAGTCTGCTCACTTCCTGGCAATCAAAGAATCCGACAAAATATAACGCCTCACCATAATCTATTTGAAGGAAATCGTGACCAAACACGGTGTTCCAATCTCAATTATCTCCGATAGGGATAGTCGTTTCGCTTCACAATTTTGGCAATCACTTCAAAAATCCCTGGGTACTCGACTTGATATGAGTACCGCATACCATCCTCAAACAGACGGTCAAAGTGAACGAACCATTCAAACACTTGAAGATATGCTACGGGCCTGTTTAGTAGACTTGGGTGTAAACTGGGAAAAACATCTACCATTGTGCGAGTTCTCGTACAACAACAGTTATCATACCAGCATCAAAGCTGCACCCTTCGAGGCACTGTACGGTCGTAAGTGCCGGTCACCTATCTATTGGACTGAGGTTGGGGATAGCCAACTCACAGGTCCAGAAATCATACACGAGACAACCGAGAGAATCGTAGAAATTCAAAACAAACTCAAAGCCGCGCGTGATCGTCAGAAAAGTTATGCTGACGTGAGGCGCAAACCACTCGAGTTCCAAGTTGGGGATCGAGTACTACTTAAAGTATCGCCTTGGAAAGGCGTAATCCGATTTGGTAAACGAGGGAAGTTAAATCCCAGATACATTGGACCATTCGAGATCCTCGAAAGGATTGGTCCAGTGGCTTATCGATTGCAGCTGCCATCTGAACTCAGCAGCGTGCATCCCACATTTCATGTTTCAAATCTGAAGAAGTGTCTGTCTGATGAGACACTTATCATTCCACTCGATGAAATTCGAGTTGACGAAAAACTTCACTTTGTTGAGGAACCCGCTGAAATCATGGACCGTGAGGTCAAACAACTTAAACAAAGTCGTATTCCTATCGTCAAGGTTAGGTGGAATTCGCGGCGCGGTCCGGAATTCACCTGGGAACGGGAGGACCAAATGCGACTCAAGTATCCTCAACTCTTCACTGATTCAACGTCAAACACGACTTCAACATAAATTTCGGGACGAAATTCTTCTAACAGGGGGAGAATGTGACAACCGTCAATTTAGGACTATAGTTTAGTGCCTAATCAAGGGTAATACATGTAATTAGTTCTGTGTTAGGCTAATTAATGTATCAATTATTATATATATATTGTTGAATATATATCTACAATTATGCGATTTGTTTAAATCGTACGAGTTTCAAATCGAATGAATTTCGATACAATAAACACGGACGTTGGTGAACAATTGATTTAGGTAATACAAGGATTTTTAATGACATTATTGTACTTAAAAATATTATGTCAATAATATTTAGTATCCAAGTTTATTCACACAATTTATATAAACGCGAATCAAATGTAACTTCGCAAACAAAACGATACAAAACACCTTTTATAACATATTTTCTAAGTATTTAGTAAAAAAAAAAATACTTCAACAAAATATTGGAATAAACTTTTGTAAATTAAAACGAAAAGTTAAATTTATAAAATAAATATTTAACATTTAAATAATCGGGAAAACGAACACCGCACGGGGCACTTCGCGGAGACTGAAAAAGGTGGGGATTTCACCTTAATCACCTCCCTTTTCTCTCTTTTCTTTCATTTATCATTTCTATCTCTCTCTCCTCTCTTATTTCTCTCAACCAAACCACAAACCAAAAATCAACGAAAATCGCAAAATAAACATACTAAACGACCCCGGATCTTCAAGCTTGTTTGGGACAAAAGATTCACCTCTTCACGATCTACAATCCTATCTTCCCGGAATTTCATTTCGGCGATTTGTAAGTTTCCGACACAACTCCGAAAACTCTCGTTTTTCAGTTTTATAACTTGCTAGTTGTTTGTATAACCTTGTAATGTCCTAAAATGGGTTGGGTAAAAATATTATGCCGATCGATGGCCGGAAAATGCGTTTTTGAGGTTGAAATTCCGATCAGACCCGTACGTCGCATTTGGCCTGGAGCAAATGCGACGCAGCGACCTACGTCGCACTATATCCTCAACGTCGCATATAGCGACGCAGCGACTTACGTCGCACGAATCCTCAACGTCGCATATAGCGACGCAGCACTCTACGTCGCATCGAATTGCGGACGTCGCACTTAGCGACGCAGACCCTTACGTCGCAGAAATCAACTACGTCGCCTATAGCGACGCCACGTACAACGTCGCATTAAATTGCGAAAGTCGCACATAGCGACGCCGTGCCCAACGTCGCAGTCCGGATCTGCGACGTCGCACCCAACGTCGCAGGCTACGTCGCACAAAACAGAATCTTCAAACCTCAAAATTTTCAAAGTCAAATTTTACTGTAGCAATTCACTGTAGCAATTCACTGTAGCAACAATATAATAACAATTTAGAACTATCGTTACAACCGTCACCAACGGGCCGTACACATTTTCAAATACACAATTAAATCAACTAAGTCATAGTAACTTAGACAATTCAATCAAACCAGTCGTTGTAACTTGTACCAACTTATTCAAACAAGTCGTTGTAACTTGTATCAACTTATTCAAACAAGTCGTAGTAACTTGTAATAAAACAATCAACCAAATCGGGGTAATTTGGACATTAAGTTAGACAAACAATTCAAATGGTAGTCTTTCGGGATACCAATACAATTAATGACAATTTAAGTGTCGTGGACACATTCAGGTTTCAAGCCTTTGGACACCAACTCACAGCTAATTACTTCAAGTTTATTAAGTTAAACACTTCAAGAACCAGGTGAGTTTCATAGCCCCATTTTCACTGCTTTACAACTAGGGGTGTGATATTACTACTCGATTTTGTTTTACAAGTAGAACGCAAGTGCCAAACTTCAAATACTACATGAGTTTCAAGCTAATCAATTTAAAGTCCTCCATAAGCATAGTCTCTAGTATTTTATAGCGTGAATGTTAGTATATGATATCATATGGGATTGACAATCCTCATCCGGGTTAGCACGCACTAACCGGTCAAACGGATGTATTAGCATTTGGGAAGACGAGTGTTGATTAGGCACTCGTAGGAGGCATTTCAAGTTAGGTTTCCTTAAGTGGGCCTGACAAATCAAGTTAAGCTCAGACTATGTGCTCATGGACAGTATAACTTTTATCTTGCTTAATTGCATTTTAAATTCAATATAAATCTTGCGGTTCTTACAACTATACATTGACATACAAACCTGTGAGCTCACCAGCGTTTTCGCTGACCCATTTTAGTATTTATCACAGGTACCCAGCAGTAGTTTGGCTACACAAGCAGGAATTATTAGCTCGAGTCAGCATACATACAACTAGAGATTGGACTGCATTATTATATTTTGTAAAAGTAATCATGCTATGTAATCTCTCAATTTCAGGAACCGAGCTAATGTAACTATATTTTGATGTAAACATTTACTTTATTTATACAAGTTTAAAACGACGCATATAGTGGTCGTTCATTATATCTTATGCGCTTTGTATATTGATTAGTGACACCCAAATCAAGCTTCCGCAAATCGTTAAATTTGGGGGTGTCACATAAATTGCAAAGGGCAAGCTTGCGATTTGCGATTTGCCTATGCCCGAGTCGTGAACCAATTCCTGAGTCGTGAACGAGCCGTGCACTAGTCGTGTGCGGAGGTAAATCGCAAAGGGCAAGCTTGCGATTTGCGATTTGCCTATGCCCGAGTCGTGAACCAATTCCTGAGTCGTGAACGAGCCGTGCACTAGTCGTGTGCGGAGGTAAATCGCAAAGAGCAAGCTTGCGATTTGCGATTTGCCTATGCCCGAGTCGTGAACGAGCCGTTCACCAAACGGCTCGCTCGGTGAACAGGTCGCAAAAGCAAGACGCGGGGTCGCAAATCGCAAATTTGCGATTTGCGATTTCGTGTGGTATATCGTCAACTTTTTTTCCGGGATGGCAAATCCATATATACTTAAAAAAAAATGGTATTTTTTTTAATTTCCCTTATAACTCCAATCTCTTACTTTTATCTATAAATTGCCTTTGGGTATATAGTATAGCAAATCAACTACAGATATAACATAACCATATAAAGGGATATACATATCGTCATATCGAAAACGATGTGTTTTGATGTTAACTATATAAATATATAATGTTTATATAACTAATTATAATTATATAGTCGAAATGGTTGTAAAAAATATATGTATTGTCCTCGGAAAAGGACAAGTTTACACGTGAATGAAATAAAATAGCATAATATACAACTGTTAGGGAACATGATGCATGCATTTTGTCAATGTTACAATTAATGTTTCTTGCGATAAATTAGCTATGTTTGGAACGCTCATTTTTTGAGCTTACGGGAGCTTGTAGTTTGTAGCTTATGGTTTTCATAAGCTCCGTTTGGCTAATAAAATTTTAAGTAGTTTATGGTTTTCATAAGCTCCAAAACCATAAGCTACTTGAAGTAGCTTATGGAAGTAGCTTGTAGCTTATGAAAGGTGAAATTACATAAATACCCTTCAAATAATTATATTCATATATTAAAATTAATATATTTGTCCTTTTATGTCATTTTACATTCATAAGCTACAAGCTCCAGCTACTCTGCCAAACACACAAGCTCCAGCTACAAGCTCCAGCTACAAGCTCCAGCTACAAGCTCCCAACTACAAGCTACCAGCTACAAGCTACCAGCTCCAGCTACAAGCTACCAGCTCCAGCTACTTGCGCCAAACATACCCTAAATAGTCTAACTTAACTATGGGGCAAAAATAAGATTATACTAATATCTAGAAAATTGAGTTAATGAGTAAAAAGCTTAACAATTTAAGTGTGAAAAGTATTCAAATAATATTATTAGCTAGAGCACGACGAGCAGTGACATCGATTTTTCAATGTTCTTAAGAGAATACCGAAGTTGAGAATTGGATGAGTGAAGGATATGGAGTTTGTATAGTGTTCTCATTGTCTCGGGTCGGACGCCGTTCGAGAATGCCATCGAGAGTGATGTCATGTCGTCAGCCGGTATTCTCGATCTTGAATGGTGACGGGAACGGCTTCACTCCGTGTGAATATTAGTAAAGTAACCAATATCAAGATGGGAAAATAATTTGACAATATAATATTGTTTGGGTTCTAATATAAGTAATGTCAAACATATAATTATGTTTGCATTATTATCCAAATTTGTCTCTACACATATTTAGACATTCATTCATAAATCATAATATAAAGTTAAATATTGTTAACAGCCCAAAATGCTTTTCCGATATATGTACTGTTAATTAGATTAATGATAGTTGAATAGCAACATTAATTAGGGCGCTTTTGTGATCAATTAGGCGATCAATTGTTATGGCGAGATCTTCTACAATAGTCAATTGATCGATTAACTATATATAATTAGCTCAAAATAACATCAAGCACTAAATGGTTTTTTCCTATCGTGGTGACCTTTACAATCAAGAGGTTAAGGGTTCGAGTTTTGATGATGGGATAATTGTAGGATAACCGTATATATTTATGGATTAATATAAGTATTCTTGAACGAACGACTACAGGGTTTTTATCATTTCAATATAATAAAATATATAATAAATCGTTTATTTATCTAGAGTGTTTTTCAGATTTTTTTAAAAAAAAAAAAGATGAAGAAGGCAAAGACTCTGTTTATGGTTTTATTTCAGGTTTGCTATAATTTGGGGACATTGAAGCAGTGTTATTCATTTGGAACAAAATGCCTAACGACCAAGGGACAACCAAATCTATACTAAATTTCCGGTCTTAAGTTTTGATATCACAGATACTTGTGGTACCTTTCAAAGTGGACAAGTTTAATTATTCTTCAACCAATTGAATATTTATTTTGAACGGCAAGGAAGAAGAATACACTAGCAATGAAGCACTTTAGCAAGACGATAAAGGCATAATAGCAATTATAATCTTACATAATAAGACGAGCTTAGGTTATAAAGCCAATCAAACCAATTAAATTCGATTATCGTACTTTTATACGAGATCCAAATAAATGAGAACATTTTCGCTTCGTCCCGAGTAAGTTACTTCTCGGAATTTTCTTGTTGAAAACGATGTCATAATTTCGATGCCTCCAGGACACCCATATATAACCCGGTTTGAATAACCACATCCAAGCATTGTTTATGGTCATGCGATCTTCAGATAGAGTTCGTGTACGCGATGATTGATTCAAGATCGTTGAATGCATATGTTATCAAAAAAATTTACCACTGTAGTCTTATAGTGTACTATGTTTGTAAAGTAAAAATATAGCTCTTTGTGACTTGCTTTCATATATTTATACATGATGTCACCTATGGTTAAAGTTACGAGGTTATTACAAGGGTTAAGTGCATAAAAATGTAATTAGCTAGTATATGACATTTGTAGTGTGTACAAACTTATTTGGGTGTATATTGTGTGTAACAAATTTGTTATTTCTTTCCATTGTATGTATCTGGTTGACGTAAGGATGAAACGTGACACCTTATATAAATTACATGCGGATAAATCTCGTAAATTACATACACTAGCACCAAATAACAAGTATAATTGGATACACACTACAAATATTTGGATACAACTACAAATATCAGAACTTATTTAATTGCATTTGACACACTTAAACCTTATTATTATTATATATATTGCTAGTGCTTAATTTTTGTCACTGTTAAATACAGAACGTCCTTGTTGAAAAAAATAACTAGGTTTACAATAACGTTTAGTGTCACGAATCACCTCAAAAACTCACAATATGTTAAAAAGAGTAATTTTATCATCACCTAATCTATATAAGAAAAATTTATCATTAATATTTTCTAAATGCTTATTTTTACCATGAAATACCATAAGATATATCCTTAGTTACACCAAACTAACTGTGTGCAAAGTGCAAATGAATCACTCATGATACAACATCACTATTGTTATATGTATCGTTGATAACTAAGCTAGTAACTATTACTCCCTACGTCCAACGAAAAGTGTCATCCATCTTTTTTTGTTGAGATTAAGATAGATTGAGTAAATGTCAGTTTTGCCCTTATGTTCACGACAAGTTTGACTAAATTTATTTAAGAAATAAATGATTGAGAGTAATAAATGAAGGTAATACGGCGAGCTTAATGTTTTTTGATAATTATTTTTCTGCAAAGGAACAATTATTTTAGGATAGATATAAATAGTAATGTAGACATTTATTTTGAGACGATGGACCCAGTACTCCAACATTCTAAATGCTAATAATTATAATACTCCGTAATTATTAGTAGAACTGAAACACCCCGATTTTTTTTTAAATCATAACTCAATACAAAAGTAATATTCTTTATTTCTTCAACAAAAGTGAACCATACACAAATGATTTAAATTTATACAACTAGGGTTTTCTCTGTATAGAGCATGATTGTGAAAGGGATTGACTTACTAACTACGTAGCAAGTCCCACCAGAAGTCGTCCTCGGATCTCTGTCTCAGAGTGATATCATTAACTAGTTGTACCTACAACACAACACATAACAATAACGGAATAAGCGATAACGCTTAGTAAGTAACAGTAATCTCTATCACAATCTCATATATAGTATATAATCTCATTCTCAAATTATAACTCAATAACAACATTGATCATACATAAATGATCAACTCTATTAACTAGATATTAATCTTACTTGAAAGATTAATTTCAACGAATGTCGATCGTACACAAGTGTGACACCCTCAAATTTCGGTTTGCGGAAGCTGTCGGGTCGGGTGTCACTAAATCAAATATCACCGCATAAGATACATAATGAACGACTCTAAATGAGACGTTTGAAAATAATTATACATTTCCCAAAATAGAACGTTTACAACGTTATGAGTTTAATAATAATTTCCAAATACATAATTTGAAAATACTAAAGTAGATGCAGAGTTGTCCCAATTGTTGAAAATATGCGACTCGAACTAATAAGATCTTGTAGCGATCCTAATCATGCTGGGCAACCTGAGAACACATGCTAAAACAGGTCAGCTATAAAGCTGGTGAGTTCATAGGATGGTTAGTTGAAAACATAAAGTAATAAAACAATTTATGTTTTGTAAAGTTGTTTCCAAAATCAGTGATTTTTGATATGTAATACGTTGAAGTTTGTAACGCCAATGTGTAAAGGTCGAATCTAGGTATTTCATACCTAACTAGTTTGAATTGTAAGTCTACCATTGAAATTGTTTGTCTAACTTAATGTTCAATTACCCCGATATGGTTGGTTGCATTGTTACAAGTTACTTAGACTTGTTTGTCTTAAATTGATACAAGTTACAACGACTTGTTTGTTTGAAAATGCTACAAGTACAACGACTTGTCTGATTGAAAATGATACAAGTACAACGACTTGTCTGCTTGAAAATGATACAAGTACAACGACTTGTCTGCTTGAAAATAATACAAGTACAACGACTTGTCTGATTGAAGTTGTGCCCACTGCAATACCGTGGCATCGTTTTGTACCCACTTTACCGTGGTATCGTTTTGTGCCCGCTGCAATACCGCGGCATCGTTTCTGAAGTGCTCGAGAGCATAGTTGAAATGTAGAGCTAGTAGTACTACGACATACTAGCTATTGCAAATAAGTGTCGACCGTACAACGACGCGTCCGACTTGAATGATTGTGTTTGTATGATTGTATGTATACTAATATACATAAATATTATTGAAGTTAGCACCAAGTGCTCATGATAATATATAAACATGTAGATATATATATATATATAGATACATATATTTGTCAAATGAGCAAACGTAAGTAACAATCGTGACACGCATGAAAATAATTGATTGTATCTAAATACGTATAAGCAAATATTTAGATATTAAGTAATACGTTGGTCCTAGGTATGAATACTCATCACCTAGTTGAATTGTATTAGTATAAAGGATCTATACTAACATATGATGCTATCGTATACTTCTAGCCTAAAGCCTAGCAAGTATATTTGGGTTCTGAATTGTATTGGCAATATTAGTTCCTAAAAGGGAAACTGATCCTGTAAATGTATGTATGTCGTCTAGTGTAGGTAGAACTAACCAGTTCTAATGTATTTGATAATATTGTCCCGCGACAATATGGCCAATGAATAGTAATAACTATACCCAGTTATACCTAAGTAATTGTTTTCCAACAATCTGATAGTGTACGATTGTGACCTATCTAGGTTAGGTCTTGATATTGTTCCAAAACAATGAGTTGGGTGTAATTCCTAAGTATTACACATTTGTATTACATACAGTAATAAGATTGATTGTGAATTATAAAAGATTATTAATATAATTCGAAAACAGTTGTTGTGGATGTGTTTCACCCCAAAAACAGTAAAACAGTTGAAAGAGTGGGGCTATGAAACTCACCTGTGAATTGTTAGCGATACGATGATACGCGCGTCGTCCAAATGGTAACCTTCTAGTGTCCTAAACACGTGAGGTTATATAAGTATGAGACAAATCAGTTTGTCTAAGCGAGTTGTTCATGTGTGCATTTGTTGCTGAAGTCTGGGAATGGTGTACGGGGGTCCGGGGGCAGCGCCCCTGGTAGCGGGGTCCAAGGGGCGGCAGCCCCTGGCGGGGTCCAAGGGGCAGAGCCCCTGGCTGGGGTCGAGCTGCCAGGTCAGCTTGGAAAATTTTTATTTCTACTACTTTACTTTAAAGAAAACGTGTTCGGAATCCAAATTCGGGTAAAATCGAGTGGTAAAATTTGGTTGTCAATACTTAGTGAAAAACATAGGTTTTTAAGGTTCTGCGACGTCAGATGCGACGTAGGGTCGTGCGTCGCTATGTGCGACGTCGCAATTTAATGCGACGTTGTGCGTTACGTCGCAATGTGCGACGTTTAAGATTTACTGCGACGTAGGGTGTTACGTCGCATCATGCGACGTTGAGATGTTTTTTGCGACGTTGGCTGCGACGTCGGCTGCGACGTCGCAGCACTGTTTTTGGTCTCTGCGACGTAGCGATCTGATCGCCGGAGTTTGAGCCGAAAACGAGTTTTCCGGCCTCCGTTGAGTCTGATTCTTTTACCCAACCCGTAACTAAGTATTTTAAGCTTATCTAAACCGCAAACAAGCAAAATAACAAGGTTTTCAGAGATTTCGAGAATTGTCGGAAACTTACAAATCCGCGCGAGGAGAATCCGAAAAGATAGGATTGTAGATCGTTGCGTGGTGATCGTTTTTCCCTAAAGGAGCTTTGAGATTGGAGGTCGTTTGACGGTGGTTTTTGGCGGATTATGGTGGTGGTGGTGGTAGGTTGTAGAGAGAGAGATGAGAGAAAAGGTAGGTGAAAAAGAAGAAGAAAATGAAGAAATGAGGTGGGAGTTTGGGTTTTTGTTAAAACTCAGATCCCTAACTCGTGTACTGTGGTCTCCAACCACAGTACAAAATGTCCGTGATTTCGTACCCGTTTAAAATGTAGATTTATTATTTAAATCCATAATTTTGTTTATATCATTTTGTAAATATTTTTAATAAAATATTTCACTTGAACTATAAAATGTCATTATTCAAAGTTTAAAATCGGCGCGAAATTTGACTTTTTGACCGGGTGTTACATTCTCCCCCTGTTAAGAAAATTTCGTCCCGAAATTTAAAGTGATGTCAGGGTTGCGCCTGGTCTGGGGAGCAATGCACGTACGAGGTATTTGTCGAATAGATTGCAGACACATGATGTCTATAACGAGGTTGAATAGCAGTCACTCCATGACAGCATCATGTTTAATCGTTGTGGTCACATTCTGACTGTTTTGTAATTGGTTATATCAGGGCTGAGCGATTTATCGTTGAGTCGATTAGTCTACTGAAAGTAAACATTGAGTTTGGTTGGTGAGTGTTCTATCGATTGGTCTGCTGAAAGCAAACTTTGGGTTTTATGAGGGCCTAGGTCAACTAGCCCTAAGATGTGATCGACATTAAGTCGTTAAAATGATGGTGGGGACAATAAGTACACGTTTAGCGAATCTAAAATTGAAGAGTTATGTTTTCGAGGAGAGGTTGTACTTACATTATTGTTGGAGATTTATTTGATTTACTCGGAGTCGATTAGGTGAATTTTGCGTCTTTTTGGGCAGTCCTTCTTGTAATGTGTGACACTCCTCCAAATTAGGTATATAATTATACTTAATACATGCATTTCTTACGCTAATTCCCTACATTTGTTTTAAACTAAACCGATGATGTGATGTCAGTCTAGCGAGCCCTAAACAATAATACTAAAAGTATTACAAGATACGTAGTTATTTAGAAATTACGTACGAACGTATCGGAACGAAGCCGACAAATAAATGACAAAAGTTTCGTGATACAAAAATAATTAATAATATAATTATTAATTACGAGTATTTATATATCTATAACACATAGATATAAAGGTCTAATTTTACGTTTAACATAAAACGTATTATAACACGAACAGAAACAATTCTAAAACGCGCATACGACGTCGAATCATAAAAATACAAATTTTCTCGTTCGTTTGGAAGAAGTTAGAACATTACTTCAAAATATGAAATCCTAAATTTACTGAAAAATTGCGCTCAATTAACTGCGCGCAGTAAAATGTACAAAAATGTGCAACTATTTAAAATAATGATAATCTCATTATTCTGAAAACATATTACGAACCAGGAGAGCATCTACAAAATAAAAATATAAAATGTTAAATTTTATATTGCTATAATTATACCCGTACTCGAGATTGGTGGGATAAAAATCCCACCAACCTACAATAATGCAGAGGCATGGTTAATTTAAACCATACTCCCTCCGTTCTCTTCATCTGTGATCATTCAACACACACACATATTATCAAAAATCTTCATTTCATTTCCTTTTCTTCATCTGGAACAACAACAAGATCAGGAAGCAGAAGCATAACCAAGATCATCATCATCATCCGTTCCTCATCATTCTCATCATTTTTCACTTTGTAAGAAACTAACTTTTCTTTGAATTTTATACTTAAATCTCGTTATATAACTTGTATGTACATCATAATCTAAGTATCTAACACATAAATTGGATGATTTCATGATTGATTCTTGAAATGGGTTTTGAAAACCAAAACTATAAATCAAAAATTAAAAGGTGTAAACTTGTTAAAATATAATGTTAGGATGATAAAAACGTTATATTACATCATTATAAACATTTGGTATTGAGGTAAAAACGTTTTGGAACCAAAAGATCGAGTTTGTGTTTTGCTCTGTTCGAACAGGCACTGGAACTGACATGAATCCGGCGGATTCATGTAGAATCCGGCGGATTCCCCTATGAAACTCGCACACCCCGTAAACGGTTTAAACATCTGTGAACGAGTAAAAGACACGCTCGAATCCGGCGGATTCACCTAAATCCGGCGGATTCCCAAGCTTAATATGAACGTTTTGTGAACACAAAAGAATCCGGCGGATTCAACTAAATCCGGCGGATTCACTTAATATTGACCCGACCCGGTGGCTTGACCCGAAGATCCGGCAACACTTTTCTCATTAACGAGAATCCGGCGGATTCAAATAGAATCCGGCGGATTCACCTACTGGGCTGCAGATTGGGCCTAAGTCGCGAACTGGGCTGGGCTGGGCTTTGAACTGGGCTTCGTGTTTTGGGCCGAATGATTAATGGATTATACGTTAAATAAGTACATTATGGCTAATGGGCCAACAAATCAGGCCGAGCCTAACAAACTACAAAACATACGACGTTATAAAACGAGACAAACTATGATTACGGACATTGGACTTATTTAATTCATACGAACAAACGATATATGACATGTATACATACGACACTTAAGAATTATATATTCACCGATATATACATACATTGAGACTTGTGTTTTTGGAAACTTAAACGACAAACTTTTATATATATCTATATATATATATATGAACGAGACAACGGACAATAATATATATATGCGAGAACATATACATATGCAATTATATAAGTATATATGTATATATGCTTACACATTTTGGACGATTCGACAAACAAACATAACTTGGGAAAATATTATTTATTTTCAAACAACAATCATCAACGACATACACAAACTTAAGAAATTGATAATTTCTTCAAACAAACGAATTATTAACGTAAGTAAAATATAGTACTTATAGTTAATACATTATTGTGTATAGGTTGACTACGTTTGGGCTACGCTATCTTATCCCGCTAGCATTCACATCCGAGCACCTACTGTGAGTTCACAAACCCCTTTTAAATGTTTTAATGTTTTAAAACCTTGGGGTGGAAAACATAGAAATCGTATGTATATTTGCATGCGATAACTGTTTGAATACTTGATGTATTTACTTAAACTATTGATGAAATGAGATTTCATGTTGTGACTGAATAAATACTGTACGTATTTGCTTAAACTGTTTATGAAGGGGTACTTCATACTTGAACTATTTGTGAAAGGGTATTTCACACAACTATTTGAACTATGTTTTATGAAATGTTTTTCATAACTATTTTGGGAATTTAGGCAACGAATCTTGGTACAGATCTAGGCTGAACGATGTAGTGCATAAAAGACCTTATGGCTGCAGACTATAACCATTAGCTAGGTGACTCTAGCCACTGAGTATACGGATAGTACTATCGCCGTGACGACCCTCCTACGGATTTGGGAGCGTATACTTAAATGTCCTACTTGGCACAACAACAACAGATTAGGGTCGTGGTTTGGTTATAGGGTTAGATCGGGTTACCTTACTTGACAGGTTTAGCTCACCTTTCAAGGGATCATCGTCTAAATATTCCCACTAAACTATTGATCAGGAAAGGATTTCCTACGGATACTGATTTGGAAAATGTTAATCTTTATTTAGGTTAACTTGTGTTTCCTACTGATAACTGATTTAGGAAATGTTATTTGATTAATAACTTGTGTTTCCTACTACAACTACAACTGATTTGGGAAATGTTATTTGTTAATAACTTGTGTTTCCTACTTGACAAACAACACTTATTTGGAAATGTTATTCTTAAATGATTAACTTGTGTTTCCTACATAACAAACAAACTTGTGAATTCACTCAACAATTTTGTTGACGTTTTACTCTATGTTTTTCAGGGAATTAGCAGCGTAAGTAAGATCTGCATGCATTATCAGGACGGACTACCCTGGACTTGTTAGGATGCCACTACTTTTGGGACACTTGGATTTCCTCTGTATAACTGCAACTATTGCAGTCATACCTATGAAATCTACTTTTGATATTATGTATTTTATGAAATACTGATTTCAACTACTATTATTACTGTTACCACTTTTCAAGTGGTAATCTGTTGTAAAACTTTAACTAATGGCATCTTAATCTATTTCGTTCTGCGATAATCATATGCTCTGAGTATGTATGTATCTATTGGTTGTTTTACTGCTCACACCCCCGCCACGTCACTAAGCTTCCGCAAACCACTCTACGTAATTGTAATTACCGTTTGGCGGGGTGTGACAGACTTGGTATCAGAGCCATTGGTTATAGCGAACTAGCAGTCTTTAAGTTACTTGGAACCTTAGAGACCTAGACTATAGCCTTGGCTAGAACATTTGTGCATTCATGCATACATACTTTGCATACAACTAACATACGACTGACACGCCGCACCCAATTTCTTTTGTCACAGTATGTCTAGTCAATCACTTTACCATGTCTATGCTTCGGATGAAGAGCCGACCGAGGCTACTTTTGAGGGTCCCGCGATCACAGTAGAGGATGAGTCATCAGTTCATGTGAGAGCCATGTCTGTTGACACTAGTGATGCTTACTTAGTACCACCTCCGACCGCACCTGAGGTCACTCCTACCTTTACACCACCTGTTGCGAGTACTTCTCGTGTGCCTGTACCTAGGATGACAGCTAGGATTTGTGTTCGGGATTTTCCCAGGGGACCACTCGCGCCGCGCGATAAGTCGCCAGTGACTGAGCCTGAGGTTCCGGTTGTCGAGCCGCCACAGAAGAGGCTTCGACCTTCTCATCTGGACTGGATGCCTCGAGTATTGAGTGAGTGGAGATCACTAGAGGGTATTCCCTCGACCTTTGAGTTTGGAGAGTCCTCCCACTCACCACCATCTGCATATCTCACTGGTGAGCCTCTGGAGCTCACTGTGCCTACCCTTGTGGCTGTGGTTCACACCATGTTTAGGATATCATCTAGCAGGAGCAGAGATGTGATGGAGTTACTGAGCGATGCCTCCCGTACTGATATGGATATGGCTATGCTCCATCAGAGGATGGATTTTGTGGAGACTCACCGTCTGACAGACTGGCAGAGTCTAGCATCCACCCGTGCACGCGTTGCAGCTTTAGAGAGGCGTGCTAGGGTGTCAGAGATTGTAGCTAGTGTGTGTGTGATGACTACAGCAGTGATGGTTGCGGTTAGGATGTATTTCCCATGGTTCCGTTAGGACTATGTATGGCGGCTGTGCCTACATCATATTAGATTATTACTTTTGGGGAAATATATGTATGTATTCGTTATGGACTAGCTGTATGTTGTATGGAACTTTGTGAGTAGAATGGGTATATGTATAGGAAACCCATCATCTTTTGTATAACGCTAACCACCGATGGGTATATTAGAAATTCCATCTCATTTTGTACTAAACTCATGTAACAGCGTTATGATCTTTAATATATAAAGTATGTTTGGTTTACATCTCGTGTTCATTATACATATTATCAATCATATTATTTTCTTTTACAACTGTCGACTTGTGATTAAAACAATACTTTATCGACACTTTGTGATCAATTCTTGTAAACCCTGAAACATATTACAGCTTGATGATTGATTATTCTTGAGAACCTCTGAAATTTACAGTGTTAAACGACAATGAAAAGAAATATGTATTGGACATTATATAATGACGCCTGGCCAACGTGATTATATTATGCTAGTTACATGTGGGTGTTTCAAAGTTGTAAGGCACGTGTTGTAAAACTCTTTTCGTTCATCTTCTCATGTCATTCATTTCTATCAAATGTGAATCTTTGATCTATTCACATTCAATATCTCAACATTAACACTCTGCATTTTATTCATCGCAGAGCTGAATCATGCCTCCCAAACGACGAGTTACTAGAAACAGTCAAAAGACGACTACGCCTCCACCACCACCACCTACTGAAACCACTGAACAAATGATCGCACGAAGAATAGCTGAAGGTATTGCTGAATATGAGGCAAGCCGTAGTCGTGAACCTGGAGCTAACAACAGTGGATCTACCCCTGTTAATACTGAGACAATCGTGAATGCTAGCCGAGGGTGTTCATACAAAACATTCCAGGCTTGTAAGCCGATTTCCTTCCGTGGCACTGAAGGTGCAATTGGTATGATTCATTGGATAGAGAAAACTGAATCAGTATTGGACATTAGTGACTGTTCACCTGACTGTATGGTGAAGTATGCTGCTTGCACTTTGGCTGACAAAGCGCTCACTTGGTGGAACAGTCAAATCCAATCACTTGGTCGACCGGCTGCTTATTCAATGTCATGGGGGACATTTAAGAATTTGATGTTGGAGGAATTCTGCCCTCGCAGTGAGATGCAGAAAATAGAAACAGAGTTGTGGAACATCACCATGATTGGTGCTGATACTACTGGGTACACCACTAAGTTTCAGGAACTTGCACGTCTAGTGCCACATATGGTGACACCCGAGTATAAGCGTATCGAGCGTTACATATTCGGTCTAGTACCACAAATCCGCAGTCTGGTGACATCATCTAAACCGGACACTTTCAGGAGTGCTGTTACACTAGCACAGAGTTTGACTGATGAGGCAGTCAGGATGGGAAATCTGACTAAGAAAGCTGTGTCGGGAAAAAGTGAACCGAACAGTACTGATGTTAGTAGTTCTGGTGGTGCAAAGCGAAAGTGGAACGGTAGTGGTGCTGATCGCCAGGGTCAGCAAAGCAAGAAACCTTCTGGAAATGCGAAAGCATATGTTGCCACTACCACCGAATCGAAACCATATCTGGGTAACAAACCCAAATGTGATAAGTGCAACCGACACCACGAAGGCGGGTGTGGGTATTGTGGAAACTGTAGGGCATGGGGACATAGAACCCGAGAATGCAAAACTAACCCTCCCCCACGGGCAAACACTGAACGTCAAAACCAGGGATGTTTTGAATGTGGTGAGCAGGGGCACTACCGCAACCGATGCCCTAAGCTCAACAACAACGACCAAAACCGCAACAACAATAACAACCGCGGTAACAACAATAACCGAGCCAACAACATCAACAATCAACCGGCTCAAGGAAGGGCATTCGTAATCGGAGCACAAGAGGCACGCCAGGACCCCAACACTGTCACTGGTACGTTCCTCGTAAACAACCATTATGCCTCTGTGTTAATTGATTCGGGTGCTGATTTAAGTTTTGTGTCTACTGAGTTTAGACCACTATTAGAACTTGAATCCCGTAAGTTAGACAACAAGTATACCATAGAATTAGCCGATGGCGAGTTGATCGAATCAGGAGAAATAGTACCGGGATGTACCTTAGAGTTAGAAGGTCATCTCTTCGAAATAGACTTGCTACCGGTTAAGTTGGGAAGTTTTGACATTGTAGTCGGTATGGATTGGTTATCTAAGAACCGCGTTGAGATCATATGTTATGATAAACTGGTACGATTACCACTGTCAACAGGAGAAACACTTGTGGTTCAAGGCGAGAGACGAAAGAGTGCCACAAAAATGATTTCGTGCTTGAAGGCCAGTAAGTATCTTCGAAAGGGGTACCAAGCGTTTCTGGCACACGTTGTAGAAAAGAAAACCGAGGAGCGACATATAGACGATGTGCCCATTGTACGCGACTATCCAGGGGTGTTCCCTGATGAGTTGCCGGGATTGCCACCCCCACGACAAGTGGAGTTTCATATTGACCTGGTGCCAGGAGCCGCACCTATCGCACGAGCACCTTATCGTCTAGCTCCCTCGGAAATGCAAGAGCTGTCTACGCAACTGCAAGAACTTCTAGACTTGGGATTCATCCGACCGAGCTTTTCCCCTTGGGGAGCTCCGGTTTTGTTTGTTAAGAAAAAGGATGGATCTATGCGGATGTGCATCGATTACCGAGAACTGAACAAGGTAACTATCAAGAACCGATACCCGTTACCACGCATTGACGATCTGTTTGATCAACTGCAAGGGTCAAGTTATTATTCAAAAATTGACCTACGATCTGGTTACCATCAACTTAAGGTACGAGAAGAAGATGTACCGAAAACTGCTTTTAGGACTCGTTACGGTCACTACGAGTTTCTAGTCATGCCTTTTGGGCTGACCAACGCACCAGCAGTATTCATGGACTTAATGAATAGAGTATGCAAACCCTATCTAGATAAATTCGTCATTGTGTTTATTGACGACATCTTGGTATACTCACGATCGAAAGAGGATCACGAGCAACATCTGAAGCTTGTTCTCGAGCTGCTACAAAAAGAGAAGCTTTATGCAAAGTTCTCTAAATGCGAATTTTGGATACGAGAGGTCCAATTCCTTGGTCATGTGATAAATGACAAGAGAATTCACGTAGACCCATCCAAAATTGAGGCAATCAACAACTGGGAAGCACCGAAAACCCCAACTGAAGTACGACAATTTCTTGGTCTAGCTGGCTATTACAGGCGATTCATCGCAAACTTTTCAAAGATAGCCCAGCCACTTACCACTTTAACTCAAAAAGACAAGAAATTTGAGTGGAATGAGAAGCAAGAGAATGCATTCCAACTACTGAAACAGAAACTGAGCAGCGCACCCATACTATCACTACCCGAAGGAGTAGATAACTTTGTTGTTTACTGTGATGCTTCGCATCAGGGATTGGGTTGCGTACTGATGCAAAACGAAAAGGTCATTGCTTATGCATCACGACAACTAAAAGTGCATGAGAAAAACTATACGACTCATGATTTGGAATTAGGAGCCGTTGTTTTTGCACTGAAGATCTGGAGACACTACCTATACGGTACAAAGTGTACGATCTTCACTGATCATAAGAGCCTGCAACATATATTCGACCAGAAAGAACTTAACATGAGACAACGACGTTGGGTCGAATTACTTAACGATTACGACTGTGAAATAAAGTATCACCCGGGTAAAGCTAACGTAGTAGCAGATGCCCTGAGTCGTAAGGAACGAATCAAACCTCGAAGAGTTCGAGCCTTGGGATTGACAATCCACTCGAATCTCATTACTCAAATTCGCGAAGCACAAGAACTTGCTTTCACCTCCGAACGCCTTAAGGATGAATCCTTGAAGGGAATGGAAAAACAACTCGAGAAAAAGGACAACGGGGTGTTGTACTTCATGAACCGAATTTGGGTACCATGCGTAGATGAGTTACGCAAGCTGATTCTGGACGAGGCACACAAGTCCAATTACTCGATACATCCTGGTGCGGACAAGATGTACCAGGACTTGAAAGGCTTCTACTGGTGGCCTGGAATGAAACGTGACATTGCCACCTACGTTAGCAAATGCTTAACTTGCTCGAAGGTAAAGGTGGAATACCAAAAGCCGTCTGGGCTTTTGCAACAGCCTGAGTTGCCCAAATGGAAATGGGAGCAAATAACAATGGACTTCATTACGAAGTTACCTAGAACAACGTCTGGAGCAAATGCCATATGGGTGATTGTCGATCGATTGACGAAATCAGCCCACTTTCTAGCTATTAAGGAAACGGATGGAATGGAGAAACTAGCAAAAATCTATATTAAAGAGATTGTTTCTCGGCATGGTGTGCCACTATCCATCATCTCTGATAGAGATGCACGATTCACTTCTCGCTTTTGGCAAACATTACAACAGGCAATGGGTACTCGACTTGATATGAGTACTGCCTATCACCCGCAGACTGACGGCCAAAGTGAGCGAACTATACAGACGCTCGAAGACTTGTTGCGAGCATGTGTGATAGACTTTGGAGGTAACTGGGATACCCACCTACCTCTAGCTGAATTCTCTTACAACAATAGTTATCACACGAGTATACAAATGGCACCATTTGAGGCGTTATATGGACGCAAGTGCCGATCACCACTCTGTTGGGCAGAGTTGGACGACAGACAACTATCTGGACCCGAACTTGTCCAGGAAACCACTGACAAAATAATTCAAGTATTGAGCCGACTGAGAGCGGCACGAGATCGACAAAAGAGTTACGCTGATAACCGCCGTAAACCTCTTGAGTTTCAAGTAGGAGACAAGGTCCTACTCAAAGTATCTCCCTGGAAAGGAGTAGCACGATTTGGCAAACGAGGAAAGCTGAACCCACGATACATCGGACCATTTGAAATCCTTGCTAGGGTTGGTCCCGTCGCTTACAAGCTCAAACTACCGCAAGAGCTTAGTAGCATACACGATACTTTCCACGTTAGCAACCTCAAAAAGTGTCTTTCTGATGAAACACTTATCCTTCCTCCTGACGAAGTCTTCATTGACTCAAAACTTAACTTTGTGGAGGAACCGGTTGAAGTTATGGATTCTAAAACGCAGAGACTTCGACACAAACGAATCAAACTGGTTAAAGTTCGTTGGAACTCAAAACATGGCCCAGAATTTACCTGGGAACGAGAGGATGAAATGCGAAAGAAATACCCCAACCTATTTGAGAGCGTGACCGAGACTCACGGCTCGACTTAAATCTCGGGACGAGATTTCACTAACGGGGGGAGAATGTGACACTCCTCCAAATTAGGTATATAATTATACTTAATACATGCATTTCTTACGCTAATTCCCTACATTTGTTTTAAACTAAACCGATGATGTGATGTCAGTCTAGCGAGCCCTAAACAATAATACTAAAAGTATTACAAGATACGTAGTTATTTAGAAATTACGTACGAACGTATCGGAACGAAGCCGACAAATAAATGACAAAAGTTTCGTGATACAAAAATAATTAATAATATAATTATTAATTACGAGTATTTATATATCTATAACACATAGATATAAAGGTCTAATTTTACGTTTAACATAAAACGTATTATAACACGAACAGAAACAATTCTAAAACGCGCATACGACGTCGAATCATAAAAATACAAATTTTCTCGTTCGTTTGGAAGAAGTTAGAACATTACTTCAAAATATGAAATCCTAAATTTACTGAAAAATTGCGCTCAATTAACTGCGCGCAGTAAAATGTACAAAAATGTGCAACTATTTAAAATAATGATAATCTCATTATTCTGAAAACATATTACGAACCAGGAGAGCATCTACAAAATAAAAATATAAAATGTTAAATTTTATATTGCTATAATTATACCCGTACTCGAGATTGGTGGGATAAAAATCCCACCAACCTACAATAATGCAGAGGCATGGTTAATTTAAACCATACTCCCTCCGTTCTCTTCATCTGTGATCATTCAACACACACACATATTATCAAAAATCTTCATTTCATTTCCTTTTCTTCATCTGGAACAACAACAAGATCAGGAAGCAGAAGCATAACCAAGATCATCATCATCATCCGTTCCTCATCATTCTCATCATTTTTCACTTTGTAAGAAACTAACTTTTCTTTGAATTTTATACTTAAATCTCGTTATATAACTTGTATGTACATCATAATCTAAGTATCTAACACATAAATTGGATGATTTCATGATTGATTCTTGAAATGGGTTTTGAAAACCAAAACTATAAATCAAAAATTAAAAGGTGTAAACTTGTTAAAATATAATGTTAGGATGATAAAAACGTTATATTACATCATTATAAACATTTGGTATTGAGGTAAAAACGTTTTGGAACCAAAAGATCGAGTTTGTGTTTTGCTCTGTTCGAACAGGCACTGGAACTGACATGAATCCGGCGGATTCATGTAGAATCCGGCGGATTCCCCTATGAAACTCGCACACCCCGTAAACGGTTTAAACATCTGTGAACGAGTAAAAGACACGCTCGAATCCGGCGGATTCACCTAAATCCGGCGGATTCCCAAGCTTAATATGAACGTTTTGTGAACACAAAAGAATCCGGCGGATTCAACTAAATCCGGCGGATTCACTTAATATTGACCCGACCCGGTGGCTTGACCCGAAGATCCGGCAACACTTTTCTCATTAACGAGAATCCGGCGGATTCAAATAGAATCCGGCGGATTCACCTACTGGGCTGCAGATTGGGCCTAAGTCGCGAACTGGGCTGGGCTGGGCTTTGAACTGGGCTTCGTGTTTTGGGCCGAATGATTAATGGATTATACGTTAAATAAGTACATTATGGCTAATGGGCCAACAAATCAGGCCGAGCCTAACAAACTACAAAACATACGACGTTATAAAACGAGACAAACTATGATTACGGACATTGGACTTATTTAATTCATACGAACAAACGATATATGACATGTATACATACGACACTTAAGAATTATATATTCACCGATATATACATACATTGAGACTTGTGTTTTTGGAAACTTAAACGACAAACTTTTATATATATCTATATATATATATATGAACGAGACAACGGACAATAATATATATATGCGAGAACATATACATATGCAATTATATAAGTATATATGTATATATGCTTACACATTTTGGACGATTCGACAAACAAACATAACTTGGGAAAATATTATTTATTTTCAAACAACAATCATCAACGACATACACAAACTTAAGAAATTGATAATTTCTTCAAACAAACGAATTATTAACGTAAGTAAAATATAGTACTTATAGTTAATACATTATTGTGTATAGGTTGACTACGTTTGGGCTACGCTATCTTATCCCGCTAGCATTCACATCCGAGCACCTACTGTGAGTTCACAAACCCCTTTTAAATGTTTTAATGTTTTAAAACCTTGGGGTGGAAAACATAGAAATCGTATGTATATTTGCATGCGATAACTGTTTGAATACTTGATGTATTTACTTAAACTATTGATGAAATGAGATTTCATGTTGTGACTGAATAAATACTGTACGTATTTGCTTAAACTGTTTATGAAGGGGTACTTCATACTTGAACTATTTGTGAAAGGGTATTTCACACAACTATTTGAACTATGTTTTATGAAATGTTTTTCATAACTATTTTGGGAATTTAGGCAACGAATCTTGGTACAGATCTAGGCTGAACGATGTAGTGCATAAAAGACCTTATGGCTGCAGACTATAACCATTAGCTAGGTGACTCTAGCCACTGAGTATACGGATAGTACTATCGCCGTGACGACCCTCCTACGGATTTGGGAGCGTATACTTAAATGTCCTACTTGGCACAACAACAACAGATTAGGGTCGTGGTTTGGTTATAGGGTTAGATCGGGTTACCTTACTTGACAGGTTTAGCTCACCTTTCAAGGGATCATCGTCTAAATATTCCCACTAAACTATTGATCAGGAAAGGATTTCCTACGGATACTGATTTGGAAAATGTTAATCTTTATTTAGGTTAACTTGTGTTTCCTACTGATAACTGATTTAGGAAATGTTATTTGATTAATAACTTGTGTTTCCTACTACAACTACAACTGATTTGGGAAATGTTATTTGTTAATAACTTGTGTTTCCTACTTGACAAACAACACTTATTTGGAAATGTTATTCTTAAATGATTAACTTGTGTTTCCTACATAACAAACAAACTTGTGAATTCACTCAACAATTTTGTTGACGTTTTACTCTATGTTTTTCAGGGAATTAGCAGCGTAAGTAAGATCTGCATGCATTATCAGGACGGACTACCCTGGACTTGTTAGGATGCCACTACTTTTGGGACACTTGGATTTCCTCTGTATAACTGCAACTATTGCAGTCATACCTATGAAATCTACTTTTGATATTATGTATTTTATGAAATACTGATTTCAACTACTATTATTACTGTTACCACTTTTCAAGTGGTAATCTGTTGTAAAACTTTAACTAATGGCATCTTAATCTATTTCGTTCTGCGATAATCATATGCTCTGAGTATGTATGTATCTATTGGTTGTTTTACTGCTCACACCCCCGCCACGTCACTAAGCTTCCGCAAACCACTCTACGTAATTGTAATTACCGTTTGGCGGGGTGTGACATAATGACCAGGTTCCTTACATTTGAAGCATATCCTTCGAGAGTCGGGATTGGCGGGAACTCTGCTGTCCCGGATTACGTGACCATATCGTTGGCATCTTTCGCAAGGTAATCCGCAAAATCCGTCATGATGACGTTTGCAGCCGTGACAAAATGGTTTGTTACCCGCATAGCCTTGTCTGTCGTTGGGTTCAGCAGCGTAGGACCTCAAGGGTTCAGGTTGATTCGTTGGGTTTTGGCTAGAGCTGGAACTTCCATTTCCTTTTTGTTGATTGTTTTCTGTTGCAGGTGGCCCACGTCGAACCACCTGTGCCATGAGTCTGTGGGCCATGCGAATAGCCTCTTCAATAGTAGTGGGTTTAGAGGCGGTGACCATTCCCTCAATTAGCAACGGGAGTCCACCAATGTACCTCCCGATTCGTTTGTTTTCAGGGTTTACTATGTTTGGACAAAGGGATGCTAGTTGTTGGAAGCGATTGGTATATGTTTCAATGTCGTTGTCCTTTACGGTGAGATACCAAAGTTCGTCCTCAAGTTTGTGAAGTACTTCGATGGGACAATACTTGTCCTTCATGAGTTGTTTCAGGTCTTCCCACGGAAGTTCGTGAGCAGTGTCGTTTCCTACAGTTCGGGCGTGAAAATTCCACCAGGTAGAGGCATCATCCTGGAGGGTGTACGTGGCGTACAAGACTTTGCAGTCGTCGGGGCAGTTGCACATGTGGAAAATAGATTCAATTCTCTCGAACCATCGAATTAATCCGACAGCTCCTTCAGTTCCGACGAAGTTTGGTGGCTCGCACCTCAGGAAATCCCTAAAAGTGCAAGGCTTTACTTGGCTATGAGTAGTTAGAGTCGCAGTCACTGCTTGATTAATGATTTGATCTTGCTCAGCTCGAGTGAAAGTTGGTCGTTTAGGTGGCATGATTCTTGAACAAGAATGAAATGACACAGTGTGAGATCTTTAATCAAAGATGATGATTACTACAATGACATAAGTAGCTAACTTGGGTTGGAATTTATGATACACGGGATCCTACGATCCTTGACATTGAAGTTTTTTTTTTTGATATTGTAGGTGGCAGGCGCATCACTGCCCTTTTGTATTGTTGATACAACAGTTTAAGTAACCGTTGTCTAGTTTTCTTTAGTTAAGTTATCATGAATCTCACGTTTTCCGAGTGTTGTGACCAGTTGAGTTGTAGTTTCTAGGTGCGGTCGTACCATGACCGAGTTGCGTTTTCTATGTAGTCAATCCAAGACTATGTTGTTGTGGGTAGTCCAATGGACTATATCGTAGTACTAGAATATCGTACGGCCATTCATACTTGTGTATGTGACAACTACCGTGTTCTCGGTGGTGTTGAAGCAGGGTCCACCAACACAACCCATGTGTGTGGTGACATCATTGTGTATTTATTGATTAAAGCATTACATGCTAAATTGGTAGTATATACATATATGGTGTACACGTAACTATGCAAGCATACGTACATAATAAGAGTCAGGTGTGGCACCTCGTGCCCAGTGAAGTAAGTGTATATGTATATGTGTCAGTCGTACATGCAACTATAACAAGTCTACATGCATAATTGAAGTAGCACCAAGTGCTATAATGCAGTGCTATCAGCACAGTAATTGAAATACTAATATTTTGTAATTGTAGTACCAAAGTACCATGAAACGCAGCACTACGTGCTGTAATGAAGTGCCCGCGGCATTGAAATTGTAGTACCCGTGTACTATGAGTGTGGCATCAACATGCTATAATTTGTAGTGTTGACCTATTGTGAAGGTTGCACTAACGTGCTCAAGTTGTGGTATTAACATACCTTGAAATCGTAGCACTACGTGCCATGTATTGTTTGATTTGTAGCCCCAAAGCCAAAATGTGTTTGAAGTTCGAATTTCTCAGTTGTAACACAGAAGCTAAAGTGTGAGTGTCAAGGCACTAAAGTATTGAATTGATTGATCTACATGATCAAATTGTGATTCGAAAAATTTTTTGTTGTGGACTTAGTCAACACTAATCCGATTGTGATCCATATGGTCAAAGTTGAAAAGTTGTCAGTTTGTTTTAAGTTTCGTGAAGGTTTAGCATGTGCGGGTTTCCATTCCCATTGATGACGTTTGTACCTCCTTCCCGAGGTTCAGTGATATAGGTGATATCCTCCTATGCGTACATAAGGAGAAAAATGTCGAGTCGTGATAGTCAAGAAGACGGCGATGTGCCTTTTCACGGGTAAATAATAGTACAGTGGAATTTTGTTGTATATACATACTTATTATATATATAGGTATGTAATAGTAGTATACGTGTAAGGCCTATTAATATATACCTACAGTACATATAATAGCCTAAAGTGTCTAGCACATAACAATCAGAGTCAACTACGCATTCCTGTTTCAGTATAACCCCTTTCAAATCTTACATCATCTTTATTTAATTGTACATAGTTAGCTACGCTATGTTAAATTAAACTCGTATGATGTAATCCCTGAACCAGTCATACCTAACGAGGAATACTGCCTAACGGTCATAGTCTAGGCCCTCTAAATGCAACCTAGTTCACTATAACCTTAGGCTCTGATACCAATCTGTGACACCCTCAAATTTCGGTTTGCGGAAGCTGTCGGGTCGGGTGTCACTAAATCAAATATCACCGCATAAGATACATAATGAACGACTCTAAATGAGACGTTTGAAAATAATTATACATTTCCCAAAATAGAACGTTTACAACGTTATGAGTTTAATAATAATTTCCAAATACATAATTTGAAAATACTAAAGTAGATGCAGAGTTGTCCCAATTGTTGAAAATATGCGACTCGAACTAATAAGATCTTGTAGCGATCCTAATCCTGCTGGGCAACCTGAGAACACATGCTAAAACAGGTCAGCTATAAAGCTGGTGAGTTCATAGGATGGTTAGTTGAAAACATAAAGTAATAAAACAATTTATGTTTTGTAAAGTTGTTTCCAAAATCAGTGATTTTTGATATGTAATACGTTGAAGTTTGTAACGCCAATGTGTAAAGGTCGAATCTAGGTATTTCATACCTAACTAGTTTGAATTGTAAGTCTACCATTGAAATTGTTTGTCTAACTTAATGTTCAATTACCCCGATATGGTTGGTTGCATTGTTACAAGTTACTTAGACTTGTTTGTCTTAAATTGATACAAGTTACAACGACTTGTTTGTTTGAAAATGCTACAAGTACAACGACTTGTCTGATTGAAAATGATACAAGTACAACGACTTGTCTGCTTGAAAATGATACAAGTACAACGACTTGTCTGCTTGAAAATAATACAAGTACAACGACTTGTCTGATTGAAGTTGTGCCCACTGCAATACCGTGGCATCGTTTTGTACCCACTTTACCGTGGTATCGTTTTGTGCCCGCTGCAATACCGCGGCATCGTTTCTGAAGTGCTCGAGAGCATAGTTGAAATGTAGAGCTAGTAGTACTACGACATACTAGCTATTGCAAATAAGTGTCGACCGTACAACGACGCGTCCGACTTGAATGATTGTGTTTGTATGATTGTATGTATACTAATATACATAAATATTATTGAAGTTAGCACCAAGTGCTCATGATAATATATAAACATGTAGATATATATATATATATATAGATACATATATTTGTCAAATGAGCAAACGTAAGTAACAATCGTGACACGCATGAAAATAATTGATTGTATCTAAATACGTATAAGCAAATATTTAGATATTAAGTAATACGTTGGTCCTAGGTATGAATACTCATCACCTAGTTGAATTGTATTAGTATAAAGGATCTATACTAACATATGATGCTATCGTATACTTCTAGCCTAAAGCCTAGCAAGTATATTTGGGTTCTGAATTGTATTGGCAATATTAGTTCCTAAAAGGGAAACTGATCCTGTAAATGTATGTATGTCGTCTAGTGTAGGTAGAACTAACCAGTTCTAATGTATTTGATAATATTGTCCCGCGACAATATGGCCAATGAATAGTAATAACTATACCCAGTTATACCTAAGTAATTGTTTTCCAACAATCTGATAGTGTACGATTGTGACCTATCTAGGTTAGGTCTTGATATTGTTCCAAAACAATGAGTTGGGTGTAATTCCTAAGTATTACACATTTGTATTACATACAGTAATAAGATTGATTGTGAATTATAAAAGATTATTAATATAATTCGAAAACAGTTGTTGTGGATGTGTTTCACCCCAAAAACAGTAAAACAGTTGAAAGAGTGGGGCTATGAAACTCACCTGTGAATTGTTAGCGATACGATGATACGCGCGTCGTCCAAATGGTAACCTTCTAGTGTCCTAAACACGTGAGGTTATATAAGTATGAGACAAATCAGTTTGTCTAAGCGAGTTGTTCATGTGTGCATTTGTTGCTGAAGTCTGGGAATGGTGTACGGGGGTCCGGGGGCAGCGCCCCTGGTAGCGGGGTCCAAGGGGCGGCAGCCCCTGGCGGGGTCCAAGGGGCAGAGCCCCTGGCTGGGGTCGAGCTGCCAGGTCAGCTTGGAAAATTTTTATTTCTACTACTTTACTTTAAAGAAAACGTGTTCGGAATCCAAATTCGGGTAAAATCGAGTGGTAAAATTTGGTTGTCAATACTTAGTGAAAAACATAGGTTTTTAAGGTTCTGCGACGTCAGATGCGACGTAGGGTCGTGCGTCGCTATGTGCGACGTCGCAATTTAATGCGACGTTGTGCGTTACGTCGCAATGTGCGACGTTTAAGATTTACTGCGACGTAGGGTGTTACGTCGCATCATGCGACGTTGAGATGTTTTTTGCGACGTTGGCTGCGACGTCGGCTGCGACGTCGCAGCACTGTTTTTGGTCTCTGCGACGTAGCGATCTGATCGCCGGAGTTTGAGCCGAAAACGAGTTTTCCGGCCTCCGTTGAGTCTGATTCTTTTACCCAACCCGTAACTAAGTATTTTAAGCTTATCTAAACCGCAAACAAGCAAAATAACAAGGTTTTCAGAGATTTCGAGAATTGTCGGAAACTTACAAATCCGCGCGAGGAGAATCCGAAAAGATAGGATTGTAGATCGTTGCGTGGTGATCGTTTTTCCCTAAAGGAGCTTTGAGATTGGAGGTCGTTTGACGGTGGTTTTTGGCGGATTATGGTGGTGGTGGTGGTAGGTTGTAGAGAGAGAGATGAGAGAAAATGTAGGTGAAAAAGAAGAAGAAAATGAAGAAATGAGGTGGGAGTTTGGGTTTTTGTTAAAACTCAGATCCCTAACTCGTGTACTGTGGTCTCCAACCACAGTACAAAATGTCCGTGATTTCGTACCCGTTTAAAATGTAGATTTATTATTTAAATCCATAATTTTGTTTATATCATTTTGTAAATATTTTTAATAAAATATTTCACTTGAACTATAAAATGTCATTATTCAAAGTTTAAAATCGGCGCGAAATTTGACTTTTTGACCGGGTGTTACATAGTGACCCGAATATACAAAATAATGATTACGCTCAAGTGATCAACCACAATATCATTAAATAGTACCAATAGTTGATCATACTCAAATGACTCAACTAATAAGCACATAGTTCACACTTAGGTGACCATATACGATACCATTAAAGAACTCAGTTATGCTATAACTCTTGTAAACTCTTTTTAAATATGACTCGCAACTCGGTTATGACCATATAATTTCATTATAAATCTTCCTCATACAATTTGGTCTCAAAACAAGGAATTTAGCAAAACTGGCAAGTACCCGTCGGGTAAAGGGCATACGCACCGGGTACAAGGGTACCCTCCGGGTACTCACTCTTAGCTCAGATTCTGTCAAAATATATACATTAGTACCCGCCGGGTAGTCCTTATTTCCTGCAGACCTGCACAATTTTCATACCAAACGATGAACTTTGGACACGCATAACTTTTCACTCGTTTATCGTTAGGCTACCAAATTTGGTGGACACCTCCACTATACTAAAATGAATGTTTCTCTTTTTGTACTTTTATAAATTTTACAAAACTCGCGAATTTGGACATAAGACTAATTTATAGCCGTTTTGGGCCATTTTTGGGAGCACCAAGATCACAAACCATACGCAATCTGATTCGGACCTTTTTCCCACATAATAAACAACTCGAATGGAGTTTAAAACTCGCAACATATCAACCATACAACAAATGCAACTCAATATAAAGTAAGTGCCAAATTACGGCCCATATGGACCCTTTTTGACCCGTTTCACAATTTAACTCTTTCAACATTAAACTCTCGCTATAATCAAACTCTTGATTAATATACATACCACATCAATAATAATAATCAAATACTCAATAATCAAAACTCATAACAATTCATTAACACAAAATAGCTACAAATCAATAAATCTCAATTCAATCAATTATATCTCTAAGTAAATGTCCAATCTCTCTCTTAGACATAACTTAATTCATTATTCATCTCTTTTGCTCAATGATTACATCTCATGTATCAAGGCATGGTCATTGAGATTTTTCAAGTCTCAATGTCGTCCTTGAATTCCACCATTTAAACGTGCTCAATGAAACACACTCACGTGTCTCAACGACATTACTCAACTATACTCATTATTTAATTCTCAAACACAATGAAATATAGTACTATCTCAAGTAACCATTACTTACCTTGGCAATAGGATGATTAGCTAATTCCCGCTAATGTCTCAATTGACTCTCTTTGAATTCACCTATTCATACAAGCATACACACAAAGATTACTCACCACATAATTTCTCAATAACTCATTGTTAACTCATTCTCATCTTCCAATTAGAGTCGCATACATCAAGTAAATGTTATATTGCAATAACATCATATTATCAATCAACTCGAATGGTTTCATCCCTAAACATATAACGATTCAACTAGACACATTCTATCTCTTTTTCATGAAATTCTCATATAAATCTCAACTAGCTCATTTAAGTCTCATATTAAACATGAATACGTATCAACATCTTCAATGGCACTCGATTTATATAAACTCATTACTAGTTCTTAATTATCAAAACTCATCAAACACTAACTCTTGCAACTTACTACAAGTTAACAATCTTATTTCAAAACTCATAAAGCTTACATGTTCATGATTAATTAGATGACAATTAGCCATATAAACACTACAACAACATCTCATCATCACTAATAACCTCTCTAATTACTCAAAATTCCAAACATAAAGTTCAATAGCAAATTTCATCTCCTCTACATATGATTATCTCATTTGTGTTAAACTAACATCATTTAACTCATAAACATATACAGTAGAAATCATCAATCTCTCAAAAACCCCACTTAGGGTTCATCTCATAAGTTCATCAAAACATCAAATTGAAGGGATCAAAGTATTGTTCTTACCTTGGAGAGGATAGAAACGAGTTTAGAAGCTTAGAAACACAAAGATTCAACCTCAATATTGTGTGATTTCATCTTGTTCTTCACTTCTTTCCCGTTCCCTCTCACTGTCTCTCTTTTCTCCGTGTTTTGAGCCAAACCCACGCCCCATCCCTCAATTATTGGGGTGGGGGTTTAATTAGGTGTATCCGACTTGGACTATTGTTATAATACACCCCTCTAGTTCGGTATTAAAGTTTTAAAACCGTAAAAACTCGTTTTCTCTGTTTTAAACTCTTTACTCAAATAAAAACGTAAATGCTCGATATAAAATATTATTTACAGGTTAACTTTTTTAAACTTTAAAAATCACGAACATACAAAATTTGGGGTGTTACAAGTACTACTAGTGTCATTTTGTGTAACGATATGATTTTGTTTTTGTGATGTTAAAAAAACCGATACTCACTTTAAATAAAATAATATTCTTCGAGGACCATTAGCAGCAACTATCTAATAGTATAAGGACCACGTATGACATATCCCATAATCACCTGAAGTCTGAACCATACAATTCTCCCCTTTATCAAAATTCAAAACCCCCGTTAAATCTTCACAATCCCACCACCACTAACCACCATGTCGCCGCCGTCTCTTCTCCAATTCCGTCAAACACTCGGTCCCCCACAACCACCACAACTAAACACCTTATCCTTCTCATCCACAATCACACCCGACCCAACCCATCTCTTCCTCAAATCAGCCTTTACCAATCTCTCAATCACAAATCCACCAATTTCAACCATAATCCGGATGGGCGGCGGTCCGAGAACGTACCCCGGCGGCGTATCAAAATGGCAGTGGAAACGTATGCAACAGAAAAAAGCCAAACAGCTACTTAAAGCACGTCTCGCACGCGAACGTCAAATTTACGAAATGCGAAAAAGAGCCGAATTAAACGCCGCCGTTTCGGAACTCGAACGACCGTGGGAAGTCGTTGAAACGGCGCCGAAATTGTTCTCGACAAGTGCTGATGAACAGTTGAAGGTTTTAGCGGACCGGTTTCAGAAACCGGGTGGGTTTGATTTGTGGTCGGAGAAAGATGGGCCGCAGTTGTTTGAAACTAATGGGATTACGTCAGCAAGGTTTTTTCCTAAAGGTGTTGTGCATAGTGTTAAACCTTATGGGAGAATTACTGATGGGGGTTCGGGTCAAGATTCGGATTCGGGTCTAGATGATGAGGAGTTGAGAAATGTGAGTGGGAGATTTTGGAAAAGGGATAGTGAGAGGGGAAATGGTGGGAGAAAAGAATCGGGTTTGAAGTCGAAAGTGTTTGATATGAATTTGCAAGATGATGGGAGTTACGGGATATCGAAGAAGCAAATGGAGAATGAGAAGATTAGAAGACGGGAGAGGAAATGAAATCGGATTACGGTTTTGGTATGTTTTTTAATATCTAGAACAGTATATATGTGTATGAAAGCTGTGTTGTAGCTAGCTAGCTAGATTGATGCAACTAAGTTATGAAAATATGTTAGTTTGTAGTGTTAATGAATCGAAAGATATTATGATGGCAATTTAGATTATGACTTGTTTCGTGTGTTGCTTAATTTTAAGAAAGCTACGAAAACGAAAGATAATGTATTTGTAGACAATGGATAGAAGTTAGAACACACTGCAAGCTTGATTAACTATTATGAAGATGCAGCATCAAATACATGAATTTTTTATATGCAATTTTAGGTATAGCAGAATCAGAATAATATCGCCACATAGATTTGGTTACAGGATATGTTAGAACAACAAAACGGTAGCTAAAATGATAATAATATAATTAAGGTTGTCTCGTAATGTATTTGTGTGACATTGAATAATAATCCTTCAAAGGTTAAAGACTTTTTAACATGTTCTTGACTTCTTGATGAATTGAAAAATCAATAATTAAGCGAATAAAAGAGTGTACAGATTTAGAACTGAAACATATAATTTGTTTATATGCATTCTTAGGTATAGCAGGATCAGAAATAATAATGACACAAAGTTTTGGGTACAGGAGGCAAGGAGAGGTAATAGGTTATGATTTGCATATAATTAAGGTTGTCCTGTAACATTTTTGTTTGACATCAAATAAGAATTCATCATAGATTAAAAGACTTCCTTAGCATGTGCTTGATGAGTTGAATAGTCAATAGTGAAGCGAACACAGAAGAAGATACAGGTTTAGAACAAAATCATATAGGTGAAGAAAGAATAAAAGCTTATAGAAGTTGATCACATGATGCTTTTAGCTTTCAAAACTAAGCACACGTTAGGTAATCTGTGCAACCTACATATGCTAGATTTGTCATATCAAACACGTCAAGTTAATATATAAATCTTATTATTGATATTTTCTTCCAAATTTCTTCACTGATTAATCACAAAATCATGTTGCTATATATGTAAATTAGATGAAGTTTATCAATGTTAAATTTGGCTATATAGATTGCCATCGCTTTTTGAAGATTCAAAGTTTTTGCTGTAATTTTTGGATTAAGAAAAGCAACAACTACAATTCTGGTATCTTCAATCAGAAATAAACTGGTGTGAATGGGTTTACATGGTTTCACTTACTGAAATGACACAGGAACATAGAGGCAAGTAACTTGGTTGATAATCCCTGTAACCTGACTTTTTTCTATAATATATATATATATATATATATATATATATATATATATATATATATATATATATATATATATATATATATATTAAAGCTGAATTGTTATTGAAATTGTCATTTTTTGTGCAAGCTAAGAGGTTTATTTTTTTTATTTATCTATAATAAGAATATCTTATGAGCTTATGTATGACCAAAGCAAGCATTCTTAAAATTGATTTTGTATTAGCTTATGAGCTTATAGTGGTAAAATGACCAAAAGGGTAACATCTTAAAAACTTGTAGAAGAACAAAAAAGAAGATAGGAATAAAGTTGTAAGTTGATACATAATATTAGAGCTTTTGCACTCGTCTGTTTAATGCAAAACTGAACCATAACCGAAAATTTCAGTTGGTAGTGACTGATTAGCTTGGTTGATAAACTGTAATGTGAAACAGGTTTTTGTTATGGGGTGGGTCAGTTATCGGTCAACCGAAACTGTCCAGCCCTTTTTTTGTCTGCAGAATCTGTTTTCTGGCCCAACCCAGCCCATTTTACAGCTCTAGTTTTGCTGCAATTTTTAAAGTCTAAAACTGCTCTTTCTTATAACCCATAATGGGGCAGATTTGACATAATATGTCCAGGATTTCATGAGGAAACACTTACAACAGTGAGTTTGAAATTTCATATAAGGAACATATACTTTATGCTGGGCAATCAGTTAATACCGATTCTATAACCGAAAGCATTCTGCCGACAGTTGCACTAAATGGTGATGGCACCTGACACAACTTCACGAACAGTCCCCAGATGAATTACATCTAACTCAATCCAAGACCATCGGTATTTCTTTCTCTGTAATTTTAATGTTAGCTTGTCTAGCTTTGTGTTTGGCGAAAAATTGAAACTGATTTTATTTGTGTAAAGGGTACAGTATCTCATCAAGATATATTATTTTGGAATAATTAGAGTGTGCATACTTGGCCAATGAAATCATCTTTATCTTGATGCCTTTGGGAAGACTGTTGTTGACATAGAAATACCAACTCTTTTATCTAAATACATAATCGCCCATTTGCGAACCATCAAAACATATAAATACTACCAAACATAATTCCCGTGTGGTAATATTCAAGTCTGAAAAAAAAAAAATTATACTTGTCTCTGGTTCCAATTAATGTCCATATGATAACTAGCATGAAACGGCCAGATAGATATATATCATTTTGCCACTCTAGTTATCTCCACCCATTGCTGAAAGCCTCGAGCAACCAGGCCATAAGAGCAAAGGGTGTGGTGTCAGTGTTCTCGGACAGTGTTCTGGAGAATGTTGAAGGTGAAGATTTTGTGGTGGGGTAAAACTGAATTCTCAGTGTTCTGAACGTTCTGGAATTTTTTATTATTTGTTTTATTTGATTTTTTTATTATTTGTTTTATTTGATTTTTTAATAAAGATAATTGTAAGAAAGTAAATAACTTATTCCTCCATTTTAAAGAAGATGATGACTTGACTAAGAAAGTAAATGACGAAAACAATTTATATACAATTATTGTTTGGCCACCCGTGAGTTTACATGAAAATGAAAACAAACACTCATCTCAATCATCATATTTATTTTTTTGTCATCTATACAAGAAAAAAAAACAAAACACAATCAAACACAACCTGTGAACTTGTGAAAAAGTAATTAAAAAACCAACAAATAGACTTTGAACGCCGGATACAACAATGTCTTGATTGGAACGGTGAAGCCAGAACATCGAAAGAACACTGAGGAGAACACCGAGGCGGGGTGGGAGAACACCGAGCCTCAGTGTTCTCGTATGAGAACGTCCATGCCACGTATGACGGCACCGTGTGCTCTAAGCTCTTGTTTATGTGACAGCAAGCCTTAATAACCATCCTAGAGCTACGTGTCCCTCTCATTGCACTTTGGCAAACACTACTAAAGTCTCGACTCAAGCTTCGCCAGGACCTGCAATTTTTGGACAACAATAGGCGTCCAAAAGAATATTTCTGGTTGTGTCACCATGGATTGTAGGGTCTGCACTCCTACTTTAGGATAGCGTAGCTCGTTTCCATACGTTTTCAGTGGATGGCATTTGAACAGTGCATAGAACACTGTGAAACCTAATGTATCCATTTGATTGTTTGTTGAGCAATCCTTCGTCATCCCAAAGAACTAGATGAGATGAGATGCTTACACGCACAATATGAAGCTTTTTTGTATTTACAGTAAGCAGGGTCAAACGGAGCGTATTTAATTACAACTTGTGTACACTAGAAGAACGAAACAAACAATTATATGAGCCAAAGAAGGTTAAAATAACATAGAGGCACATCATCGTGTAAACGGGTAAACCTATGAGGTTTTTCCCTGGGGAGGGAGAATATTTCTACTCAGATGTACGCGGCCTAACCGAGGTACCCCAATGACCTTTCTGACCCTTTCCGTGGCCATCCCTAGATGTGCATCTAGTGAGGTTTTAACTTGAGACCTCTTGTGAGGTTATCAAGACGCCAACCACTAGGTCGCCTTAGTGATAGTTAGGCACATCATGTAACAGTCCATGTTAATGTTTAAGAATCACTAATGGATTAAGGACGTCCTGAATATTTTCTTGGTAAGACAGATCTCGAACAAGAATGTTGTTGATGGGAAAACGTAAAAGATTTATTGGTTCATAGAGTTGGTGATGATGTTCAATTAAGCAAACTATAGCATGCTTGAAGTGCTAAATGTCCTAGCTCGATAAGCATAAACTTGCATCAAGAGGCATGAATCGCTACCCATGTTAAGGTATAAATAAATGACACGTCAACTTGGTCATGATATGCCTTAAGTGTTGAACCTAACAATTTAACCTCACTTATAGAACTTGGTATTTGTATAATCATCGAACCTCATTTATCGTTGGTTTGTCACTCAAACACAAATGCGCATAGGTAATCGAGATGACAAGTTCTGTATAGCATACTCGAACACTCTCATTCTTAACAAAAATGAATCAATGATCAATTAATAGGAACTGAGCCGGGTAGCCCTCTTCCATACATTGGAAGGTGCCCCCAACTTGATTAGTTCATGTGAGCTATGGTTGACTTTGCTCATATAGGCTCATTGATGCGCTAAGCTTGAGCTATACAAGGCTTAACATTACTTTTTCTGTCATTTCCGTTTCCCTTATATTATCGCCTTCCAGTTTGTTATTGGTATCCTATTCTGCTTGGTACTTGAAACAGTGTTCTGTTCTTTCATTTTTTCGTCTGACTAAAGGAAACTTTAATTACTTTGTGATGTAATATAAGAATCTGATGCAACAAACTGAATTTAACAAAAAGGTGGCATCCGAATCTAGTTAATATCTTTTCAATACTAATGGTAATGAACTAATGACTGAACACAAATCTTCCATGACGAATATTTTGACCTATGTGATTGTTGCAACCGTTGAAACTGTGAACTGAATACGAACATAGATAGCCCTACAGTTTGCTTAAGTTTGTTACAGATTTTGGAGAATTTTTGTACCTTACACTAAATACCAGCTTCATGCTATATAATTCATCCCAGTAGCTGAAGTGCCAAAAGTTGTAGTATAAAAAGTTAGAGAAGGTCTGGTGATTCTTTGTGTTCCTGAATTTGTGTCACAAGTTCACATTTGATTTCTTGATTCATTACATAGTCAAATGACATAGTTAAATTGTTGTTTGACGTAATCTAAAAACCTATACATGACTGTGGCTATATGTCTATGGATTGTCAAATTTGATGAAAAAATAGCCTAACAGAATGGATGTGCATAACGTTGACGTCTAGCAGATCAAATTTACACTTATTTTAGTTTGAATACCTGTTGAGCTTGATAAGTTCATCATGACAAAGAACTAGATTATATGCAGTCCATTTCTGCTCAAATGTTTATATGCATGCTTAGCTATAGCAGGATCAAAATAATGAAATATATCGGCTTGTTAGTGTATGAGAAGGACTACAAGTTCAAATCAATTTGTTAAAATATTAGTTGATGAGCTAAAACCTAATATAAATCATACCCAAATCCATATCAATACAAACAACTGACCCATTGTGGATGGACATGATCATCTGATCATAAATTTGTTATTTTCATTCTTCGTATTTAGGTCTTCACACTTCCTATATGTTCCTACCTGCAGTGTTCAAATTAACGGCCTCTAGAACGAGTTGTGTATATGAAAACGTATTTATTAGTTGAGAAATAGCATTTCTCATGTCATATAGATCACCATGATAAAGTACTTATCTAGCTATCTAGCTCTGCTTTTCTCTTGACCCATTTGGGTCAGGCCTCTTACGTGCTTTCAGTACTCGATTATTCTTAGTACTCGATTATTCTTAGAAATTGGTTACGACTAAAGATTAAGGAGTTTTCTTTGGTGTGGTTAGGGGCTATTCACAGTTCGGATAAAACCGGATTATCTAATTGGATTATTCGGATTGGACCATATGGTTTGGATAATTGGATTTTTAGATTGGTTCGGATCAAAACCAAACTTATTATTTTGGATCACGGATTGGTTTTGGTTAGTAAATTACAAACCAGATAATCCATAAAAACCAAATAACAAATAAATACTTATTTTTCATTCATTATATGTATACATGCACATACAAAATAGTTTACTAACTTATTACGGAGTAATATTTAATAAATATCCAAATATAATAGTTAGTTTATAGTTTACAAAATTGTTTACTTATATATATGTAAGTAATTTATAGTTTCATTTTGCGTTTTACTATTATATTACACACACATGTATATGTACTGTGAGGTTCAAATGGGAACCATCCATTCTGTATAAGTTTATTATAATATCTAACATATTTTTAGTAGATATAATAAATATCTATATATGTGTATGGATATCCAAAAACCAAACCGATCCATCCAAATAGTAATTCGGACGGATTGGTTCGGTATTTGAATTTGTTTGGACGGATCGGATTCATATTTTCGAAACCATAATCCATTTGGATTCATGTATATGGATCGGTTTTGAACCGATCCATCCATTTGAACAGCCCTAGGTGTGGTAATTTGATGAATGAGTAGAAGTTGGAAAATGAGACAAGATTATGATGTTTTCTTTGGTGTGGTTAATTTCTCTTGTAACTAATCGAGTTTGCATTTGACTTTTGTAAAATCATGAGCACCAATGATTAATGATATAATTTTAAATTAGCAACTTTGTTACCATTAACTAAATAAAATCATTATAAAAATGTACCGAGTGGCTTATAAAGTTATTAATCAAGTAATCAAGTGCACCACAAAATGCACATATTTTGTGACCTTCAAATGGAATGGTGACATTTATCTTCATGGTCACTAAAAAGTCAATTAGAATCATAAGTCAACAACACTATGAAATTGTTACTAGGCATACCAAGGCAATTACCAAAACATCTCATGGCTTTATTGTGGAAGTCACTTTTTGTTACACGTTTTAAACATGTGTTATGAAAAAAGAAAATTGGAATAAAAGCATCACTATCATAAGTTTTTATAGATAAAAAGATAAGACATTTAGACCCACATTCTTTTAATAAAACTAGAGTCTCTTAAAAGTGGATTATCGAATGTCACGAAAAAGTATTTGTTGTTTCTTTGATTTTCTAGCATTGGTTAGTTATATAGAAAAGAAGGATGAAAAATGATGATTATGTGCCCGCGCGTTGCGACGGGAGTTAATAGAAGAATAATTTGTTTAAGTGGTTGTTTAGGTTTTTAAAAGATAAACATATCAATGACCATTATTGTTTTGGTTGCATAACTTACATAATTGTAAGATTCTAAAATCCTGTAAAAATGATAACATAATAATTACAATAATATATGGAATATTTGCAGTGAAATAGATAAATTTTATGTATATGTCATTGTTAATTGTATAATACGAAGAAACTCAAAGGTAGAACGGTGATATTTAAAAAACATAATACAGAGTAATACCTAATATTATAAAAGGAAATAGTAATTATTTTAGTTTCTAACATGTGCTCTATAGATACAACAGAAGTAAAGTCGTGAGCTCAGCGTAATTGTTTATGTTTCCTTTTCAGGTTGTCTCAAATTAATTATCCATTACTAAATATTTAGGGAAGTTTGATTGAGATTGCAATATCACTCTTACTTGAAATTATTATTATTACAAAGTTGAAAAAAAAGGTAATTAATTAGGGGTAAAACAGTCATTGTGCAAAATATAAAAAAGAGAAAATAGTAATTTTAAATATTTATTAAACTGTCTATTCTTTTTTCGCGTGATAATTATTTGATCGGGGATGATAGGGGAAGGGGTCATATGAGGAGAAGGAGGAGAAGTTTTATTTGTAGCCATTGGATCATCTTTTGGGTTGGATCAATGGTTAAAAGGGATGGCAATTTTGTAATTACTTTAAAAAATAAGGGTATTAGTTAACAAAAAAAAACATAACATTAATTTTCACTCCACACCCCTTCCACTATTTAGACTTTTACATGTTAACCCTTCCATTTTATTTTCTTCCCCCTCCTACGTTCTTCTTCCTCCAACCCCACCTACCACCACCCCACCACTTGCTGCCACCATCTGACTGCCGCCGGCAGCCACCGCCGGATTCCGACCGCCGAAAAAAAAAATTTCAAAATTTTTTTTTTTCAAATTTTTTTTTTTTCAAAAAAATTTTTTTTTCAAAAAATTTTTTTTTTCAAAAATTTTTTTTTTTCAAAATCTTTTTTTTCAAATTTTTTTTCCCATAAATTTTTTATTAGATATAGTATTCCTTTTCCTACTGCATTTTTAATAAAACTATACGTTTTTTCCACTGCATTTTGTATATTATTGTTAATTAACTAAAACTTGTATATATTTTACCGCATCTTCTATACCCAACGTCAACAAAATACCTTACAAATGGATAATATATATAATCTAAAATACAGTAAAAAGAGAACAATATGTCCTAAATGATGTATATGCAAAATGCAATAAAAACAACAATATGTATTATACTTTAATAAAAAATGCAATACAAATCGATAATATGTAAAATACAAAATGCAGTACAAATCGATAATATGTAAAATACAAAATGCAGTGAATAACAAACAATATATAATGAATGAAATATATGAAAAATGCAGCAAAAATAACAAAATGCATTGAAAATAACAAAATGCATTACAAATAGATTATGTATAATATAAAATGCAGTGAAAATAACAAAATAAAGTAAAAAAATAAAATGCAGTACAAATAGATTATATATAATATAAAATGCAGTAAAATGAACAATGTGTACTAAATAAATATATGCAAAATGCAGTAAAAACAGTAGTATGTATTATACTTTCATACAAAATGCAGTAAAAATGGATCATATGTATAATATAAAATGCAGTAAAAAATAAACAATATGTAATATATGAAATATATGCAAAATGCAGTGAATAATAATAAAATGCAGTGTAATTTTAACAAAATGCAGTAAAAAATATATTATGTATAACTTAAAATGCAGTAAAAAACAAACAATATATATAAGATTGAGGTGTATAAATAAAATGCAGTAAAAACGAACAATATCTACTAAACATATATACAAAATGCAATAAAAATAATAAAATGCAGTACAAAGTGATAATATGTAAAAAAAATTGGAAAAAAAAATTATGAAACAAAATTTTTATTTTTTTTTAAAAAAAAAAATTTTAAAAAAATGAATTTTTTTTTTCCGACGACCGGTGGCGGCGGCGGCGGGGGGGTGGCGGCGACGGGTGGCGGCGGCGGCGGGTAGCAGCAGCTAGTGGTGGTGGGTGGTGGAGGGGAGGGGTGGGTAGGAAGAAAGTAGGAGGGAGTAGTGTACACTATTAAAAAGGTGGAGGGGGTAAAAATGAAAATTTGAAAATTCTTCTCCTCCTTCTCCTCAAATAATACCTTCTCCTCTGAACTTTACCCTAATTATTTTGGAACGAAATATATATTCTAACATATTAATATATATTTAATTTAATAAGATACTGAAATATATATATAAAGAAAGAGAAGCTTCCTTGATTACTATTCATAGGCCCATACTGTTTGATATATAGGAGAATGTGAATCTTTAGTATTAGTATCTTATGTAAAAGAAAAATGCAACTTAAGATTTCGTCATATCTTGTTGATATAAAATATGTGTTCATATATAATTTTGAGCTGAGATGAGTTTATTCGGGATTAAAAGTGACACGTAGCATAAACTTAATTAAAAGTGACACGTAGCATAAACTTTTTCGTGTATAATTAAAGGGTAAATAGCCCAAAAAGATAACGTAAAGTCCTAAATTTCCCAATAAGGGGAATATCACTTTCCCCATTGCCCAAAAACGACCCTTAAATCTATTTTTTGCCAGAAAAGGATTCATTTTGTCAAAAAATTTAAATTAAGGGGAATATCACCCGATCAAAGTTGTTTTTATAGAAAATTAACTTTTGAAATGACTTGCTAGGGTTCCTGTATATCCAAAAAGTTCACATTCTTGCATCATGAATACACAAACAATCTTCAATCTCACGATTCGCCATCTTTTAAATACAAATTTGTCAGTTCAATTTTGGAGCCTTAAGTAACCGTGTTCATGACTCCAAATATTTTAAACCCTAATTTGTAGTATGAAGTGTTTATAAATGGCAAGCCTCGACTTTAATTGGCCTTAATTTTGTTAAGTAAAAAAATTGATCTAGCGATATTCCCCTTATTTAAGATTTTTGACAAAAGCAATCCTTTTTGGGCAAGAATAAAAAACATGGATCCTTTTTGGACAATGGAGAAAGTGATATTCCCTTTATTGGGAAATTCTGAATTTTACATTACCTTTTTGGGCTATTTGCCCATATTTAAATAGTCTCTTTAATGTATGCTTCAATTTAAAAAATGATTAAGAGTACAACGATTGGGTAAGACAAAACGTCACCGTTCAAGCACATGAATTTTGGGATTCAACGTTCACAACTCCCCGTCGGCGTTTAATGTCGCCATTTGAAACAAAACGCCGTGTTCAAGAGTTTACTTTTTATTTTTCGTTTCATTTAATTTGATTGGTTCAAAATAATTTTGTGGGCCAAATTGAACTCCGATTTGAACATTAATATATTTACGGATATGCTCCATCATATTGTATTAGTGTGTACTAAAAGAAGTTGTTACAATAACTACGCCGTAATTTCATAACTTGAAAGCCTAACAACGATCCAAGAGTCCTTTTGTAAGCATACTTCTACTTAATTTTATAATTACAAAAGGCGTATCATGTAACTTTGGCTTTTTGTTGTATAGGTAGTTTGGAATTGGACTAAATGATGTAGATAAGTTGTTTATCCGAACTAATTATATCTTAAGTTCTTAACAAGGCTTGTTTAGCCGGTTAGCCCTTTTTTAGGGAAGACACCAAGGTCGAGTTGATGAGATCCTAATCATCTTATCGTCTCATGTCCAAGTCTAACTTTGCAAAAAGTAAAGCCTAGCCTTCATTCCTTTTGGCTTTTAGCTTCGTCTCTCTTACCTACGATCGAACACATGAAAAACATATCGATTTTGAAGATATCATTAAAGTTGTTCTTTCTGAAGTACCTATGGAGAACCCATAAGCACATACGTACATGTAAGATGATTGTGACAATTCTTTTCTAAAATGATAATTAGTAAAGAGAACAAATGATTCTTAAACTTGTTCAAATGGAATATAAACTAATAAAAACAATTAATAAAACGTGACATATTGATAATGAATCTTGTTAAAATGGTTAAGTTTAACCATCATATATGCTTGTGTTTTATCACTTAATGTTTATTGAATTAACGTACTTCATGTTAACTTAGTACACGTGTATTATGGTCTATATAGAGTAATGCTATACATGACTAATTACACAGACCTAAAAACATAGATACTTAAAGTTAGTGAATCCACAAAAAGAAAATAGTGAAATGAGCATGAATTATTTCAAACCACAACTTTAAAAAATTAAATAATCGAGTTGCTATCAAAGGATGAATGGTTCTCCTTTTGAATCATTTACATATGCTCTTTTGCTTCCTGCAGCCTATGTATATACAATCTCTAAACACAGCTGTAACTTTTTATTATGATTATTATTCTAGTAGTATTAAACAACATAAATCTCATCAGATATATAACTTGGTGTGTGGTTAGCTAGGTCATACTACTATACGTAACTGGTAATTAACGAGTTAGATTTGCTTATCGAAGATTTTAGGACGAATGTAGGACAAAGTAACTCACTAAAGCTAGTCACATATCTAGAAAATAGTTGGGGTGCACCCCTTGTGACGGTCCCAGTTTCTTTTTTCAGGATGATCTTTCCTTTATGGCCGTTTTCTGGAGTAATTTAATTTTGTCAGTCGTGATTGTATATGTCTGTTTTATTTTAGATAGGTTTGCAAGTGTGTTTCGTAGTCGATCAGATGTCTTTCAGATTGTTTTGGTGGCTTTAATTGTCGGCATTTTGTAGATCTTTTTGGTTGTGTGAAATGTACAGAAATAGAAGTGAAACTTTTGTAGGTTGTATGCCAATTGTACATAGAAAAAGAAATGAAAGTTGAAGAATGTATGTAAACGGCACACGTGAGAGTTGAAGTAATAGGTACCTGAGTATATATTAGGTTAAGTGCGCCAAAATGCAATAAATAAAGGTTTGACGTTCGTATTGTGTATCTAACAATTCGGACATTCGTACGGTATTTTTTCAACGGTTCATCTATATAGCGTGTCATGTGGCATACTTAGAAGTTGACACGTCGCCAAAATGTATACAATGAAAAGAAATAAGAAGTTTGTTACACACAATATACGCTCGAATAGTTAAGTACACGCTACGAATGTCGAACCTTGATTAATTGCATTTCTCTACACTTGACCCCTACATATTTGTGTGTTTGATACATATATTAGAACTTTGAAATGTTAAAAATAAAAATAAAAACTAAAAAGTTTCATTTTCAACCTTTCTAAAGAGGTAAACTTTTTAATGTTAAGTTCTTTTAGTAATTTGTTATCAAGCTATTGGTGTCTCTACAGTCCACACCACCCATTCCACACTGGACCGATAATAATTCATCCAGTGTGCAAGGATGTGCATGTTAAAACAATTTTCTGACGCTTTCAATGCTCTTATACGAGTATATAAGTTTTTACACTCTCATATCAAACCTTTGCGGTGCTATCATTTTTATGTCAATAACTAGTTTTATCCAAGAATAACGCATTGGAAATCTTGGAATATAAACTTTTCTTTGGTGAATCGAATCCCCCACTAATTTTGGAAATAAAATATTTTTTTATTATTAATTAAATCTGTGTACTTTCCAAAGGGGATGGTGGGAGATATAACTCATAAAGAATGATCAAATCGGAAACTCAACGTTAAAAGACATGTGAATAGAGAAATGCCGACATCCGCCAAAACTATTCCAAAGGCCCTCTTCAACGTGTGTTATTATGACATGTTGAAAATTTGAGCAAGATCAAATACCCTCGGTGGGTTGAAGATGTAGACGTGGCAGATTTTCGCTCAAAAAACTCAAATTATGTAAAAAGAAAAAATAAAGATATTAATGATATTCTATAAGTATTGTCCTTTCAACATCTTAAAAAAAAAAAAATCTTTTTGCCTCTTCAATTAATCTTACACCCTTATAAAAGGTTTAGTACTTTTCTGTAGTGCCTTAATATTTAAAGAACGAAAATTACTTGAATACCCCTATATTCAATAAAATAGACTAAACTACCCCTAGCTAATTTTAGAAACAATTTACAATATTAATAAATAATTTCCATAAATAAATAAGTGTACATTCGGAAATAACCCAAACTCATAAATAAAATGAATTGTGAATAAGAGAATGCAATTATACATACACAATTAATTTTAAAAACCAAAAAATTTGGACAACATATAATGAAATTTAATTTATTTATAGAGTAATACTATATAATGATATTAAACGGAATAAGTAGTTAAGTACCCCACTGCTTTGCGCGGGTATCTGCTAGTATATCTTAATTAGCTCCACCCATGAATGGTGGATCTCAATAATCTTAGACAAATTTCAGTCGTGACTGACCGTCATGCATGATTCATTGTTATATCAGAATGACTGGTCCACAACTGCAAAACTGACCACGACTAGTTGTGACTCTACTAGTTTTTTGAACTTCAATTTTGCTTATAAAGACAGGTGATACTAATTATATTATCCAAAAATATAAATAAATGAAAAATACATATATGTAAGTTAATTATTTGATTGTTCAAATAAAGTCGCAGAGCGAATTTCACTTATATCGTTGCAAAACTTCGAAATTACACCAATATCCTTACAAACTTTAAATATTACATCAATATACTTACAAAACTTTAAAATACACATATATATCTAATCTAAATAAAGAATTAAATCATATTTAGTTTTAACTACTAAAACTCTCATCGAAAATTTAATTGACCTATTTACCATTCTGCTATAAAACACCCACCGTGTCTCTATTACAAAATTAACCAAAATTACACCCTGTTTTGCTAGTTGTTAATATCTCATACAACCATAGTGCTAAATCGATTTAATAATTATTTAATATTCTTCATAAAATAATATTTTACAGCAAATAGGAAATAGGATTGAAAACAACATATTTGGTCTCAATATTTCAATCCGGTCTTCAAGGGAGACGATATTGAAAAAAATTCATGATATTAAAATAAATTCTTATGAAGAGATAGTGGGATGGGCCGATAGGCAACAAGGAAAGGTTCTGCAAACGTTAAAATAAGGTTAAATGTTCAATGGAGAAGGAGGGTAAACATGTCTATTAACATAATAATTTATATTTGAATAGAAGTTTTAATAGTTAAAATAATTTAAAACTTATTTATTTGTTTTATTTAGATATATATGTGAATTTTAAAGTTTTGTGATGACAATGATGTTATTTCAAATTTTACAATGATATCGGTGTAATTTAAGATGGTTGTGAGAATATAGGTGAAATTCTCTTATCATGTATGTCTAATATAAACAATCGGCAAATGATATTTTCACCATTTAAATTGATAAATCCACTACAAGTATGCATTAACAGGCTGTATAATACAATCTGTTAATGTTTGCTTGGGATGAATTTATCAAATTAGATAGTGCATTTATCATCACCCAATCTTTTACGTCATTTCAAATAACCAGTGTGTCATCCACAAACTAAACAGAACCATCAAGCTAATGCTACTCCCACTAATCTTTTTATTTATAAATTCCCTTTTTTAAAGATACATAAGAAATATTAATGTGTAATTCATATTGACAAATCTTAAACTTTATATTTCTTAACTACTTACCATCTATCATGTTGACCAGTTTATACAAGTGTGTAATTGGAGTTGAACGTACGTATGCATAAATTCATTTAGGCATCCAACTTCGATTATACGTACAATCTCATGCTAATTAGAAAACCAAGTCATAATCAAGGCCGTCGTTGATGATAGGCGAGGTGGTCGACCATCCAAGGCCTCCATATTATAGAGGCCTCAAAATATGTGTGTATGTGTATATGTTATGTGTGTGTGTTATATATATACGCACAGGGGCGGAGCCATGTACAAGGTAGGGGTAACAGTTGTTACGGGTCCATTCTCAATATGAAGTGTAATTTTCTTATGAAAAATAACATTTTTAGTTGTATTTTTTGTTCCGCTACAAGTTACGAAAATTGGGATACCATTACTACCGGTCATTCTAAATTTTGGATCCACCACTGTATACGCATAATATGATTGTTAATTGGAAGAAAAACAAGAATACGCTCTAGTTGTTTCCAAGTTAATTGATACAAACAAAAATAATTATTAATAAAAACTTATAGTTGCTAGATATGGCTAGGGCCTCTTTTCGGCAATTACTCAATTATTCTCAGGGCTTTCGAAAACTCAGAGACGACCCTGGTAGTAATTAAGAGCATTGTATATTCATGACATATCATAATTGTACTTGAATGGACGACGATTTGTACATTTTCATTTTCTAGTGCTATACATGCAACATCAAATATATATGCTTTATAGACTTACACTGTTGTACAGTATAATACCATAAATCGTCTTCGGTGATGTACGCCAAAAAGATAACGATATACGAATCACTACCCTATTTGAATATTTAACAAAACTATGCATAATCCCAAAAGAAAAGAAAATGTTTTAGTTTGACGGGATACAATAAAGTGGTGACGGTGATACAATCAACTCAAGGGTCTATGAATGAATTGACATGTTTTGACCATTAATAGTTACTATTACATATAGAATGCATATCATATTTAGTGGTTAGCATAATGTTATTGGTTATCCCAATTAGGCATATTTTAATTCAAAGCCATCATCATATCATATATAGAAACTTTATCCCAATAAAATCCACGACTTCGATATTTTACATTAAACTACTGTTCTTTATATCGTGTTGGTGCCTAAATTTGATTGTTCAAATGTATGGTGGCTAATTGTGTACATAAATGGATTATTGAGATGTGTGATGGCTAATTATGTACATAAATGGTATATAAAACTCTTTCTTTGTTTTCTCTTTATTATTTAGAAACAGAAATTTTATTAATTAATCAACAAAAGCAATATGTACAAGAAGGCTCCAAAAAGGAACTAAACACAACAAATATACAAGAAATTAAAATAATAATAATAATAATAATAAAATAACGAAGTCTAGTCTGGGTTGAATACTCAAGGATTGAGAATCCAATTAGTCCAATTAATAGCAGCTTTAGTACTTCTATTTTCTAATGGTATAAGCGTAGCCCGTTGAATACATTCCACGAAATATGTCGATCTTCATATTGTATTTTGCTCTTCTCATAATTCCAAGTTGACTATGTTGTAACAAAAAAACATGTCATTCTAGATCACCCCTTTTCAACCCATATATTATCCCTTGCCACTATTTTTCCACATATATTATCGATCATGGAGATATTTTGTAAGCGGCGAATTATCCACCAACTTTCCACAGCTTTTGACACTTGAATATATTATGTTCTACCGTTTATGGTTCATTATCACATAAACAAAACTATATGAGTTTATATTTGATTATACCTCAATTACCTGGATTAATGTGACAAGTACGTCGATTCAAGGAAGCACGCCAAGCATATGAATCTTTATTGTTTTTAATAATTTTCAATCTACATATATTTAACAAACAAGATTTGTTGCTTGTATATTTATCATTTTATAAACAGTAGGAGTAGGAGAAGGTTCAAATAGGAACACTTCTTATGATAGGAATGGTAAGAACATACATTTTTACTTTTAACTTTAAGACTAACCAACTTTTTTGATAAAAAAAAATTATATCAATATTATTAGAATCCTATGCTCTTTAATATGAGATAATTTTTTTTATAAAATATGTGATATAATCATAAAAAAATCTAGTGTGTATCACAAGATCACACATAAAAGTTATGATACACAACTTTAATTTGTATAGCATATATTTTTTAATTTTTTTAAATCGACCTTATATTAAAGAGGATACAATTTGAATAATTTTGGCATAATTCTTTTTATGGAAAAATGTACATATATTGAAATTAAAAATGAAAAATGTCATTCCTACGGTTTCTACGATAAGGAATGATTTTACGACAACCCTCCCCTGTAATAGTATCATTGATATTATATTATTGGAGTACTATTTATAACGGGAAATCTTTGCCCTTTCTCAAAATATAGTTATGCATTTGGCTATATATTTAGACCTTCTTGTCCCAACCTTTCAATACATAATTGGCACGATTTATAACTACTTACGATTATAAACTTATGGTCGTTTAAAATTTACCAATTTATTGCACAATGAGCACGCACGCTACCAGGGCCACAACGTTGCACCATATATGCAACCTCTCAACTATTATACCGTAGTATTTCAACACAACCATCAAATCAACAAATTGACGGGTCAAAGTGTGATAAACACCTAACCCAATGTGTCAATAATTAAAGTTGTGAGTCCAACTATCAATGATGACCATAGGTGTGATTTGTATATGTGATGTGTGATAAATCGTAGAACAGTTAGTTCTAAAAAGATATAATGAAACTATTGTATTTAAACTTACGGTTAAGTACTTTAAAATGTACTTATTTACGATTTGATATTCATAGTATCCAACAAAGTATTCAGACTTTCATAATAAACTTGTTATTTAATGCTATTGCATACAACTTTTGGTACTTAATTTTATATACGTGTCATTTGAAGTACCACGTGACATCATTGCAAGTTGTCACATCACCAAATTACATACAATTGAAACAAATTGAAAGTATATTACACACAATACAAATCTAAATACTTTCTTACGTACTATGAATGTCAAGCCACAAATAATTACATTTTAAACTACTAAACCCTAAAACTTATACAATAAAATAGTCATCTTGTGATCAAGTGCTTATTCTAATTCGTTGATTTTGAATATAAAATGTAAAGGTCAATTAACTTTGTGTATGTGTTTCTAGAGAACTTGTTAGTGGATAGACATAGAGTGATGGACGACACTTGGATTAATGTATACTCAATTGCGGTGATTAATTGAGTGAATCTAGTAATAGTTAAATCACCTACATTTTTATGAAAAAAAACGTGAAAAACATTCTAATCTTCTAATTTCTCTCAAGCGTGTCAAAACCGCGAAATCTGGTGGAAATTGAGTATATAAACATTTATGAAAGTAAGTGTAACTATTCATTTATTCCGTAATATTTAATACGGAGTAGTTGATAGTTGATGAATAGTTACATTTGCATTTTTTTTTCTTTTTTCCCTTTTGTTATTCATAAAATTTTAAATACAAATAATTTTTTTAATAGTAAAACATATGAGATAATTACATGTTTTTTTTTTCTATTAGTGTAGCATGATATTAGTACACAATCTATTTTTTCTATTTTTATACATTAGTATAATTTATAGTAATGATTGAAGGTCAATATCTTTCTTACAATTGTAGATCAATATTTTGTAAATTATTTTTCTTAATCGTATGAAGAAATTCAGGAACTATTAAAATTTCAATATAAATTGGTGTGTGTAAGAAAATGTTTTAAAAATATGTATTTTTAAGAAACTACAATGATCACATATTTGTATTATTACTAGGAAAAAATACTCAATAAATTGTATGAATTTTTATTTTAATTATAAAGGAAAATATAGAATTGTCAAGTAATGACATAGTATATTTAGTAAGTATAAAGTAGAGTTAAGCTATGTATAAAAACACTTGATAAACAAGAGTAAGTATAATCAAAGTTGACATAAATAGTTAATATGGCAGGGGAGATTAAGAGTTATACGGTTTAGATGATGAAAAAATATGGGGTATGTGTAAGGGTTATGTGGTTCTCTGTATATTTATAAAATTGTAAACAACCATAGATCCAACCTTCTTCTCTATATATAAATACAAATTTAAATATTTTATATAATATAAATTAAAATATTAATACATTTGCTTTTATATTTTAATATTATAATATTAATTTATAAATTTATTCATTTAAAAGTATACTTTTATAGATCCCGCCGCAACGCGTGGGTGAGAGATCAAAATCCATAAGAGTGGTCCTTGGACTTGAATTTTTGTAACTTTTTCAAATAAATTTGAATTATATTTATACCTTCGTCAGAAGTTTTTTTCAAAGCCGTCTTTTTAATTTTTATCATCAAAGCAATGTTTTGAAACCTGGGTTGACCCGGCCGTCTAACCGGGTCAACCAGGAGCAGGTTTTCAATGCTTTTCAACTCGGATTGGCCCGACGGATTTTCCGGTTGAAACGTTAACCCTGAACCCGACGGGTTAACATTTTTTTCTTTTTAATTTTTTTATTGTTAACCAATTGACTGAGAAATAAAGGATAATTTCGCTCATATCCTTGTAAAGTCTCAATATTATACTAATATTCCATTAAATGTCAAAATTATCAATATACATATCTTTATTTGAAAATATTAGACTACTAAACTTACATATAGAGTCCTTAATTATGATGTGTAACATATATTTAATATAAAATATTATAAATAATAAAAAGTCTAAACTGGTTGATCCGATAATTCAACCAGTTGAACCGGACTCGGCACTTAGACCGGGTCAACTCAAAACCCAGGTTTTAAAACATTGCATCAAAGTATCTTTTGGAATGACTTTCTTTATCTTTGAGTGGAGCCAACAACTCTCTTCGTCTTTGTGTAGATTAATTACTCTCTACATCTTAATCTTTGTGTAGATTAATTACTCTCTACGTCTTAACTTCTCATACTCACTATATGCAGAATTTGGTATTGGTGTTATTGTATTTATACGATAGTTTTTGTAATCATTTAATGCTTTTCATGTCCACCCCAAGCCTTGCCTTTTCAATTTTCCTTTTCTATTTTTTAATTAATGGCGATAAATTATTGAAATAAAACTATCGGGAAATATTGTTTAGAAATTGATTACTTGGGCGAGTTAAAAAGAACAATAATAAAACCAATGGCTATAGATGGATGCTATTTGTAGTTTCAAATATATACTTGTTCAGTTCGTCCCGTAATAGTATTTTAGTGGTGAGGGACGTGTAGCATAAATGTGGAGGTTATAGGTTCGATCTCCATCTCCGTCTTCAAACTCCTGAAACCATGAGTTACACGATTTACTTCTCTAATGTTGACTGTGAAACCCAACAAAGGATTGGTTTTACCCTTTTCTTGGCCAATTAAAAGAAGAAAAAAAAAACTCAAATATGATTGACATTAATTATTCTCTATTGATGCTCTAAATAAATTTACTACTTCCATATCCATCCATTGTTGTACCATCAAGAAAGGGACAGTCAGAGCTTTTCCAACATTAGTGCACATAACTTAATTTAATATATATTCTTGGAATAGTGTGACAGAAGATATATGTATGTAGTTGTTATCTTAAAGAATTTTACTCTAGCTAGCTATGCATTAACTGGTGTAACATGGTCTTATGCCATTTTTAACTATTCGATTCTTGTGAGATGGAGGACCAATAATGACAACTCAGTGGACGTACACCACGTTTAATTTCTTTTCTTTTTTCCTTCTTTCATTAGTAACCTTTTTTTTTAGATTTTCTCACTATAAATGTGATATAGTTGTGCCAACTATTTTAGGAGTTCTTTGTAATATCTAACTACATGTGCTTAATAGTATAAGAATATAAGACCACTTTCAATGGTGACTAAAACCGACTTTGTCACTTCAATGACATGTCAGTTTTTTTCCAAAGCTGAAGCTGATTGACCCCTGCCATCAGTAACACCGTCAATTTAATTTTTGAGTTCCACATTTAACTATTTTAACTTTACTGATATATACACACAAAAAGAAAAGAAAAAAAAAAAAAAAAAAAAAACTGACCCAACGTCAGATATCTGACGAATCCAACCGGGCACCAATGGGAGTCGTCTAATAAAAGTTTACACTTACTTTTGTATGTGTGTATTTAGTTTTCTCAAATGCTATGATCTAATTAACATATGTATGAAAGTTTCAATTGTGTATATCGAAAATCAATTCAAATACATACGTTATTAGACTAATATAACCGTGCGTGATCTTAATTATCATCCGCTTGTTGTGTAAAACTCGTGGTATTAATCGTGGCCTTACTAGCTTTTGCATATTATTACACTAATTAATCAATCAATAGCTCATATTGTCACACCAACTAATTAATCATCCGGAGTAATTTTTTTGATAGTGTTTGTTATCATGATCGAATAAATTATTGAATTAACGATGAGTGATTATAACCATATACGATCTTAACTATACGTCACTACAAAAAAGTTTTAATATGATTTTAGAAAACGTTTCAATTTTTTCACAATTCTAAATGTTTAAGAGTTTGTTACATTTATAAGAGTTAAAAAATTGTTACAAATCATGACGTTTTTTACACGTATAATTGTATAAAAAAGTTCACACTTATTGATTAGTACAAACATAAACTTAAACACACTTAAGAGTGTGAAGTTAAATTTGTCACACTTATTACCTCATTTCTTCACGCAAGGGGAAGTGTGCGTGAACAAATTGTGTAACACCCCCAAATTTAATGATTTGCGGAAGCATACTTGGGTGTTACTAATCAATATACAAAGCACAAGATATACAGCAAACGACCTCTAAATGAGACGTTTTGTAAAATAATTACATTTCATAATTTGATCGTTTGAAAACTTATAGTTTTCTTTACAAAAATATATATAAGCCTAGAGTCCGCGTATGTGGCGGGAGATTCTATTACATAACCATAGCTACAAAAGATAATGCCAAAGAATCTCCGTTAAATGCAGTTTGGAAATCATGCGACTCTAGCTAGAAATCCTGGAGTGATCCTACTCCGTAAGTGTACCTGAGAATACATGCTAAAAAGGGTCAACCAAAAGGTTGGTGAATCTCACAGGTTTATCAGTAAATAATCAGTTTGAACACAAGATTTCATCAGTAGTGCCCGTAGGCGTATATCAAGTATTTGCAAATCTCGCAAAAGTAAAGTAATCAAGTTATACCGTTGCCATGAGGCTCATAATCGAAGCTTAACCCGTAAATAATCAGTTGCTCCCGTGACATGCTCGAAATTGAGCAAGCATAAGTAAACGAAATAATAGTCGCCCGTTTATACATGTAAATCGGTACGTGGTAGCGCTACTACCCCGGGCAGGGAGGGTCATTTCCCTAATGGATCCATTAACTACTGTTCGCGCTTAAGTCTATAACTAACGATATATGATGGAGAGACTTCAGTAAATAGTAATTAACTCATGCAATTCCGTTTGGTATAGAAATCAGTTTAGTACTTGTGTTCAGGAAAAATAAGTAGCATGTATCTCCCCCAATAAGATAAAACAGTAAAAGTGGGGCCGTAAGACTCACCTGAGTCTTTGCAAGTGCGTTTATATCAATAAACGAGTAAGTAGTATCAACAGTTGGTTCTCCGAACCCGTAACCTCCAAATGCCTAAACACGTAAGGTTAAGTAAGTAGATGTCTCGCAAGATCATCTAGGCTAGTTGTTCATACAACCCAATGTGTCCGAATGTTGGTTTGTTATCGTTTGTATAAAAATGTACGACCCGTTGGTGACGAGTTTGGAATAATAAACTTTAAGTATTATTATCAAATTATTGATGTTTTGCACTTACAAAAGTGTCCCAAAGTGTTTTATAAGTCGTATCGTATAAGGATTTGAGGTTGTAAAAGTTCGACACTTAGTGAAAATGTGAGTTTTCAAGGCTCTGGTTTGTGCGACGTAGCATGCGACGTTGCAAGCGACGTAAGGTGCGACGTAGGCAGGTACGTCGCATAATGCGACCTTCGCAAATCAATGCGACGTAGGGGGCGACGTCGCTAATGCGACGTGGGTTCAGTTTGCGACGTTAAAGTCTACGTCGCTACGCGCGACGTCCGCAAGTTAATGCGACGTAATAGGCTACGTCGCTAGTGCGACGTTGGGATTTTTGTGCGACGTAGGCCGCGACGTCGCAGAGGCCCCTGGCCAGGTGCGACGTAGCGGTCTGATGGCCGGAATTTTTGTCGAAAACGAGTTTTTCGGTTTCCGTTCGGTCCAAAACTTTTACCCAACCCATATATGGACATTTTAAGTGTATACAAACAACAAACAAGTGATAATACTTAAAAACGAGAGTTTTCGGAGTTTTGTCGGAAACTTACAATTTGCCGAAATGAAATTCCGGAAAGATAGGATTGTAGATCGCGAAGTGGTGAACGTTTTTCCTAAAAGAGCTTTGAAATCCGAGGTCGTTTGGCGGTAGTATTTGGCGGTTTTTGGTGGTGGAGGTGTGGTGGTGATTTAGAGAGAAATGAAAGAAAGAGAGTGTAAGAGAGAGAAAAGAAAGAGTTAAATGAAAGAAAGAAGGTGGGATTGGGAGGTTAAGCTCCCAATTTCGCCCCGCGTTTACGCTCCGTGCGGTGTTCGTTTGCTCCGTCGTTTAACGTTAAACAATTATTTTAAACATCAAAGGTACGTTTTAAAATACAAATTATTACGCGAGATTTTATTTAATTATTTTACAATTTGATTTATAATTGAGTTATAAAATGGTAAGTTAGTTTACTTAATTTGCGCGTTTTAATATTTTAAATTATGTAACTTTCTGATTGTACGATACGAATAAATACGAAATATTATTATAATAATATTTTTGACATAACAACGTTATTTAATAAAATTGGTCACCAACGTCCGTATTAAATTGAATCGAAATACATTCGATTTAAATTGCGTACGATTTAACCAAATCGCATTTTCGTATATATATTCAACAATATATATAATTCGATACATAAATTAGCCTAACACAGAACTAATTACATGTATTAACAAAGAATTAGGCACAAATTCTAGTCCTAATTTACCGGTTGTTACATTCTCCCCCTGTTAAAAGAATTTCGTCCCGAAATTTAAGTCGAAGTCACGTTAGGGGTAGAATCGGTGAATAAGTGGGGATACTTGAGTCGTATTTGGTCTTCCCGTTCCCAAGTGAATTCCGGACCGCGCCGCGAATTCCACCTGACTTTGACGATTGGAATACGACTTTGTTTCAGTTGTTTGACCTCACGGTACATAATTTTGACAGGTTCCTCAACGAAATGTAGTTTGTCATCTATGCGAATCTCGTCAAGGGGAATAATAAGTGTCTCGTCAGACAAACATTTCTTTAAGTTAGAAATGTGAAAGGTAGGGTGCACGCTGCTGAGTTCAGAGGGCAGCTGCAATCGGTAGGCCACTGGACCTATCTTCTCGAGGATCTCAAAAGGTCCAATGTACCTGGGGTTTAATTTTCCGCGTTTGCCGAATCGGATTACGCCTTTCCAAGGCGATACTTTTAAGAGTACTCGATCCCCAACTTGGAACTCGAGTGGTTTGCGTCTCACGTCAGCATAGCTCTTCTGACGATCACGCGCGGCTTTGAGTCGGTTTTGGATTTCAATGATTTTCTCTGTGGTTTCATGTATGAGTTCAGGACCAGTGAGTTGACTATCTCCCACTTCAGTCCAACAGATCGGTGATCGGCACTTACGACCGTACAGTGCCTCAAAGGGTGCAGCTTTAATGCTGGCGTGATAGCTGTTGTTGTACGAAAACTCGCACAACGGTAGATGTCTTTCCCAATTGGTACCGGAATCAACTACGCAGGCTCGTAGCATGTCTTCCAGTGTCTGAATAGTTCGTTCGCTCTGGCCATCGGTCTGAGGATGGTACGCAGTACTCATATCGAGACGGGTACCCAGTGATTTTTGGAGTGATTGCCAGAAGCGAGACGTGAATCGAGCATCCCTGTCAGAGATAATCGAGATAGGGACACCATGTTGGCAAACGATTTCTTTGATGTAAATTTGTGTAAGGCGTTCCATTTTGTCGGTTTCTCTGATTGCCAAGAAATGAGCCGATTTGGTGAGACGATCGACGATCACCCAAATGGTATCGCAACCGCTCGCCGATTTAGGTAGTTTGGTTATGAAATCCATGGTAATTTGCTCCCATTTCCATTGAGGAATTTCAGGTTGTTGGAGCAATCCAGAAGGTCTTTGGTGCTCGGCCTTGACCTTGGAACAAGTTAAGCATTTGCTGACGTACAAAGCAATGTCAGCTTTCATATTTGGCCACCAGTAAAACTCCTTGATGCCGTGATACATTTTGTCAGATCCCGGGTGGATAGAATATTTGGACTTGTGAGCTTCATCCATCACCAAGTCCCGCAGGTTTCCGAAATTAGGCAACCAGATTCGGTTAGAGAAATACCTAACTCCGTTGGGTCTGATCTCGAATTGTTTATCCATGCCTCGCAAGGCCTCGTTCTTGAAGTTATCGGGTTTCAGGGCTTCGAGTTGGGCAAGATGTATTTGGGTGGTGAGATCGTTATGAATGGTAATACTGAGTGCCCGGACTCGGAGTGGTTTTGTTCGTTCCTTACGACTGAGAGCATCAGCAACCACGTTTGCTTTGCCCGGATGATATTTGATCTCACAGTCGTAATCGGTGAGTAATTCAACCCATCTACGTTGCCTCATGTTAAGATCTTTCTGGTTGAAAATGTGTTGGAGACTTTTGTGGTCGGTGAATACAGTGCTGCGGGTACCATAAAGATAATGTCTCCAGATTTTTAAGGCGAATACCACGGCCCCTAGCTCGAGGTCGTGAGTTGTGTAGTTTTTCTCGTGAACTTTAAGTTGTCGGGAGGCGTAAGCAATGACCTTGTCTCGTTGCATCAGCACGCAACCGAGACCTTGGTGAGAAGCATCACAGTATACCACGAAGTCATCGGTGCCTTCGGGTAGAGATAGAATGGGTGCACTGTAAAGCTTGGATTTCAACAGTTGAAATGCCGACTCTTGTTTATCGGTCCAATCAAATTTCTTTTCCTTCTGAGTCAGCACGGTGAGGGGTTTGGCAATTTTTGAGAAGTTTTCGATGAAACGGCGGTAGTAACCGGCCAATCCCAAGAATTGGCGTACCTCGGTGGGAGTGGTTGGAGCTTGCCAATTCTTGCTTGCCTCGATTTTTGACGGGTCTACATGAATTCCCCGACTGTCGATAACGTGTCCAAGGAATTGAACGGTGTGTATCCAGAACTCACACTTAGAAAATTTGGCGTAGAGCTCCTCGTGTCTAAGTAGTTCTAGGATGGTTCTGAGGTGTTGTGCGTGTTCCTGTTCGCTTCGTGAATAGATAAGGATGTCATCGATGAAAACAATAACTAACTTGTCAAGGTACGGTTTGCACACCCGATTCATAAGGTCCATGAATACAGCCGGTACGTTGGTTAGGCCAAAGGGCATTACTTGGAATTCGTAGTGCCCGTAACGGGTTCTGAATGCGGTTTTTGGGATGTCAGCATCGCGAACACGCAACTGATGATAACCTGATCGTAGATCAATCTTTGAATAACAGCTTGATCCTTGAAGTTGATCGAACAGATCATCGATTCGAGGGAGTGGGTATCGGTTCTTGACGGTTAGTTTGTTCAACTCCCGGTAGTCAATACACATTCTGAACGAACCGTCTTTCTTTTTGACAAATAAGATCGGAGCTCCCCAAGGTGAAGAACTCGGTCTAATGAATCCTCTATCCAGGAGTTCCTGTAACTGAGTGGACAACTCCTGAAGTTCAGATGGGGCTAGGCGGTACGGTGCTCGGGCCACCGGTGCGGCACCCGGCACAAGATCAATCGAGAACTCAACCTGTCTAGGTGGAGGTAAACCAGGTAGTTCTTCTGGAAAGACTTCGGGAAAGTCTCTAACGATTGGCACATCTTCAAGTCGCTTCTCCTCCGACTTTTTCTCCGTGATGTGCGCGAGTATTGCTGGGTAACCCTTTCTCAGAAATTTTCGGGTTTTTAAACAGGAGATTAAGTTTAGTCTCGACCCACCAGTCTCCCCCTGTATGATCAAGGTACTACCGGCGGCGAGAGGAATTCGGACGATTTTATCATGGCAAACAATTTCGGCCCGGTGCTTGGACAACCAGTCCATACCCACGATGACATCAAAACTTCCTAGTTCAACAGGCATTAGATCGATTGAGAAGGTTTCGTTTGCGAGGTTTAAAGTGCAATTAGGTATCACACTACTGGTTTCTATGAGTTTACCATTTGCGAGCTCTACAGTGTACTTAACATCTAAGGCCGAAGGGGTGATATTAAGTAGTGGGCAAAACTCATCAGATATGAAACTTTTATCAGCACCGGTATCAAATAATACTGAAGCAGTAAGATCGTTGAGAAGAAACGTACCCGTTACAACATTCGGGTCTTCCCTAGCTTCCCCAGCTTTGATGACAAATGCTCTGCTACGAGCAGGGTTGTTGTTCCGTTTGTTGCTGCTGTTGTTGTTGTTGTTGTTGTTGTTTTTCTGCTTAGGGCAATTATTCTGAAAATGCCCAGGACTTCCGCACCCATAACAAGTCTTCGGGGCACTGGTGTTTCGACAATCCTTGGCCAGATGCCCAAAACGCTTGCAGTTTGTGCAAGGGCAGGAACCGTCGTGGTGACGATTGCATTTGGGACAGTAGGGCCTGCTTCCAACGTACCCTTTCCTTTCTGAAGTGCCAGATGAATAAGCCCTAAGGGGCTCAGGCTTTCGGTTGGTGATTTGGTTGGATGAGTTGGGGTTTCCTTCCCATTTTCGTTTGTTGTTTGCAGGTGGGGCTGAAGTTGTGTTACGGCGGACAGCGTTTGCCGTGAGTTCATGGGCCATACGGATGGCGTTCTGGATAGTACCTGGTTTGGATGAAGTCACCAGGTCCTGGAGTTTCTCGGGCAGTCCATCAACGTATTTCTCGATCCTCTTGTACTCAGGATCGACCATGGTTGGGCACAGAAGTGCCAGCTGGTGGAAACGGTTGGTGTAACCGGTGATATCATTACCTTGCATCTTATGGTTCCAGAATTCCAGCTCCAGTTGTTTCAGTTCATCCCTGGGGCAATACTCACCCCTTAACATCTCCTTCAACTCCTCCCACGGGAGTTTGTAAGCATTGGCAACGCCCACAGTTTGGGCATAGGTGTTCCACCACGTGAGTGCGGTGTCAGTAAAAGTACTAACAGAGAACTTAACTTTGTCCCCCTCCGCACAGTTGCAGATAAGAAATACCGATTCAACTTTCTCGATCCAGCGTAATAGACCGATAGCTCCCTCGGTACCTGCAAAGTTTAGAGGTTTGCAGTTCTGGAAGTCCTTGTAAGAACAAGGTTTAGCAGCAGAGGTTTCAGCGGCATCGCTGTTTCTCGAGGAATTTGGTGGAGTATTCCGAGCTAAGGCTTCAGTAACAGCCTGGGTTATAAGGGAGGTAATCTGGGCATCGGTGTATGGTCGTGTCTTTGGCGGCATGATTCTTCAATAAAAGAAATGAAGATACATGAGATTTTGTATGAACTTGTAATTGTCACAGATGTACATGTATAAAAGCAGTAATACATAACATCAACATGGAAAATGACAATTAATGTGAGTTGAGATAACAAAGGATATCTGATAGATAAAGTGAGTTCAAAAGTTACATCCTACAGAGATATTACAAAAGGTGTCGGGAATGGTTACATCCGACTAGTTTATAGAGTAGTGCTAGATAGTCCTTAGATTACGAGATAGATTACAAGACAAAAACTACACTAATCTTAATGTAGATTAATTTGTTCCATCAGCGCGACAAGGCGGTCCACGGTTTCTGCTAGTCGGTTGGTTTGCCTGGCGTTGTCTTCAACCAAGGCCAGTCGTTGTGCTAGTGTTCGAGAATGATCCGTAGTCTCCTGTGAACGCTGTTCACATTCTTCTAATCGGTTTCTTACAAGTTCATCTGCACCTAATTCGGCGGTCATGGAATCCTGAATTATGCTTACAGAGAGGTTGGTATCCTCTTGTTCTCGCTGTAGTTGTGATATGCGGTCAAGAGCTTGACGAAGCAGGTAAGTCATTCGGTGTTGTTCCAGTTCCAGGTTTTCGAGTCTTTGCTCCTGACGGCGGGATTGGGTAGCCAATACTGGCAACGTGAGATGTGCCGAGTTCTGAGAGTTATGTACAGGATAAGGGCTGGTTTGAGGTGACCTTGTGTTCCTCCTGGCTACTCGTGGGTTCCGTGACCCACGTGAGTGAGAGTGTGTCGGATTAGGTGGTGTGTTTGCCATTCCTGTGGCAGAGTGTAAGTAAGACGAGGCTAATATATATAAATATATATCATATCCAGCCTAGTGTCTAGCACGTATCAAGTAATGGTCCGGTTCTCTCGTGGTCAGAGTCAACTAACGTATCCCCGTTCAACATAATCATTTCAGACATTACATCATCTTTTCTTAATTGTACATAGTTGATCAGGCTATGTTAAATTAAAGTCGTATGCTGTAATTCCTGAACCAGTCATGTCTAATAAGAAAATACTGCCTAACGGTCATAGTCTAGGCCCACTAAATGCAACCTAGTTCACTATAACCTTAGGCTCTGATACCAATCTGTAACACCCCCAAATTTAATGATTTGCGGAAGCATACTTGGGTGTTACTAATCAATATACAAAGCACAAGATATACAGCAAACGACCTCTAAATGAGACGTTTTGTAAAATAATTACATTTCATAATTTGATCGTTTGAAAACTTATAGTTTTCTTTACAAAAATATATATAAGCCTAGAGTCCGCGTATGTGGCGGGAGATTCTATTACATAACCATAGCTACAAAAGATAATGCCAAAGAATCTCCGTTAAATGCAGTTTGGAAATCATGCGACTCTAGCTAGAAATCCTGGAGTGATCCTACTCCGTAAGTGTACCTGAGAATACATGCTAAAAAGGGTCAACCAAAAGGTTGGTGAATCTCACAGGTTTATCAGTAAATAATCAGTTTGAACACAAGATTTCATCAGTAGTGCCCGTAGGCGTATATCAAGTATTTGCAAATCTCGCAAAAGTAAAGTAATCAAGTTATACCGTTGCCATGAGGCTCATAATCGAAGCTTAACCCGTAAATAATCAGTTGCTCCCGTGACATGCTCGAAATTGAGCAAGCATAAGTAAACGAAATAATAGTCGCCCGTTTATACATGTAAATCGGTACGTGGTAGCGCTACTACCCCGGGCAGGGAGGGTCATTTCCCTAATGGATCCATTAACTACTGTTCGCGCTTAAGTCTATAACTAACGATATATGATGGAGAGACTTCAGTAAATAGTAATTAACTCATGCAATTCCGTTTGGTATAGAAATCAGTTTAGTACTTGTGTTCAGGAAAAATAAGTAGCATGTATCTCCCCCAATAAGATAAAACAGTAAAAGTGGGGCCGTAAGACTCACCTGAGTCTTTGCAAGTGCGTTTATATCAATAAACGAGTAAGTAGTATCAACAGTTGGTTCTCCGAACCCGTAACCTCCAAATGCCTAAACACGTAAGGTTAAGTAAGTAGATGTCTCGCAAGATCATCTAGGCTAGTTGTTCATACAACCCAATGTGTCCGAATGTTGGTTTGTTATCGTTTGTATAAAAATGTACGACCCGTTGGTGACGAGTTTGGAATAATAAACTTTAAGTATTATTATCAAATTATTGATGTTTTGCACTTACAAAAGTGTCCCAAAGTGTTTTATAAGTCGTATCGTATAAGGATTTGAGGTTGTAAAAGTTCGACACTTAGTGAAAATGTGAGTTTTCAAGGCTCTGGTTTGTGCGACGTAGCATGCGACGTTGCAAGCGACGTAAGGTGCGACGTAGGCAGGTACGTCGCATAATGCGACCTTCGCAAATCAATGCGACGTAGGGGGCGACGTCGCTAATGCGACGTGGGTTCAGTTTGCGACGTTAAAGTCTACGTCGCTACGCGCGACGTCCGCAAGTTAATGCGACGTAATAGGCTACGTCGCTAGTGCGACGTTGGGATTTTTGTGCGACGTAGGCCGCGACGTCGCAGAGGCCCCTGGCCAGGTGCGACGTAGCGGTCTGATGGCCGGAATTTTTGTCGAAAACGAGTTTTTCGGTTTCCGTTCGGTCCAAAACTTTTACCCAACCCATATATGGACATTTTAAGTGTATACAAACAACAAACAAGTGATAATACTTAAAAACGAGAGTTTTCGGAGTTTTGTCGGAAACTTACAATTTGCCGAAATGAAATTCCGGAAAGATAGGATTGTAGATCGCGAAGTGGTGAACGTTTTTCCTAAAAGAGCTTTGAAATCCGAGGTCGTTTGGCGGTAGTATTTGGCGGTTTTTGGTGGTGGAGGTGTGGTGGTGATTTAGAGAGAAATGAAAGAAAGAGAGTGTAAGAGAGAGAAAAGAAAGAGTTAAATGAAAGAAAGAAGGTGGGATTGGGAGGTTAAGCTCCCAATTTCGCCCCGCGTTTACGCTCCGTGCGGTGTTCGTTTGCTCCGTCGTTTAACGTTAAACAATTATTTTAAACATCAAAGGTACGTTTTAAAATACAAATTATTACGCGAGATTTTATTTAATTATTTTACAATTTGATTTATAATTGAGTTATAAAATGGTAAGTTAGTTTACTTAATTTGCGCGTTTTAATATTTTAAATTATGTAACTTTCTGATTGTACGATACGAATAAATACGAAATATTATTATAATAATATTTTTGACATAACAACGTTATTTAATAAAATTGGTCACCAACGTCCGTATTAAATTGAATCGAAATACATTCGATTTAAATTGCGTACGATTTAACCAAATCGCATTTTCGTATATATATTCAACAATATATATAATTCGATACATAAATTAGCCTAACACAGAACTAATTACATGTATTAACAAAGAATTAGGCACAAATTCTAGTCCTAATTTACCGGTTGTTACAAATTGGGTGTGACAAGTTAATTTATTAATCACCACCCCACACCAAATCTAGATGTCATTGAAGTGATCAAAAAACACTTGTATCAAAACTTTTCTAAGATTGAAATAAAACGTACTTGACAATGGAGTTTATGGCACTGGCTGGAATATATAATTAGGATACAAATGTAACACAACTTTGACCCGAGTTCGAACTGGTCGAGGAAAAAATGATGATTGATTGATTCTACGATTTCAATTATAAAAGAGATTAAGGAAAATGAAATTGTGTTTTTTTAACATGTTTTAATTAGGACAAATTTCAAAAAAGGGGAACGTGATATAAAAAAATTGTTGGGTAAAGGAATCGTGAAATGGAGTTAGTATATTTAAAGTGGTTAAGGTTTCCACTTAGTTTAATAAAGGGAAATATGTACCAAATCTCAAAACGATAAAGTCTCAAATATATGATCTAAACACTCGCTAGAAGTTGGTGATGCTGTTTAAAAGAGAGATATTTGAAAGTATAACTCAATTTAAAAATGATACTATTACCCAATTTGGTGTATACTCCTTTTTATTCTTCAAAATGAAAATTGTAATCCTTCTAAATGTGTAACTTCATCTTACGATCCCTCCATCTAGCATTTTAGTAAATTACGTTCTTCTGGTATGAGATTTGTTCTTTTAAGTACCTTAAATTTGAATATGGGAGCTGATATATACAACAACTTTTTTGATACGTACACTAACTGTTATGCATTACAATGCGTGTTGTACAATACAGTAATGCATAAATTTGATGTAGGTATCATTTAAATTTGTTGTATATATTAATGCCCTTCGGATATAGCTAGTACACGTGTATAGTAATGAATTAACCATAAATATGAATAGTTGGAAGATGTGAAGAAGCATATATAAAAATATTAGTGACGATTTATATATTTTATTATATATGTTCCTATATATAAATATATCAACATCATAACTAAAGTCTAAATTAAGATGTCATTTTGCAGTGCATGCACTATATATTTAGTACCATGACTGTCAATCGGTCATTTAAGACATTGTACATGCACTATATCACTTATACATAGTTACATTCCCAAAAAACTAGGTTGACTTTGCTCCATTCCAAATATAGCATACCTATATGTATACAAAAAATAAAAAAAATATCATATTTTTCAATATACATACATATAGAAAAGGGTCATTTGAAAGGTATCATATACTCGTAAGTAGCATCAATGTTAGACAATTCACATAATCACAAATAACCTACATATGTTGTGGCGTGGATTCATACCTCTGACTTGTCGATTCCACATGTAAAGTCTGAACGTTTGTGATGACGGTGTCACTTAAGCTATACCCAACTAGTAATTAATATATATATATATATATATATATATATAACATATCACATATACTCTCTCTCCTAAATACTTAAAACACTAATTACTAGTCAACCTGTCACAATTTTCTCCTCTAAATCTATATTTTGTTTGTTTATATAATTATCCTTACAATTTGCATTATATATAGTACACATCTTATCCTACAACGTTATACATAAAATTGCACCAAATGAAAAGAAAAAAGGATCAAACAAACGGTAATTTTATTTCACGATCAGAACATTAACAACAATTTAACTTAAAACTTTGGAGAAAAATTAGGGTTCAAATTTGGGTGTTCTAACATGAATTTCTTTTTCTTATTAGCTAGCGTAGAATCGGAGTCACTGTTACCGAGCTTTCCCTTTTGCAAACATGTCGTAATATTGTGACCAATACCTTTACATGCACTACAAGTTTTTCTTTTTGTTGATTCTATTCCACCTTTTATTCGTTTTTGGTTTTCTTTGGGGCGTCCTTTTGTCTTTGATTTAGGTGGACTTTTGAACAAAATCTACAGCCGTCTCAAGCTCATCGTTGTTCACATGTGTGGAACCAAATGATATATCATGTGACGGAGAAACCTCCTTCCTACTCCACCGTGAAAGCCAATAAGTCGAAGGAATGATGAAGCAATCTTTGTGAATCATAACACTTAAAATATGCCGACATAATATCCCAACAAACTCAAAATTTTTACAACTACACTTAGCAACATTGCCATCCCAAATCCCGCCATGCTTCTTACTTTGTATAATGTTATGATGATTGACTATGAAAGTGTGTAACGTTTTCTCATGAACTCTATATTGAGTTGGTCGTCCAAACTCTTCTTGAAACTTTTTAAAAGCAAATGGGGTCAATAGACGATATCCTTGTTCTTCTAATGGCGATTGTGATCTCATACAAGATCCCTTATATTTCCCCAACATCGTGTTATGCAATTGGGTTTGTGCAACATCTTCTATTGCAAGATCAACCTAAAAATATAATTAATTTATCTAGAAATTACACTAAGAAAGAATAAATATATACAAAATAATAAATATGATTCTTACTTGTCTAATAAATAGAGTCAAACACGTGTTACGAGATATGAACCACTTTATAAATGCATTTATACTTTCCGATCTCCCCGTTGTTGTCACGCCACCAAAAAAGAAACCACGTAGATAAGCCGGTACCTAGAATTTTTTTAATTTCATACAACCCTTTGACATGTTAATTTCCATCCAAATTGTACTTTGAAATCACATATGGCCATTGTTGTTCTAATTCTTCGATTGTGTTCGATTTATATAAGCTATAAAACTCCGAGCACCAACTTGAGTAATTAGTTCTCAAAATTGAAGTGAACCATCGAAGATTTGTTACGAGTGAAAAACCCTAGTTTTCTCTCTCTGACATTGGCGATTTCTGACATTCCAAAATTCCGACCAATTTATTGTAGATCCGATCAATTAATTTCTTCAAACCTCCCTAAAATCCATAATTATCTCAATGAATTCTTCGCTAAATCCCACTGAAGCATGCAATCGACCTCCTGATCCTCCAGATTTATCACAATCTGAATTGTTTCATACGCCAGAGCAACGTTCAATTGATTCTACTCCTGTTATGAGTCCAGCTCAATCTAGAGCTGTGTTTCGTGCTACTAAACGTGAAGAAATTGAAGGTGATGCCTCTCGTATTGCTGTTACTAATAATCAGGTTTCAATTAGGAAGAAGGCTGGACGTCCTAAGAAACGGAAGCAAAAGCTTAAGAAAGGGGTTATGGAGCAGGGGTATTCTGATCCAGATAATACGCCAAAGAAGAATAAACAGGCTATTGAATCATTTCCATTGTTGAATCTACCTGCCACAGGTACGGAATTCCATATTGGTATTGCTAAATCTGATGCTAATAAGCTTGGTGAGAATAATGTGAATGATGATATGATTGTTGAGAATCAGGATGTGTTAGTTAAATCTGTGAAGGAAACTATTGGTTATTTTGAATCCAAATTTGATAATAGTGAAGTCAATGGTGAAGCTGTTAATACTCATTGTGTGAATCATTCTCAACTTTATAAAACTGCAACAGAGTTTGTTACTAATGTATTTAAGAAGGAAGTGCATGCTGATAATGTGAAATTTGGTGATGATAGCAATGTTGTGGGTGATAGTATAGATAAAGAGCAGGTTGATGATGTTGAAATGTTTAATGAACATGTTGGTAATACTAAGATGAATGATAGTATTGGTAAGGATAGTCAACAGAAAGTGGGGAAGAAGAATGAATCTGAGGGGCAGAAGAATGTCTGGAGTAACAATAGAGTGTCATTTGCTGAGTTAATTAAAAAATCAAATGAGCATGATGATGTGAAATTAGATTTTATTCCACCAATAAGACTTCCTAATGGCAATAAAAGAGTTCAGTATACTGAAGAGGAAGTTAAGAGGGGTGGTAGCCATTTTAGCTTGCAATTGTATGGGTATTTTATAGGTACATCAATGGATTATCAAACTGTTAATGCAAATTTGAGAAGGATGTGGCGTAATTATGATCTCAAGGAGATTACTAAGACTGCTGCTGGATTCTATTTGTGCAAGTTTAAAAGTGAGAATGGCATGAAGGCAGTGCTTGAAAGTGGTCCATGGTTGGTTGAAGGCATACCAATGTTCTTAAATCAGTGGCAGCCTGGGGTATGGTTGGAAAAAATTGAACCACAGAAAGTTCCATTATGGGTATGCATTCATAATGTACCTATAGAATTATGGAATGGTAAAGGGATTAGTAAGTTGGCAAGCAGTATTGGTAAGCCTATTTTGATGGACAAGAATACAATTGATAGGTGTATTAATAAGAATGGTAGGCTTGGGTATGCTAGGGTATTAATTGAAGTTAAAGCTGATGATGAGCTACCAAAGTCTATTGAATTTGAGTATCCTGCATTTGGGCAGTTTCAAGCTAAGGTTGGTCAATTAGAAGTCACATTTCAATGGAAGCCTCCAGTTTGTACACATTGTGAAGTGTTTGGCCATTACTTTAAACAATGTAAAGTTAGGCCATTAACAGAGGAAGAGCAGGCTGAGAAAGTATTGAAAGAAGCTTTAAAGGTTGATGATGGTAATCAGTTGAATGGGTCACAGGGTAATGATTTTGATAAGGAGTTTCAGACTGTGCAAAGGAGAAATAGAGTGGTAAACAGGTTGAATGCTAACTGGAGACAGAGTTTTGGTGGTAATAGAATGGGGCAATCAAAGGGAAATCAATCTTTGAATCAGAGTAAGCAACCTTTTCAGTCTAAAGGTGTGATGCCAAATAGAGGGAATGTTTTTGATAGGATAAGAGTCAATAATCAAGGGAATCAAGGTAAAAAAAATGTGAGTCATAATATGGAAGGTGGTGGTCAAATGAATGCTAAAGATGTTAATGGGAAGAATGTACAGCTGGGAGAACAAAAGGATAGCAGTTCTGCTTCATTTGGAGTTAATAATTTTGAAAGCATACAAAGTGTTAAAGCTGATGGTGCATCAACCAGTCAATCTCATAAAATACATAAGGGGCAGCCTGGTGTACAAGTTTATAAGGTGGTTAAAGATAACAGAGATAGGAAGAAGTATGTTACTGAAAAGCAGAAGGGTGTATCAGTTAATAATCATGTCAATAAGGAAAATGAGAATGATGTTCCAGTGTCTAATATGTACAGTGTGTTGGGCAATGGTCAAGAGGAGCAAGCTATGTTTGATTCAGAGGATGAAGCTGATTGGGATACAGAGTTGGGTATGTATATATTTCAACAAAGGGCTGTTAATGCTTACTTAGAAACAAAGAAATATCCAGATAAGGAGGTGAGAAAAGACTGGACCTCTGCCCAGATGGAGTACTGGTGTGATAAATGTAAAGAGTATGGGTTGAATCCTGATTTTGGGGATGAGGATGATGTAGCTTCTGATTCTAATGGAGCTGCTTGCTTTATGAAAGTGGAGGGGCCTGATTCTACTACCTTGCAGCAGGGAATTGAAGGTAGTAACACTTCTAATTTATGTTAATGGATATTAAAATTTTAGCTTGGAATGTTAGAGGTATTTCTAATATCTCTAGTCAAAATCAGGTTAAAAAGTTTATGGATGAGGGTAAATTTAGTGTGTGTGGTCTTATTGAAACACGTGTTAGTAAAAAGAATTTGAATAAGATAGGTAATAAAATGTTTGGGCAATGGGAGTGGGTTTCTAATAGCATGCAGTGTGATGGTGGTACTAGGATAATGCTTGGATGGGATCCTAGATCTGTAAATATTATGGTTTTGGAACACCATTCACAGGCATTGCATTGTTACATAGAACCTATAAATGCTCAGAAAGGTTTTTATTGTTCTTTTGTGTATGGTCATCATACTAAAATCCCTAGGAGAAAGTTGTGGCAAAATCTAGTGTATCATTATAAATCTGTTAAGGATTTACCTTGGGTAGTACTTGGAGATTTTAATGAGACACTTGATCCAAGTGAACACTCTGCTGGATCATCTATCATTACTAGGAGTATGAGTGATTTCATGGATTGTGTTAATGAAGTTGAAATTAGTGACTTGTGCATGACTGGATTAAGATTGACTTGGAATCAAAGGCCTGGTAAAGTTGAAGGGGTTCTGAAAAAGTTAGATAGAGCAATGGGAAATGAGCTGTTTATGTCATTATATCCAGGATCTAATGCTCATTTTCATCCCTTTTTGCATTCAGATCATACACCTGTTATTCTTTCAGTTGGTGGGGTTAAAAAGGCTGCACCTAAACCATTTAGATTTGCTAATTATTTAGTTAGGAAGTCTAGGTTTCTACCATTGGTTAGTGATGAATGGAAGAATGAGGTAAATGGTTATGCTATGTTTAAGCTTGTGACTAAGATGAAAAGATTGAAGAAACCAATCAGAAAGCTTAATTATGATCAAGGCAATCTGTTTATGAAAGTTAAAGGTTTAAAGGCTGAGTTAGAAAGGATTCAAGCAGAGATTGAAAGTGATCCTACTAACAAAAGGCTGAGATCAGAAGAGGATGTGGCAGTTAAGGCATACAATGAAGCTGTAATTGATGAAGACTTGTTTTTGAAGCAGAAGTCTAAGATTGAATGGTTAAAGGAGGGTGATCATAATACAAAATTCTTTCATAGAACAGTTAAGGAAAGGTTAAATAAGAGGAGGATAGATTCAATTGAGGATGTGAATGGTGTGAGATTTTTTGGTAAGCAAGTTGCTGAACAATTTGTGCTGCACTTCAAGAATGTATTGGGTTGTAGCAAACAAGTGCAACCAATTCAGAATTCTGAGATGTTGTTCACAAGAAAGATTTCTTTTGCTGATGCTAATCACATGGTAAGGTTGGTTACTAATGATGAGATAAGACTTGCTTTGTTTGATATAGCAGATGATAAAGCTCCTGGTCCAGATGGCTATACATCCAAGTTCTTTAAAGCTGCATGGAGCATTGTGGGTGATGATGTTTGTAAGGCAGTAAGGGAGTACTTTCAGAATGGTAAACTTTTGAAAGAAGTTAATGCAACTGTTATAGCACTTGTGCCTAAGGTAAGTGATCCTCAAAGAGTCACTGAATTCAGACCTATTGCTTGCTGTAATGTCATACTTAAATGCATTAGTAAAGTGATATCAAATAGGGTTAAGGGTGTATTGAATGATATTGTTGATATGAATCAGAGTGCTTTCATTCCTGGAAGGCAGATTAGTGATAATATCCTTTTAACACAGGAGTTGTTAAGGAATTATCATAGGAAGTTGACCAATGGACCTGCCAAATGTGCTTTTAAAATAGATGTCCAAAAAGCATATGACACTGTTGAGTGGAGTTTTCTGAGAAAGTGTTTGCATAGCTTTGGATTTCATCCTTGTATGGTCATGTGGATTATGAATTGTGTAACCTCTACTGCCTTCACCATAAATGTCAATGGAGATCATGTAGGTTATTTTCAAGGAGCTAGAGGTCTTAGACAAGGGGATCCTATGTCACCCTATTTGTTTACTTTGGTTATGGAGGTTTTGACTCTTATGATCAAAAGGCAAGTAGATGATAATGATGATTTTGTGTATCATTGGAGATGTGGTGCTATTGAACTCACTCACTTGTGTTTTGCTGATGACCTCCTTCTGTTTTGTAATGCTGATGTTAAGTCTGTGAGAGTGTTAAAGAAGGCATTGGATGAGTTTAGTAATGTGTCTGGTTTAGTGGCTAGTTTGGAAAAGAGCACAACATTCTTTGGAAATGTTAAAAGAAGAGTTCAAAATCAGATATTACAGATTATGCCTTTTAATGTTGGAGAGTTGCCTGTGAGGTACTTGGGTGTTCCTCTGTTGTCTACCAGATTAAAGCAAAAAGATTGTTGTACTTTGATAAACAAAGTGAAGAAGAGATTGATCAATTGGAAGACAAAGTCATTATCTTATGCAGGAAGGTTGCTATTGATCAATTCTGTTTTGACATCTCTACAAGTATACTGGTCCTCTATGTTCATACTTCCAGTAAGTGTTTCTGAAGAGATTGAGAGAATAATTAGAGGTTTTCTGTGGTCTCATGGAGAGTATAAGAGAGGACATGCTAAAGTTAAATGGTCTGAAGTTTGTAAGTTAAGAAGGCATGGGGGATTGGGAATTAAATCTTTACATGTTTGGAATGTTGCTCTTATTTCCAAACATGTATGGAATCTGGTTAATAATAAAAATTCCATTTGGGTAAAATGGGTTAATGCTGTAAGGTTAAAAGGTAAGAGTTTTTGGAGTTATAAGTCCCCTGGTAATGAGTGTTGGAGTTGGAGATGCATTTTGGCATGTAGTAAGGAGATTAGAAAATTTATTGTTTATAGGTTTGGTAATGGTGAGAAAGTCTCTGCATGGTATGATAATTGGCATCCTTTGGGACCTCTTGGAAATATCATTACAAGTGAGGATATTTATGAAACTGATTTTAATCTCAATTCAAAAGTATCTGATCTTGTAGTGAATGGAGAATGGAATATTCCTGATGATTGGAGGGTTAAGTTTTCTGATTATTTTGACTTGCCTCCACCATTGTTGATTCCTGGTAGAATAGATAGAATGTTGTGGAAGACTTGTAAAGGTAAAACAGTACCTTTCTCTGTTGGTGTTGTGTGGAATGATTTGGTGACCCAACATGATGATGTCAAATGGGCAAAGCTTGTTTGGTTTTCCCAATGTATCCCTAGACATTCATTCATACTTTGGGTTGCCATAAATCATAGACTGAGAACACAAGACAGATTTATGGGAATTGAAAATCAGAATGAGTTGAAGTGTGTTTTTTGTAACAACATGAAGGATAGCCATTCACATTTGTTCTTTGAATGTGAATGGGCAATGTGGTTGTGGGATAAATTAAAAGGAATGGCAAGGCTGGAGTTTGCACCAAATACATGGGTTGAAATCATTGAATATATTCAAGATAGACCATTTAACAAGTCTGTCTGGAGTATCATTCAAAGGTTAGTATTTGGTGCTAGTGTTTATTATGTGTGGCAGGAAAGAAATCTCAGAATGTATCAGTCTCAAAGAAGATCCAAAGAGCAGTTATTGGAGATAATTCAGAATGTGATAAGATGGAGGCTTATGGGATTGAAGATTAAAGATTCTGCTCAAACCAGAGCTGCTGCTGCAATCTGGAATTTTCAAGTCCTGGAATTTGAAGTGAATGGTGATAAAGGTACACATAATTCATCTAATGCTAAGGCCTGATTTATTCAATGGGAGGATGGGTTGGGATGGAGTTATAAGGAGGAGATGGGTAGGTTTGCCATTTGTGTCCTGTTCCATGTCTAAACAAAATGATTTGTTGTGTCTTGTGTTGTCTGTGGTTGAGTCTCATTTGTGTCTTATTATGTATGAGTCTGGTCATAATTGGCAAGTGGCATGCATAGGTTTTTGGGTGAAAAAATATTTTGTGCTGGAGTTTAGCAATTTAGGTACCATTGGAGAGAAAAGGTTGGTCTTTGTTTTTGCATTATTTTTCTATTTGTTTCCTTTTAACCTTAGTATTTTAACCTGCAAATCTGTTTTACTGGTCTGTGAAATTAATGCTTGTAATTTGAGGATTTATGAGTTGCACTGGAGATGTGAGTGCTCTAATATTTTGAAGATGTTGTTTCATAATCCTGTGATAATTACAAGTGATTTAATTTACAATATGTTCTGTATTTGGTGTATGTTTGAGTCTGCAACTAGTATTGGGTGGTTTTGGGTTGGGATTGGAGGCATAAGGGGGAGATGGGTAGTAGTGTTCTTTTGTAGATATATCTGTTACATTAGGGTTAAACATATTAAATTTGTGAGATATTTCTACTTGAGTGCTGCTGTGATTGTAAATATCTCCGTTCAAGTGTGTGAATTGATCAAAAGAACACTGCATAGGTATTGGGTGATAAAAATATATATGTTGCTGGAGGTTAGCATTCTTAGAATACATGTTGGGGATATAAGGTTGATTGTGAATTTTTGGTCTTTAATTTGTTTTACCAATTTTAAATTTCCAAGCCTGTTTAGGAGTGCCTTTGAGTCAATTCATGCTTTGTTGAAATTGCTTGCAATAAGGTGTAGTAGAAGTACCTTTGTGCTGCAATGCAGGCAAGAATTTAGGATACATAGCATGGGATTGGACTATTGGCTAACCTGTGAGGAGTGCTATTATTTTTTGGGAATGGGTGGGTTTATTGGTGGTATAAGGTGGAGTTGGGTAGAGTATAAATCCTTTGGTGCATTGTTTTTTGCTAAAAGTATCTATGATTCCATGAAAACCAATGGATTTGTATTCATTCACAAGTCTATTTGGATTTTGGTTGTCAAAATAAATCACCAAGGATGTATAGGATTGGAGTTTTTGGGTATGGTGCAGGGGTATGGCACTTTAATTCTATTTAAAGATGATATAAGGTTGGAAAATTTTCATTTTTTCCTGAAATATTTACTTGTTGAACTTATTCTTTCATTTGAAGGTGAGATGACAATGAATATGATGAAACTGGCTGTAAGGAAATGGAGTAGAAGAATTTCCTACATAATGGTGTTTAGGCAGCAGTTGATGATTAATATTCATGTGTCAGGCTGCCATGGTTATGGTCATTCATCTCAATTGAATGATAACTGGATTCAGCATCTATATTTGAGTCCATCTTTGTATAAGCTTGTGTCTGGTATTTGGGATATTGGGAGCTTAAATCTTGCTGCTATATGGGAGTGGATAGGATTATGGAAAATGATGCAGGTTTACTTTAGTGTTCGAATTAGTTGGGAGTGCCTGAATGCTTATTTGTCATGTTTGACTTTTTTGAGTAAAACCTGGAAAAGTCAAATTTTGTTTGAGTTGACTTTACCGGGTCAATTTAGAAACTCATTTGAGTCAGAGGTGATTAATTTATATGAATGTCCTCAAGTATGCAGCTGCAAGCTTATATTTGATAAGCTGTTTGTTTATTTGAATATGTATGAGCCTGAGAGTAATTGGTGCAATGTGGTGAAATATAATGGAAAGCTGAGTATTGGTAATTGGTATGATCTGATTGACTGGCCTGTTACTAATGATGCTTGCTGTAAGCTTATTGTTGCTGTTATCTATAGAATTGCATATATGTTTATTGGTAAATCTATAGATGATAGATTTGGGGTGAACCAGATTGATGGTCTGAACGTGTGTTATAAGTTGGTTAAAAGTGCAGGTACTGATGTATTAATCTATGTGGGTCAAAGGAGTAATTGTCAAATTAGAAGTGTAGCGTTTTTTAGATTTTGGGAGGACATGGTTCTGGTTAGTGTTGGTGGGAATAGGAATGTTGTAGGTGATGTCAGTTATGCTGGTTCATTTGTTGCTGCAAAAGCTGATATCATTTGTGCTGATAATGGTATGCAAAGGTATGGCAGCCTGCAAAGGTATGGCAGCAGGTTGTTGGCTAGCTATTTTAGGATATGGAATGAAAAGGAGTGGTATAAGGAGAGTGGTGTGGATTGGTATGCATCAGGAAGAGGTCAAGTACAGAAGGATAAAGTTATAAAACATAAAATAAAGAATGAATTTAGATTGTATGGGTTGAAAATGCGATTGAATTTGGCTGAAGTGCAGATGGAGCATAGTCATCTTGGGTTACGTCTGATTCAGGATAGGTATGGAAGTGTGGAATGGGCTGACAAGTATAAAATGTGGGCTGTTTTTGGAAGACAGAAGGAAAGGATTTGGCATTTATATACTTCATTTTTGTGTGCAAAGTTAAAGATCAAAAATACCATAGTTATTAAAAGTATAGATAGAATAGTTAATATTTTTAACTTTGCGAGTGTTATTTTGATATTTAGTTTTTGTATTAGAGTTTGGGTGGTTCACTAAAAATCACCCCTAGAGGTATGCCTCTAGTAGTTTGTATATATTTACTTTTATTTTAATGCATTTGCCGGGTTTTTCCAAAAAAAAAAAAAATTGAAGTGAACCAACCACTAAACTTAGAAGTAATGTGCCATATGCAAAATGCATGTTTGTGTAAAGCATCGCGCTTGCAATTGCTTCTGTGAGCCATGGATCTTAAGATTCTGTCAATATTGTCTTCGGCGTATGTCTCATAAGCAAAATAAATTTATGCGATTTAGTAAGAAATAAATTAAATTAAAAATAATTGATGTCCTACATACTCAATGAAACAAAAATTGATTTGCCTCTAAAAGTCACATAAACGTCTTTCTTGTTTCATTGCGTAAGAGTGCACATTCAAATAATATGGTTCTTCTATATTGTATAATTAAAGTCTGATTGATCAATTTTTAGTTAAATGAATGGGTTTCATTTATTGTTTATTTTGAATTAATATTTTAAATCAATATATAAATAAATATAGATGTGATATGAATCTGAGGGTGTAATGTATAACTTAAAAGAAGTAAATAAGTATAAATTGATTTGATTTTATAAATTACTATATTTATGCAATTACTGAAAGGGGTATAAACGTAATTTACAATCTTTAAATTAGTAAATATTAAGCATAATAACTAAATGCTTTATAAGGGTTTAAGATTTAATATTTAAGATATGTATTAGAAGTGAACTAAGATAAATTCGTATATTGATTAAAAGTGTTCATTAATGGTTCACTACTTCTCTTAAAATTAATGTGAAAGACTTGGAATTACCAACCCACTAAAAACGGAAGATAAGGTAGAATCTCTCACTATATAAACGACCTAAAAGCCTACATTAAAAACCACATCTTCAATTTCTCCCTAAATATTCCAAACTTATAGCATACTTTGCAAGTGATCGTACATGCATATGGGGGGGCATCTTGAACAAGGTCAAGAGATTGAAATTGATGAACAAAAATGGGTTTACGATTCTTCCTTTGATCATAGAGGTAGAACACCTCTTCGAGCTTCCACTGGTGCATGGAAAGCATCCTTGTTTATCATCGGTAACCACCCTAACTGTGTTCTCCTTCTTTTCTCGTTAGATACCGAAAAAGAGAACCCTATCGTTTGTATTTTACCGTCGAATTAAATGAATTTTGAAAACTTGTGAGGTTAGTAGTATGTATGCATGTATTACTTGTATCTAAAAACTGAATAAAGTGTCGATTGGAAACATTCGATCACTTGTATTATACTTACTCGGTTCCAAATTATTTACTCACACGTTTAAAACACACATATAAAAATAATGATTAATAACGTACTAATGTCCACTTTTATTTAATGAAATGAAATGACTTCATGGTCAGGGTTTAATCTCGTTCTTGTGAGGTTTGGATGTTGGACCATTGATAAATACACCATTAGTCACGATTCATACACCAAAACTTGTTATCGTGAATGCCTATGGTACAATTTGGTAATACACAGTTTTATTGTACGAATCGAAAGTAACGGTGTATCTATCAAATGTTGTTATTCTTTGTTTTCTTTAAGATATGTTATAATAGAAATTAGAAGTAGTTTGAGAAACTATAGTTAACATTTTGCATACCATTTTTGTTAGTCAAGTGTTTGTGACCGTGGTAAAAGTTGTCATCAAATTATGTGTCATTATTTGCTCAAAAAATTATGTTTCATTAATTATTACCATTAAAAGTATCTTGTATTTTAAGTGGTGATTATGGGCCGGGCCCATTTATAAAGATCAAATCTATGGTCAAGATCCGAGCAACGTGATACACGTGACAATGGAAAGGCAATTCGATCGTGTTTCTTTTCGGAGTCAAAGATCGTAGCGGCTCCCTTTAAAAAATCAGACCTACACATACACAAATTGTTTATACCTCGATAATAACTATTCACCTCTAAATATAAACTCTAAACTAAAGTAACTTAAACATAAACATAGCCATACCGCTACATATACTACAATTCTTATAATCAATACATTATAAATTATAATTATTTTTTTCCTAATTGTTATAAGCGTTTTAGTCGTTTATTGTCATTAAAAGGGATTTTTTTTCTTTTTGTTTAGAAAGGATAATAGGTTTAATATATTTAATTAAATGAGTATCAAATATCTAGTGATCATATTACACTACATATAGTGTAGTACATCAAAAGGAAGGCTATGATTGCACCCTAAAGCAAAGTTAAAAGGGTAAAGTAGTGTAAAGTTAGATCTTGATTGGCCATTAGGAATTTCAAATCTTAGATTGTCTGCCAACAATATAAAAGATGTTGAATCTAATTCTAACATATATGATTATCATAGTATAACATCAAATCGTTACTAGTTAGACCACTCCCAACAGTTGTTTCGTCACTTCTTTCGTCAGTTGTGTCACATCAGCACATCAAAAACCAACGAAAAAAATACATAAAGGTGCCAATGGTGGTTTCATCATTTCAATTTTTGAGCCTCAAATTTACCAATATACCTACATTTACATACACTAAACAAAAAATAACAATACATTAAATATAAGCGGGGCCCGCACGAAAACCTCATTCCTTTCTTTCGGTTAGCTGAGGAATGTAAAGTGACGAGCCAACCGCACAAGCGGTGCCAATAGCGCCTTAACAAAAGAAAGGAACCAACGAAATTGATGGCAGCGGTCTTATATCCTTATATTAACTATACTTTGCATAATTTTCTTTGGGGGAAATAAATAATCATTTTTTCGCAAATACTATCTTATGGTTATTTGCATTTGCGGTACTCATATTATTTCTTCAAAACGCAATCTCAAACACCCTAACGTGCATGTTACATTATTTGTGTTTGATTTATAAAGTGAAGTTATGATTTGTTTGTGGTTATTTGATATGTTAGAGGAAACAAGTATTCAGAATTTTAGTTTACGGTATATAATGAACATATATCTTTTATAATTTCTGATAATGTATACGCGTTTGCAGCTATTGAGTTTGCAGAGAGGTTAAGTTACTTTGGAATAGCAACAAGTTTGATCATATACCTCACCAAGGTCATCCATCAAGATGTGAAGACATCGGCAAAGGCCGCGAATCAATGGACTGGTGTAACGACTCTAATGCCGCTTGTTGGAGGCATTCTAGCCGATGGTTACTTGGGACGTTTCCCCACTGTCCTTATATCCTCCATTATCTATTTAATGGTAACTTTCTTTTCCTAATCAATTGTTCAACCAACGTGTACAACTGGACAATGTATATAGTTAAGGGTCACGACATTCTTCTTACATAGACAAAGTATATGTAGCGGTAAACTTGATCTCCATGGGTTAGTCGCCCACTAATAGTGGAGTCGAAACCACGGCTAAAGAAAAAAAAAACTCGATAACTTCATAGTTTAGCATTAATATAGACGAATTCAAACTTTTTTTTATTAATATTAAATAAGGAAAATTATGGGTGTAACTAGTAGTACCAAATTTGGATGTTGCCACTCAATACATGAGATGATTAAGGATCAAAAATGTAAATGTTAATTTTAGATTTTTGTCAGCGGGAAAGTTAAGTAGTTAACTGCTAGTAGCAGCATACAGGTTATGCACATTAAAAAAATGAAAGCATAATGAAACTAGAGTTTTTTGGTTCTAAGGTTATAAACAACATCTAATTTGTATGTTCAATTCTCGGCTACAGGGTTTGATTCTCCTAACAATGTCAAGTATGGTTCCGAGCTTAAAACCTTGTGCCGGTCACGGGCAGTGTCTACAAACAAGAAAGATCCATGAAATCGTATTCTTCGTTGCAATATACCTGATATCTGTTGGCACTGGTGGCCACAAACCCTCTTTAGAAAGCTTCGGAGCTGATCAATTTGATGATGATCATCCTGAAGAACGCAAAAAGAAGATGTCGTTTTTCAACTGGTGGAATGCAGCCTTATGTGCAGGACTATTGCTTGGTGTAACGCTTATTGTATATGTGCAAGATCATGCAGGTTGGGGTCAAGCAGATATCATTCTCACCGTTGCAATGGCTGGTTCGGTGGTGATCTTCATCATTGGTAGACCTTTTTATCGTTATCGAAAGCCTGGAAGCCCATTGAAGCCAATGGTACAAGTATGTGCTGCAGCATTTTCTAAGAGAAAACTGCCTTACCCTTCTAGCCCAAATGAGTTACATGAGGTGCCCAAATCAGAAAAGGTCCAAGAAAGACTACTTTGCCACACAGAAACCTTCAAGTAAGCAAATTTCCGTGTTATTTATACAGTTAGAAAGGGGGAAATGTTTCGTGCAGTTGATTGTACGAATCTTATGTGCAACAAAGTTATAATTAAGGGATAATTTTGTAGATATTAGAAACTTAAAAAGCTGGAATTTAGTTTTAAGAATATTTTGCTCTAAATTGAATGTGTGGTTAACTAATTGCATGTATATTATCCCTTTTAAAAAGTGATTGTAATTCTTTTTGTACAATCAATTGATGGATTCCTATGAATGGTTTTTCCATTTATAGGTTTCTTGATAAAGCTGCGATAATCGAAGAACAAGTTTTAGGCGATAAGAAACAACAAGATCCATGGAGACTGTCTACCGTAACAAGGGTGGAGGAAATGAAGCTACTTTTGAACGTGATCCCGATTTGGTTAACTTCGCTACCATTTGGTTTATGTGTAGCACAATCCACAACATTCTTTATCAAACAAGGAGTGTTGATGAACCGCAAGATCACCCATGACTTCATGCTTCCTCCAGCCTCCATCTATGGGCTAGCCGCCTGTGGGATGATCCTTTCTGTAGCAGTTATTGATAGAATCCTAGTCCCTTTATTGAGGCGAACAACAAGAACTGAAAGAGGAATCAGTATTCTCAAAAGAATAGGAATTGGAATGATGTTTTCTGTCACAACAATGATCATCTCTGCAATTGTTGAAAAAAAGCGGTTAACCATCGTGAAAAATGAACCTTTGCATGGTTCGACCACCATGAGCGTGTTCTGGTTAGCACCTCAGTTCATAACGATTGGAATTGCAGATGGGTTTGCTTTGGTTGGCCTCCAAGAGTACTTCTATGATCAAGTTCCTGATTCCATGAGAAGTTTGGGAATTGCGTTATATCTAAGTGTGATAGGGGCGGGAAATTTCTTGAGTAGTTTCTTAATCTCAATTGTCGATCAGGTGACTATTAAAGTGTCGGGAAAGAGTTGGTTCGCAAAGGATTTAAATGGTAGTCGTCTTGACTATTTCTATCTGTTATTGGCTGCAATCACTGCAGCGAATCTGTGTGTGTATGCGTTTGTAGCAAGTCGATACTCGTACAAGATTGTGCAGAAAAAGACCGCGGTAGCCGCAACTGATAGCTTCGAAGATGATGGCCATGGGGCAAGAGCTTGATATCTATATAAATGAAAATTTCCAATCCTAGTTGTAGGGATATGTATTATATATGCAGTGATAATTTATATAGTTTAGTATGTTTTAGTTTGGTCCATTTTAGTAAAAAGATTTTGTTATGGTCGTGTAAGACTAGGTTTACATGCATCTTCAATATCAGATAGATTTTCGATTTGTGTCATCGTGTGTGTTGTTTGGAGATGTCGGAAATTAACTTTTCAGTAAGACTGGTTAAATACAGACTAACAAGGCCATCAAATTTGCCCTAAAAAAGATTTCATGAATACTTGGTGAGTACTTAAACGATTTCATCCGATCCATTTTCCCCTAGACTAATTTTTAACCTCACCCATTGAAAAGAGGGGGCATTATCACCTCGAGTTGTTCCAAGTACTTATAAAGATGCATTTCACCAAGAAAACAACTTACCTTCCATTTGATAGGATATACATGCCATTTGCACCTTGGAAGGTAACCCAAAAACGAAAAGGTTGTGACTTCAAGGTATGTATATAAACATGAGATCTTAGATTCGTTGGTTGTCATATTCATGACCTGTCATGAATATGTCCTTAATCTTTCACTATAGTTAGATTAAGGTTCTTGTACTTGTAAGTTGTAACACTTATTTGTTGATTTATAAAGTTTGCCAGAGAACAACCCCTTTACCCGAAAAAATAAAACTGGTACTGGATGATGCAGTAAAATTTCTTCTATCGAAAATTCAGACAAATTCAATTTAGAATACAATTAACAAACATAGTGGAGTATACAAAAACGGTACCAGATTGACCATAAAAAAAAAAAAAAACAAAAAACAAAAAGGGTACCAGATTCTAACAGAATGTTCAACTATTTTCTAAGTGCCATTTTTATAGCAGTTCGTCGTCTTACAATATCAAATTGTGGTCAATATTCACCTCTTTGTAATTCTACACTTCAATTTGAAGTAAGAAAAGTAGATATAAAAAGGATTACCATATACTACCAAAATTTTCAGGTTTCAGCTCTACATCTAATCTGAAACAGAACAATGCTTCAGAATTGGGACACAGGCATATCCAAATCTACGATCTATACATGTAAAATTAAACTCTGGGTATCAATAACAACATAGCCTGCCTGCGTATGTAACCTACAAAGAAACATAATTTCCCCAATATCTCGTCTTTATGAAGAACTAATTTATAGAAGGGTTGAATAAGAATAAACCTAGAAATGTGTGTCAGATAGAAGCTTCTTGAGTGTTTCATACGTCATGAAAACGATACCTACGCCGGGGACGACTTTGTAGTATTCTGGAAGAATCCCTCTATAGAGACCCCGAAAGCCTTCTGTCCGCATTATGTGCCCAAGTGTCCCAAGCAAGCCGCTATTGTAAACACGAGCCCGTCCACCCACTCCTTCCAACTGTTTTCTCCTTCTCACAAGATCCAATGGAAATGTTGCTGCAAACATCAGATATACAATAAATACAGACAAAAATAGTTCAAACCAAAATATGCAACGTGTTGTCAGCAATTACTACACAAAGTCACCTGTTGAAGAGGCAACACCAGAAAGACTGCCACAAGTTAGACTGACCATGACAGTTGAATCATCCGGCCTATCATATATATACAGAATATGGAGGTATTAACACCGAATTATACACCAAAAAAAAAAAAAAAAACGAAGCAAAAAAAAATGCAATCGGTGTTTTGGTTGACAAAGCATAAAGTGCTTACCTTTGTGATTTCCAGTACGTCCGCAAGGTTTCATAAACAGAAAAGCTAATAGCAATACTTGGTCCAACACCCTGCATAAATTACATTATTGAACTAATTGCACCTATCGTGATAATGTGAATACGGGTAGGTAGGGTCACCAGTCAAAACAAATAATTTATATACATGTCAACTCAGGTTGGATTGACCCCGCAACGGGTCTATTCTCTGTCCTTATTTTAATAAGTAGAATAGTGTCAAATATGATTACAGGACCTATATATTTATATAAAGATCTAATCTTTAAATAAAGATTAAGAAGGTTTTATGCGATTTAATGTACACTTTGAGTGGATCTTGAACCATTTTATTTTGACCTAATATTTTTAGTTCTGGCTAATCAACTTTAGCCATTTTATAACATAAAAGGTTCAAACTTTCAAAGTAATGCAGTAAGAAAGATTACCAATAAGGTTGCTCCAAGTCCCTTGTACAAGCCAAAAAAACCCTCATCTCTGCATATTGTACTGAACGCGTGCCAGATTCCGTTATAGTATATTGTGCTCCTCTGCAACAAAATAACTAAACATAAGATCATGGTCCCTTAATGAATACACGAGAGTGCTGTAAAAACTGTCAGTGAAATCTATAAAAGATAGACTCTACAATCAAGGTTCAATCAAGTACAAAAGATGCAGAGCAAACACATTAACAAAATTAGTGAAATATCAGTGTTCTAAAAAGTTGAATCAAGTGGCCACCTAGTGCCCCAATCAGGATCAAATTGCAAAATTAAGCGGCTTAGCTCAGGAAGGTTGAACTTACCTGCTTCAGCCAATCCCATTTTGCAAGTTCTGATTTTGTCTTCTGAGTTCCAATCTCATCTTGTAAGTTCCAATATTGTCTTGCTAATGCCGATTCCAAGTGAGAGTTGAAGAATCAAGACATTATTGTGCAATTCAATCATGGATTGAGAGAAAAATAAAAGCCAATTGTATTATGTTATTAAGGGTTTCTGATAAAGAAACCCAGCATGTCGTTGACATAATTCAATAAGTTATATACAATTTATGTATTCGCTATCATATCATATCATATATCTTATACACTTTTACAGAATACTTGTTTAGCAAAATAGTTTGATTATTTGTTGAGGATCTGTATTAATTTGTTAACTTACTCATACGTTGATAAGCAGGGAAATAGAAAATACTAACACTAAAGGGTATATTATACCAACTGCATATCAAAAAATATAACGGATTTCGTAATTTTCGCTTGATGATCCAAATGAACCCCAGTTAACAGATTAAGTGATAGGCACATGATCAACCACATAGCTCCGCCAAATGCTTTTTAGAACACTGATATGATTTAACATGATATTTTCAATTACTTCAAGCATATTTCCAAAGACTAACAACTTCCTTTTTATCTAAAAAAGATTTATACTAGCAACTGGAAAATTTTAAAAAATTCTATTTCCACCTGTGCCGCAAGACGAGTCCTGATGAGATCTAAAGGATAGGTGGCCGAAGCAGCTGTAATCCCCGACATTCCACCACCCACAAAGTGTACACAAGCATCTGCAGCTGTAGTTCCACTATTATTTCCTATAACAGGGATCGCCTTTAGCAACTGCAATAGCATAAGAAACAAGTAACAAGTTAAAGAGCGATACTAAATCAGCCCAAACTCTAACCAGAAGATGTAAGTAACTTACTTTCTTATACTGCTCATAGGCGTAAAAGTTAACTGCTGTATACGGAAGTCGATGAGCAATAGTAACCAAATTCCCTTTCCAAAAAGCTCTAAAACCCTCTTCATTAGCAATACGCATCGCCTCGGTCCATATACAAGGCCTGCTCAGCAGTGCCACATCAGAATGCATACCTTGCACCTACACAAATAAATACAACATCAACCACAATTTACATAATTAATAATAATTCAATATACACTATCAAAAACCCTAAAGGCCTACAATCCATGGTCTCAACTCTCAACAATCAGCATAACCATCCAATTTCCAAATTCAAATTTAAAATTTTCAATAGATATATCATCAAAATAATACCAATTATAATCATTAAGTAATACATAAACAGACATACATGTATACATATAATTACCTGAAATAGGATAGTGAGGCGTGCGAGTGGAGCCGTACATGTTTTACTAAAAGCACCGGCGATACCTCCGGCTAAAAGCTGCGGAATTGGGCCAATCTCCGCAGACTGTTGGTGGTGATGACGTGGTGCCGGCGCCGGCTGTTGCTTTTGTAAAAACTTAACGGCGGTACTGCCATCGACGACGCCACCGTGACTAGACATACCGACTTGAGCTTCCATTCACAACAAAATTGTGCGATGGAAATTGGTAATAAGATTTAGGAAATTGAGAAACCCTTGAAAAACCCTAATTATGGTTGCGTGTAAATGAATCTACTGGTTATTTGAGGTGTGTCGTGTAAAGATGTGAGGTTAGTAGTAGTAGTGGTTCACTTAAACAGAGTCCAGTTAGTTAAGTTATATGTTGGGCCTAAGGACTTAGCCCATTAAGAGATTGGATAAACAAAGTCCGATTATTTGGTTTTTGGATTTAAGATTTTAAGATAAACATAGTTTCAAAGGAAAATCACACATACCCAGAGATGATAAAAATAAAAAATAAAAATGAACTCGATGGGAACCCAATCCCTACTAGAGAATTTTCGAGTTGATCGTAGATGGGGATGGGTCATGGGAATACCCCTCGGGTCCCTATACCTAGTCGTGCACAAAAACCGGTTCGGGGCCAACCCGACCCGACCCGAAAACCGAACCGGTTTTTGACTAAAAAAGTCAAAACCGGGTTTGACCAAACCAAACCGGGTTCAAACCGGTTTTTGACCGGGTTTGACCGGTTTTTTTGACCGGTTTTTTGACCGGTTTTCGGGTTTTGACCGGTTTTTTGATCGGGTTTGACCGGGTTTTGACCGGTTTTCGGGTTCAAAACCGGTTTCAAAACCGGTTTCTAAACCCTAAAGTCCAAACCGGTTTGGACCCGTCGGGTTCTAGAAAACCCGAACCGGTTTTGGTCAAAACCGGTTTTGACCGGGTTGGAATCGGGTTGAAATCGGGTCGGGTTCTAGAAACCGGTTTTTTTGTACACCTCTACCTATACCCTTACTCGACCCACCCGATGATGATTTTATTGGATTAGAGAAATTCAATATATTATACAAATATTACATAGCATAAATTATATACATTTTTATAATATCTATATCTATATTATATTATTATATTATATAATAAAGTGTTTGAGGTAAAAAGTCTTTTAGGGAGAAATAATAAATGACTATTTTACCATTTAGACTATCTCATTCAACTATTAAATAATTCATTCAGCGCACTTTATTACAAATTTTAATAAAGTTTGATTAATTTCGGTTACAATATATATAATGTATAATTAATTGTCTTTATTATATTGATGTAACTTACATAACACATTAACACATTAATGTATATTGAAATGTTTCTTACAAAGTATTTTGATATAAATGTTGGTTAAAAATCAAATTTTTTTTTTACTAATTTTAACTATCTTCTATAGTATTCTCAAAAATTTAAGCTATCAAAAGAGATACTTGAAATTTCTTTACTACACTTTTAAGTAGGAATTTACATAAAAAGTTAATAAGTATATATAAAAGTTGTTCAATCTAATACTACTATATAAAAACTTTGACAATTTGTTTATCCTGAAAAATTACTTTTAGTTAATAAAACATCTGATGTAAAAAGTACAGACATTTTTATAGTTGATTTTAATATATGTAACTTGTGTAAACTGTAAACTCTCAATTATTATAATTAGGGGTTACAGTTCAGGTGGAGGCGTGTTTGTGATTTTTTCTTTGTGAGTCAATAGTTCACAACCTAAACTTGATCTTAAATTGGCTTGATAAGTAGGTTATCGTGTCAAAAGTAAGTGGACAAACAACCCCGATTGTGTTGGTTGGCCAGGCATCCGAGACCATAACCCATTCCTAACCAGAATAATTAAAATAGTTAGCACATTTTTATTAGTAGCCTAATGGGTTGAAAACTCAATCCTAAACCGCTTATCTTAGTGTTAGTTTTGGATCGAATTTTAAATTGTGTCAATAACCGATAGTTAGAATATATTGAAATATAAAAGTACATTAGAAATTGGTCTACCACTATCGTCTAATCTTAAAGTTGAACGAAAATATTATCGCAAGTAAAATCTTTCATTGCTGTTGCATTGCGGGGGTAAAATGCTAGTAATCTATATATATATATATATATATATATATATATATAGGCTCAAGCTCAAACGAGAACCAAAAAACTATCGAGAACTGCGAGAACCAATCTGAACCACTCATTTAATTTTAATCTTGACAATGTGTTCTAAAGTCAAAAGGGCATTTTAGTAAAACTTATTTTTATTTAATCTAAACCTTTTAAATTGAAACCGTTTACCTCCATTATTTTGGGAAACATACATCAATAACTTTGACTCTGTAATCCTTCGACAATTGCTTGTGGGTGATTTGAACATATGTATTCTATAACTTTTGTTGAACAAGCTAGAATCGGTATATTTTAGAAATGAAATTGATTTAACTTTCTTACAATTGCAAACAAGCTAGAATCGGTATATTTTAGAAATGAAATTGATTTAACTTTCTTACAATTGCATTGTTATAATAATGTTATAATTAGTAATAATACCCAGCTCAATCCACAAGATGCAATAATAAGATTTCAACGAGATAGAAGAATGTTAATATTAACAAGGGCACATGTGAACATATGCACATGTGAACAATTCAGTTTGGGATGTGACATGAGCACATGTAAACACCTTTGATTTTGAGAAGAATTAATGTCACTAAAGCATAACATTTTTTAAATATCAAATCATCTTCATCACTTGGTCTCATCTTATTTGCATATCAACATATGTGAACAAAATTGGACCGGTGTGCACATATGAACATTAGTTTTGTGAACATGTGAACTACTTCCGTTTCATGATTTTCATCATCTTTGATATGTTCACTGATGTGTGCTAAGTAGTCTTTTAAAAATAACAAGTTTTAAATAATGAAAATACTAAATAATACTATCACACAATACATGCAAGAATAACCCGTTCATATAATAATAAGCTTAAGATCCTATAAGCTCCAATAAGCTTGTCGGCCAAACACACCCAGTCATTTTGAAATTGTAATATTTGCTTGAACAAATTTATTTGAGTTTATTAAGTGATGAGATGTCTTATATTTATGCTATATTTGTTAACATGCTCTTATATATTACACCTATATAATTTAATTCCTTTTATTGAGTGGTTGATTTTTATTTATATGTATTAATGTTGAGACATATATATATATATATATATCAAGTTTTAAAGAAACTATAAATGAAATTATATAAAATTAAATGTAATTAGTCTTGATATGTCAAGTTTTTAAAGTCTTAAATGTCAACTTTTTAGCTAACATGATACTAATAAGATAGAATTATATGAATATTAAGATTGAAATGAAAATTAACTAATACTTAAAAGAAAAAAATAGAAAAAAATCAAGGACACATGTCATTTTTTAGAATGGTGATGTGTCTTAACAAGAATGAATGATGTGTCAAATTTTGGTTAACATAGTTGTTTTTGTTAAGTCATGATGATGAAATGATACCATGAAAAAGTAAGTTGAATTCACCTTTATGCAAGGTGGTCAAATTATTATCAAGGTTATTTATTTAATTTAGAAGTTAAATTGTGGATAACTATAAAAATAAATTATTGTTTTTATGAATAAGTACACTCTCGGTCATGTTCACTATAAATTTTTACATAATTAAAAAAATATACAATAATTGTACCGTTGACTAATAAGAATGTTTAATTCTCCACTTAAACACTTTTTGATTAACTGAAATTGAAAGTAAAAAAAATATTTTTTTGATATTCGAAAAAATATGAACCGTAAAACCAGAACCGGATACTACATGAACAGAGTGAAATGTGTAATGTCGATAACGACAAAAGAAAATGTGGATGGAGTTGAAGAGGGTAAGAAAGTAAGAAATCTGAAAAGGAAAAACTTAGAAGAGCTTTGACTTAAAAAGCAAAGCAGAAGAAGGTGAGAATTAGAATCTTTGACCAAATGTGCCCCCCAACACACCATATATTTCCCAAACCTCAAGAATCTATTATCTGTCATTGCTAAAGTGATTCCAACATCATTCCAAAATTTAAATTTTTTTATCCAAGTAGACAACAGGTACCTTTACGCACCATTATTTCATAACACTATGTAATCATCATACATATATAAGTTAAGAACCACTTGATTATATACATTAGTGTTTAAATAATCAATAATCCGCGTCAACCGAACCTAAAAAACACTCTCTATCGTAGTTTACACCACTTAAGGTGTGAGTTTCGCATCCGTCCCACATTATCTTAACTTATCCGCCACTTTAACCGCGGAGGCATACATTTTTCTTAGTACCATAATTTTAGAGAAACAAAAGTAGATAACGATACGTCGTCATCAACACTTGCCCCTCCACAACATATATACCTACCATATGAACGCATGCTTATGGTGCAGCTCTTGGTGGGCATTACCGGCCACTTGCCCACAATGCACCCTGTAGACACTCCTCTTAGAGGCGGCGGTAATATAGATATGTACTTCAGTTATATATATTTCATCCTTCGAACTATTTTTATTGAAGTGATTTGTAATGTATCTTTAGTCATCATGAATCTTTAAGTGGTGTTTTTGTTATGCCATGAAGTATGTCCATTTTTAGAGCCTGCTCGTAACTTGTTATTTCAGAAATTGTAAATTCGGTGTTGCTGTTAAAATTGGTGCATTGTTATGTATCCTAATGAAATGTTAGTTTGAATCATTAAAGTTAACTTCCTAGAGTTGTTGTTTCCACTTTGTAGAGACCTCCAAAGCGTCAAAAGTGTGTTTAGAAAAACAGCATAAAAATTAGCACAAAAGTTCTAGCTATATGAAGAGATCAATTAGAAATTAAAAGAAGTTTTACGTTTTCGATGTTTTGGAACACAGGCCGAGAGCACTAGTCACCGGTTCGATCCTAATATTTTTTTGGCTGAATTATATTAAAATAGATAGATAGAAGCAAAAGAACAAAACAAATAGTCAAAAAAAAAAAAAAAAAAAAAAAAAAAAAAAAAAAAAAAAATTCTTACGGTGTATTTTATTTGTACGTGAATATGAGAATATAAGAAAATGAAAATGAGAATGATTCAACATGTTTGGTATATGAGATCGAATGAGTTTTAGATTTGAGCTCCAACCCTAGTGATTTCCGATTTTAAGCCAAACGCCATCTTAAGACAGATCAAAATGCATTTTCGTGTACGTAGTTAGTCGCAATATAATCTTTGAACGTGTAGATTTGTTTTAAACCTTACTAAAAAAAAATGTATCTATTACGTACCATTTTTAGTATTTTCTAAAAGTTAATTTCCTTATAAAAAACGATTAAGATGAATAAAATAGTTCGTATATTAACAAACTTTTTAAAATCAATCTGGCTATATAAAGGTCAAACATTAGAATTAAAATTAGTTACTAGCTAGCTAACCGGCCAACATGCAAAAAGTAACCCCATTGATCTGGATGATGACAACTAGCCTTCGGGTTACCCAAAACCTTTTCTTCCACATAATCAGCTGAATCATTACATAAGATTAGTTTCATATACTACTTAATTAAATAATTTATTATTATTAAATTCAACAAATTTCGAATTAATATAACCTTCTAGCAATACGTTGTTTTCAACATATATTTGTGAACTGCATTATTCATATAATAAAATTAAAAAATATCATATCAAGCAAAATTAAAGTAAAAAAAAATAAAAAAATCAGATTAATTTCTTTTAGAACATGCAGTAAACTTTAACACAAAATTAAACCTTGTTCTTCTCATTTCAATTCATGTTAAAAGAGTCATTAACAACAATTAATCCCCCTAATCCTCTAAACCTAAACTAATCCCACATCTATCATTACCATTACAAAACTTTATCAATCTCCCTCCAATCTAAAAAAAAATAATTAATCAAGAAAACTTGTTAGTTTTCATCTTCTTCCCAACATCAGCATAATTCTTGAAATTAAAAAACAATTAATTTGTCATCTAGACCTCATCAAGAAAATGCTTAATTCTTGCTGACCCAAACACCCATCAGGATTAATCAGATGAAAAGACTCAGAATCTGGACCACCAACAATACATTCATAACTAGCTCTCATGTATATCAATTCTGAAGCTTGGTCAACGCTTGAGTCAAACCCAAAAGATGGTATCACACCAGCACCAACAGTCGTTGACTGGATTGACTTTAACATTAACCTGATATTCTCACTTGCTTTCTTCCGTACAGCAAACCCTAGTTTCCTTCCGTTACAGAACATATTCCAAACGGGTACGGATCGAAGTGGGCATGATCCAAGATCCGATTCGTCGTTTGTAACGTGACATTCAAGTGCTAAACGAACTAACCCAAATCGCATTTCTTGAACTAGGGTTTGTGTTGGGATTGAGAGCTGTAATAAAAGCGATGGTCTTGTTTTGAGACGGTCGTGTTGGACGGCGAACCAGACGTGGCCGCGACGGTGGCCGAAGATTGTTCCGATGACCATGGTTTTGGAGGAACGTGGTGGTGCGGTGGAAGTCGGTTGTAGAAATGGGGATGAAGAGCTGTAATCGGAATCTTGATCTTGATCTTGATGGTGGTGGTGGTTATTGGGTGAAATTAGGGTTTGTTGTTGGGATGATGGGTTGGTGTTGTTGTTGATGATGATGACGTCATCACGGAGGGAAGTGCTGAGGCGTTTCTTGGTGGTGGTGGTTGTATGGTGGTTTGTGGTGGTGGTGGAGGTGAAACACGGGAGGAAAACTCGACGGAGGGAGTCGATTTTTGTCATTTTTTGGGAGAGAAAATGAAATGATTTTTTTTTTGGTTATCGAAGTTTGGGTATGGATGGATGTGGATATGCCTCAAGAATAAACGGGATGGAAGTGCGGGTATATATATAGGGCGGGAATGTGTGTGTTTGAAATATATTTTAATTTATTTTTTAATATTTAATTGATATGAATATAAATGTGAATGTTAAGATGTTGTAGAAATGAGAATGGGAACACTATGATACTCGTATTTAGAAATACAATTTTACGATAAAGTTAAAAAAATAAATAAAATCCTCTTCTTTTCTCGATAGAAAGAACAACGTATTTTTGGGTAAAAAAAGACAAATGGCACTTTTAAGTTCATAGAGAAAAGTTCAATTGAAACCATTTATCTTGTGTGAGAATGGAAAAACCAACCACAATATGCCATGTGTCACTTTTTTCTCTCTCATCCACGTTTTTAAAAATTAAATATCTCACAAACGACAAGTCGAAAATTCATGAAAATTGCACCATATTTTTCAGCGTTTTATCCTCTTCGATTTGCCGTCCATCAAGGCATACTTCCGACGAACTTCTTTTTTTCATTTTTTTTTTGGGTTTTACATATTAGTAACACATGTGTTAGTGATTGATTATACATTTGCTTTAGGGTTTAGGGTTAGGGTTTAGAGTTAGGGTTTAGCAGGGTTTAGTGTTAGGGTTTAGCAGGGTTTAGTGTTAGGGTTTAGTAGGGTTTAGGGTTTAGTATGATTTAGGGTTTAGAGTTTTATAAAGCGTTAAGGGTTTAGGGTTTGTGGTGTAGGGGTTAGGGTTTAGGGTTTAGGGTTGGGAGTTTGGGGTTCCGAAACCCCAAACTCCTAACCCTAAACCCTAAACCCTAACCCCTACACCCCAAACCCTAAACCCTAAACGCAACACTGTAACACACGTGTTAGTAATGTGAAACCCACTAAAAATAATGGGGAAAAAAACTCGTCGAAAGTATGCCTTAATGGATGGCAAATCGAAGAGGATCAAACGCTGAATCTAATGGTGCAATTTTCATAATTTTTCGATTTGTCGTTTGTGAGATATTTAACTTAAGGGGTAAATGGGTTTTGTATTCTCTTTGTGCACATAGCACCATATCATTGGTTCCTCTATTCTCACACAAATTTTTAGTCTCATTTGAACCTTACCCTAAGTTCATATTATAAGATATTTGGATTCTAAAAACTAGATTCAAGATTATGTAGTTTAAAGGCTAGAGCTAAAGAATTTGAATTGAGGCGGCGAAAATTGAATGTTAAGATACTGCAGAAATGAGAATGGGAACACTATGATATTTTAGAAAACGAGAAGATTGGTGATAAGGTTTAGATATGGATATTAATTCGTACACCACAATTTTTTATCCATACATCACCAAACGTATTTTACGGTGTTATATTGTACAATACTGTAAAGCAGAAAAGTAGTGTACGGATAAAAAATGGTAATGTAAAAATCGTCACCCTTTAAATATATGCAATTTACTATAAAGTTCTTTTTTTATATCAGTTAAAAGAACAACGTTTTTGGAATAAAAAAAGATAAATGTTTACTTAAGTTCATACTATTAGATATTTGGATTTCAAAAATTGGATTCAAGATTATTTAGTTTAGGAGGAGGAGTAGGGGAAATATTTTTATTTTATTTCTTCTATAATTTTGAGGGGAACAAAGTTTATAATGTTACTAATATCTTTAAAAAATTCATTTTGACATATTTTTATTTTTTGGGGGCATACACTTAGTTACATTATTTTTAAAATGCATACAAATTATTGATATGTATAGTGGTGGAGTTAGAAAATCTACATGAAGGGGGCAAAAATAAGATTATTTTGTGCTATCTTATAATTTTGAGATGGCAAAATTTTAAAATTGTCATTAGTACCTTAAAAAAATTATTTTTTACGTAATTTTAAATTTTTTGTTGGCATAAGCGTATGCTAAGTACATATGTGTATCATAAAAACTATGTCTATTTAATTCTAATTTGACATCTAATTTGTGTATAAGAAATTTGACTTTCACTATTTATTTATAGCGCAGCGTTATCTTTAGGACTATGCGTCATTTTTTTTTAAATATAAAGCGAACATCACTTGTCTAGGTTTTCCGGTAATGTGCTTTTATTCAATTGATGGGTAGATTGGTTTGCTATTTGTGCCTCCGTTGAACTATTTAGAACGGCGCCACATTTTGCGTGGATTCAATTATTACTTTAGTAGCTTGGTCGATTGGACTTATTATCACATACCCTTTCACGTGCACACTATGATTTATGCTAATGAGAGTTTGCCGGATATATTAATTTTCCTTTATGTTTCTTTTATCATCATTTATTTAGTCATTATACTATGAAAATGTTAATTACATGTTTAAAACCATATTAAGCATCGGTTAAGTTTGGAGTCTTTTGGAAGAAGAATTGCAAAGTGGCCAAGTGGGGCATATATATGATATATATGCACTAGAAGATAAAAGTAGGACACGTGCTCAAATACAAGCCTACGGGAATACCTTGTCTCTGTTAAAGGAAGCATGTTTGCCAGCTGGCTCTCAATTTACATGTGCCAAGTTCTTGGAACTAATCATGGATTTCAACGTTTAGTTTGATACTAGATATCTATTAAGCGATGTTAGTGATTTATATACCATTAATTTTAACTATACATCACTATTTATGTAATACTTCATTCGTCCTAGTTAAAGTGTCCACTTTGACTTTGTACATAGTTTTAGAATTCTCCACTAACTACATTTTTCACCAATCAAATAACATATCTACCCACTAAAGTCATTTTCAATTGGTTGAAATATGAAAGTGAACATTTATTTGGGACAACCCAAAATAGTAATGTAGACATTTCAGGTGAGACGGAGGGAGTAGATTGTTGTACGGTAGGGATGAGCAAAAAAACCGAAATACCGAAACCGAACCGGTACCGTACCTGACCGGTACCGACCATTACAAATGGTACGGTATTCGGTTTTTTATTTGGGGCAAAAAAAAACCCGGTACCAACCGGTCGGTACCGGTTCGGTACCGGTTGGTACCATGCACACCAAAATACCTAAACCGAACCGGAACCGCACCGGACCGGTACCGAACCGGTACCAACTGATACAAATGGTACGGTATTCGGTTTTTGATTTGGGACAAAAAAGAAACCGGTAACAACCGGTCGGTACCGGTATGGTACCACGCTCACCCCTATTGTACGGTACAGTAATCTAAATCTTACTATTTTAATAGTGTAGGGTTAAAATTTAATGATGCATTAGCTAATGAATACTTTGTTTGAGAAAATTACAAAAACCGTCCTTATGGTTTGACCTGAATTGCACATTCAGTCCTTTAATTAATTTAATTACATAGATGGTCCTTTCTTTTGAAACTTGTTACGTAAATAGTCCTTTACACTAACGATTGTTAAATCTCCGTTAAAAAGGACCACGTGTGTAGTTTTTTTTTATTCTTTTAAATTTTATAATTTTTGAGTAGATATAAATTATAAAATTTAAAATATGTATATATACATTATTAGGTGCACAACATCATTTTCAGCTTTCACATTTCGCTTAGCAAATTCATTGTCAAGTTGTTCCTTTTCCACATTTGTCTTTCACCACTCAAGAACCCTCCATTACCCATTCATCTTATCTCGTAATGATTTTAGTGGCCACAATCTCTTCTCTTTTGTATCCTTTTCGATGACCCTAGCTTTAAAGTAAAATGACGTTGAAAAGTGGGAACTAATTAAGTCAAAAATGTATATTTAGGTAGGAAAAGATGGTGGTGGAATATAAATTTGATGTTATAGATAGGGGTGTTAACGAACCGAGCACTTAACGAGCTACTCGAGTTCGAACTCATTTATCTCCAATTCGAGCATAATACTATTCGAGCCCGAGTCGAGTTCGAACATAAAAAGACTGCTCGATTAGTTTCACGAGCCGAACTTCAAAACAATAAATTCGACTCGGCTCGTTAGGATGAGATGAACACACTATAATTAATAACATCAAGAATCTAATTACATACTTATTATTAGTGTTTGATGATAACTAATTAAACTTACACATCTTAAGTTTAATTAAGTGCAAATGTCTTTTACAAACTTTATTTCAAGTTTCATAAAATAGTTAGTATACTTTTTAATGAGCTTGTTTAAGCTTATAAACAATTTTATCGAGCTTGAGCTTCTAAACAAACATTTTGAGCTCAAATAACTAATTTTTTTTAAATTGTCGTAAACTTAAACGAGTATAGAGCTCGAGCTCGAACACTAAATTATTATTCGAGCCCGAACTCGAATATGGTTTTAAAAAGTTAATCGAGTTCGAGTCGAACTCTAACATACTTATTTTTTAAACAAGTCGAGTCGAGCATTAGGATATTCGAATTGACTCGGTTCGTCAACAGCCCTAGTTATAGAGGAGAATATGATCAAATTTGATAATGAATAAAATGAGTGAATTGAAAATAATGTTATGTGCACCATATAATGTATTTATACATATGCTAGATTTTATTATTTATATTTTACTCAAAAAAAATTAAAGAATTAAATTTTTTACATGCATGGTCATTTTAAAGGGAGATTTAACAATCGTTAGTGTAAAGGACTATTTACGTAACAAGTTTCAAAAGAAATAATCATCTATGTAATTAAATTAATTAAAGGACTGAATGTGCAATTCAGGTCAAACCATAAGGACGATTTTTGTAATTTTCTCAATTTGTTTTGTTCATGTATTTTTATAGATAAGAATACTTACTTTTCACAATTCTTGTTGTTGTCGAACTATTACTAACCTTTTGGAATTTTAGCCACCCTCAAATCAATTTCACCATTTTAAGATTTGGCCATTTGGGAAGACATTGACTAATTTAGCAGTTATTTGTATTGTGATATTTGTATTGTTGTTTTTTATAGATCCAATAAAATTGTGCACTTATTATGTGTAAAGTACAAACTCTTGATGTATAGCTTTGCACTGTAACAAATATATCATTTATTTACATTTTTTCACACATTTTAAAAATGTGTGGAATTATGTTAACTTATTCATACTTATAACTGTGTAGAAATTTATTACATCAATAAGTGTGGTCGTGCGGAAATTACAACAATCTTCACATATATAAGTGTGAGAAAAAAAAAAGTTTACACTTAAGGAGAAATCAAAACTATCCACATTAATAGGTGTGAACTTCAATTTGTAACACCTAATTTGTCCACACTTTCTCTTTCGTGGGAAAAGAATGTGTTACGAAATTTGTTCACACTTTTAATTAAGTGTTGACAAGTTGTAATCTCTCAACACTTACAAGTGTGAGCTTTTCTTTTTTACATATAAAGGTGTGGAAGATCTTATCATGTGTAAAAAGTTTTACACACTTTCTAGAAGCATAGAGAAAAGGATTTATTGTTTCGTTATTTATTAAACTTTACACCTTTTTTGATTGTGTGAGTCGAACTTTGAAAACGTCTATTGTATGTATTAAACCTGAAAATATCGTATATTCTATGTAAACTTTCCTTTTTTGATATGGCCAAAATAGAAAAGTTTCCCTTTTTACCTTACCCAAAAAGGAAAATATACATACAATAGATGGTATTTACAAGTTCAATACATTCAATGGAACAAATATAAGTATGTCTCATACAATAGTAAAAATGTAAATTTTAATAAATAACGAAACAATAAACCATTGAGAAAAAAATGTGGTAAAATGACATTTTTTTATATTGTTGATAAAATTATCAAAAATAGTGATGGAAATATCACCGTCTTTTATTTATATAATAGACTTTAAACCCGTGTATACACACGGGCCGTTATTTTTTTTTATGAAATTTCGTATTTAGTATCTTGTTTATAATAGTAAACTGTGTAAGTTAATATGTATATTAAGCATTTAGTTGGATTCATGATAATATTACTTTATGTAAATTGAATTATATGAGTAGATATTAAGAAATTAAAAGTTTTTTTGAAATCAAGTTAGTGAAAAAATTAATTATTTTAAGTATATATTTACCTTTTCAAGTAATTTTATTTCTACTCGGTGAATTGAAAATAAAAACATTACAGATCGATTTGGATAATGTGTTAATTAATGAATTAAATGTCTTTTTATATGTGAAATTCTCAGACCGGCCAAGTAATTATTACTATGAATATATCGAGTGTATTATTTCTTCATAGTTACAGTGTACAATGGACATATATATATATAGGTGTATACAGGATCTAGAACAAAGCCCTAGTGGCCCATGGGCCGAAACATATATACGTATAATATAACACTCCCCCTTAAGCTGGAGCATAGATATTGATCATGCCCAGCTTGTTACATATAGAGGTAGTCCGACTTCCAGGTAGCGATTTAGTGAACATGTCTGCTACGATTTTCCCATCTTTTAGCTTCTCTCGAGTGAAATGGCAATCCACTTCTATACGCTTAGTCCTTTCATGGAACACTGGATTATTAGCAATATGAATAGCCGCTTCATTATCACACCACATGTTCATTGGTCTAGATTGAGCAAAACCAATCTCACTAAGCAAATTGTGTAGCCATATAAGTTCACAAGTGGTTTGTGCCATAGCACGGTATTCAGATTCTGCACTTGAACGAGATACAACATGATGTTTCTTACTCTTCCATGATACAAGATTACCTCCAACAAAGACACAATACCCAGTAGTAGAACGCTTAGTTGTAGGATCCCCATTGTAATCAGCATCTGTAAAGCCCTCAATGATGTGATGACCATGATTCTGATATAAGATTCCATGTCCGGGTGCACCATTTAAGTACCTCAAAATATGACAAACTGTATCCTAATATGAGGTTCTTGGTGACGACATAAATTGACTAACAACGCTTACTGAAAAGGAAATATCCGGACGAGTGATGGTTAAATAGTTCAATTTACCTACAATTTTCCTATAATTCTCAGGATTATCAAGTGGCCGGGTCTCCATCATCGGCTCTCAACTTGACACCCGGTATCATGGGTGCCTCACAAGGCTTTGATTCAGTCAAACCTGCATCACTCAACACATCCAAACAATACTTACGTTGAGATAAACAAATCCCTTTTTGACTACGAGAAACTTCAATTCCCAGAAAATACTTCAGAGGCCCTAAATCTTTCGTTCAAAATCGGGACTCGAGGAAGGCTTTTACCTTTTTAATTCCAAATTCATCACTCCCGGTGATCACAATATCATCCACATACACAACTAATAAGATGCATCCAGATTTAGATGATGTAAAGAACACAGAGTGATCATAAGCACTCCTTCGTAGTCCAAACTCAATCACCACAGAACTAAATCTTTCAAACCAGAAACGTGGAGATTGTTTTAAGCCATACAACGACTTTTTTTAACTTACATACTTTCTCAGACTCCCCCTGAGCAACAAACCCTGGTGGTTGCTCAATGTAAACTTCTTCATGTAAATCTCCATGCAAAAACGCATTCTTTACGTCAAGTTGGTGAAGTGTCCAATTATAAGTAGTAGCCAATGAAATAAACAAACGCACCGATGAAAGTTTTGCAACAGGAGAAAATGTCTCAGAATAATCAATTCCATATGTCTGAGCGTACCCTTTAGCAACCAATCGAGCTTTTAACCGTGCAACAGAACCATCTGGATTGGCCTTTACAGTGAAAACCCATTTACAACCAATTGCCTTTTTGTTAGCAGGTAAATCTACCAAAGTCCAAATGCCATTACGATCAAGGGCATCCATCTCCTCGATCATAGTAGTACGCCATCCAGAATGAGCTAATGCTTCACCAACGGTCTTAGGAATCGATACAGATTCTAGTGTTGCAACAAAGGAACAAGAAGACGTGCACAATTTATCATAAGAAACAAATGATGCAACCGGGTAAGTACATGAGCGTTTACCTTTTCAAAAAGCAATGAGTAAGTCTAAATCAAAAACTTCATTATTGGGTATAGCAGTAGTTTCATTATTATCAGAAGATGCAACATGGGTGAATCAGTAGGTTCAGTGCCGGAGGAATTTGCGGACGAAGTAGACACGGGCTCAGGATAAGATGTAGGCTTAGGCCGCCTATGGTATACTTGCACAAATTGATCAAGATGGTCAGACTGCTCAACAATTGGTACCTGATCTGGATGATGGTCTGACTGCTCAACAGTGGGTGTAAGAGGTGTAGACCAATAAATCGTCATTCTCCCCCTGGTGACGATAGGTAGATACAAAAAAGAAAGGTACATCTTCGTGGAAAGTGACATCTCGCGATACCACATATCGATGAAGAGTAGGAGAATAACATCTATAACCTTTCTGAAGGCGGGAATATCCAAGAAAAACACACCTAAGAGACTTAGGATCCAACTTAGTGACATGAGGTCGGGTGTCCCTAACAAAACAAGTACTACCAAATATCTTATGTAACACCCGCCAAATTAGGGCTTTAATTAATGCCTAAACTACTTGTAATTATGTGTATTTAGTTTTGTAATACTCTAAATAAATGTAACGTTTTGATGTAATTACATACACACTTACGCGATTTATTAAATCGTACTACTTAACCGGACTGAGTCCGACACGAGTAACTTGGACGTTGGTGACAAGCTTTTATAAATAATGAGGGTATACATTTTGATATATTCGAATGGACATTATTTACACCCATATTTCTGGAATAATATGCTATATCTAGCACGTTTTAGTGAAAACGTAGACAAACACGAACAATTAGTAATAACAAATGAACGAATCTCGACGAAATGACTTAATTGTATTTTGTGAAACTTTAAGTATTTTTATAAATACTTACGATAATTTTGAACGAAAAACGCACATTTTACTTTTAAAATGAAATGTAAAACGAATGGTTTAATAAACGAGACACAAAACGGAATTAAGAAATGAGAAATATGAAACTCGGATCGGGTCGGCCTAGACCCGCGGATCCAGCCCCAACCGACCCACCTCCTTAAAACCCCATCCCTCCCCTTTTTCATTTCATTTTACACACACCAAACACACTCAAACCTCCCCATCTCTCTCTCCCTCTTGAAATCGACGAGCAGCAGCAGCTGCTACCACCACCACCACCCTCGATCATTACCATCATCAGCAGCGGAATCAAGCTCGATCTCGTTTCACCCATCTACATTTTTTTTCGTTTTTAATTTCGAGGTATAAAACGTTAAAACCCTTTCAAATTAATTGTAACACTTTTATTTACATGCAAGAACGTTTCCCCAACGAGTTTATGTCCAAAAACCGACTTAAAAATCCGATTTTTAAAGTTTAGATGCGAACAGCCCGTTTCGCGAGCCGAGATCTGTTCGTCCAACGAGTCGAACCGAGATCTCGACTCGCGAAGCCATCCTGCGAATCAGAATCACCTACGAACCGGACTGACCCGCGAGTTGACCTGCGAGTCAAAGTTGACTTGCGAGTCGAGTTGCCCTGTGAACCGAACTGACCCGCGAGTCGAGTTGACCTGCGAGTCGAGTTGACCTGCGAGTCGAGTTGGCCTGCGAGTCGAGTTCTATGCTGTGAACCCAGCTCGGTTCGCAGCCCACTCTGTCTTTCGACCCCAAATACAGTAAATAAAGCACTAATATGGACTAAGAATTATCACTTGATTTTACACCGAAATTAGATTTCAAATGCATTTTCGATAAAGCAATATAGTAGAAATAAAAATTTTCCAAGCTGACTTGGCAGCTCGACCCCAACCAGGGGCTCTGCCCCTTGGACCCCGCTACCAGGGGCGCTGCCCCCGGACCCCCGTCATCCAGGAACCTATAAATACTTTTTACACTAAGTGTCGAATACTTACATATAACGATACATATAATAATAACACTTCTGGATTATTATTACAAAACCGTCACCAACGGGCCATGCTTGTTTTCAAAACTACAAACACAAATGACTACAAACATTTAAACAAACACTTGGACATTACCTAGTTGAGTGGACAACTAGCGTGGGTGATCTTTTAAGACACCAACGTATTTACTTGTTTACTTACAACCTTGCGCATTTCGGACGCCAGAAGGTTGTAGGGTTCGGAGAACCACTTACGGACTTACATCCGCGTTACTTGTTTGATTTCCCAGACATACTTACTAGACTCAGGTGAGTCTTACAGCCCCACTTTTACTATTTTTATACTTTGGGGTGAGATACTTAGCAACTGTTTTACATATGAACACAATGTACTGAACTGATTACATTACATTTTGTACACACCGCATGAGTTACTTTTATCCACTGAAAGCCTCCTATTCGTAAGTTGTTAGTTATGGACTTAAGCGCGATTATTAGTAGATGGATCCATTTGGGACTGACAATCCCTGCCTGGGGTGGTAGCGTCACCACGTACTGATTTACACGTAGAAACAGGCATATTAGTATTTGTTACATATGAGTGTGCGGATAGCACTCACGGGGGTACGTGATATATTCACACTACACGGTTAAGCTTCAACTTATGAGCTCATGGCACTGTGCTGATTTACTGATTTACTTACTTACTTTGCTTGATAGCAATACTGGTACATACTTGTGGTTCATAACAATTATTTACTGTTAAACCTGTAAGATTCACCAACCTTTTTGGTTGACACTTTTTAGATTTGTATCTCATGTACACAGACGGAGTAGGATCACCCCTGGACACTAGCTAGAGTCGCATGATTTCTACTTTGCATTTAACGGATATTCTTAGCATTATCTTTTGTATATTATGATTATGTAATAGAATCTCCCGCTATACGCGTGGACTCTAGGGAACTACATTTCTGTAACTGAAAACACTATGTTTTCAAACATTTACATATATTGGAAATGTAACTATTTTATAAACGTTGCATATAGATGTCGTTTGCTTTACTTTATGCTGTGATATTTGATTAGTAACATCCCAAAGCTTGCTTCCGCCAACAGTGAAATTTGGGGGTGTTACAGATTGGTATCAGAGCCTAAGGTTATAGCGAACTAGGTTGCATTTAGTGGGCCTAGACTATGACCGTTAGGCTGTATTTCCTCATTAGGTATGATTGGTTCAGGGATTACATCATACGAGTTTAATATAATATAGCCTGATCAACTATGTACAATTAAGTAAAGATGATGTAAGAACTGAAACAGTTATGTTGAACCGGATTACATTAGTTGATTCTGACCGTGAGAGAAACGAGACTTATATTTGCTTGTGTTAGACACTCTAGGCTATATTATATTATGTGTGATTAATATGTATATAGGCCTCACTACTACTAACGTTTTGTCTCAGAAATGGCAAACACACCACCCAATTCATCGCGCTCTCAATCTGGGTCGCAGAACCCGAGGGTAGCTAGGAGGAACGCCAGGTTGCCTCTAGCTGGCCCGTACCCAACCCACTTCACCTTGCCGACCTTAGCCGCTAGGGTGAACCAACATGAGCAACGACTTCGCACCATGGATGTCGTGTTGCAGGAAACGAACGAAAACTGGAGACTTACAGCCCTCGAACACATTAACCAAGTCTCCGAGGATCACGAAACAACCATTAACAACGTGGAGGTTCTTCGCAACAAGATAGTGGAGATAAGCGTGGAAACCGCCCTTTTGCAGCAAATGCTAGAAGAATGTGAGCAACGTTCACTGGAAACAGAGGAGTATGTTCGCAGTTTAGTGCAACGACTGGTCCTAGAAGAAGACAATGCCCGACAAACCAGCAGACTTGCAAATACTGTGGATCGTCTCATTGAAATGATGGAGCAGATTAATCTACGTCGGGACTAGTGTAGTCCTTGTCTTGTAATCTATCCTGTAATCTAGTAACTATCTAGGTGCTACTCTATAATTCGGTCGGATGTAACAGTTCCCGAAACTTTTTGTAATACATCCGTGGGATGTAACCTTTGAACTCATATTATCTATCAAATATTCTTACTGCTCCAACTTATATTAACTGCCATTTTCATGTTGATGTTGTGTATTACCGCTTTTATATATAAACATCTGTGATGAATACAACTTCTTACAAAATCTCACGTATCTTCATTTCTCTTATTGAAGAAACTTGCCGCCAAAGACTAGACCATACTCCGATGCTCAGCTTACGTCACTCATCACTCAAGCTGTGACTGAAGCCCTGGCTCGAAATTCTACACCGAACTCCGGGAGAAACAGCGATTCCGCTGAAACCACTGTCGCCAAACCTTGTTCCTACAAGGACTTTCAGAACTGCAAACCCTTGAGCTTCAAGGGGACCGAAGGAGCCATCGGACTTATCAGATGGTTCGAAAAGATGGAATCCGTTTTCCGCATCAGCAAATGTGCAGAAGACGACAAGGTCAAATTCTCCACCTGCACCCTCGAAGATGGTGCCCTCTCGTGGTGGAATTCCTATACCCAATCCATGGGTATTGACACCGCTTATTTACTCCCTTGGGAGGATCTAAAGAAAATACTCACTGATGAGTATTGCCCGGCCGAACAACTTCACAAGCTGGATGAAGAGTTCTGGAACTTAAAAGTGCAGGGAACTGATATTGTTGGATACACCACTAGATTCCAACAACTCACCATCCTTCGCCCAGCTATGTGAACCCGAAAAGATCAAGAAATACATCCGCGGCCTCCCGGAACCCGTCCGGGGAAATGTCGCCTCATCAAACCAAACCACCCTTCACGGCGCCATCCGGTTGGCCCATGAACTTTTAGCCATGAACGAGGACCCAGAACCACCCACTCCATCGTCCAACAGCAACAAAAGAAAATGGTCTGACAACCACAACAACCACAAAAACAAGAAACCCGAAACCATTAAAGCCTACACCTCCGGTTCTGATGACAAGGGAGCGTACAAGGGAACCAAGCCCTATTGCTCTAAGTGCCAACGACACCATCATGGTTCTTGCCCCTGTAGCAAGTGCAAGAGATTTGGACACTTGGCTAAGGATTGCAGATCAAACTCCACCGGCACCAACACTCCTGCACCAAAGGCCTGCTTTGAGTGCAACGGTACAGGGAATTTCAGAAAAGATTGCCCGAAGCTGAAGAACAACAACAACAACAACAAGAACAACAGCAATGCTCGAGGAAGAGCTTTTGTGCTGAAATCTGGGGAAGCCCGTCAAGACCCGAATGTGGTCACAGGTACGTTTCTTCTCAACAACTTGACTGCTTCTGTATTATTTGATACTGGTGCTGATAAGAGCTTTATTTCTGATGAGTTTTATCCACTACTTAACACTGCACCTATTGCCTTAGATTCTAAGTACACAGTAGAATTGGCAAACGGAAAACTTATTGAGGCCGACAGTGTGATACCTAATTGCACTTTAAACTTAGCTAATGAGCTCTTTTCCATTGACTTGATACCCGTCAAAATCGGCAGCTTTGACATCATAGTCGGTATGGATTGGTTATCTAAACACCGAGCCGAGATCGTTTGTTTTGAGAAAATCGTCCGCATCCCTCTCGTCACTGGTGGAACTTTAGTCATACAAGGGGAGACCGGTGGGACGAGCCTAAACATCATGTCTTGCATGAAAACCCGAAAATACTTGAGAAAAGGGTACCAGGCAATCCTCACACATGTTATGGAGAAAAATTCGGAGGAGAAGAAACTTGAGGATGTGCCTATTGTTCGAGATTTCCCCGAAGTCTTTCTGAAGACTTGCCTGGCCTTCCGCCACCTAGACAATTCGAATTTTCTATTGATCTTGTGCCCGGTGCAGCACCCGTGGCACGAGCCCCTTACCGACTAGCCCCATCCGAACTTCAGGAGTTGTCTACTCAGTATCAGGAACTCCTGGACAAAGGATTTATTCGACCAAGTTCCTCGCCTTGGGGAGCTCCGGTCCTGTTCGTGAAAAAGAAGGACGGTTCTTTTCGTACGTGCATCGACTATCGTGAACTCAACAAGTTAACTGTCAAGAACCGTTACCCACTTCCTCGTATTGATGACCTGTTTGACCAACTTCAGGGGTCGAGTTTTTATTCCAAGATCGATCTACGGTCAGGTTGTCACCAACTCCGAGTTCGTGACGAAGATATTCCTAAAACGGCCTTCCGAACTCGTTACGGGCATTACGAATTCCAGGTGATGCCATTCGGCTTAACCAACGCACCGGCGGTATTCATGGACCTTATGAATCGGGTGTGCAAACCTTACCTTGACAAGTTAGTTATCGTTTTCATCGATGATATTCTGATTTACTCGCGCAATGAACAAGAACACGCGCAACACCTGAAAACCATCCTAGAGCTGCTCAAACACGCGCCAAATTCTTTAAGTGTGAGTTCTGGATGCAAACCGTTCAATTCCTTGGACACGTCATTGACAATCAAGGGATACATGTCGATCCTTCAAAAATCGAGGCTATCAAGTGCTGGCAGGCACCCACTACACCCACAGAAGTACGCCAATTCTTAAAACTCGCCGGATATACTACAGGCGATTCATTGAGAATTTTTCAAAAATAGCCCTACCTCTCACTGCACTGACTCAAAAAGAAAAGAAGTTCGACTGGACTGACAAATAGGAGTAAGCTTTTCAGCTACTAAAACAGAAACTCTGCAGTGTACCTATCTTATCTTTACCCGAAGGCAACGATGACTTTGTGGAATATTGTGATGCTTCACACCAAGGTCTCGATTGCGTGTTGATGCAACGAGACAAAGTCATCGCTTACGCCTCTCGACAACTCAAGGTCCACGAAAAGAATTATACAACTCATGACCTAGAGTTGGGGGCTGTTGTATTCGCTCTCAAAATTTGGAGACACTACTTATACGGTACCAAGTGTACAATCTTCACTGACCACAAAAGTCTCCAATATATCTTCGATCAAAAGGATCTCAACATGAGGCAACGTCGATGAGTCGAGTTACTTACTGATTACGATTGCGAGATTCGCTATCATCCGGGCAAGGCAAATGTTGTTGCCGATGCCTTAAGCCGAAAAGAACGAGTGAAACCACTTCGAGTTCGAGCTCTCAGTATGACCATTCACAACGACCTCATCAATCAAACTCTCACCGCTCAACTCGAAGCACTCAAACCCGAAAACTTGATAAACGAGGCCTTGCGAGGCATGGATAAACAATTTGAAACCAAACCAAATGGGTCCAAATACTTTTCTAACCGAATCTGGTTGCCTAGTTTTGGAAACCTACGAGACTTGGTGATGGATGAAGCTCACAAGTCCAAATACTCTATACACCCCGGTGCCGACAAAATGTATCATGGCATCAAGGAAATGTATTGGTGGCCCAACATGAAAGCTGACATTGCAACCTATGTTAGCAAGTGTCTTACTTGTTCCATAGTTAAAGCTGAACTCCAGAAACCTTCCGGTTTGCTACACCAACCGAAAATCCCTGAATGGAAATGGGAGCAGATTACTATGGATTTCATTACTAAACTCCCGAAAACACCTAGCGGTTGCGATACCATTTGGGTGATCGTCGACCGACTCACTAAATCTGCTCATTTCCTGCCTATCAAAGAAACTGACAAGATGGAACGTCTGACACGGATCTACTTGAAAGAGGTTGTGTCAAGACACGGCGTGCCCATCTCAATCATTTCTGATAGAGATGCTCGATTTACTTCTCACTTCTGGCAATCCTTACAAAAATCCCCCGGTACTCGTTTGGATATGAGTACTGCATACCACCCACAAACTGACGGCCAGAGCGAACGAACTATACAAACACTGGAGGATATGCTACGAGCCTGCGTAGTTGACTTCGGTAAAAACTGGGAATATCACTTACTATTGTGCGAATTCTCGTACAACAACAGCTACCACACCAGCATTAAGGCTGCACCCTTCGAGGCACTTTACGGTCCTAAGTGCCGGTCACCCGTTTGTTGGACTGAGGTGGGGGATACACAGTTCACAGGTCCAGAAATCATACACGAAACAACTGAAAAGATCTTTGGTATACAAAACCGGCTGAAAGCCGCACGTGATCATCAGAAAAGCTATGCTGACGTGAGACGCAAACACCTCGAGTTCCAAGTAGGGGATCGAGTACTCCTGAAAGTATCGCCTTGGAAAGGCGTCATCCGTTTTGGCAAACGTGGGAAACTGAATCCCAGGTACATTGGACCATTCGAAATCCTTGAAAGGATTGGTCCAGTGGCTTACCGACTGCAGCTACCTCCCGAACTCAGTTGCGTGCACCCTATCTTCCACATTTCTAACTTGAAGAAATGTCTGTCTGATGAGACACTGATTATACCCCTCGATGAGATACATATTGACGACAAACTACACTTTGTCGAGGAACCCGCGGAAATACTGGACCGAGAGGTCAAACATTTAAAACAGAGTCGTATTACCATTGTTAAGGTTCGGTGGAATTCGAGGCGTGGTCCTGAATTCACTTGGGAACGGGAAGACCAAATGCGACTGAAATACCCACACTTGTTCACAGACTCTACTCCTACCGACACCGCGACTACAAGCTAATTTCAGGACGAAATTCTCCTAACAAGGGGAGAATGTAACACCCGCTAAATTAGGGCTTTAATTAATGCCTAAACTACTTGTAATTATGTGTATTTAGTTTTGTAATACTCTAAATATATGTAACGTTTTGATGTAATTACATACACGCTTACTCGATTTATTAAATCGTACTACTTAACCGGACTGAGTCCGACACGAGTAACTTGGACGTTGGTGACAAGCTTTTATAAATAATGAGGGTATACATTTTGATATATTCGAACGGACATTATTTACACCCATATTTCTGGAATAATATGCTATATCTAGCACGTTTTAGTGAAAACGTACACAAACATGAACAATTGCTAATAACAAATGAACGAATCTCGACGAAATGACTTAATTGTATTTTGTGAAACTTTAAGTATTTTTATAAATACTTACGATAATTTCGAACGAAAAACGCACATTTTACTTTTAAAATGAAATGTAAAACGAACGGTTTAATAAACGAGACATAAAACGGAATTAAGAAATGAGAAATATGAAACTCGGATCGGGTCGGCCTAGACCCGCGGATCCAGCCCCAACCGACCCACCTCCTTAAAACCCCATCCCTCCCCTTTTTCATTCCATTTTACACACACCAAACACACTCAAACCTCTCCATCTCTCTCTCCCTCTTGAAATCAACGAGCAGCAGCAGCTGCTACCACCACCACCACCGTCGATCATTACCATCATCAGCAGCGGAATCAAGCTCGATCTCGTTTCACCCATCTTCATCTTTTTTTGGTTTTCAATTTCGAGGTATAAAACGTTAAAACCCTTTCAAATTACTTGTAACAATTTTATTTACATGCTAGAACGTTTCCCCAACGAGTTTATGTCCAAAAACCAACTTAAAAATCCGATTTTTAAAGTTTAGATGTGAACAGCCCGTTTCGCGAGCCGAGATCTGTAGGTTCCATATACGGACCAAATCGAGTAGTTTTACTTGCGTATTCAAAGCGGAAATCAAATACACAAATATATGCTAGATTAACACAACCAATGACCAAAACACAAGTGTATAACTTTGTATATAAAGAGATGGTAACAATACATACACTTTGACAAACACACAATAATCAAAATAACACAAACTAGTATTTTTCTCTCTGAGTTTGGAGGTGTTATGTGTGTGTTTTTTTGTTGAGGCTCATTAAACAGAAACTGGCGAGCCTCTATTTATAGCCTGGACCAAACTGTATGCGACACAAGCTTTGTGTCGCATGAAGGCTTATGCGACATAAGCATTGTGTCGCATGAGATGATTCTGCGACACAAGCCTTGTGTCGCATAGAATGCTTCTGCGACACAGTGCTTGTGTCGCATGATGACAGAAACTGTAAATAAACTAGAACTTAAACAATTCAATACGTAATTACAATTTCGACACGATTACAGACTGAGACCAACTGACAGACACACATTGATGTACCAACAAACTCCCCTGTGTCTTCAGCTTGGTCTTCGAAAAAATTCTTCAATTTTCTTCAGTCTTCAAACCCATCCTGGTGGAAAGTTTCCACCAGCGTGTATGCCGTAGGTGAAGCATATATCAACAATTTTTTGAAATCGTTTCGCTAAAACTGAGTTGAACTCGTTTCCTGGATTGTAGCGAATCCGATTGTCGAATAGCTTCTTCATGTCATCTCTTGACAAATTAATCAAGCTCATTGGGTCAAATATTCTGAAGTTATCTTTTCGTAGACCCCACAAAGATCCTGTCTGAAGCTCTGAATCTGGTACAAAAACTAAGACGGCTTCGCCAGTGTGAGCATCCAGTTCCCAGTAATGAAAACGTTTCAGTAGATTGAATGGAACTGTTTCCAGAGCTATTTCAGTCAGACATTTAGCAGGCGGATAGTGAACTTTTACAATTGGCTGCTTGGTCTTTGGATCGAGCTTCTTCTTGAACGTGTACCTTGTACCCAGTACTGGTTTGACATAATGATATTTCTTTCGTTTAATTTCCTCACGCATGACCTTTTGAATAACATCTGCAACTCCATCATCGTAAGGATTTATCAACTGAAGCTGAGTAAGACGAACGATGTCATGCTTTGGCAATGTACTCAATATCCTCAGTGATCGACGAAAGTACTGGATACCATCAAGTCTTTTAATCATCAACCTTCCTTTGCTCACCTTCCAGCTTTTTATCAGGCCTGTATAATTACCACCAACCTGATATTTCTTGCATGTAACTGGAGCAGGTTCTGGATTTTTTCCTTTTGGAAACCAGTTGTCCCTTTCTCTAATGGGCATTTCTTTGTCAAAAGATACACATTCAGATGTGTCAAGAGGGAAAATGTCATTGTAATTTGTCGTTTCTCGAACAGGGACAGGTTGTGCTTGTGAAGAACTGGAGGGTACAGAAGATTCTTGAGCAGGACCAGGTTGAGAAGTAGATCCTGGAACGTAATTGAATGCTGGCCCTGACTCATCGTCTGAAGAATCAGATAATACAACACCCTCTTGAGGATAGGCTGGACAATCAGAATATTCTTCATCAGGATTAAGCTCTTCTCGTTCAACATCAACATCATCGTCATTATCAGCTGAGTTGAAGTCAAAATGTTCTTCAGGCGCACGATCGTCATCGTCAACCGCAGATTGAAAGTAAGTCAGATTACAATACGTGTAATCTACAGCTAACGGTTTTGGTTGCCCTGGTTGCTCAATAATATACTCAAGAATAAGAGTTGTTTCATTAATTTCAGAAGCATTTACATTTTCAGGATTTACATTTTCTTCGCCTTCGGCAGAAACCCTAGGAATTGATTCTAAGGCCGGTTGGGCTGTCTCCCCCGAAGCAATAGCTTGGGTTTCCAGCTGCAGAACCTTTGTCTTCAATTCTTCATTCTCTTTCTCCAAGCGAGAGATCCTAGCATCCTGAGCTTCAGAAACTGATGCTTGAGCTTCCATAGTCTGCTGCATCTTTTCAATCTTTGACAGGAGCTCCTGAATGACAGCTGGATGAGGAGTGATTGGAGTTTCAGTCCTTAGGGGCTCAGAAGATGTGGAAGTGGAAGTGCGGGAAAGTCTGACCAGAGGATTCAAATCAGCAATGTCAGAAACATCTCGAGGCCTTTTTCCTCTGGTAGAAGATTCAGGGAGTGGAGAAGAAGGCTGATAATTATCGATCTCAAGATCAAGATCTACCAACTCTGGATCAGCTACAACAGGCTGAACTGGCGGTTGTTGAGCTGGAGGTTGTTGAACCGGAGGCTGCTGAACTGGGGGCCTCAGGATTTGAGGTTGCTGAGCAGGTGGATCATTAAATTGTTCGCCTGGAGGAGGTACATAATCAGGATCCACAATGTGACCGAACAACGCAACCTCACGTTCCGGTGCTTCGCCTGACTTCGCAAACTTTGTACAAGCAGTATAAATTCTGGTATTCATTGGCGTTTGCGCGTAGGTAAAAGAGTTGATCACTGGAAGATCCGAGTGCAAATGGTTGAGTAACAGCTGAGTGAATCGGGGATACAACGCCCATTTGTCTTTATTATCCAAAGCGTTGTTCACAAAACCACTGAAGATATATCCTGAGAAGTTGAAGGGCTTGTTGTATATGAGGGCAAGAATAGCAGAGGCAGTCGCAAATTTCATCCCTTCGAGACCTGCCTTGCGACTGGATAAGCACACAATGACGATGTGAGCCAGATACCTCCAAACCTTTGTCATATAGGTTTTCTTGTACTGATCAACTGGAATGTCTTGATAACCAATCGATCGCATGCCCTGAGCAATAGCAGCTGAAGAAAACTGGGTGATCATGTCAGAATTATCACCGAATTCGAAGAAATCTCGAATAAGCTGCTCAGAGAAGATGACTTGGCGGCCGCGGACAGTAGAAATGATCCTAGTATCAGCTTCATCATAGTTTACCACCGCATTATCCCAAAACTCGGTAATGTGATTTGTCAGGATCCGAGTATCTGCAGTGATAGCTTTGTAAATACGCGAGCGTTGAAGAAATGAGATCATTGGGCGATACGGGCGGGAAGTCTCGACCGTTGTATTCATGAACGCCACAATGTTGTGACGTGGCTCCCAGAAGTATTTAGAGATATCGATCTCGGGGAGTGCTGGAGCAGCTGGAGCAGCTTGAGCAGCTTGAGCAGGTTGTTCAGCCATTTCTACAAAAATAACAGTAATACAGCCAAAACTCGAAATGCGTTAGCGTTAGTACAAAAAAAAATAATTCGCGTTTTATTTTTACAAAAGTTCTGCGACACAACAGTTGTGTCGCATGAGGTTCATACGACATAAGGACTGTGTCGTATAAGAATAATACGACATAAGCATTGTGTCGTATGACACGTGTCACGCGGACAGCATTTCCCCTGCATTTAGCAATAATTGAGAAATTAATCTCGAATGCGACATAGTCGCTGTGTCGTATGGTGTGTCGTATAAAGTGGGTACGACATAACGTTTGTGTCGTATAAAGATACGACATAAGAACCGGTTATCAATACGACATAAAAACCAAGTATCTATGCGACATAACGACTATGTCGTATGTTATGTCGCAAAGATGAACAGCAAAGCAAACCCAGATTCGATCGATGAAACATTTTGGGGTTTTCAAAATCCAGACATACCCTAGGGTTCGTACACAACAGGGGATCAAAAATATGTATTTATCTAACCCTAATAACCCCTAAACCCTAAATAATTTAACGAAAAACCGAAACCCTAAAAACGTAATACGGGTCGATCGAATTCAGGACATAATACGCGATAAAAACACGAAAGAATTATACCTAAGGATGCGTAAACTGATGATGAACAAGAATCGAGCAACAAAACGCGAAGAAAAGCCTTCGAAATCACGAATCCGATCGAAAAACGCTTGTGTCGCAAAATCGCCTTTATGTCGTATAGTTTGTGTCGTGAAAGATTTGAAAACGTAAATGATTATGTCGTATGTTGTGAATAGTTATCCCTGACCCGCATACGACATAGTATACGATACAAACAAAACTGACAAATACGACACAGGCGTTGTGTCGTATAACAGTAGTACGACACAGTGGTTGTGTCGCACGGGACACAAAGCAGAATTTGAAGATTTTTTAAAAAATTTAATTTCGATGCCGATTCGGATTTTGATTTTAGAATTTTCGCAAAGAAGATGATTTGTGACAAAAAAAAATTAAAAAGAAGAAAAAAAATACAATTTAAAGAATATTAAAGAGATAAAACTAAATATAAACATAAAATAAAAGAAACAAATACAACTAAAAGCGAGAAATTTATAAAATCGTTTTGGTGACGGAGTTGAGATACTGGTTAGGGATCATACCGAAATAACATGCAATTATTAGGAATAGAAAGTGTTATTTTGATTATCAGTATGTTTGTCCACTTTAAATTTACGTGGCACATTTAAAACACGTTTTATAAAAATTATTTCAAGACGATTATCGATATTGTTTATCCACTTAAGCATGTTACAACCGAGTTTGTGGAGTTAACCTTTTATTGTTAGAATGTATAAGTCTCTGTGGCACCCACCATTGATATACCCCTATACTCTAGACAATAACATAGTTTCCATATTTAGAAAGAATAAAGAAAGATCATTTTTAAGAATCAGGCTAGAGTTGACAGGTCAGTACAGAAGTACAGCAAAGCAACCTAACATGATTCAAGTATAATCACAACCAATCGCAGTCAAACTGAAGTTGGAGTTTCCCAAACAGCGACCTTGGTTAGTATGATTTAGGATTAAGCAAAACCGATCGCAGTCAAACTGGATTTGGAGTTTCCCAAACAGCGACCTTGTTCAGTATCATTAAGATTTTTCAAGTGCATTGACCTGTAATTGCTTAACCCCAAGTTTATAGTAACTGTTACCAGTTCTGTACTTTCGTACAACAGAGGCAACAACCAGCATAAACTCCCAAATGATTTCAGATAAAAGTTCCAAAGATAGAAATATGTTAAGCTACGTTAAGGAATTAAGACATTTAGTCGTACATCATACGGAGCTTACCACAAGATAATAGACATATATTTAAATGATTTCTTAATAATCCAGAGACAGGTGTGTATCATGCCTACCGGTACATCGCATGATGAAGATAATTTTCATAAAAACAGTTTTAAGTGTGTCAGATAAACCTACTGACACATCAAAGATAAAACTTAAAATTCCATTTTGTGCATGTCACTCGATGTACTATCATATCCCAAGTTGTTTACAGACTCAACTCAACGTCTATTTAAAAAAATGTAGCAACCATTGCATTTCCTTGATACTTACGAGTATAAAGAGTGGCGGTTGCATTTTTTGCATTTTTTTTTTTTTAACCAAAGAAAAGCAGATAAACTGTACAGAAAATAAGTCACAAATCATTTCTTGAGATCAAGGGAAATCATCCCTATCATATCCACAAGTTCGTTGAAACGAGCACGCGAAAAAGCTTTAGTGAATAAGTCGGCCTTTTGCTTAAGGGTATCTATGTGAATGAGGTCAATTAAATGTTTCTCATAGCAATCTCGTATGAAGTGAAACCTAATCTCTATGTGCTTGGTCTTAGAGTGTTGAACGGGATTGCGAATAATAGATATAGCAGCAGTATTATCAATATGAATAGGAGTCAAAGTAAGAAGTAACCCATAGTCACGCAATTGATGTTGAATCCACAAAATCTGTGAACAACAGCTTGCAGCAGCAATGTATTCAGCTTCCGCTGTTGAGGTGGAAACTGTGGTTTGCTTCTTACACTGCCAAGACACCAGTCGAGAACCGAGGTATTGGCATCCTCCTGTAGTTGACTTTTTATCCGAATTGCAGCCGCCATAATCAGAATCAGAATAGGCAGTGAGAGCGAAATTTTTCTCATTTGAGTACCATAGACCAAGTGATGGTCTATATTTGAGGTAACCAAAAATTCGCTTCACAGCCTTCATGTGAGAAACTTTGGGCTTTGATTGATATCTGGAACAGATAGACACAGCAAACACAATATCTGGTCTGGATGCAGTGAGATACATCAATGATCCTATCATAGAACGATAGTCCCGCTCCTTGCAATCTTCTTCGTGTTCAGCGGGTCCGAGTTTGTGATCAGTTTCAATGGGAGTACCATATGGCTTACAGTCATGGAGTTCATACCGAGTCAACATGTCATTGACATATTTGGACTGATGAATGTAGAAACCCTTGTCAGACTGCTCAACCTGTACACCTAGAAAGAACTTAAGTTCTCCCATGGCACTCATCTCAAACTCGGACTTCATAATCTTCTCGAAGTCTCTGCACAAAGAATCATTTGTTGAACCAAATATGATGTCGTCCACGTAAACCTGCACAAGTAACAAATCTTTTCCAACCCTTTTTATGAAGAGAGTGCTATCAATTTGGCCTCGTGAGAAGCCATTTCTCGTGAGATGATTTGCCAACCTCGCATACCAAGCTCTTGGAGCTTGATGAAGACCATATAATGCCTTGCCTAACTTGCACACATAATCAGGATGGTTTGGATCTTCAAAACCAGGAGGTTGCAAGACATACACATCCTTCAAAACCTCTCCATACAGAAATGCGCTCTTGACATCGAGTTGATAAACCCGAAAACCTTTAAATGTCGCATAGGCCAGAAAAATGCGAATGGACTCCAATCTTGCAACTGGAGCAAACACATCATCATAGTCCAAACCCTCAATCTGAGTAAAACCTTGAACAACCAGCCGAGCCTTATTCCGAATAACTACACCTCTGTCATCTTTCTTCACACGATAAACCCAGCGAGTTCCAATTGGATCTACATCCATTGGTAAAGGAACCAACTCCCAGACATCAAGCCTTTTGAATTGATTCAATTCTTCCTGCATAGCCTCAACCCAGTATGGATCTTTCAAAGCTTCAGCAATTTTCTTTGGTTCATGCTGAGACAAGAAGCATTCTTCCAATTCTTCTTCAACACAGGCAAAATTGGCAGATGAAGATTCTTCACGGACTTCATTAGCAGCAGATTGATGCCTAGTTAAGACACCTTGTTGAAGATCACCAATGATGTTTTCAGAGGGGTGAGTAGAATGAATTCTAAGCTGAGGAATCGGATCAGGCACAATGATTGAATCCAAATTTGACAGATCACCTCCAGGATTTTCAATTTCAACTGAGCTATTAGTGGCAGTATCCTCATTGTCAATTGGTGTGACAATATCGGTTTCAGTTTGAGGATTAGATTCAGAAGCCACTTGATCAACATCGGAGGGATTGTCATCATTGACAACATTCTCAGGAGGTACTACTCTAGAATTGGAGATTGAGTCGTCAGAGGTAAGATCCAATCCATGAAGTAGAGACGCCACCCGTTCTTCTTCACTAAATTTGGGAAGATTGAAAGAGTCCACCAACTTATCATACTCAAACAAGGAATCAGGTCCCTTGCCTTTTGGAGAATCAGTATATTTCATAAACCTTACTTCAAAATGTTCTTCTATTCTCCCAGTAGACTTGTTGAAAACTCTTTTATTTGGAGAGTTCACAGAATATCCCAAAAATAACCCATCGACTGATTTTTCATCAAATTTGCCTACCGAGTCCTTAGTAATTAAAATTGAGCAAGGACACCCGAAAGGCTCAAGAAACTTCAAATTTGGTTTGCGATTATTCAGCAATTCGTAACATGTTTTCTTTCGCTTTTTAACAATCGAAACCCTATTTAACACATAGCAGGCAGTGTTAACAGCCTCTGCCCAAAAAGTGGTTGGCAGATGCGCATCAGACAACATAGTTCTTGCTGCCTCAATGATTGTCCTATTCTTTCTTTCAGCTACTCCATTTTGCTGAGGAGTACGAGCAGCACTAAACTGATGAAAGATTCCTTTTCGAAGACAATACATTTCCAAAGTTCTGTTCTTGAATTCTGTTCCATTATCACTGCGTAGTTTCTTGATTTTCAGATTACACAGATTTTCCAGTCTGTCGAATAAGTAAGTTAAAGTATCAGCTGTTTCATCCTTTCCAGCCAAGAAATATACCCAAGAAAACCTTGAGTAATCATCAGTGACAACCAGACAGTATGATTTTCCTCCAGTACTTTTCTTATTCACAGGACCGAACAGATCCATGTGAAGCAACTCCAATGGAGATTCAATAGAGTTCACCTGCTTAGACTTATGGAACTTCTTGTGTTGTTTCCCTTTGAGACAGGAAACGCATTCATCATCTGTTACGAATGACTTTTTAGGCACACCTAACACAAGATCATTATTAACAAGATAATTCATTCTGCGAAAATGAATATGTCCCATTCGTCTGTGCCAAAGCAGTGAATCTTTAGAAGATGCTTTTGATAGCAAACAAGTATGCTCCTTGGTAATCACAGTTTGCATATCCAAAATGTACGAGTTGCGTACACGGGGTGCTCTCAGTAACACCCATTCCTCGGGAATAACAAATCCCGGTTTCAAAATCAAACATTCAACATCTGTAAATGCGGTAGTGAACTTCTTGTCGCAGACTTGAGAAACACTGATCAGATTGTGTTGCAGTTCCTCGACATAGTTCACTTTATCAAAACTTACTTGCCCATTAGAAAGAGTACCCTGACCCGTGATATTACCACCTGTATCTCCCGCAAAAGCAACATGTCCTCCTCGATATGGTTTCACATCAGACAGAAGGGACATGTCACCAGTCATGTGCCGTGAGCAGCCACTATCCACATACCATTTACTTCTTTGTATATGATCTGACTGCTACAGCACAACATAGAGAGAAAGTTAGTTAGAAATGGAGACCCATGCCTTTACAGACTTGGGTACTCCAGAGACCTCATCAATAATAACTACATCAGTTAAAACTTTGTTTTTCAATAAATCAGGTGCAATTCCTGATGCAGTATTACTTGATGATGAGTCATTTAACGACTCTTTTGGTCTCCAAATTTTCACAGGAACAATAGTGGGTTGCTTGTTAACATTGTCAGGCTGTTTAACCGGAGGTTTACTAGGCCTAGCAGCATTAACTTTTGGGATAGAAGTATGAGAGAGTGAACCCTTCTTTGAAAAAGATTTAACAGATGAATTTTTGTAAACAGAATTTCTGGGAACACCTTTTGAAAACTTCTTTCTCAAAAGCAACGGGCATTGACTAATCAAGTGACCTTGTTTCTTGCAGTAGAAACATGATCGTCTTTCCCTAAAGGTTCGGTCGTTACTGCCTAAAAATTGAGGTGAGACAGGTAACTTTTGTGAGCACGTTGAGGTGGATGCCCCAGAATGTGAAACAGAAAGTTTAACAGAGTTCTTAAGTGATTTGACATTAATATTCTGTATCTCTTTCCTTTTATGTTCAGCCTTAACCTTAGTATTCATTGGAAAAGTTTCATCATCTGATTCAGTAGTGAGAATGTGATGTTCAGGCTTAATGTTTTTCTTTTCACATTGAGGCACAAACTTACAGGGAACATCCTCAACTTCGACCTTTTCTTCAATAGTTTTTAAGGGAGCAGGCGAAAAACTACCAAAGGGGGTAAACTTGACGGTTCCTGAGGGGGTAAACCTAACAGGTTCAAAAGGCTTCACAGGTTCAGCCTTAATTGTCTTAGGTTTCTTCTTATCATGGTTAACTTCTATGTTGGCTTTATAGAATTCAGGCAACTTAAACGGAGTCAAACTAACAGGTTCACATACAGGCATAGCTACTTTCTTAACAACAGGTTCATTAACTGATATTTCAATGGGCTTTGCATCTACTAAAGCAGTAGGCACAAAATCTTTAATTTCATCCTTAGACGGTCTACACAAATTCACATCTAAAGACGGAGGCGGTTGATTATGATAACCATAACCGGACTTATCTTTAGAACTAGTTCTACCCGTCTGCAGGATATCAGTAAAGACCATGGCTGAAGTGTTGATATTCTTGAGTTTTCGTTGCAAATCAACAGCTTTGGCTTGAGAGTCAGCCAATTCCTTTTTCAAATGAGCAATCATTTTTAAGTAACTGTCAATTTCATCTTGATTACTGAAAATTAGAGCTTTCAGCTCCTTTTTATCTTCAATAAGTTGATTAATGTTACTTTCAAAGTGTTTCTCATTAATTTTTAAAACTTTGTTTGCTTCCATCAAATTCAAGATATCTGACTTCAAGTTGTCATTATGTTCCATAAGCCCATTTACTTTACCAGTTAAACTAATACATGAATCACAGGTAAATTTAGCAAATGGTACCTCATTGTTGATAGCCATGAAACATTGCTCTTGAGTTTCATGAGCAGAAAAATCATAAGCATCTCCATCCTCAATCAACAATGCAGCCTTAGCAGTAGTATGCTCAATCTGTTTTGGAACAACAGATGGTTTAGTGAAACCCGAAGCAGGTTGTCTTCCTTTCTCACATTCACGGGCAAAGTGTCCAAGATTCTGACACTTATAACACTTGATTTTGCTTTTATCGAATCCCGTTGGTGTTCGGTCAGCTGTATCTTCAAGAGATCTCTTTCCAGTTCGTCTTAGATAGTTTTTGGCTCTACGAGTGAGCATAGCCATATTCCATCTAATGTCTATCCTTTCTAACTCATCGGGATCAACCTGATTGAAGTCTTCATCAGTCAGTTCCAATGTACTGACTCTTTTAGAAAGAAAGTCTTCATATGATGACAAGAAAGCAGTAAACATGGCTGCATGTTCATCAGTGGTTGCAGAAGTAGGAACAGATGGTGATGAACATGTACTGCTTGAAGAAGCATTATAAGCTGGTAGGGCTGAAAATGTTCCTACAGTAGGATTACTGTAAGAGGAGAATCTCTGAGAATTTGTCTCAGCTGAGATGAAAGCTGTTCCACCATGACTTGATTCTGATGCACGAGCAGTAGATCTTGTTTCCTTCTTTTCAATATCCAATGCCCCAGCTTCAAGTTTTCCAATAAGATCATCCAGAGACAATTGCTTTGTTTTTGGATCGCTTTCTAATAACAAAACTCGTGTTTCCCAACTTGATGGCAGAGCAGCTAAAGCCTTTTTGTTAATCTCAGAATTTTTGAGATTATATCCGCCAGCTTGCAGTTCATTTACTGTGCGAGTAAATCTGCAAAGCATGTCTCTGACAGTTTCATTCTTCTGGATATAGAAATAATCAAACTGAGTTTTGACTAATTCCAATTTGCTTTCGATGTACTCAGTGTTGCCACAAAATCTCTTTTCAATTGCAGTCCAAAGATCATAAGCAATAGTTTGTGGAAACATATCCAAAACGTCTGTTGGAAGCGACATAGTAATAGCAGAATGAGTCTTCCGTTCAATTTCCCATGCTTTACGTTCTTCGGTAGTGTATGAACGAACGGGTTTGGGAGGAGGAACACCCATGTGTTCTCCAAGAGCAACAGGTGGAACATAGCGTTCAAGAAGGGCCAACTCCATATCAGGATCGGTGAATAAAACAAACGATATGAACCTTTGTTTCCATGCTCGAAATGGCAAACCCGGTGCAAAATAAGGAGGTTTATTTGCACTACCAATCGTAGCATTATGTTGTAAAACTGCATCAACGCTTTGAAGAGACATGATGAAAATCTGCAAAACAAATTAGAAAAATACACACAAAACAAACTGATTTTTGTCTAAGTCAGGAATTATGCGACACAGTGTTATGTCGCAGAGTACCAATACGACACAATATTTGTGTCGCAGAGTACAGATACGACACAGAAGTAGTGTCGCAGAACTTAATCTGACAGAAGACAAAAATGCGACACAACAGTTATGTCGTATGTTATGTCGCAACTTGTGTCGCAGACCAGTCAAGGTCAAAAAGTGTTATGTCGCAAGGTTATGTCGCACGTTATGTCGCAGACAATTTAATGTCGTATTGTTGTGTCGTATGAACAGTGATACGACACAAGCCTTTTGTCGCAAAAGTGCACGTGCAGACAGTTTTTAATCCTACAAAAAGTTTCAATTTTCAAAACAAATCATTACAAACCAACTACACCATGCTTCATCAGACTGATTTCTCAAACTTTTAAGCAAAATGATTACTAGCTTTTCACCAACCAAATCAACAACAAAAATCTTTGAAGATTAACAACCAAATATGATCAAAATAACCCTTTTTGAACCAAGAACATCAAGAACACCAAGAACATTTAAAAACATAAATTAAGAAAATAATGTTTTTGGACCAAAATCTAGCACCAAACTAACTCGAAACCACAACTCAAGAGTATGCAGCTCTGATACCAATTGTAGGTTCCATATACGGACCAAATCGAGTAGTTTTACTTGCGTATTCAAAGCGGAAATCAAATACACAAATATATGCTAGATTAACACAACCAATGACCAAAACACAAGTGTATAACTTTGTATATAAAGAGATGGTAACAATACATACACTTTGACAAACACACAATAATCAAAATAACACAAACTAGTATTTTTCTCTCTGAGTTTGGAGGTGTTATGTGTGTGTTTTTTTGTTGAGGCTCATTAAACAGAAACTGGCGAGCCTCTATTTATAGCCTGGACCAAACTGTATGCGACACAAGCTTTGTGTCGCATGAAGGCTTATGCGACATAAGCATTGTGTCGCATGAGATGATTCTGCGACACAAGCCTTGTGTCGCATAGAATGCTTCTGCGACACAGTGCTTGTGTCGCATGATGACAGAAACTGTAAATAAACTAGAACTTAAACAATTCAATACGTAATTACAATTTCGACACGATTACAGACTGAGACCAACTGACAGACACACATTGATGTACCAACAAGATCTGTTCGTCCAACGAGTCGAACCGAGATCTCGACTCGCGAAGCCATCCTGCGAATCGGAATCACCTACGAACCGGACTGACCCGCGAGTTGACATGCGAGTCGAAGTTGACTTGCGAGTCGAGTTGCCCTGTGAACCGAACTGACCCACGAGTCGAGTTGACCTGCGAGTCGAGTTGGCCTGCGAGTCGAGTTCTATGCTGCGAACCCAGCTCGGTTCGCAGCCCACCTTGCCTTTCGAACCCAAATTCAGTAATAAAAGCACTAATATGAACTAAGATTTATCACTTGATTTTACACCGAAATTAGATTTCAAATGCGTTTTCGCTCGACCCCAACCAGGGGCTCTGCCCTTTGGACCCTGCTAGGGGCTGCCGCCCCTTGGACCCCGCTACCAGGGGCACTGCCCCCGGACCCCCGTCATCCAGGAACCTATAAATACTTTTTACACTAAGTGTCGAATACTTACATATAACGATACATATAATAATAACACTTCTGGATTATTATTACAAAACCGTCACCAACGGGCCATGCTTGTTTTCAAAACTACAAACACAAACGACTACAAACATTTAAACAAACACTTGGACATTACCTAGTTGAGTGGACAACTAGCGTGGGTGATCTTTTAAGACACCAACTTATTTACTTGTTTACTTACAACCTTGCGCGTTTCGGACGCCAGAAGGTTGCAGGTTTCGGAGAACCACTTACGGACTTACATCCGCGTTACTTGTTTGATTTCACAGACATACTTACTAGACTCAGGTGAGTCTTACAGCCCCACTTTTACTATTTTTATACTTTGGGGTGAGATACTTAGCAACTGTTTTACATATGAACACAATGTACTGAACTGATTACATTACATTTTGTACACACCGCATGAGTTACTTTTATCCACTGAAAGCCTCCTATTCGTAAGTTGTTAGTTATGGATTTAAGCGCTATTACTAGTAGATGGATCCATTTGGGACTGACAATCCCTGTCTGGGGTGGTAGCGCCACTACGTACTGATTTACACGTAGAAACAGGCATATTAGTATTTGTTACATATGAGTGTGCGGATAGCACTCACGGGGGTACGTGATATATTCACACTACACGGTTAAGCTTCAACTTATGAGCTCATGGCACTGTGCTGATTTACTGATTTACTTACTTACTTTGCTTGATAGCAATACTGGTACATACTTGTGGTTCATAACAATTATTTACTGTTAAACCTGTAAGATTCACCAACCTTTTTGGTTGACACTTTTTAGCTTTGTATCTCAGGTACACAGACGGAGTAGGATCACCCCTGGACACTAGCTAGAGCCGCATGATTTCTACTTTGCATTTAACGGAGATTCTTAGCATTATCTTTTGTATATTATGATTATGTAATAGAATCTCCCGCTATACGCGTGGACTCTAGGGAACTACATTTTTGTAACTGAAAGCACTATGTTTTCAAACATTTACATATATTGGAAATGTAACTATTTTATAAACGTTGCATATAGATGTCGTTTGCTTTACTTTGTGCTGTGATATTTGATTAGTAACATCCCAAAGTTTGCTTCCGCCAACAGTGAAATTTGGGGGTGTTACATCTTATGTTCGACAGGAAATATTGTCTTTGTAGGAAAAAGAACTGAATAGGGGACATCGTAAGATCGGTTGTAAGATCGTACCAAAGATCGTAATCAAGATCGTAGGATCGTTTTAATTTTTAAAAAATTTTATAAATGAATTATTTTTTATATAAAATATTTATTAAAGTAGGATCTTACGATCCCGATCCGATCTTATGATTCCGATCTTGTGAAGACAAAAATGATCCTTGTTAAGATCCCGATCTTGACAACCTTGGTTGAAACAGCATCAGCCCAAAATGGTTTTGGAACTGTCATCTGAAACAGAAGTGCTCGAGCCACCTCAAGAAGATGGCGATTTTTTCGTTCTGCAACCCCATTTTGAGTTGGTGTATCAACACAAGATGACTCATGAAGAATGCCATGTTGGAGCATATAAGACCGAAATGACTCAAAAATATATTCTTTTGCATTATCATTTCGCAAAATTTGAATGCAAACATTGAATTGTGTTTTAATTTCCATTACAAATGAACAAAAATGAGTGAACACTTTAGAACGATTTTTCATAAAATACAACCACGTAACACAAGAGTAATCATCAACAAATGTTACAATGTACTTAAAACCAGTTTTGAAAGTGACGGGACACGTACCCCAAACATCTGAATGGACCAACTCAAATGGTGATGCAACCCTCTTTTCACCCTGGGACTTAAATGAACACGCTTGTGTTTAGCAAATTGGCAAGATTCACATTGTAAGGAAGATAAATTGGAGAATTGGGGACACAATTGCTTTAAAGTTTGAAGGCACATATGACCTAACCGACAATGCATTTCAAATGGGGACGACGATGTAAAACCTACTAGTGATGTTGGTACATGAGGTTCAAATATATAAAGACCATCAGATTCACGTCCCTTGCCAATAACTAGTTTTGTCGTTGGGTCTTTAAAAACACAATAACCAGGAAAGAATTCAACACTACAATTCAAGTTGTGAGTAATTTTGCTAACCAAAAGCAAATTAAATGAAATTTTTGGAATGCTCAACACCGAAGATAATGACATAGAAGGTGAGAGGTTCACAGTTCTAACCCAAGAACTTGAGCAATCGACCCATCAACAATGGTAACATGAGATGACTTTGCATTAGTTTGACAATCAGATAAGAGATCGGGGTTACCAGTCATGTGTTCCGAAGCACCAGAATCGATGACCCATTTTGACGTAGATGACAAAAGGCACGTACTAGCCTTTCCAATATCAGCAAAGGCAGCGAGCATATAAACTCAAAGAACCAGTAAGACGACTATATTCGTCGATGGATATAGTAATAGTGCTCTTAGAAGCGGAAGCACCCACAACTTTCTTTATGAAGTTCCAAATTACCCAAATAAAGTAAAACCTGAGAGCCAAGTTGCAACATAAGCCTAAGTCCATTGTTGGGTTACCCGAATAATTCATTAAAATCAAAGGCAGAAAAATTCAAGGTTCAATTCCAGATTAGAAAAATAAGATCAGTAAACGGTAGTGATACCGAGAAATCAGAATACAAAAACAGACCCAAGTCAGATGCAATATCCAAATCAGGTGACAATCAGAAATCAGAATGCAAGTAACTATATCAGAATTGAATCAGTTTTGAGATTCACGTAAAACGTGAAAATCAGATTTGCAAAATCAAATATGAGATAGTTCGATCTCACGGGGATTGAACCTTAGTTCGTCGGAATTGAAGTAACGTCAGAACGTCAGAACTCTGTAAGACAGAGTTATTTTAATCGCAGGAGTTTGTACTCAATGGGTACACCAATAGGGAGACTCTGAGTTCGCTAATGGAGGCTGTGAAATTGATTGTTTACTCTAAACGGATGTCAATTTGACAGTACTCACAGGGTACTCTTGAAACCCTAATCACAACCGGTAGCCAGCTCTGATAGCATGAAATTCTCATAACGACTAAGTAATTAATACTATGAATATATCAAGTGTATTATTTCTTCATAGTTACAGTGTACAATGGACATATATATATATATATATATATATATATATATATATATATATATATATATATATATATATATATATATATATAGGTGTATACAAGATCTAGAACAAAGCCCTAGTGGCCCATGGGCCGAAACATATATACGTATAATCTAACAATATGTAAGTGAGTAGTTGATTAAAAAAACTTTTTAAATAAGTTAGGGATTCTATATTAAAATTCACTAAAATTATAGGACCTTAATTGACAAATTAAAACTTAATTAAAATGATGACATCATAGCGATGTTTCCTATATATTATTTATAAGATTTTTGTATGAATCACATACAACTTTTCTTGACACCTCGTTATCGCCTAAAGTATGGAGGTTAATTAGATGTGCAAATTACTGATTTACATGAAGGATCGAGTTTAGTGGGAGTATGAAACACTTTTGTGAAGTTTCCAAACGCTATCTTCACACCAAAAAAAAATAAAGAAGAAGCAGCAGCAGCAATTTTTTAAATGTTTAGATGAATTTTTATGTAATATAGAATGTATACCATGCAAAACATTTGAAATATTTTATTAATTATATACATAAAGATATAACCAATTAAACATATTACATAATATCATGAAATATATGTATATTTTCATTGGTCTTTTCATTGATAAAAACATTAGTATATTTCAATACGTACTTATTCTTGGAATGCAACTAATAACCCCTTTGGACAAGCAAGTATTAATTAATCTAAATATGTGAAAGTTGAGAAGTTGTATAATATAATTTATAGATTTTATCTAATTCTATAACTTTTCTTTCTAGCAATGATATTAAGATATAACGCAGAAGTTTAGATAAAACAGTATGACATATGAATGAAACGTCCAGAAATCGGTTATGGTCATAATCAATTTAACCGCATTCATCTGAGCTAAATAAAAAGTTCGACTTTCCCAAGTAGCCCAAACATAGATATCTCTCTCTTCGTTTAACCATCTAGTATAACACATCTCTATATCTCTATATATATTATTCTAATAGAGTAGCCATTTTTCCTATTTGGCTAGCTCTATCTTTCGCCACCTAAGATCTGTCATACGTGTCAATGTTCTATTCACCACCTACCATCTGTTTCACACGTGTCACTATTTCATCCACTTTCTAAGAATATTTGACACATCATCATCAATTAATGTTTTTTAATTATTATTATTATTAATTAATATTAATATAATAATCTCTATATAATAATTCCTTAAAATATAATACCTACTTAACAAAATAAATAAATGCAAATTCAAATACTAAATATTTGTAGGCTATTTCTCAACAAAATAAATCCACTCAACTAAATAATCTTTATATAATAATTCCCTATAATATATATATAACAAAATAATTAAATTAAAATCCCCTAACCCCTCTTTTTCTACAATTGGACCATACAATTTCTCTCAATAAAATAAAATAAACAAACAAAAAATATAATTATTTAAGTAATACAATCTTCTATACTAATTTATAGGGAGTTGATATATGCAATACAAAGGTTGATGTTTACACCATAGTGTACAAACATTTAAGCACACAGTACAAATATATTATAGCATAATTTTGATGTTTGCATCAAATTGTGTGTTGTATATATCATCACCCTAATTTGTATAAGTAACAAACGATGATCCCTATTTTTAAATATATTTACTCTTCTATAAAATAGACAACATTTATTGTATCATCTATCAATTCTATCTATCTATATAGACATATATAAATTCAACCCCTCTCAACCTCCATTGTTAGTCTAGCTATTCTATTCACAAGATATTGATTTAACCTACAGTCCTACACATATCCATCTTCTTTTATTATTTCTTTCATTTTCTTTTACTATTAATTATGTTATTATCTTAATAAATATTGAACTCCATGGCTATCACCACCATAATGAAGATAAATCAAAAATTACAAAATCAGTCTATCAAAGTTAGAGTGTTACATACTGGCGTCAACCACCTTGGGGTAGAGCTGAAGAGACAATGAAGTATATATATTTTATTGTAATTAAATCTCTTGGTTATTTATTTATCTATGGAGTTCGTAAATTTTTTTTTTGGGTTCCGTGTAGAATGACTGTATTCAAACATTAGTTAAGCTTAAGTTGATGCCAAATATTCAAACTAAATTACGGAGTATCACTTTAATAGAAGACGGATCCCTTTATCGGTGTGTTTCACAATGACTACTAATAAGAGTTAAGGCCAATTATTATAAAATGCTGGATTACTTCAAAAGAAGTCTGTTTTCAGCCATGGACGATTGTACGTTGCTCTATCACGTGTAAAGAGTCGGAGTGCGGTTTTTGATGTATGATTAAGATGGCAAGATTACAGATCATACAACAAATGTCATTTTCAGAGAGATCCTTCGAGATTTGTAATTTACTTATATTTCTTATCTTTTCTTAATAAACTATTTTCTTTGTCCTTAATAAACTATTTTCTTTGTCCTTCTAATTATTATTTTTGGCAAATTGAATCAACTTTTCATTTTATAATTTAATTTAATACGTTTTTATCATTAATAATTAATATATCTAATTGTCCAACGGACGGGTTCAACACTAGTATTATATATACTATTGAAAAACAGATTAGGGAACCCAACAGAGACTAGAGACTAGTGGTCACATGTAGATAACAATGATTCTCTCTTTGCCTAACAAAACAACAATCTTTACATAAAATATGATTTGTGTGTAGTTAAATATTTATATTTATCCTATATAAGAAAGAAAAAGTACTCTACATGATAGGTAGCCTAACAACTTTTTTACAAGGATGACTATATATTATTATAAAAATTATGTAACACATGTATGTATGTATCTATGTATGTATGGCTATGTTCACATATGTATAATACTTGTATTTATTGTTCAAAGTTAACTAGCCAGTTACATTTGCAACTATGATTTAGTTGTTCTTAAAGTATGTTTGTGTTTTCATTAAGACCTTGATCTACGCTTAGCAAGATTTTTCGTTCTGTTATCATACTATTGTTTGCTTAAAACCTCGCAAATCTAGATGTCATCCATGATCACACATTCGATCAACTTTCATAACTCTTCAAACATCAATCGTCACTTAATTATCTTCACTAACTTAAGCGGGTAATACTCGTTTATAAGATCTTTCACTATACATTTTCAGTGGTTTGCAGATTATTTGAAAGCGCTTTGTATTCACCCTCCCTTCACATCTATCGACTCCAAGGACTCGTGGGTTGTAACACTTAACTATAATCTTCTACAATAATATGATCATTATGGAAATAACTCGACTAAAACATAACATTACCCTTTACCAGTTCACTATAAAGTAAAACTCAAGTGTTTTTAAAAAAGCTAACACATCATTTTCCAGGTAACTATGCATAAGGTGGCAGTAATAAATGAGTATTCATCAAATTGGTTGGTCTCTACACAATTACAGATTGGTGCTAAATGAGATGGCTCTTTCTAAAGCTTGGGTGCCAAACAAGGATAAAAGCCACAACATTACAAAAGATCAAATATAAACATAGTACATGTTAAACGACTTGTTGGAATAAAGAACATTACACATTAGACGGTATCAGATGTTAGAACCGGCCTGAACATAACCTACTAACCAAATCGAAAATATGAATTCAAACTCTTTACATTTTTCATCCTTTTTTTTTTTTTTTTTCATCTCCTTTTCTGCTATTAGTCTAAAGTACAGAAATGTGGAATATGAACCCCATGTTTAAATCTGAGTCACAAAGAATAGCTGTACAACAAAGAATTTTACAAAGCATCGATGATATGAGCAGTTCAAACTGATGGGAAATGTTGATCATCACAACCTTTGAGGAGTGTAATACGTTGAGATCTTGAATGGCTTTGTCTGTTGTTAAGATGATCTATATAAGATCTGAGCCTATAACGATCTGAGTTTGTGATAGAAAATGGAGGATTTAGAATTAGAGAAGGTCCTTCCACTAGAAGAAAAGTTAGCAAACGCACTGCTTTTGAGTAAAACACCGATGCATTTTCAACAAAACCCATGTATTCGTCAACCTGCCAAACGCACATAACACTCATATGAAAATGAAAATACTTCCAGAGCCGAAAGTGATCCAGACTAGAGCAATGAACAACTTCCACTTTTTTAAACTACAGGTACTACAACACATTAGTGATTTATTACCTCAACTGATCATTTATTTACTAGAGTGTAATCCTTAGGTTTATAGATAGTAGGTATAAAATTCTTAACAAGCTAATGGATGAAGACTTACAGCCCCGTTTTTGCCAAAATTAAGGGCAGCCTGAAATATTGTTTCCATTGCATCCGGCATCCCAACATTTCCTGGAGAAATTATATAAATTATCATAGCGCATAAGTTATAAACCATATCTTTTGTTCAATTACATTAAATTTGTCCAGTTATCGTTCTTATCTTTATTTGTAACCTGTAATATAAAAAGGCGTACCAGGCTCTATAACCTTGGCAAGTTCCTCAGCATTTTCAACTTCACCAAGAAATATTCTCTCAATATGACAGCAAACATCCTGCGGAGACTTGGCAGTTTCCAGACATTGTTGAATATCGACACTATTAAGTTCTCTATTAGTGGTCGTGTTTGAAGTTGTTATTTCTAGGCTTGGACTTCCTTTAATAGCTGAAGCAGCCTGTGTATGACATATATCCAGTGCTTGCTTCCATATTGCAAGGATCACAAGCTGAATTGAAAATGCTTCTAGTCGGTGTCCTGACTCGATCTTTATTAATATAACAAAGAACAAAAAAAAATTATCAATTAGAAATAATTGGAATATAATATTCTGCACGTTAAACTTTTTCATACATACCTTGTCATTGACCAATTCAGAGATGGCGGATGCACAATCCTGCAATGACTTAATTCTTGCCATGCTGTCAGTTGGTGGCTGTTCCGAAGCATCATTTATATCAACTGATCCATGAGAAGTCCCAGAGGGTGCAGAGCACTGACTTTCAAAGCTCCCAGTGTAGCGGACTTTACTGGCTGTACCACCAATGATGGGTAAAGGTGCACTAGATGTAGAGTGGATCTCTCTAGAAGGTGATTTTGATGCTAACTGGTTCACCTTGGATACACTTGCCGAAGAAGAAGCATCACCTAGGGGACCAGATACTAGAACATAATCCTGATCAATCAACTCCAAAGAGTCCACTACTGTTCGATGCATGATCAAAGAGAACAATAAGCCAACAGTGGAAGAAGAAGAAGAGTATAGGCTCCTGTAAAACATCCAAGAGAGGTGGCAATTTTGATCCATTTACTTATGAATAGGTCGGATGTGGGTCATGCTTTATCTCTAAAGGGTCAAACAGCAGGTGGAAAAACATGAGTTTAAGAAGAAATGGGTCATGAGGGTCAATAGTTGCCCAAAGTGTATTACTAATCTTCTTAGAACCTCTAAAATCATTTTACTAAAAAAATAAAATTATTATTTGACAGATTAATCATTTATAAAAATTCCAAAAATTTGGGGCAGAAGCGTTCGGCCAAACCTGAACACACCAGTTTTAACCAACACCAAATTACCTTGTTTTAAACTGTTACCTAGCCCGCCTGACCAGCCCATTGCCACCTCTGACTTCCATAGAACCCAATAACTGAGATCTTGTTTAGAAAAAAATGGAAAACGTACCTTTAGAGCGTGTATTTACCGGTTTGTGCTCAATCGATCTCAAAGATTCTTTAAGATTTCCTTCTGACGATCTACGATTTGGAGGTGCAAAACCAATAACATCTGGTTTGTGTTTAAAACTGCTATATCTGGAAGAAATTTCCATGTCTTTTGACAAGTCTCTTCTATTAGTTTCAGTATCCAAGGAAAACCCGTATGTAGATCTCAGAGGTGATCGCCTAACTAAAGATGGACTTCCATCAGGACCATTAGAATCATCATCTAGAGTAAATGGCAAGTCTTCTTGGCTATTTTCTTCTCTGTTCTTAAAACCCGGGCTGTTAGGAAAAGAATATCCATCCATTGTTCTTCGTGCCCTCCTATCTCTTCATATACCAGCACAATATTTAACTATTTAGCATGCAAAATTGATGAAGTATACTGATTTTAGCTGAAAATAGAATCACCCTTCAGATTACCTTGATAATTCATCAGGTTTCGTTTGGGTGAAAAATGGGTGTGTAAAGAACTCCTCAAAAGTCAACCTTTCCACTGTGCATAACAATAATCAAATTTATAAACATTAGGGATCACAAGTCTTAAGCCATTATGAGTTAATCATGACAAGGATGAACAAAAAATGAACCATATTTCTACTAATGTTGATACAAAAAAAATGATTTTATTTCTATCATATGACAAAGATTAGCTTTCTTTTATGCTTATTGTTTATTTCATTTTAATACTGATGCTCGCCCTTTAGGTTTTTTATTTCTTCTGTTATAGTAGTTACACCATAACTACTTTTTCAAATAATTATTTGAATATCCTGTATGTCTTTCTTCCGTAGTTCTTTCAATTTGTCGCTTTGCTTTGTTCAACATAAAGTATAATGTATCCTATAACTATCATTATACATAACATATATAATAGGCTGAAGTTTCATTTTAGCAAATTTCATAATTCTGCACCCTACTGGATCTAACAGATTCACTAGAGGTGGCATTTCTATTCATTTATTTAAGAATGGGTTTTGGTTGTGCATTATCTCAAAGGGGTCGAATGGGACTATCAACAAAAGCTAAGGCAACCAAATGAGTTGAAAGTCGCCCAAGTTTACTTTTAGTGCATACAACCTCCTAAATCATTTTATTAGAAGATTTTGATTTCATGCAATAACATTGTTTTTGTAATCATAATTAACATATTAATTATCTTTTAAAAACTATTGGGATGGACAAAAAGCGTTTACGGGTCATCCCGGCCCTCCCAGGCCCATTTCAATCCATACTAAAGAAGACCCATTTCAACAAAAGCCGCTTTCAACTATTAGCCAGCCCGCACATCTTGCCACCTCTAACATTCACTTATCACTTTCCTTGCTTCTATGAGTTGTGTTATTGATATGATTTTCAAACCATATATACCTGGATTTTGTCGCAGTAATTTTCGACACAGATCCACGCACTCAGGACTTAAGTCCTTCACATCGGGAGGAAACTGCAATTCCGTTGATTTCATGATGTTTTGAAGCAACTGCACAAAAGGTGGAACAAATGTATAACCAATATCAGGTCAGATTATCAATTTAATTAGTTTCAAAAAAGATTCCTTGGACACCAAACAACTGAAGATCAGACCTGAATTTGATTATTTCCCGTGAATGGTGTTCTCCCAGTTACAAGTTGGAATAGAATAGCACCAACACTCCATAAATCTGCCTGTGTTTACAATTGTATGTTAATGTACAAGATATATTGTAAGAGAAACTAAACTAAAGTATGTCCTGCATTGTTACAAATAATAGCACCTTGGCATCATACTTATGAAGTTGCATAATTTCTGGTGCCATATAAAGTGGTGAACCACATAAGGTTTCTGCAAGACCCCTAGGTTGCAAAGACCTGCAAAGACAACTTGATGTTAATTTACATCTCTAAATCATAACGCATGGCTTATGGTCAGATATATTGCTAGAACTATTTACCTAGCAAAGCCAAAATCAGCAATCTTCAATGTTGAATTGTCCGCATTTGTAGAGAGTAGAAGATTCTGATACACAAAACGAATACATCAGAAATGAAAATAAACTGAAATTAAGACAGGCATGTGCACTGTTCGCTTTCATAACATTTTTAGGATCCAGAAATTCTAATTTAGATTCGCCATAATTCCAAAAAGACCAAAAAAAAGTATATTGATATTCCCATGCAAATGTTTGTGTACGTCTCCTCACGCAAGCATACAGAAGGTTTCAAGTCTTAAATGTTGATACTGAGCGTAGCGTTTTTAACAAGCATCGTTTACGTTCATACAATAAAATGCAAGGATAATAAGTGATGCCCGTTTTAGAGTTATCGCTACATAAAGTTTGTCCCATAGCATATATTCCTTAATCATCGTTTGACAGAGAACCATTTCTTCACATATATAAGTAACTATCAATAATCATGCTTTGACAGATGACTCAAAACATAAACAGGATGCAATGAAAAACTAATACTAACCTGTGGTTTTAAATCTCTATGGATAATTTGATTATCGCGAAGGACTTTCAAACCAGCCGCTGTAATATAAACACACTTCAGAAACTGAACTACTCACCTAAACCAATAATCTTTTAAAAAAGAAAAGGAAAATTTTAGGTAGGATACCTAACTGCTGCATAAAGTGCACTGACGTTGATTTGGGAATTCTACCATGACGTTTTTGTATAAACACAGATAGATCACCTCCTCTGCAATATTCCAGCACAAGATGTATCTTGCCAGGCTCCTAATTCCAGACAAGTGAGACTTTAAGAACACACTTGAAAAAGGTTTAAGAAATATACAGGTTCAAATATATAGTGCATTTAAAATCATTCATCAGTTCTATTGTGTGGCTTTCAATAATGTGCGTATAAATGGGAACCGGACTACACGATAAAGATCAGAAATAGAGCACAATAGGCTAAAAGGACAACGTAAAAGGTCAGAAATAGAGCACAATAGCAACCAAACAAAAACCATCCTAAACAAAAAACTAGAACAATGTAAAAGGTCTTCTCTTAAACCAAGTCAGGTAAGGTAAAGTGAAATATTCTAAAAAAGGAAAACTAGCTTCAGGAGCGACAGCCAAATCGAGTAATAAGAAGGCCAAACAAAGATGATAGTAGTTTTCATTAAAAAAGTTGAGTGATTTAGTCAGACATTAGATATAATCATCAACATACTAAAAGAAACTTAATAGAGATGCATGCTGTATGGACCAATCCATTTTATATTACAGAGCAATCAAGTCCTTTCCTTTACCTTCATCAAACTTTAAACGCTACTGTATTCCACTGATCACACATCTCGCCTATCTTCGTAACCTTAAAATTTGCTTACAGCACAATCCTAATATTCAGTAACTTTTTTCATCATGTAACATATACATACACTAATCTATCAAAACCAACAAGGCAACAAAACAGCCTACACATATTATTTAGGTAAAAATTAAAAAATGTAGTTATTATATCAATATTCTTAACAAACAACATAAATCAGTCAATAAACCATTGCCTTTAACATACTAATCATATCTCATACCAATCCTTGTTTAACAACCAATAAAGATGCTCCTTTTTTGGTGTCAATAATTTTTGTTACCTCACAAACCAGAGAAACTTTCATCAAACATAGCTTGATTTCATCATTCCTAAAGCTAACTACAACTCTACAAACATCACATATCCACATTAAACACTACTGTATTCCACCGATCACACATCTCGACTATCTTCGTAGCCTTTAAATTTACTTGCAACACATCCCTAAAATTCAGTAAGTTTTTTTCATCATGTAACATACACATACACTAATCTATCAAAACAAACAAAACAGCATATACACATATTATTTAGGTAAACTTCAAAAATGTAGTTATCTAAATATTCTTAACAAACAACATAAATCAAGCAATCATACCAAAACCAACAAAAATACTTGAAATTAATCAAATAAAGTCAACATAAGAGATCACCTTGATCATATCATGCAAACGAATAATATTCGGATGATTAATATTCCTCAAAATATCGATCTCAGACATCAAACTCTCTTCCAATTTTTTGTTGAGTTTTCCAGTTTGTATCTCTTTAATCGCAACTTCGGTTCCATGAACCTTATGCCTCGCGTGCCACACCACGGAGAAGGAACCGGACCCTAACTGTTTCCCAACAACATAATCACCAACCGATCGAACTCTATATGATGATGATGATGATGATTGAGCCATAAACCCTAATTTTACTAAATTGGAGTTGAAGATCAAAATTTAATCAGCTACCGGTTTTGGTTGTCATGTCTCGAATCTAGAAGATGAAATTGATTGATTTTGAATGAATCAATGATTTTGATGAAACATAATTTGGAAGTGTTTTTTTTTTTTTTTTTGGTTTTATATGATTAAAAGTTAGATTTTAATTTTATATATTTATAATGAAATAATGAATGAGATGATGATACGTTGTTGGAATGAATTTTCGATTATATTTCAGATGATGATGATTAGATGGAGTAATGATTCGATAAGGTCAAAAAAGAGGGTTTATTTATATTTATATTTTTTATTATTTTTTAAAATTAATTTAGTGAGTATGTCATATACTATATTTGTTGTTGTGTGTACGGTTTTTAATGGAAGGTTTTTTGGCTGGGTAAAGCTATTGTGTGCCGTGTGCGTAGTGCGCACGGTTGGATTCAGATGCGAACGAAATTTCGAATTTTGAAAAAATCAGTTACGCAAAGTATGCTATATAGGATTAGGGTGTGTTTAATTGATGCTGAATCAACATTCAGTGTGTTTGTTTAGCACCTCTGAACGAATAGATATGCTGAACGAATTTCTTTTTGATGCTGAACGATTCATATTCAAAACACACCCTAAATCATTCAGAACCTTCTTTTTACTCTTATGCCCTTTCTCTTCCATCTAATGATATTCTATCATTGATTTATCCTCTTTAATTTTGATTTCGTCATTTAATAATCGCTGCTACAAATTCGTATGTGATTTATCTTTGCTGAGAGCCTGAGACTACCCATCGAAGTACTCATCTGATTGTTTGACATGTTCAAATATTATTAAAATAATTCAACAAAGTAAATCCATAACAACTTAGAAAGTGGTTAGCCATTGAAGTAAAAGATTTTGAATTCTTTATCTTCTTTCTTGACAGTTGGCACTATCATTTTCTATATACTTTATAAGTGGGTGTTAGACTTTAGTCACATAAGCTTATGCATCAGATTGTTTGTTCAAAAAAGTTTGTCATGTAATTGTCAAAAATCTTGAGCATGCATTGGATTGGTTTAAAGCATTCTAGATGTTTGTTAAAATGCCTCAATGAGAAATAATCGAATTCTAAGTGTTTTATGGTCATGTAATTGTCAAAAATCTTAACATGTATTGAATTGAATTAAGGCACTCTAGGTGTTTATTGAAATATCCGAGTGAAAATGAATATTGTAGAGCTGTGTCTTTCCTTGTTTCTTTGTCATACTTCTGTTAAAACTTGGAGCAACCATTCCCATTGCACATTTGTGCCTTGGTGGTATATGTTCGACTCTAATTGCATTGGCTTTAATTAATATGTTATTCTAAATTATCTATATTACAAACTATGTGCAAATTATTAGGTGGTGTTATAATGGGTGTTGATGCTTTAATATGATTCAAGTTACTAATCTACATAACATGTCTTATATAACATTCCTTTCTTAACGTTATAAAGTTAATATATTCATAACACTTGTAAACTATTCATTTTTCATACAGAAGGTTAATATGGTAATTTTCTATCATTCAGAGTATGCATTCAGAATAATTATCAAACAGTTTATTTTCATTCAGAATCAAATTCATTCGTTGTCTTTGAATCATTCAGGATTTGAATCATTCAGTGCTAAATCATTCTGCGTTATCAAACGCACCCTAACTAGTGTCAAACTCGTCCATTCGACGGCTAGGAGATGATACATTTTTATAACAGAAGTTCGATAATTTTAGAGGGTTTATAAAATGCAAAGATAAAACAAATATAAAAGGGTTCATATAGAATATTAGAATGTATAGTACTTATTTTTCTTCATTTTTCTACATGATTTAGTTTTGTTTATCCCTTCAAATTCCATAATGTTAAGCTTCATAACATTGTTGATACTCATATTTCTAATGTATGAATTGTTACTGATATTAAGTAACAAAACCAATAAATAACAAATAATAACATCAACATACAATTAAAATTATATTCAGAATTAATAAGATGATATGAAGATGTATATGTACATACCTTAGCAATATAAAAGTAAATGGACAATGGGATAGAAATGAATGAATTACGAATAGATTAATGATATACTAATATATAAAAGTCATTCATACTAATGAGATGTCATTAAGAAAACATATATTAACATGCTAAAATAGATAAATTTATTGGTTGACCCTATAAAAATAATAAATTGTTATTAAAGAAATGAATGTCACCCTAATATATATGTCACACCCCCAATTTTCATGATTTGCGGAAGCGACGATTTGGGTGTGACTAATCAATATTCAAAGCACTAAAGTACAAGCAAACGACTCTACATGAGACGTTTATAAATATTACAAAAGTAATACAAGTTTTGAGTTAAAGTTTACAACATAATAGCGAGTTCGCAAAAGTAGTTTTGAAGATTTTAATACATAACCATTATACAAAATATAATGCAGGAAAATCTTCATGTCAAAATGGATGCATGCGACTCGTGAGTAGATAGCTTATCCTGAGGGCCATCCTACTACTGCTGATCACCTGAGAATACAACGCTAAAAGGGTCAGCTATAAAGCTGGTGAATCTCACAGGTTTAACATAAGCATTGATGTGATCAACATGATAATTTGACGATAATAAAATGTTTCGTCTGAACAAGGATTTAAATTAATAAACCAAACAATGATTTAAAACAATTAAGTTTTCTAAAACCATGATTTAACCAATTAAGGTTACTAAATAATGATTTGAACCAACGCAGGTTCCTCAAACAACCATGAAACCAACGCGGGTTTTCTAAACAATGATTTAACAATTTAGTTTTCAAAACAATGATGAAACCAACGCAGGTTTCGAAATAATGATTTTTAAACAATGGTGAAACCAACGCAGGTTTCGTAATATTGAACAAACCAACGCAGGTTTTAGAACAACATTAAATTTAACAATGATGAAACCAACGTAGGTTTCGTAATATTGAACAAACCAACGCAGGTTTTTGAACAATAATAATTTAACAATGATGAAACCAACGCAGGTTTCGTAATATTGAACAAACCAACGCAGGTTTTTGAACAACATTAAATTTAACAATGATGAAACCAACGCAGGTTTCAAAATAATGATTTAACAATGATAATCAAGACCAAATAATGGTAGTCAAACAATGTAACTAATATAGTTATCTGAACTAAATAATCATTTAATTCCTTGAGTTAATTCTCAAATTAACTAATCAAATAACATATGATCACGAAAACATGTAAGCATTGTATCTCACCCCAATATTTGAAACAGTAAAAATGGGGCTGTGAGACTCACCTGAGTCTATCCGAGCAGTGAATATATCCAACGAGGAACGTATGGTCCAAAGTCTCCTAATGTCTTAAACACGCGAGATTGTATGTTTGTAAGTGTACACGTAATAATTCGTTTGTTTAGTTGTTCTTGGAGTTATTTACGTTCAATGTATTCAAATTGTATTACATTTGAAGTTTCATTATATCCGTTACTCTTTATTTCATAAGTTACAAAATTTGGCACGAGTCCGAAAACCGAAATATGCCTTTTTCGACCCCTAGACGACCCCGGATGGCCTAAAACTGACTAGGCTAAGGTACTTAGCCTTGACCATTTAGCTGTTTTTGAATGACCGAGCGAATTTGAGCCCAATCCGTTACAATAAATTTTTCATCGAGAAGCTACCCTGTTTTAAGTTGTTAAATCGTCGACGTTTTCAGAAATTTACTTGTTCTGTTTTAGCTAGAATTCGCAGGGCTAGTTTATTGATCCGTTGGATCATGAAAGTTATAGGGGGAATCCGCCGTATTCGTTTGAATACGCCGGATTGGTGACATTTGATGGGAATACGCCGTATTCATTTGAATACGACCGTATTCATGAAAAATAGAGGGAATACGCCGTATTCATTTGAATACGACCGTATTCATGAAAAATGGAGGGAATACGCCGTATTCCCTTGAATACGCCGTGTTCATGTTTTCTGGGCGGGAATACGCCGTATTCCCTTGAATACGCCGTATTCCTAGGTCTGGTTCGACTCTGTTCGTTCCAAAACACACCCAAACCCATTTTAAAACCATTTTCGCATATAACCAACTTAATAGAACGACATAACATGATCATATATGTATTTCAAACATGTATTTAAACTAAAATTTAAAGTTTCCTTACAAATTGTAAAACGATGGAACCGATGGTGATGATGAACGATGAAGATGATGATGATCCGATGATGATGATGAAGATGATTAGATGATGAATATGATGTTGTTGTAGTAGTTTTGTTGTTGTTGTTGTTGTTTGGGTTTGAACCGAGAGAAAAAAGAGAGCTCGAGAGATTGAGATTGAGAAATGAAATGGAAGGCCGGCCATCTCCAATTATTGGAGGTGGTTGGCCAAAGTTTTGCCCCGTCTCGTGATATTTTGACCCGTGTTTTGGTATCCGATCGATATTTAGAAAAATGTTTTCAAACGATAAATTTCTAAAATTGAAATCGTATAAGTTTTTATTTGAAGTATTTCACAAAAATACTTTTAGTGTGATACTAAATTATATGGTTGTTTCACTTTGAACTTACGGATAGTTTTAATTATCCAAAAAGAGTTTTGCAAATTTTCCGAGTACTGTAATATTATTTCTGTTAATAATATCTTATTTGGAGATGTTTTGGGACAACTTTTATTTCCATGTTTCCTCGGTGGTTTCAGGTTTGTTCGCGTGTGATTATTAAATAATCATTTCATGTTATATATATATATATATAGTTATATATATTATCTGAATACTTTGTTTTTAATTCGTACCGAGTACGAATAATTAAAGTTTAAATTGGCCCCTAATTTTGGCCCTTTTTGACCGGGTGTCACATTCTCCCCTTGTTAGGAGAATTTCGTCCCGAAATTCAAGTGAAACCTATGCTCGCGTGCTAATAAGGCCGACTATGTGATATGTCTAGCACTAAGACATCCGATTTATCCTTCTCCCCTTGTTAGGCTTAAACCTACTGATCTCAAATGAATAATGGAGAAGTCCGATTCTTTACCCGCCCGTTACCTACATAACAGGGTCGGTCCGTATTACCAAGTGTCACTATGATTTGGATTTATAATCCACCGAATTCAATGAGTTCCTATGGTGTTCTTATAGTTCAATGTAACTATCAACACTGACATAATGTACACATGCCCTATATTAACAAATATAGTGTTTCGATTCTTATCCAATGTTTTGTCACTAACGTGATAACCATGTTCCGACTAGATCACCGCAGTGATAATCAATTTATATGCCACAACATGCATGCCTAGCCATATACTGTTTTAGCTAATCGAATACTGTAGCACATATTTTCACTGATACATTCATGTTTAGGAAAACGATAAGTTTCCTGCAACAATGATTCCAACAAGATGGCCTATTCGCCTATGTATATCAATAATGATATCCCAATTACCGCTCTAGACCAAAAAGCCTAGCCATTGAATTCTAAAGTGTAATTACGTTTTACACTTCCTGATTCGATTAACCACAATTTGCTAATCTAATTGTATATTTATCATCAAAGAATAGAATAGACATGACGCACAATTGTACGTACCAGTGTCAGGGTCTGCTTGAGCGTCCTTAGCTCTCAGTACGAAGAACCTTCCTTTGGCAGTGTTGGTGTTTTTCAGCTTAGGACAGTCGTTTCGGTAGTGTCCCATTACACCACATTCAAAACAAGCTTTTACTCGGCAATCTTTTGCAAGATGCCCAAAACGCTTGCACTTCTCACAGGGGTCGCCACAAGGTCCATCATGATGGCGTTTGCACTTTGAACAGTAGGGTTTTGTTCCATAGTACTCCTTCTTGTTTTCTGTTCCAGATCCAGATCCAGAGGCATTGACTTTGGTTGTTGCAGACTTCTTGGTAGCCTGACTCTGGTTGTCAGAGTTTCCCTCAGATTTCCTTTTGTTGTCCTTTCCTTCCTGAACAACCTGTACCATGAGGCTATGAGCCATACGAACGGCACCCTGGATGGTTCCTGGTTTGGAAGCAGTCACCATCCCTCTGATACTTGCAGGAAGTCCCCAGATGTACCTCTCCACCCTTTTATACTCGGGGTTAACCATTGTTGGACACAAGAGAGCTAGTTGGTGGAAGCGAGTAGTGTATCCAGCTATGTCATTGCCGCTGATAGAGTGATTCCAGAACTCTGTTTCCAGCCGCTGGATCTCTTCCCTAGGGCAGTACTCTTCGGTCATCATCCATTTCAGATCATCCCAGGGAAGTTTGTAAGCCTCATCGACACCCACCGTCTGGGCATAAGTGTTCCACCAGGTGAGTGCACCCTCCAGTAATGTGCAGATAGAGAACTTTACCTTGCAGTCCTCCGGGCAGTTGCAGATACGGAAGACAGACTCCATCTTCTCAATCCACTGTAGTAGACCGATGGCTCCTTCCGTACCTTTGAAAGTAAGAGGGTTGCAATTGAGGAAGTCTTTGTAGGTGCAGGGTTTTGGCACCGGAGCGTCGTTGTTGACTTCTGTGCTCCTCGGGTTTGGTCCAGATCCACTGTTGGGAGGAGGTTGTTGTGCAGCCAGTGCTTCAGTCACTCGCTGGTTGATGAGTCGTTCCAGTTCAGCATTTGTGAAGGATTTTCGTTTTGGAGGCATGTTCCTTCAATAACAAGATAAGGAACATGTCAGAGTTTGAATCGAAGTAAATGATTATCTTAATCATATGAATACTGAACAAATGAACTGACGTATGAAATGTCATTTGACAATAAGAGATAATAGGATTGTAATCAGTTAACATGCAAGTCTAACAGATTACAAGAGTTGAAGTTTACAGAAGTGTCAAGAATATCTCATCAGAACAGATATTTAAATTTTGTTTGTTATCCAACGCGGGATTATCCATTGGGTGTTTGCCGATTTGAGAGAATTGGTTAGGAATGATAGAAAAGATCTCAATCCTAAGAGGAATATTGATTTTGATCGTTAAGCATAACGACAGATGAAGAACAAGATTTTCTATCCTTACCGGAGTAAGACTCTCTCGAAGAGATGACCCTCTATACCTAGGGCACATCCCGGTACTATTTTCCCTGATTCGATCTACTTACGACCGGTAAATCCTTATGATTTATCCAAGGCCCTATCGTATATTTCATGTCCAAGGCATATCCATATATATACATTAAATATATATAATAGCTTAATCATATACGCACATACCATATACGCGTATATATCCGCCTAGTTGTGTCTAGCACAAAACAGCTTGAGTCCCGGTTCTCTCGTGGTCAGAGTCTACTATTGTCTTCCTGTTCGACATAACCCCTTTCAGACTTTACATCATTTTCATCTAATTGTACATAGTTAGCTAGGCTATGTTAAATTAAATTTATATGATGTAATTCCTGAACCAGTTATACCTAATGAGGAATACAGCCTAATGGTTATAGTCTAGGCCCACTAAATGCAACCTAGTTCGCTATAACCTCAGGCTCTGATACCAATCTGTCACACCCCCAATTTTCATGATTTGCGGAAGCGACGATTTGGGTGTGACTAATCAATATTCAAAGCACTAAAGTACAAGCAAACGACTCTACATGAGACGTTTATAAATATTACAAAAGTAATACAAGTTTTGAGTTAAAGTTTACAACATAATAGCGAGTTCGCAAAAGTAGTTTTGAAGATTTTAATACATAACCATTATACAAAATATAATGCAGGAAAATCTTCATGTCAAAATGGATGCATGCGACTCGTGAGTAGATAGCTTATCCTGAGGGCCATCCTACTACTGCTGATCACCTGAGAATACAACGCTAAAAGGGTCAGCTATAAAGCTGGTGAATCTCACAGGTTTAACATAAGCATTGATGTGATCAACATGATAATTTGACGATAATAAAATGTTTCGTCTGAACAAGGATTTAAATTAATAAACCAAACAATGATTTAAAACAATTAAGTTTTCTAAAACCATGATTTAACCAATTAAGGTTACTAAATAATGATTTGAACCAACGCAGGTTCCTCAAACAACCATGAAACCAACGCGGGTTTTCTAAACAATGATTTAACAATTTAGTTTTCAAAACAATGATGAAACCAACGCAGGTTTCGAAATAATGATTTTTAAACAATGGTGAAACCAACGCAGGTTTCGTAATATTGAACAAACCAACGCAGGTTTTAGAACAACATTAAATTTAACAATGATGAAACCAACGTAGGTTTCGTAATATTGAACAAACCAACGCAGGTTTTTGAACAATAATAATTTAACAATGATGAAACCAACGCAGGTTTCGTAATATTGAACAAACCAACGCAGGTTTTTGAACAACATTAAATTTAACAATGATGAAACCAACGCAGGTTTCAAAATAATGATTTAACAATGATAATCAAGACCAAATAATGGTAGTCAAACAATGTAACTAATATAGTTATCTGAACTAAATAATCATTTAATTCCTTGAGTTAATTCTCAAATTAACTAATCAAATAACATATGATCACGAAAACATGTAAGCATTGTATCTCACCCCAATATTTGAAACAGTAAAAATGGGGCTGTGAGACTCACCTGAGTCTATCCGAGCAGTGAATATATCCAACGAGGAACGTATGGTCCAAAGTCTCCTAATGTCTTAAACACGCGAGATTGTATGTTTGTAAGTGTACACGTAATAATTCGTTTGTTTAGTTGTTCTTGGAGTTATTTACGTTCAATGTATTCAAATTGTATTACATTTGAAGTTTCATTATATCCGTTACTCTTTATTTCATAAGTTACAAAATTTGGCACGAGTCCGAAAACCGAAATATGCCTTTTTCGACCCCTAGACGACCCCGGATGGCCTAAAACTGACTAGGCTAAGGTACTTAGCCTTGACCATTTAGCTGTTTTTGAATGACCGAGCGAATTTGAGCCCAATCCGTTACAATAAATTTTTCATCGAGAAGCTACCCTGTTTTAAGTTAAATCGTCGACGTTTTCAGAAATTTACTTGTTCTGTTTTAGCTAGAATTCGCAGGGCTAGTTTATTGATCCGTTGGATCATGAAAGTTATAGGGGGAATCACGTAGATCAACAAATTCAATCATGCGGTACTTTGACCCCTACATTTTTGCCTTTGGGCTACAACTGAGAAATTCGAACTTCAAACACATTTTCGCTTTGGGGCTACAATTAAACAACACATGGCACGTGGTGTCACATCATGCTTTCAAGCACAACACATGGTATGTTGATACCACAATATGGGCACGTTAGTGCAAACCTCATAGTAGTCGATACTACAAATCATAGCATGTTGATGCTACATTCACCGTACATGAGTACTGCAATTACTGTGCCGCGGGCACTTCATTACGGCACGTGGTGCTGCATTCTATAGTACTTCGGTACTACAATCACAATACATTGGTATTGAAATCACGGTGCTGATAGCACTGCATTACAGTACGTTGATTACTACATTCCGGTGCTTTAGGCACTGCATTTCATAGTACTTTGGTACTACAATTACAAAACATCAGTATTTCTATTACGGTGCTGATAGCACTGCATTATAGCACTAGGTGCTACATCAATTATACATGTAGACTTGTTATAGTCGCATGTACGACTTACATATATATACATATACACTTACTTAATTGGGCACGAGGTGCCACACCTGACTTTTATTATGAACGTATACTGGTATAGGTACGTGTACGCCATATATGTATATACGACCAAATAAGCATGTAATGCTTTAATCAATAAATACACAATGATGTCACCACACACATGGGTTGTGTTTGTGGACCCCATTTCAACATCCCACTTGACACTGTAGGTGTCACACTCACCGGCATGAATGGCCGTATGTTATGTTAGTGCTACACTGTAGTCTGTAGGACTACCCACAACAATATAGTCTTAGCTGGTTACAACGAAAACACAATTTGGTCGTCATTACAACTACACATTGGGAATACAAGCTACTTAATGACAACACTCGGAAAAACGTGAGGTTCGAGACAACTTAACTAAGGTTAACTCAGCACAGTTACTGAAACTGTTGCATCAAAGCCACAAAAGGCCAGAAATAGGTCTGCCACCTACAATATCGAAAACTTCAACATCAAGGATCTTAGGATCCAGTGCTACTCATTTAAGAACTCAAGTGAACTATTTATGTCACTGTAATAACCTTAATCTTTGAATAAAGATCTCACGCTTTGTCGTTTTCTTCTTGTTTAAGAATCATGCCTCCTAGACAACAAACTTTCACTCAAGCTGAGCATGACCAAATCATTAATCAAGCAGTGGCTGAGGCTCTAGCTACTCGGAACCAAACAAGGCCCTGCACCTTTAGGGATTTCCTGAGGTGCGCACCACCAAACTTCGTCGGAACTGAAGGAGCTGTTGGATTAATCCAATGGTTCGAGAGAATGGAATCTATATTCCGCGTTAGCGACTGTTCCAATGACTGCAAAGTCATGTATGCCACATACACCCTCCAGGATGATGCTTCTACCTGGTGGAATTTCTATACCCGAGCTGTAGGGGCTGACACCACACATGCACTCCCGTGGGAGGAACTAAAACGAATCATGAGGGACAAGTATTGCCCCATTCAGGAACTTTACAAACTCGAGAACGAACTTTGGTACCTCACCGTAAAAGACAACGACATCGAAACATACACCAACCGTTTCCATCAACTATCACACCTGTGCCCAAATATAGTAAACCCTGAGAACCGACGAATAGAAAAGTACATCGGCGGACTTCCATCAACAATCGAGGGAATGGTCACCGCCTCTAAACCCACTACTATACAAGAGGCCGAATGTATGGCCCACAGACTCATGGCACAGGTGGTTCGACGCGAAGCACGTGCAGCTGAAAACAACCAAGGAAAATGGAACAGAGATTCCAGTACCAGTCATAACCCAACAAATCAACCCGAACCTTTAAGGACCTACGCCCCCGAACACAACGAGAAACGAGGCTATGCGGGAAATAAGCCATTTTGCCACGGTTGCAACCGCCACCATGTTGGTTCATGCGGTCCGCCCTGCGGAAGATGCCAACGGTTTGGACACAAAATCTGGGATTACAGAGTTCCCACCAATCCCAACTCACAAAGGGTTTGCTTTAAATGCAAGGAACCTGGACACTATAAGCAGGATTGCCCAAAACGGAAGCGTAAGCTTCAACAAATCGGTTCCGAGTGAACCATACCACTTTCCAACAATAATGTAAGTACAACCTCCCTCACAAATCATAACCCTTCACTTCTGGTTTACACTGAATGTGTACTTTTCATTTCCGATATCAATTTTATCAATTTAATGCTAGATGCACCATAGGGCTAGTTGCCTTAGACCACGTAAAATTAAAAGTTCGCTTTCAGCAGACAAATAGATAGAACACTCACCCACCACTGGTCCTGATAGGACTATTCACTAAACGGTCACTATGTGACAACCATCTAGTCCCGAATGGACTATGATGTCAACGATTACCTAGTAACCACAAAATAATCATACTCCAAACAAACGATACGGTCAGAAGGTGACTACAACGATAAACCGCGACACAGTCATGGATTTACTGCCCTTCAACCCTGTTATAAGACATGATATGTCTAATGCCTACTCGATAAACTCCTCATACGTGCATTGCTCCCCAGACCTCACATGACCACGACATCACTTTAAATTTCGGGACGAAATTTTCTTAACGGGGGGAGAATGTAACACCCGGTCAAAAAGTCAAAATCCTCATCCAATTTGAAACTTTTTATAATCGTATTTTTATATATACAATTATAACTCAGCGAACGAAAACTTTACAATTTGTATAACGAATAATAATAATGAGTATTTAATAATCGCAAATAAATCCATTTGAAGTCACGTTATATTTTTAATCGAGTAAAACAAATTTTGATTTAATTAATTATTAACCGGAAGAACGGAAATAGAAATTTAAAAATATTAAATTTATATATATCATTCGGGTACAAAATACGGGTATTTTACACTGCGAAATAGGAACGAAGTGGGGGAAAACTCCTCCCCACCTCTTTGGATCAGCCACCCCAACCCCCCAAACCCCCTCATTCTTTCATTTTCATTTTATAAACACACACACACACCAACTTAAACTCTCTCCACCCATTTATCACAAATTTTCGGATCTACAAATCGACACACGAAATTTACATTTTCGGAATCATCAACAAGAGAGGAACAACATTTACAAAGGCAACATCATCATCTTCTTCCTCGTTTAACCTCGATTCGCATTTATAAGAAATTCTCAAATTCTTAGATTTAATCATTTTGGAGTAATGTTTTAGTGTAAAAATGTTTACATAAGTTGCTTATAACCTAAACAACCAAGAAACCACGATTTTTCAGCTTGAAAATGAGTTTGATTTGCGATTTTGGCCGGAAAAACGCGAAACCCGAAAGTTTCTGGGCTGCTGTTCTTGAGTGCGACACAAGCCTTGTGTCGCATACTGTGTCGCATGGATTACTCACGCGACACAACCCTTATGTCGTATTCTTGTGTCGTACCTTGTGTCGCAGACTCCATGCGACACAACCCTTATGTCGCTATTGATTTAGCATCACACGCATTATGCGACACAACCACTGTGTCGCAGAGCTTCTGTGTCGCACTATGCGACACAACCATTGTGTCGCATGAACCATTTTTGTGTCGCATGTTATGTCGCAGAAAACAGAAAGTTTAAAAACTCACATTTCCACTAAGTGTCGAGACCCTAAATTTTATCACTTGATTTCACCCAATTTCAAGTCCAGATGCGTTTTTCCTTAAAGCAATATAGTAGAAATAAAAATTTTCCAAGCTGACCTGGCAGCTCGACCCCAGCCAGGGGCTCTGCCCCTTGGACCCCGCTAACCAGGGGCGCTGCCCCCGGACCCCTGTACACCATTCCCCGACTTCAACAACAAATGCATACATGAACAACTCGCTTAGACAAACTGATTTGTCTCATACTTATATAACCTCACGTGTTTAGGACACTAGAAGGTTACCATTCGGACGTCGCGCGTATCATCGTATCGCTAACAACTCACAGGTGAGTTTCATAGCCCCACTCTTTCAACTGTTTTACTGTTTTTGGGGTGAAACACATGCTCAATCATTGTTTTCGAATTACATTAAGAATCTTTTATAATTCACAACTATTTATATTACTGCATGTAATACGAAATGTGTAAAACTTAGGAATTACACCCTTAACATTGTTTTAGAACAATGTCAGTACTCAACCTAGATAGGTTGCAATCGTACCCTGTTAGATTATTGGAAAACGAATACCAACACATAACTGATGTAGTTATCATAATCTTTTCGCTATATTGTCACGGGACAATATTATTGAATACCTTAGAACTAGTTAGTTCTACTTACACTAGACAACATCTATACTGTTATTAGTTTTAGTTATTCTTTAGGAACTAAAACTGTCGATACTCTTCGTTACCACTAGAACGGGAACTGGACTTAAGTGAACATTTCCTCTGAGACTCCGATATATATACTTGCTAGGCTTTAGGCTAAGAGTATACAATATTATCACACATCGGTACAGATTCCTCATATCAATATAACTCAACCGGTGACGACTCTGGCTCAGGATGTAATCCAACCAGGGATGGTCCCCCGGCTCAGGATGTAATCCAACCGTGTGGGGGTGTCACCTGACGAATATCTACATACAATTATACGATCTACTCAGTCGGGCAGTCGTAGTACTGCTGACTTAAATATTATTTGCAAGAACAACGCCAGAATGGCACTCTCACATTTTCACTCATTACTAGCTATCATGACAATGCCACGGTAAAGTGGGCACAAAACGATGCCACGGTAAAGTGGGCACAAGTACGATATCGCGGTAAAGCGATACACTCGATGTGGCACGGGCTTATGCGTCGTGATCCGCACTTACATACAATCAATGGATCAGCGAGTTATACTCGGGATTCACAAGAAGAACGGGTCGGTGGAGTATCCACGCGAGGCCGTTAGCTCGATACAACACGTCCGGGTTAGCGTATACTAACTGGGTAAACGGACACTCAAAACAATTTTAATCATAGATCTGCGGGTCTACAATCAGATGGTTGCTGTATGCACCATATTTCACATAATCTATATAGTTCTGCGGAACTACAGTTAATTGTTATCATATGACGCGGTCATACTACTACTCAATGGTTATAGGCATGTATTGCCTCATGTTTTTTAGACACAACTACTACCTGTTAGGTATCAAGGCATGAATTGCCATACATGTATATATGTACTTAGGTACATGACCCGAACCCTTAGGTATGAGATACCTCGATTTGACGTGTACACATTTGGTGTTGCAAAACTTCAATATAAAACGCATCAAAATGACAGAATTTGAAACTACTTTTCAAAACATACGAGGTTTTATTACATCATGATTTTAACTTACAATCCTATGAACTCACCAGCTTTATAGCTGACCTGTTTTAGCATGTGTTCTCAGGTGCCCAGCAGGATTAGGATTACTTCAAGATTATGCTAGCTCGAGTCGCATGATTTCAAACGTTTGGGACAACTCTGCATTTACTTTTGTATTATCAAATTATGTATTTGGAATTCACTGTCAAACTCATAACGTTGTAAATGTTCTATTTTGAGAAATGTATAATTATTTTCAAACGTCTCATCTAGAGTCGTTCATTATGTATCTTATGCTGTGATATTTGATTTAGTAACACCCGACCCGACAGCTTCCGCAAACCGAAAGTTGAGGGTGTTACAATATGAGCCATCAAACATTCCATCAAACATGAAAGCTTCTTGCCCCCAGCCCGTTATATCCAAAAACATAACCTGCAAGAAGTGGAGTGTTGGATTATGATGTGTCCTAAAAAGTCATGTTTTTAGGCACATTATTCTGCACTTATTGGACTTATATTTGGTGAAATCATCTTAAAATATCTATTATTTACTTAAAATCACCAAAGTAGTCTAATTATGGGCGTTGCTGTTAAAATCGCCAAAAACATCCGTTTATCACGCAAAACGAGGCAAATAGTGTCACCTTAAATATTCCCTTCTTAATTTACTTATGGAAGTAGATCTTAATTCATATTTTATGATTCCATAGGGAAATCCAAGACCGGAGGTGAAAAAATCAGAAGAAACGGACGAAAGACGGAGAAGATACAAGTCTGGAAGCTCGCCGATCGTCATCCGGAGCACGCAAAAGTCAAACACTTCCAAATTTGGCAAACTCAGTTCCATTAGAAGCGTAACGGAAAAACGAAGCCAACGGCGCAAGAATCAAGCAAATCGGAGCCCAAACGAAGAAGATACGGACGAACCAAGCAACCGAGAAACAAGCGGAGGCCAAACCAAGCACCAACCCCCCCTGGGCACTACCCTACCGTATACGGCCCCTAGGGTACCGTATACGGCCCTAAGGGTGCCGTATACGGGGCCTTTGTGCTTGGAAGGTGCCGTTTGACCCCCCTTGGTCCAGTACCCCCCGTATGCGTTTTGATGCTTGTTCTTCATGCTTTGTGACTTGTACCAAGCTTCACCTCATTCTCCTATAAATACCAAGCCTCCTCATTCATTTTCACACACCTTACACCTCTCATCTCATTCTCATTCTCTCTCTAGAATTAGGTTAGCATTCTCTCTCTAGCACTACTCTTAGGAGTTAGAGGAGAATTAGTAGGAAATTAGCATCCTCTCTCTAGCACTACTCTTAGGAGTTAGAGGAGGATTAGTAGGGTAGCTTTTGTAATAGAGTTGGAACTCTTGGAGGATCTCCTTTGTAATATTGCTCGAGATATTTCGGAGCTCTGTCCGTGTAACCTTTCAATTGCTATTCAATCTACGCATTACTTTCGGTTATTTCTATCCTTATCTTTCATAATGTTGCATGCTATTATTATGTTTGATTTAGGATACATTGCCATGATTAGTGAGTAGATTAGCTATTGTGTTTGTTATGATGTAGTTAGCTTGTTAATACTTTGGGTGATGCTACTTTAAATACAATTGGGATTACATCGTTATGAAACAACGGAGGTAACGTTATACGGCTTTCATTTGTATAGCGCCGGAAACATCACGAATGTGTGTAGTACGGAACGTGGAAGCTATGAAAGTCGTGGGCACAATCCGTTGTTGAATAATGATCCCAATTATTAAATACTGAAAACCGGTGCACTGTTAACTATACATTTATGATTTTAAACTAAACTAACGCCTTTCCTCCAATAAACGTGGTTAGAACCTTTATGTTAAGGACTCGCGACCCTTAGTCAAACGGTCACTACCTATCTGTGTTTTCTTAAAATAACATGGTCTGATTTTGAAGCAATGGAAATACTGTCTACCTATCGTATAGTACACTGTGAATTAATCAGGGATTTATTGGTTTGTGATTATAAAGTGAACGGGTTGTTTAGCTATCATAGATGGTTTACTGTAATACAAGCTTAGATATATTGAGTTCAGATGGCTGTAAAGTATGTAGCCCAGTTAAAGCCCTAATACGACTGAGTATCCGTGTAACATCCTCGAAATGGACCTAGTTGTTTATATATTATTTCTTGATTTAAATGTGTTTGGAAATAATATTGTTTGAAATAGTTGAAATAATTGGAATAGGAGTCGAATATTCCAATGTGATAAGTAAATTATTAATTGTTGTAAATTAATATAGTTGACGGTGCAATAAAATGTTTGGACTCGCAAATGGTTTTCGGGTTCCAGGCAATAGATTGAGATGGGGTATTAAATTATACCCATATATTGAAGGCGGTTTAGGTTGGACCGACCTAAGTTTCTATATATATCCTTTCCTATTTAGGAAAGTTATTCATTTTCATTTAGAAACTCACAGAAACTCTCTGAAAACCTCCAAATCAATCCAGAAACCAAATCAGGAAGTTGTGATTCTCATGAAACTTAATAATCATCAGATTACCATCGTTAGATTCTTCAATCAGTAAGTATTCTTGAGTATTTAAGAATTTGATTTTGATTGAATTTGGGTAAATTGATGATTTGAGAGATTTGGATGTTAGAAATCATGTTATAAGTGTTACATATTGATTATGTGATAATAATTGTGGTTTTAAACGGTTAGAAACCTTGTTTTTGAGGTTTTGGATTATAAACCCGTGGGTTAGGGTTTTACAGCTCGAAACTGTGCTGGGACGAAACCTGAAGCCGGCGGCTTCATGCCGAAGCCGGCGGCTTGTCCCGAGTCAATAGAAGCCGGCGGCTTCTGAGCCTAGCCGGCGGCTTGTGTTGTGGTGTAGGGACCCGGCGGGTATAAACAATGCCCGACGGTTGGTATATGCTTTAAAACGTGGTTTGCTTCTGTTACCACTTTTAGTAATTTACCCGGCGGTTGATGAAGTGAAGCCGGCGGGTGATGGTTAGAAGCCGGCGGCTTCAAGGGTGAAGACGGCGGCTTGGTTCACTGTTATAACAATTCTTGTTTGATTGTTAACAGTAATGTGATTAATATTGAATATATGTTAATAGATGATAATGATTATATTATAAATCATTAGTGGATAGTTAGGAACTAGTAATCTTGATGTAGATTATGTTAAGTTCCTAATGTTAAAGATTAATATAAGTTCAGTATTTATGATTTGATTACTAACTTATATTTGATTGGTTGATTTTCAGATGTGGAGAAGGCTCAGTGATATTAGACTACTGAGTGGAGGTCTGAGGTAATCGGTGAGTGGATCTGTAACCTCAGTGTGATTTAGTTGTAATGATTTGATTTACAACGAGTAATTTATAGTATTACTTTGATATGATGCATCCGTGGAGATATCTTGCCATGATAGATTAACTAGTTGCTTACTTGGCTGATTGTGCTAGTATGTAAGATTCTGAGGTCAACTTGACTTGACAGTTGGACTTGGTTGTTATTGTAGACGACAGGAGATCTTGAAACTTGAAATGTTGGTTTGGAGATCTAGGTCGTGTGTGATTAACAACTGGTTATCGGTAATTCTGTATAGGCCAATACAGATGATTGATAAGGGTTCCTGGAGTACCAAACCGGTATTAGGGTATCTCAGGAGCCACCGATCCTCATGACGATTGATAATGCTTGATTGGTGTTGCTTGTAGGACATTGATTGAATGTCGAGTGATTGATTGATTGATTTTCTGTTTATTGTTATTTGATGTAAACAGATTGTTATGCTAGGTTGGACTGTTGCTTATAGTTTCATTCACTTAGCTTTATGCTAACTCCACCACAGTTCTTCCTGCAGGTTAAATAGATGGGACATATTGGGCAGGAGGTTGTGGGACTGGATGGAATGTTTGACAGGCTGTTACTCTGATGTTATTTTGATAACTATAGAAATGTTTTGAATTATATAACACCGTGTTTGTTGAAATGTCATGTATTAAATTTGAAAAAGTTTATTGACATTTTGAGTACGTTGATAGTATGTTTTAAATATACGCTTCCGAGTCGCAAATATTATATTAAATGTTTATAATTAACGAGGGGTGTTATAAGCTGGTATCAGAGCAATAGTTTGGGTGAATTGGACTTGATAGAATGTTCAATCCTAAACTTTGATTGAGTTGAGTCAAACATTCCAGTGGGTGCGGGTTTAGTTGATTAGTGAATGTGTGAGAAAGTGATTAGTTGAATATGTACTAACCCTTAACAAGTTGTGAAGTTGTTGTTTGATTGCAGAGACGGAGGAACATGAGTATCTGATTGGTATATTTCATGTTTCCTCAACATTGATGGCTTAAGATTTGTCAGGTAATCTTTGATAAGCCTTTGTTAATTTACATTAACTTGAATTGTTTACTCTGTTATGTTGAGTAAGCTTTGTTATGAAGTTACTTGAGTCAGACTGATATGATTCCCTAGTTTTGAGTCAACTAAGGATTGCTATATGTTGATATCAGGATAGAGGTATTGAATGGGATACTCATTGTGGTGATTATTTCTGATTGAATTGAGAATGCAGAAATATGATTAAGTAAATAGAAAAGAATTGATTAAGGTTCAAATGGATTGATGTTAGAACCTAAGAGTGTCTTTATTGGTAAGACAAAATAATTGATAGTATTATGTTAATGGATTAATCACAAGGTGTGATCTAAATCCTTGTTTAAGGAAGGTTGTGTCATTTGAATTGATAATGATTGCTATTTGAGAAAATATGTGTTTATGTGACTATATGATATGTGTTGACTATAGTTAAACACTTGATCAAAACCATGACTGATAGGTTTATAAGAAATAGGGCTTATGATAAAGCTAAATTGATTTGGGAAGTGATAGATCTTTCTGGTCAATTGTGAACTAATAAATGAAATGTTTTTATAGCAACATGATTGAGTAGGTTTGTTGTGACAGTGATGCTTGATATGATAGCATATGTCAAAGTGATGATAATTAAGTAAGATGTGTCCTGAATTTTGAGGTAAATAGGGACATTGATTAGTGTTAAGTGTTGAAACTATGATGATAGGTTATCATATGTTTGAGGTTTCAGATAAGTGATATACCGAGTAATTCAGTTGTTGAAAATTAGAACAGTGTATGTGTAAAATGGCTTGCATATGTAAGATTGAATATGTAAGTAGTAAGCTGATTTTGAGTATGTATCAGCTGATAGAAACTATTAAATAGATTATGATTGATTTGAAATTATGAAGTATTTAATATATATGAGATAAGAGTAGATCACATTGATAACTATAATGTAGAGTAGCCTGAGAATGGATTGTGAAGAACATAATCTTGCAACACCTGATCACCGTTGTTATATTATGTTGTGTCACATGAACTTGTTGAGGCTACTTGGTATAAAAGAAATGTAATGTGATTTAGAAAACTGAGCATGAAAGTATGCTAAGTGGTTTAATAGTTGTTTTGATAAGAAAACAATTGGTTGATAGAACTGTGACCTTTAGACTGTAAAGGTGAGAGAGTAAATAATAATGGTCATTGATAGAGGTTTTGATGATACACCTAATTGACCAATTTGATTTTGTTGAATATGTAATTGTAACTGATTGTGTTACATTGACCTTAGGTGAATTTGATAGTGTTTAAATGAATCACTATTTTGTATCTGGCTTGTATGAAGCCAAGGTTGATACATGTTAATATTGTTTGGCTTAAGGAATTCCTAGTAATTATTGAATGTAATAATTAGAAGTCAATGTTTGAAAGTAAACATACAATATGAAATGGCTTGTATGGAGCCAAAATTGATGTAGGTTGACTTTGTCCTTGTGAAGGATTGATAAGATTATTGAAAGTAATAATTTGAAATATATGTTTGAAAGTGAACATATAAGATGAAATGGTTTGTTGTGAGTTAACTTGATAGTATGTTAACTTTGAAAGTCAAACCATGAATAGAAAATGGTGTATAAAATTAATTGCTTGTGATTGATTTGAGTTTGGGTCAAACTTGAGAAAAGCAATTAGAGAATTTTATTGATTGGTTGGTTGAAACCAGAGTTGACATGTAGTCAACTGTGTGTGTGAAATAGTATAACATAGATTGTAATGTTATGATTGTGTGGAATATGATTGAATTCCTAAATTGTATTAAGTTGTGAAAACTTGAGTAATTACTTAAAGCTAGTATTAAGTAATTGAAATAGTGTTAAGTATAATTGAGTATTCAGTTAGGGAATATATGATATTTGAACTGAATATGCGTTAGAAAATTTTACAGATATGAAGTCATTGAATGATATGACAGTTGTAAATTGTTGAAAGGTGCAAATTAAGTCACATTGATTAGAATTGTGATAAGAAAATCTTACCAGTGTATGAAGCTTGTGATGATAGCTTTGATTGAATAAGAATGTGAGATAAGAAATAATTGAAAGTTATTATTAATGGTTGCCTAGATTGACTGGTACCTCATGGTGAATTACTTAGGTATGGAAAGAATTGAATGGATTCTTTTGTTATTTGTTGATAGTATACAAATGAAATAAGTGATAAAGTGATAAATTGGGATTAGATCCAAGTAAGAAAAGATATGAAGGTATATCTGGAAATGAATTATATTAAAGGTTTAGCTTAACCTTGGTTAATAATTGAGGAAATATGAATTGAATAGTTGGTCATATTTTAAGAAATCAGGTATGAAATTAAGTGTAATGATCATTATTTTGATAGTTTAAGAATAATGATTGCTTGACATTTGGGGCTGAAAACCTGATGTGTATAATTGTAAGTGTTAGAAAGTAAGAGAAACCTTGAGATTGATAGGTGATGATTGTATTCACCAAACTTTTCTTGAAAGTTTAGAATGAAATGTTTAAGTTATATACTAGTTGATAAGTATATAAGTGAAACATAGAGTTATTGATTGTTCCATGTCCTGTGGTATGGATATGTGATGAATAGTAGTATTGAGAAGGCTTGATAAAGACTTTAACAGTCTGAATGGCCTAGTGTATAGAATGAAATGGAATTGTTGTGTATGTGTCCATTTTAGAGAATATCTGAAATTGTGTAAGTATATATGTGTGATATACATGATAATAAATGGCATGATAAATTTTAATAGATTGAATTAAAATGTGCCATAAGATATGTGGAGGTTAGTTAATTGTGATTAACTTGATGTAGATTTTGTTGGAAATGTGTTGGAAAGTAGCACATTTTGATAATGTAATATTGTGATGCTTGACCGGTAGTATCATAATATGTAGATTAAGATTGACTTAGTTGCTAGATTGACGGGATCTAGTGTTGAATGATTGGGTGGTTAAAGTTGTATAATTTTCTAATGGCTTGTGATTAGTAGTTTATGATTGTAAGGTTGAGTTGAAATAACTGGTTGCTAAGAAGAGATTTTGATGTCTTACCAGTTTAATAGTATATAAATTCTAACTTAATGGTTAGTTAGAGTTTGAAGACAAATATTAAAGTACTGATAGGTGTATTGAAATGTATAATCACTAGTGTTGTGGTTATTGTTTGGATGGTTGTAGTAGTTGTTGACTCTGTTGTTGTTAACAATTGATAGGTTGTAATGAAAGGAATTACAAGTAGAAATAAGTCAATGTAGAGGTTGGTTGAATGTAGGTAATATTTGATTATGGTACTATTGTTGATTGAGCAAAGTACTTGTTGATTGTAGTTTTACCTACTGAGTGTGACCTCTGCTGTGCTTATTAAAGTGATATGAATCTAGATTACTTTAAGTAAAGGATTTCATATGATTAAAGTGATATGTGAATATGGTAGGTTATTCACAAGAGTAGGTATGAAACTTTTGGATGAAAAGTTAACCTAGATTTGAATTTTAAATCTTTGATGGTAGAGATTTAAGATTGTGATCTGTATATTAGACTGATTGTTGGTCGTGAGCTGAATTATATTTCAGTGTTGCTAGGTACATTGTGGTTTAATAAACACTGTTGTTGTGATATTGTTACTGCTGTTTTATTTTTACCAGTGATGAACAGTGAGAGTAGGTTAAAGATTTTAGCATGTTGCTAATTTCTGGTTGTGTAGACCTAGAAAGTGATGTTAGGTTTTACTTATTGTTGTTGGTTAAAGTGATAGGGTGCTTTAAACTTTTATCTGATTGGTGATAAAGGAATTAGATAGATGATTGGTTCCTATGAGATGTTGGATGGATGCACTGTATGTGTGCATAGGAAAAGATAGAAGCATGTACATTTGGATATGTGCATGTGGAAAGAATTCAAACAGTCTAAGTATAGTTGTAAGTTGCTATTGAGGACAAATGTATATTAAGATATATGTGATTATATCACATTAGTTAGATTGATTGAGGTTAGATTTCGGGGACGAAATCTCTTTAAGGGGGGGAGAGTTGTAACATCCTCGAAATGGACCTAGTTATTTATATATTATTTCTTGATTTAAATGTGTTTGGAAATAATATTGTTTGAAATAGTTGAAATAATTGGAATAGGAGTCGAATATTCCAATGTGATAAGTAAATTATTAATAGTTGTAAATTAATATAGTTGACGGTGTAATAAAATGTTTGGACTCGCAAATGGTTTTCGGGTTCCAGGCAATAGATTGAGATGGGGTATTAAATTATACCCATATATTGAAGGCGGTTTAGGTTGGACCGACCTAAGTTTCTATATATATCCTTTCCTATTTAGGAAAGTTATTCATTTTCATTTAGAAACTCACAGAAACTCTCTGAAAACCTCCAAATCAATCCAGAAACCAAATCAGGAAGTTGTGATTCTCATGAAACTTAATAATCATCAGATTACCATCGTTAGATTCTTCAATCAGTAAGTATTCTTGAGTATTTAAGAATTTGATTTTGATTGAATTTGGGTAAATTGATGATTTGAGAGATTTGGATGTTAGAAATCATGTTATAAGTGTTACATATTGATTATGTGATAATAATTGTGGTTTTAAACGGTTAGAAACCTTGTTTTTGAGGTTTTGGATTATAAACCCGTGGGTTAGGGTTTTACAGCTCGAAACTGTGCTGGGACGAAGCCTGAAGCCGGCGGCTTCATGCCGAAGCCGGCGGCTTGTCCCGAGTCAATAGAAGCCGGCGGCTTCTGAGCCTAGCCGGCGGCTTGTGTTGTGGTGTAGGGACCCGGCGGGTATAAACAATGCCCGACGGTTGGTATATGCTTTAAAACGTGGTTTGCTTCTGTTACCACTTTTAGTAATTTACCCGGCGGTTGATGAAGTGAAGCCGGCGGGTGATGGTTAGAAGCCGGCGGCTTCAAGGGTGAAGACGGCGGCTTGGTTCACTGTTATAACAATTCTTGTTTGATTGTTAACAGTAATGTGATTAATATTGAATATATGTTAATAGATGATAATGATTATATTATAAATCATTAGTGGATAGTTAGGAACTAGTAATCTTGATGTAGATTATGTTAAGTTCCTAATGTTAAAGATTAATATAAGTTCAGTATTTATGATTTGATTACTAACTTATATTTGATTGGTTGATTTTCAGATGTGGAGAAGGCTCAGTGATATTAGACTACTGAGTGGAGGTCTGAGGTAATCGGTGAGTGGATCTGTAACCTCAGTGTGATTTAGTTGTAATGATTTGATTTACAACGAGTAATTTATAGTATTACTTTGATATGATGCATCCGTGGAGATATCTTGCCATGATAGATTAACTAGTTGCTTACTTGGCTGATTGTGCTAGTATGTAAGATTCTGAGGTCAACTTGACTTGACAGTTGGACTTGGTTGTTATTGTAGACGACAGGAGATCTTGAAACTTGAAATGTTGGTTTGGAGATCTAGGTCGTGTGTGATTAACAACTGGTTATCGGTAATTCTGTATAGGCCAATACAGATGATTGATAAGGGTTCCTGGAGTACCAAACCGGTATTAGGGTATCTCAGGAGCCACCGATCCTCATGACGATTGATAATGCTTGATTGGTGTTGCTTGTAGGACATTGATTGAATGTCGAGTGATTGATTGATTGATTTTCTGTTTATTGTTATTTGATGTAAACAGATTGTTATGCTAGGTTGGACTGTTGCTTATAGTTTCATTCACTTAGCTTTATGCTAACTCCACCACAGTTCTTCCTGCAGGTTAAATAGATGGGACATATTGGGCAGGAGGTTGTGGGACTGGATGGAATGTTTGACAGGCTGTTACTCTGATGTTATTTTGATAACTATAGAAATGTTTTGAATTATATAACACCGTGTTTGTTGAAATGTCATGTATTAAATTTGAAAAAGTTTATTGACATTTTGAGTACGTTGATAGTATGTTTTAAATATACGCTTCCGAGTCGCAAATATTATATTAAATGTTTATAATTAACGAGGGGTGTTATAATCCGGTTTAACGTTGGAAACACCTATGGTGGAATACAAACACGTACAAACTCCGGAAAGGTCGAAGGCTGTATACTGTGTTACATCCTAGCATAGTCTGTGATCCAGGAAAGACCATAATACGAGTAAATACACTATGTAACTGTGAAAAGCTCTGTGGGTTGAAAACTGTATCACAGCCGAATATCTCTGAACTCAATCACGACCATTAATGTATTTGTTAATCAGTCACCACCTGTCTTAAATCTTAAATGCCTCGCCTAGCTTAGATATCTTTGTCTGTGTTAAGAAAGATCAGTGGATAAATTGCGGACTGTCACCTTATTCCTGCACCCCATCTGGAGGGTCACTTGGTCTCATCATAAGAGACGGTGAGGGGGGTTTCAAGACAGTCCGATCTGATCAGAATCTTGACAGCCTGGTACTCAGTGACATACTGATCGGTTTATCTGATCAGTAGGGTACTAGTGTTTACACCACAAGGTATCTACGTGAACGCAAGACACAAATCTTAAAAGACGTTTTCAAATATAAAACCCCAATACAGCATCACCCCACGTAAAAGCTAACGAAGTCATAACAAACACAAGTCCCCCTATACTGATTCAACCTACTGCTTTTATTTACTGTTTTAATTAATTAGTTTTTAATTTTAATTACGGACCTAAGTATAAAACCCCCACTCAAAACTATTTTCAAACCATCGCTAATTTGAACTTTCGTCTCGACAAGTCGTTTCACAATACGGTTAACTCTTTAGAACGACCCTAGGTCATACTTCAGCTATACAGCTCTAGTAGAACTTAGGTCCCCAGCAAAATATAAATTTTAAAACTTCCACACCGACGTGCTGCCGTACGGTCGCGTTGACGACGCGTGACGGTTGGTGGCGCGTCAAGTTTTTGGCGCCGCTACCGGGGACGTTAATCGTAAGATTCTGAGGCGTCCCGACGAACTTTCTCTTTAGTGATACCCGTAGATTAGATTTCTCTCTCATAACCACCGAAAATTCTTTCCCACAATCAGCAACGATATTCGACCAGATCATCCGGATTTGACCCACTCATTTTCGTACCCGATCCTGAGTCGATTATCCGTACCATCCGCAAAGAAAGACGTTCCCGTTTTCCACCAATGGCCGCTCGTGTTACTCTCGCCGACAGTACCAAACCATCCATCGAAGGACGAGGAGGACCGATTAGCTATCCAGTGATCGACGGACCATCTTTCGAACTCAAATACCACATCGTCCAACTCATCAAGGACAACTGTCAATTCCACGGATTACCCCGTGAAGATCCCAACGCCCACATTAACAAATTCATTCAAATCTCCAACTCATATAAGCAGAATGGGGTTGATCAGGACATAGTTCGCCTACACATGTTCCCCTTTTCTCTCGCTTTACATGCTTTGAGCTGGTTTGAGGGACTTGACACCGGATCAATCACCTCATGGGAGGACATGGGAAACAAATTCCTTACGAAATATTTCCCTCCGTCCAAACAAACTAAAGCCAAGAATGACATCGCGAACTTTTCACAAGCTCACGACGAGTCAATCTACTCAGCATGGGAGCGATTCAAGAGTTTGGTGAGGAGATGTCCCAACTACCAGATGACCAAAACCGATAAACTCTATACTTTCTATAATGGTCTCAACCCTATCCATCGCATCACGCTTGACGCAGCTGCTCAAGGCAACCTCATGAAGTTAACCGACGATGAAGCATGGGCCTTAATCGAAGACATGACGATGCATCACCACGACTGGAAGTCCGATGAGCAATCCTCATCCCTGCCTATTGCAAGCACCGCGCAAGCTGAAGCAATCAAATCTCTGAGCGAGCAGATCGAAACTCTAACGAAGCAGATTGGAGAACTGAAGAAGCAACCACAGCAGGTTCACCAAGTTCAGGCTTGCCAGAACTGTGCCCATCATCCTACCGAGGAATACGCTGTGGAGTATGAAGATCCTACCGACGGAACTGTCTACTATGCTCAATTCCCAACCAAACAACAAAATCCACCTGGCTTCGCTAGAACTTCTCCGCCAAGAGCACGAGGAACCCAGTATCCTCCACGGAACAATCAACCACCCAGGTTTCAGCCTCGATATCCGATGTACCCATAACAACCACAACTTCCATACAATCAACCACTTCCATTAACCGCCACTGAGGATGTAACACCCGCCAAATTAGGACTAGTAATTAGTGCCTAATCATATGTTAATACATGTAATTAGTTCCTGGTTAGGCTAATTAATGTATCGAAATATATATATTGTTGAATATATACAAAAATGCGATTTGATGAAATCGTACGCAATTTAAATCGAATGTATTTCGATTCAATTTAATACGGACGTTGGTGATCAACTTTATTAAATAACGCTTTCATATCAAAAATATTATTATGATAATATTTCGTATCCACTCGTATCGTACAAACCGAACTTGTCCAATTTAAAATATTAAAAACGCGCAAACTAAATAAACAAACTAACTTACATTTTTAACACAAATATAAATTGATTTGTAAAATATTTAAACAATATATCACGTAATAAATCGTATTTTAAAAACTTATAATCAAAATGTAAATAATTATTTAACGTTTAAACGACGGAGCAAACGAACACCACGCGGAACGCGGGGCGAGAAAGCTGAAAAGTGGGGATAAACCCCCACCTCCCATCTTTTTCTTCATTTCATCTTTTTCTTCACTCTCTCTCTCTTTACTTTTCTCTCTAAACAAACAACCCACCAAAACTATTAAAATCACAAAATACTACCACGAAACGCGACCGAATCACAAATATTTTTAGAGATTCACGACCACCTCGCGACGATCTACAACGCTACCTTTCCGGATTTTCATTTCGGCAAATTGTAAGTTTCCGACAAAATCCCGAAGTCACTCGATTCTTAGCATTTTTCATTTGTGGTTGTTATTATAACTAGTATATGTCCATTACCATGTATAGAACACGAAATTACAGCTTGAAAACGGGTTAAAAACGGATTTTTGGCCGGAAAATGTTGAACAGCCGGACTTTCTGGGCTGGTGTTCATCCATGCGACACAAGCATTGTGTCGCATGTTGTGTCGTATTTTACCCTTAGTGTCGCACGTTATGTCGTATTTCCCATGTTATGTCGTATAAAACCTACTGTGTCGTACCTTATGTCGTACCAAAGATTTAGTGTCGCAAGTCTTGCGACACAACCACTATGTCGCATACCCCATACGACACAATCACTATGTCGCTGTTGAATCAGCATTTCGCATCCATGCGACACAACCCTAGTGTCGTATGGATATTGTGTCGCACTCCTATGCGACACAACCCTTGTGTCGCATAACCCATTTAATGTCGCATGATTGTGTCGCATAAAACAGCAGGTTTTCAAATCTCAATTTCACTATGTGTCGGAACTATATAACCTCAAACACTTATACGATACGACTTATAAAACACATTGGGACACACTTTTAAGTGCAAAACGCCAATTACAAAATAATAATACTTAAAGTTTATTATTCCAAACTCATCACCAACGGGCCGTACACGTTTTCAAACGCTTAACGAATCAACCAAATCGAAGTAATTTGGACATATATAGTTGTGTAACAACTACAAGGGTGATCTTTTGAGATACCCAATCATGATTATAACCATCGCGTGTCGTGGACACCCTCAGGTTACAAGTCGTTGGACTTCATTATTCGCTAATCAACTTACGTTTGTTTAAACGCTCTCAGACTCAGGTGAGTCTCATAGCCCCTCTTTTTACTGTTTTACTCAGGGGTGTGATATACTGCTCAACTTTTAACATGTGAACGCAAGTACCAACTTTTCATATACTACATGAGTTTTTCGAAACTAATCATTTTAAAGTCCTCCGTCAGCAGAGTTGTTAATACGTTGTAGCGTGAATATTAGTATATGGTACCATATAGGATTGACCCTCCTCGTTCGGGTTAGCAAGCACTAACCGGGTAAACGGACGTACTAATATTTGGGAAGACGAATGTTGATTAGGCATTCGTGGAGGCACCTCGCCCGGAATTCTCTATAGGGGACCCGGCCCTCGAGTTAAGCTCAACTATGTGCTCATGGCTGTATACACGATGATTATCATTTAATTGCTGGATGCAATTCATTATTTAATTGCTGGATGCAATTCATTATTTAATTGCTGGATGCAATTCATTATTTAAATCTTGCGGTTCATACGATATTACTTGATTTCAAACCTGTGAGCTCACCAGCTTTATAGCTGACCATTTAGCATATATCGCAGGTACCCAGCAGTAGGATGTTTCTGCTTCAGGATTTAGCTCGAGTCAGCATACAGACGATTGAGATTTTCTTGCATTAGTATATTTTGTACAAGTACTTATGTACTGAAATCTCATTTTATTTAACTCGAGCTATGTAAAGCTTTAAATGTTGTAAACATTTCAGTTATCAATATATTTTGTTAAAACGACGCATATAGAGTCGTTTGCTATTTATCTTTGTGCTTTGTTATTGATTAGTAACACCCAAATCAAGCTTCCGCAAATCATTAAATTTGGGGGTGTTACAGATTGGTATCAGAGCCTAAGGTTATAGTGAACTAGGTTGCATTTAGTGAGCCTAGACTATGACCATTAGGCAGTATTCCTTATTAGGTATGACTGGTTCAGGGATTACAGCATACGAGTTTAATTTAACATAGCTTGATCAACTATGTACAATTAAGCAAAGATGATGTAAGATCTGAAAGTAGTTATGGCTGAACAGGATACAATAGAAGACTCTGACCTCGAGAGAACCGAGACTCAAACATGTTTATGCTAGACACTCAATAGGCTATATTATATAGGAGCTATATGAATATAGGCCTCAATCTTACTAACGCTTTGTCTCAGAAATGGCAAACATCCCATCAAATTCATCTCGTTCTCCATCCGGGTCGCAGAACCCAAGGGTAGCAAGGAGGAACAACAGGTTGCCTCGAGCTGGCCCGTATCCCACTCACATCGCCTTACCGGCTTTAACTGCTAGGGTAAATTAACACGAGCAGCGACTTCACACCATGGATGTCGTGTTGCAGGAAACAAATGAAAACTGGCGACTTACGTCTCTTGAACGCATAGAACAGGTCTCCGACGACCTTGAAACCACAAACAACAACATGGATGTCCTTCGCAACCAAATTATAGAAATAAGGGTGGAAAATGCCCTTCTACAACAAAGGATGGAAGAATGTGAACAACGCTCACATGAAGCAGAAGAGCATGCGCGCGGAATAACACAACGACTTGCGCTAGCAGAAGACAACGCCCGACAAGCTAGCAGGCTTGCAAACACTGTGGACCGTCTTGTCACGATGATGGAACAAATTAATCTACGTCAAGACTAGTGTAGTCTTTGTCTTGTAATCTATCCTGTAATCTAGTAACTATCTACGCGCTACTCTATAATTCAGTCGGATGTAACAATTCCCGACATCTTTTGTAATACATCTGTAGGATGTAACCTTTGAACTCGTATTAGCTATCAAATATTTCTTGTTGTTCAACTCATATTAATTGCCATAGTTCTTTTCATACTGATGTTGTGTATTACCACCTTTATACATGTACATCTGAAATAAATACAATTTTCTTACAAAATCTCATGTATCTTCATTTCTTTTATTGAAGAATCATGCCGCCAAAGACACGACCTTACACAGATGCTCAGATCACGTCACTCATAACCCAGGCTGTTACTGAAGCCTTGGCTCGGAATACCCCACCCAACTCCACAAGAAACAGCGATACCGCTGGAACCTCTGCCGTCAAACCTTGTTCTTACAAGGACTTCCAAAGCTGCAAACCCTCGAGCTTCAAGGGTTCTGAAGGAGCCATCGGACTGATCAGATGGTTCGAGAAAATAGAAACTGTTTTCCGTGTTAGTAAATGCGCGGAGAACGACAAAGTAAACTTCGCCACCTGCTCTCTTGAAGATGATGCCCACTCTTGGTGGAATTCATATACCCAATCAGTGGGTGCTGACATTGCCTACCAACTCACTTGGGAGGAATTGAAGGCAAAACTCACTGCCAAATACTGCTCTATCGCCAAACTCCAAAAGCTAGATGAGGAGTTCTGGAACTTAAAGGTTCAGGGTGGTGATATCGATGGTTATACCACCAGGTTTCAACAACTAGCTGCCCTCCGCCCAGCTATGGTTAGCACTGAACCTGATAAAATCAGGAAATACACCCTTGGTCTCCCTGATCCTGTTCGGGGACATGTCATCTCTTCAAAACCAACCACCATTGACGGTGCGATCCTATTGGCCCAAGACCTAATGTCCATGAGCCAAGATTCTGAACCACCCACTTCATCCTCCCATAATAACAAACGCAAGTGGTCTGACTACCACAACAACCCCTCCAATCAACAAAACAAGAAACCCGACACCATCAAAGCTTACAACACCACCACTGACATCATCCGGGGCTACACTGGGAGCAAACCCTATTGTCCCAAGTGCAGTCGCCACCACGAAGGTTCCTGTGGTCCCTTTTGCAACAACTGCAAGAGGTACGGCCACCTCACAAAAGATTGCCGATCTCCTACCAACAACAATTCCAACAACAACACCAGACCACCCAAAGTATGCTTTGAGTGTGGGAAACCTGGGCATTTCAGGGACTCGTGCCCAAAACTGAAGAACAACAACAACAACAACCGCAACAACAGCAACAACAACAACACTCGCAGCAGAGCTTTTGTCATCAAATCTGGGGACGCCCGCCAAGACCCGAATGTGGTCTCGGGTATGTTCCTCCTCAACAACTTAACTGCTTCCGTTCTATTTGATACTGGTGCTGATAGAAGCTTTATCTCCGATGATTTTTGCCCATTACTTGACATCACTCCTGTTGCCTTAGATGTTAAGTACACTGTAGAGCTAGCAAATGGAAAACTTATAGAAACCACCAGTGTGATACCGAATTGCACTTTAAACCTAGCTGACGAAACCTTTTCGATCGACCTTATACCCATTGAAATCGGAAGTTTTGACGTCATTATTGGAATGGACTGGTTGTCCAAACATCGAGCTGAAATCGTTTGTCACGATAAAATCGTCCGTATCCCACTCGCCGTTGGTGGAACCTTGATCATACAGGGGGAGACCGGTGGGACTGGACTCAATATCATCTCGTGCTTAAAAACCCGAAAATTTCTGAGAAAGGGTTACCCCGCAATACTTGCACACATCACGGAGAAGAAGTCGGAGGAGAAGCGACTTGAGGATGTGCCGATTGTTAGAGACTTTCCCGAAGTCTTTCCGGAAGAACTACCTGGTCTACCTCCGCCTAGACAGGTTGAGTTCTCGATTGATCTTGTGCCGGGTGCCGCACCGGTGGCCCGCGCACCGTACCGTTTAGCCCCATCTGAACTTCAGGAGTTGTCCTCTCAGTTACAGGAACTTCTGGATCGAGGATTCATTAGACCGAGTTCTTCACCTTGGGGAGCTCCTGTCTTATTTGTCAAAAAGAAGGACGGTTCTTTCCGAATGTGCATCGACTACCGAGAATTGAACAAATTGACCGTCAAGAACCGTTATCCACTTCCTCGCATTGATGATCTATTCGACCAACTTCAAGGTTCAAGTTTCTACTCAAAAATCGACCTGCGATCAGGTTATCATCAATTACGAGTTTGCGACACCGATATTCCAAAAACTGCTTTCAGAACTCGTTACGGGCACTACGAATTCCAAGTGATGCCCTTTGGTCTAACCAACGCACCGGCTGTATTCATGGACCTCATGAACCGGGTGTGCAAACCTTACCTCGACAAGTTTGTCATTGTCTTTATCGATGACATACTCATTTATTCGCGCAACGAGCAAGAACATGCGCAACACCTCAAAACCATCCTTGAACTACTTAGACACGAGGAGCTTTATGCTAAATTCTCTAAGTGTGAGTTCTGGATCCAAACTGTTCAATTTCTTGGTCACGTGATCGACAGTCAGGGAATTCACGTTGACCCATCAAAGATCGAGGCTATCAAAGACTGGCAAGCACCCACCTCTGCAACTGAAGTACGGCAATTCTTGGGTCTTGCTGGGTATTATCGACGATTTATCGAAAATTTCTCTAAAATAGCTCAACCACTTACGGTACTGACTCAGAAGGACAAAAGGTTCGATTGGACCGAAAAACAAGAGTCAGCGTTCCAACTTTTGAAACAAAAGCTTTGCAGTGCTCCAATTCTATCCTTACCCGAAGGCACCGATGACTTCGTGGTATACTGCGATGCTTCTCACCAAGGTCTTGGTTGCGTGCTTATGCAACGAGACAAGGTCATTGCTTATGCCTCACGTCAGCTAAAAATTCATGAAAAGAACTACACCACTCACGATCTCGAACTTGGAGCTGTCATTTTTGCTCTAAAAATCTGGAGACATTATCTCTACGGCACTAAGTGCACCATCTTTACCGATCACAAAAGTCTTCAACATATATTCGATAAGAAGGATCTCAATATGAGGCAACGTCGATGGGTCGAGTTGCTTACCGATTACGACTGCGAGATCAGGTACCATCCAGGGAAGGCTAATGTTGTAGCCGATGCCCTCAGTCGAAAGGAACGACCAAAACCACTTCGAGTCCGAGCCCTCAGTATGACCATTCACAACGATCTTACCATTCAAATTCATACCGCTCAGATCGAAGCCCTGAAATCTGAAAACATCAAAAATGAAGCCTTGCGGGGCAGCGACAAACAATTTGAAATCAAACCTAACGGGATTAGGTATTTCTCAAACCGAATCTGGTTGCCTAGTTTCGGGAACCTAAGAGACTTGGTGATGGACGAGGCTCACAAGTCTAAATATTCTATCCACCCGGGATCCGATAAGATGTACCACGGAATCAAGGAATTTTATTGGTGGCCAAACATGAAAGCCGAAATCGCCACTTATGTCAGCAAATGTCTTACTTGCTCGAAAGTCAAAACCGAACATCAGAAACCTCCTGGTTTACTCCAACAACCTGAAATCCTTGAATGGAAATGGGATCAAATTGCCATGGATTTCATAACCAAACTACCCAAGTCGTCGAGCGGTTGCGATACCATTTGGGTGATCGTCGATCGTCTCACCAAATCTGCTCACTTCCTGGCAATCAAAGAAAACGATAAAATGGAACGCCTTACACAAATCTACATCAAGGAAATCGTTTCTCATCACGGTGTTCCAATCTCGATCATCTCTGACAGGGATGCCCGTTTCACCTCTCACTTTTGGCAATCACTTCAAAAAGCATTGGGTACCCGTCTCGATATGAGTACCGCGTACCATCCTCAAACCGATGGCCAAAGTGAACGAACCATTCAAACACTGGAAGACATGCTACGAGCCTGCGTAGTTGATTTCGGTACAAACTGGGAAAGACATCTACCGTTGTGCGAATTTTCGTACAATAACGGTTATCACGCCAGCATTAAGGCTGCACCTTTTGAGGCACTGTACGGTCATCACCGATCTGTTGGACTGAGGTGGGAGATTGTTAGTACATGTTTAGTGTCTGTCAGTTGGTCTAGCTCGTAGTTTGTAATTAGAAATAGTGTTTCTGACTTCTGCGACGTAGCGCACAACGTCGCAGGTGCGACGTCAGGTTTTGGGCCTGCGACGTAGCAGACGTCGCATGGGCTTGGGCCTGCGACGTAGCGTGCTACGTCGCAGGTGCCAGATTTTGTATAAAATCGTTTTATGTTTTCTGTTTTAGGGTTGACGAAACCCTAAACGAAATTTGTCGAAATTCTCTGTAATCTGATCGACTATAAGCAATAATATTACGTTCGTTTGATATTGATTGCGTATTGATTGTTCGTGTGATTATTCGTGATTTAATTGTTATTTCCGCTAGCAATTAGAGTGACTCGGTTCGTTCTAGATCCAAAGTAAGGGACAAACAACTGGTATCAGAGCAGTGAGGCTCGTTTTTGGCGATTCGGATCGAGTTTGGGTTTTAAAAGGACGTGATATTCGTGAGTTTTTGTGTTTATTACGTTTGTTTTGTGTTTTTACAGGTTTTCGATCAGTATTATTGGGATTCTTGAAGGTTTCAGTCGTTCGACATTCGTGGTTTTGGTTTTAGGGTTAAAAATTCGTTTTTAGGGTTTTTGGCCGCTGCTCAGCACGTTTTGCGACGTACCATAGCGACGTAAGCTGCGACGTCGCGTGCGACGTAGTGTTTTTGAACTTTAATTAGTTCGTGCGACGTACCGTTGCGACGTACCTCTCTACGTCGCTATTCTGACTTTAATTAGTCTTCTGCGACGCTGCGTTGCGACGTAGCCTGATTCTGCGACGTCCTCTGCGACGTCATCTGCGACGTACCTCTCAACGTCGCATTTTCTGATTCTTAATTGAATCCTTTGCTTTTTGCGACGTACCCATCTACGTCGCATATTCTTTGTGCGACGTACCACTCTACGTCGCTAAGATCAGAAGTTTGATTTTTTCGTTTAAGTAATTAAAATGGCAGCTGATAAAGAGGATATTAGAGGACTTCGGGAGATGATTAAACAAAGCAATGACATAGGTTCAAGTAATAAACCTCCACTTTTTACTGTGGACATGGATTACGTGTACTGGAGAGACCGAGTTGAGCAATATATTGATTTCCATTGTCCAGAATTATGGGGACCATTACGTGAGCGTTATGTAGCTCTATTAGCTGAAGGAGAATACCGGGGTATTCGTCCTGCTAAGCCCTATAAAGCCATGTCTCCCGAGGAGAAGAAAGATTTTGATACTGAAAGAAAATCTTTTTCAATGATTAAAATGTGTTTAACCAAGGATGTGCTATGGCTTTTCCGAACTCATGAAACAGCCTTTGATTTGTGGAAGGCTATTGAAACTCGTTGTGGAGGGAATGATAAGTACAAGGAAGCAAAGCTCGAACTGATTAAGAAACAGTACGATATCTTTGATATCCTTCCTGATGAAGACACGACTTCTTTATTTACTAGGTACTCACGGTTAGTTGGTGAGTTGTTTGAAGGTGGTTATACTTTTCCTTCAATTGAAGTAAATAAGAAGCTGCTGGATGTGTTGCCGAGTTCTTGGGATATTAAAGTTCAATTTTTAAAAGAAAATGAAGAGCTTGCAAACATGTCTTTGGATGCGTTGATAGGGGATCTTCAAGCTCATGCGATGGAGATTAAGAAGAAAGAAACTAGGTCTGGTTCTGCTGTTCAGAATCCTAGTGTGTATGGTGTTAAGATTAACTCTGGAAAGACTTATGGATCAGGAGTTGCCTTTGTAACAAATACAAATGCTTCATCGACTTCTTCGTCTTCTGATGGGATTCATTCTGTTTTCATGACTGGACCTTCTTCAAATCAACAACAGGTTCAAGTCTCACCTGCTATTCAGGAGCAAGCTGCCATCTACACAGCTTTCTTAAGCTCTTACAAGGATTTGGTTACTCAACCAAATCTAACTTTGGAGTTGACTAAGGAGGACTATGCTCAGCTTGATGAAGACGATCTGGAGCAAATGGATTTAACTTGGAATGTGGCAATGATCACCCGCAGAATTCAAAAGTTCTTGCAGAGGACAGGGCGTAAAAGCTTAGAGGGTGATGGAAAGACTGGCTTTGGATTTGACAAGAGTAAAGTTCGTTGTTATAATTGTCAAAATTTGGGTCACTTCGCCAGGGAGTGCGAGAAACCCAAAATGCCAGCTTCGGGATTCACAACACCTTCTACTCCTCCAAAGGCGAAAGAAACGGAAGTTACTAAGAAAGGGATTGCTGATAATGCCCTGATTGCTTTTGAGCCTACAAGTCAAGATTGGACGCCTGTCTCCCAGCATTACCAACAGTGTCTGATGGCTCACATTGTGAATGAGGTACATGATGAACCGTTAAATTGTATTTCATGCATTAAGTTAACTGAATCTCTAAAGGCATATCAGACGGAGACCGCTGAGTTGAGGAAAAAGAATGAAAAACTAACCGACTCAAATAATTTTTTAAAAGCTAATGAGAAACTTTATGAAAAACATCTTGAGGCTCATCGGTTAGATACTCAAAAATATAAGTCTAAAGTTTTCAGTCAAGAAGATGCTATTAAAAGCTATCTAATTGAAATTGAACTTTTGAATAAAGAACTTACAGATTTAAAAGCTGAGTATGAAAATTATAAGAGTAAAATCTTAGGTTCAAATTCCTCAACGGTTGTCTTTAATGAAATTCTTAGCAAGCACGGTACTAAAGGGAAGAAGAATGAGGGACTGGGATACAACTCAGTTCCTCCTCCTACTACTCACTGTCCCCTGCCTGTTAAGGAAGGTTTTGAAGAGATTCCAGTTGACTGGTCCAAGCTTTATGGTTTAAAAGCTATAGATGCTAAAGAGACCAAACATAACAAATCGGCAAAGGAGAAAACCAAGCGGCCAGAGTACCCCTTGCCAAAGTTTGTTAAGTCAGTGCATGAATCTCCTGTTAGTGTTAAGGAGAATGTTGAGGTTAAGAATGAATCTCCTGTTAGTGTTGAGGAGATAGTTGAGATTGAGGACATTACGGATCAGGAGTATCCGGAGGTTAAGAAGGTTGCATTTAAACCTGAAAAAGTGATTTCAAAGGTTGAACCTGAAATTAAGGTTCAACCAAATAAGGGAAAAGCCAAGGTTTTAAACTCGAAACAACAAACTTTACAGTCACCTGTAAAGATTTTGCAAAGAAAATTAGTAAATGAAAATGTTTCGTATGATAAACCATCAACTTCAACCTCTCAACCAAGACAAACATTTTCTAAGACGTGTACTCAATGTTCATGTTCTAGAAATGTTTCTCCACCTCCTGTGGTAATTTCTCAGCCTCAATCGTTTGTTGAGACTCGTTCTTGTTTCTACTGCAAGAAACAAGGACATTTAATCCGTGAATGTCCAAAGCTGTCAAATCAGCGATATGGGAGAGAGATGCCTAGGACATCTGTTTATAGAAATTCTTTTTCTAAATCTCCACCTAGGCGTCACTCCAACTCTCCCAAGCCTGTTTCGAAACCAAGTAATGTTGAGCAAAAACCTTTGCCAATTCAAAAGCCCAACATTACTTCTATTACCATTTCCGAATCTTCAAAAGTTTGGAAACGTAAAGAGTCTGATGTTGACTCTTCAGTTGTCAACAATAACACATCAGATAAAAATTCTAATTTGTTTAAAGATAAAATCCTATCTGACGTGATTATTGTTGATGACCACGGTCGACCTAAGTCTGTAAAGGCTTGGGTCACCGTTTCTCACTAATCTCCTTTCGTTTGTGTGTTGCAGCAGTCAGAACGTGTTAAAGATAGTGAATGGTATTTGGACAGTGGCTGCTCGCGACATATGACAGGCGATGTATCCTTGCTTGTGGATATTAAACCACATGCAGGAGGTTATGTTGCCTTTGCTGGAGATTCTGGGGGAACTATTTCTGGAAGAGGAACGTTAACTAACGGCAATGTTAGTTTCGAAAATGTGAACTACGTGGAACAGCTTACGCACAACTTGCTAAGTGTTTCACAGGTCTGTGATAAGGATTATACAACTGCGTTCACAAAGACTGAGTGTGTGATACTGAAGCCTGGGTATGTCATTCCGGAAGAATGGGTGTTACTGAGAGCACCAAGAAAGGATGACACCTACATTTTGAATATGAGAACTGTTGAGACATCGAACGAGTATACGTGTCTCTTGTCTAAGGCTTCTGAAAAGGATTCACTGCTTTGGCACAGACGAATGGGACACATTCATTTCCGAAAAATGAATTTCTTGACTAAAAATGACCTAGTGCTAGGAGTTCCAAAACAGTCATTTGCTCTAAAGGATGACTGTATCTCCTGCCAAAAAGGAAAGTTACGTAAGAAGTCCCATAAGTCTAAGCAGGTGAATTCCATAAATGCTCCATTGGAACTACTGCATATGGATCTTTTCGGTCCAGTTTCTACAAAGAGCATTGGTGGTCGGTCTTACTGCTTGGTAGTTACTGATGACTACTCAAGGTTTTCGTGGGTTTACTTTTTGACCACGAAAGGGGAAACTCCTGAGATTCTGGTGTATTTGTTGGACAAGTTGGCAAATCTGTGCAACTTGAAGGTGAAAAGGATAAGAAGCGACAATGGAACTGAATTCAAGAACTCAACTCTCGAATTGTTTTGTGCTACAAGAGGTATTGAGCATCAATTTAGTGCTCCGAGGACTCCACAACAGAATGGAGTTGCAGAAAGGAAGAACAGGACAATAATCGAGACAGCTCGGACTATGTTAGCTGACTCCAAGTTACCAATCATATTCTGGGCTGAGGCAGTTAATACTGCCTGTTATGTTCTCAACAGAGTACTCACGGTTAAGAAAAGGAACAAAACGTGTTATGAACTTTTTAATAACCGTAAACCAAATCTACAGTTCCTAGAACCATTTGGGTGTCCATGTCTGATCATGATAACGAAAGATAAGGTTTCTAAGTTTGGTGATAAAGCTGTTGAAGGGATTTTTCTTGGCTATGCAGTCAACTCTCCGAACAAAAGAGTCTTTAACAAATCAACGAATCAGATCGAGGAGCATTTTGAAGTGAAATGTTTAAGGTATACGGAACCTCCTCAAGGAACGGGTCCGGATTGGTTTTTCAACTATGGAAACCTCTTCAATTCTTTCAATATTCCGGAAGAAGATGAAACGGAAGAATTGGTTTCTATACTTCATGAGCTTGATCTTAATCAAGATACACCTGTCACTAATAAACCATCCGACCCATCTCCCAATGCAACACCCGCACCTCCACCAACTAATCCTACACCTCCACAACCTACACCACCACCCACACAACCACAAACGACTACCAAATCACCACCATCAACACCATCTCCTACTCCATCATCTTCGGCTCCTCCTTCTAAAACAGTTTATACCTACACAAAGGAGCTTCCATATGATCCAAACATGCCTCCTTTAGAGGAACCTCAAGAAGAAGATGAAATGGAGGAAACAATGGCCTACTCTCACTTATTTTCTCATGAAGATGAAGTAGAAGAAGAAGAGATAGCCATTCCTGAGTCTGCTGCTACTCCCGAAACTGAGGGAGATTTGAACAATCTAGGTGTGAATCTTGTGCCAGGTGCCATACCAGAAACTCGTATACATAAGGATCACCCCATTGATAATATCATTGGTGATCCTCATGCATCTGTTCAAACACGACAGCAAGCAAAGCAGACTTCAGCTCAGCAACTTTTGGGACTTATTGCACATATCGATTCATGTCATTTGTCTCAAATTGAACCTAAAAAGGTTGATCAAGCCTTAAAGGATCCATCTTGGGTCGAGGCTATGCAGGAGGAATTACAGCAAATAAACAAGATGAATGTTTGGGAAATTGTTCCTCTACCCAAGGGTGCTCATTTGACGGGTACTCGTTGGGTTTTTCGTAACAAAATGGATGATCGTGGGGCTGTTATTCGAAACAAAGCCCGTCTGGTAGTTCAAGGATATAGTCAATTAGAAGGTATTGACTATGATGAAGTTTTCGCTCCTGTTGCTCGTTTGGAATCAATTCGGATTTTTCTAGCTTATGCTTCTTTTAAAGGATTCCGCGTGTATCAACTTGATGTGAAGTGTGCCTTTCTTTATGGAGATGTCGACGCAGTGATTTATGTGTGTCAACCTCCAGGTTTTGAAGACCCAAAGCATCCTAATCATGTGTGCAAACTGAAGAAAGCTTTGTATGGTCTTCATCAATCTCCTCGACTTTGGTATGAGCGACTTGCCAAGTATTTGCTGAAGAATGGTTTTGACAGAGGACAGATTGATAGCACGCTTTTCATCAAAAGGGAAGGAGCGGATTTGTTACTTGTGCAGGTCTATGTGGACGACATTATTTTTGGATCAACTAATGATCAGTCGTGCAAAGATTTTGAAGGACTGATGAAATCTGAGTTTGAAATGAGTGCTATGGGGGAACTTACGTTCTTTCTAGGGCTACAGGTTGAGCAATCTGACAATGGCATTTATATCCACCAGTCAAAATATGTCACTGACATGTTAAAGCGATATGAATTGCTCAACTGTAAACAATACGGCACTCCAATTGAAGCAAGACACAATCTTGGACCTAATGAGGACGATGAAGATTGCAAGGAGAAAGACTATCGCTCAATGATAGGCTCTCTCATGTACCTGACTGCCTCAAGACCAGATATAGTGTTTGCTGTTTCTCTCTGCTCACGTTTTCAAGCAAATCCGAAGGTGTCTCATATGAAGGCAGTAAAACGCATTTTTGGATATCTCGCTTTTAGGCCATCTTTGGGTCTATGGTATTCAAACGAGAAAAACTTCGAGTTAACTGCCTATTCGGATTCGGATCTTGGTGGCTGCAAGATAGATATGAAGTCAACTACTGGAGGATGTCAGTTTCTTGGATCGCGCTTAGTTTCTTGGCAGTGCAAAAAGCAGACTGCGGTTGCTATTTCCACAGCTGAAGCCGAGTATGTTGCTGCTGCAAGTTGCTGTTCTCAAGTTCTCTGGATTCAGCATCAGCTGCGTGATTACGGGTTCAATCTCTCTATGACTCCTATTTATATAGATAATACAGCTGCTATATCTATAACTCACAATCCCGTACAGCACTCTAAGACCAAACATATTGAACTTAGGTTCCACTTTATACGGGATTGCTTTGAGAAACACCTTATAGATGTCGTACATATAGAGACCCTTAAGCAGTGTGCGGACCTTTTCACAAAAGCCTTTTTGCGATCACGTTTTATTGAACTGGTCAATCTGATAGGTTTAAGGTTCTTTCAGTCAAAGAAATGATTTGTGACTTGGATTTTTAAGTTTTTTAAATTCAATTAAAAAAAAAAAAAAAAAAAAAAAAATCGCAACAGCCACTCTTTATACTCTTTAGTATTAAAGAAAACGCAAGGTTGCTACATTTTTAAAATAGACGTTGAAGTTGTGTCTGTAAACAACTTGGGATATGATAGTACATCGGGTGACATGCACAAAATGGAATTTTAAGGTTTATCTTGGATGTGTCAGTAGGTTTATCTGACACACTTAAAACAGTTTTTATCTAAATTATATTCATCATACGATGTATTGGTAGGCATGCTACACACCGGTTTGTGAGTGAGTAAGAAGTAATGATTAAACTTGTCTATTACTTTGTGAAAAATGTTATATGATGTATGACATAAGTCTTAATTGATAAATGGAAGTACTATCATACACTGTCATAATTATGTAAATGTAAAATGGGCATATAGTAATAATATGATTATTCGCCTAACTAATGGTGACTATTGTTGTACTCACGTACAGACCTGAATCCATTAGTTATGCAAATAGTCTCAAACTTGTTATGTTCATACTAAGGGACCCTATGTTGTACTAAGTACAGATCTGGGGCCACTAGTATCTTCATAGTCGGTTTGATGTATGCCTAAATATAAATATCAAGTGTATGTTACGAGAAAACCGAGATAAACTTGGTCTTGTAATCTCTACCTTGTGTGAATATGCAGTGTTTGTTTTACTGAAGTTTATCAGTATATCATATAATAGGTTTCTCAAAATTAATATTCATACTAACAATAAAGGTTAGCTCACAAATACGGATATAACATGTTTAGGTGGACAAACAATACCAATAATTGTCTTGAAATAATTTTTTATAAAAGGTGTTTTAAATGTGCCACGTAAATTTAAAGTGGACAAATATACTGATGATCGAAATAACACTTACTATTCCTAATAAATGCATGTTATTCCGATATGATCCCTAATCAGACAACGCAACTCCGTCAACAAAAATAGAGTGTTAGTAATTCTTATTTTTTGTAAAATTTAAGAAAATACCAAAAAGAATTTTTAGTTTTATGTTTTATTTTTATTCTAATTTATTTTTCCCGAGTCACGAGTTATTTGATTTTATTTGCTAAAATAACGAGTAAACTGTTTAAAAATTCAAATTTGGATCACAACTGTTTTATGCGACGTCCGGCTCTACGTCGCCTGCGACGTCCCAGCCTACGTCGCACATAGGGTTAGACTTTAAATAGTATCCACTGCGACGTAACTCGTCACACTATTCACTATTCACGTGCGACGTAGCCTGCGACGTACGAGAGGCGATTTGCGACGTAGCATTTTTACGAGCATATTTGTGATTTGTTGCTGTTTTCTTTCCGATCTATTCACGTAGTTTTGATCTACTCGTTATTCCGCACACTTAGGTACCGATTTTACCCATTTTCACCGTGTATATTGTGTTTAATTGCTATGTATATATTACGGGTTAAAGGGGTTTCGGTTTTCGAATAAATTTGATGGTATATCGTGTAAATCACTGGTTATAAATTATGTTTTCGTAATCACCATCGTTAGCCGCACGTTGTAGTGCCTTTGATTTTGAAAACCCCTAAATTCGAGGGTTAGGGTTTCTGGGTTGGGGATGAATGTTCGTCAGTGCGACGTACGATGCGACGTAGTGGCCTACGTCGCTTTTATTATTTATTGTTCATTTCCTACGTCGCCCTTCCCTACGTCGCTTTTTCTGCGACGTCCGTTGCGACGTACCACGCTACGTCGCTCTTTTTATTAAAGTGATTAAATTCACAATAAATTGCAAAATGCGACGTCCCCCTTGACGTCGCTCGAATTTTATGCGACGTCAGGCCTTACGTCGCTTTTCAATTTATTTTGAATTTTAGCGACGTACAGTTCTACGTCGCTCTGTGTTCATGCGACGTACGTGGCTACGTCGCTAGTTCCAGGGAATTTGAAAGGTTTTGTTTAAAAAAAAAAAAATATAACATTTTTCTAACCTTTTTCGAGTTGCAATCTGTTTCTGTTTGTGCAGATATGGCTTTGATTTTTGAAGCTCGTCACAATACGGCTGCTTTCCTTACTGACACTTCTGACAAAGCTGCACCATATCGTCAGATGATCGCGTTTTTGAGACGCTCAAGGGTATTTCACGCCATTTCTGATAACACTATGGCGTTTGGGAATCTGATCAACCCTTTTTGGAGAAACGCAACTGTCGTTACTGAAAACGACGTTACACGATTGGTCTCTACTGTTCTGGGTACGGAGATTACTATTACAGAACAAAGCATTCGGGAACTTTTACAGCTGAATGATCAACCGGATATGCCTGTCGGTTTTGATCATATTTTTGTTACCGGAGCTATGCAACGGATAGGATATCCCGGGATTCCCTCTGATCAATATCGAAAAGCGAATCTCACACGCGTCTGGAGATATTTGATGCACGTGATCATTGTGTGCTTGGGGAATAGGAAAGGTGGAACGGATGGGATGAGCCGAAGTCTGGCTTCTGCTATGCTAGCATTGGTATATAACAAGCCGTTCAATTTCTCGGGATTTATCTTCAGGGCTATGGTTGATAATGCGAATGCTGGGGATCAGAAATGGATTTTATATCCACGATTTGTACAGTTGCACATCAATCGTCATCATCCGGAGCTTCAGGCACAGGGTGATATCGATCATCTGCTAAAGATTTCGCCGATGATGAGTCGGATTTTTACTATCTGTGCAGGGTTTGAGAAAGGGGTCGAGGCACCAAGGGATGTTCCTTTATTCGGTGCTATTATTGATGAAAATTATGTTCCGCCCCCAGATCCTCAATATATGGATGTTCCAGCACCTCAGCAACCGCAGCAACCGTTTGTGAACATTCCAGTTCAAGCTGCGGGGGAGAACATTCCTGCTCAAGCTGCGGGGGAGAACGTGGATGCTCTTTTGGAGAACATTGAGCAGTTCGGGCATGTGGATTCGGACAATCCAGCATCGCATGATACGGTTGAGAATTCCGATTCTGAAGATACTGCGAATGTAGGACCTCAGGATGGGGGTCCGACGCCTGAGCATTCTGATGGTACTGTTCCACATCCCTCTGAGATGGAACGTATCAGGCTTTCCGATTCATTCCGATATCTGAGGATTAAGCGTCGAATCAGACAAGGACGCAAGTATGTACCTCCAAGGGATACTGGAAAACGTACACGCGACGGTGATGATCCTGCTGATGAGACTTATCGACCGCCTCGTCGTGTTCGTCGCTCTTCGTCAACACGAGCTCCAGTCAATCCACAGCAACAGGATGTTTTTGAGATTCAACCGACTCCAGCTTTCATGCAAAAGATCATGGAAGATATGCAGCAGATGAAGCAAAAGCTGGAGGCTCAGGATGAGAAGATTGCTGAACAAGCTGCTTTGATCGAGGTTCAATCTAAAGAGCTTGAGGAAACGAAGAATAGGGTTAACGTTTTGGAAGGCAGGTTACTTGCCTCGGGGGAGTCTGGGTCTGGGATACCCACTTTAGAGTCAAGTGAACCTGCGTCTGTAAATCCCAACCCTGTAATTGAAAATATTAATGAAAATATTTCTCTTTTGGATTATTTCTCTGTTGATGATATTCCAGGGCAACCAAGACCGCTGGCAGTTGATTACTCATTCGCTGACTTGTCATTTATTCAAAGGATGGCCAGTGGAGTTGGCTCTGAGGAAGAAACAGAAAATGTTTTTGAGATGAACGAGGATGTCTCGATTGAAGAGGAACAGTTGAATGCAGATGAAACGTATGATGATGCACAATCTGGGGAAGCTTATGATGATGCACCAATTATTGAATCTGATTCAAGTGAAGATGAGAGTCCTGATAAAGCTCAACATGGAGAATCAAGTTCTGCTGCAACTCCAGCTTCAGAGACACAGGCACCGGACTCAGCAGCAAAGAAGTTATCTGCTGAAGAAAAGAGAGAGAGAAACAAGAAATGGTGGCCTAAGGGACGAAATCCAGTTCCTATTCCAGTGAAATGTCAAGTGTACCGGGTTAGTCGGAATTATACCGGTGTTATTAAAAGCTGGAAGTGTCAAAGGAATCTGTTTATGATAAAGAGAGAAGATGGAGTTCAGTATTTTAGAATGCGTTTTGATAGATTGAGCACGTTGCCAAAAGGAGAGATTAATCGATTAGCTCAGCTTAAATTGATTAATCCTTTCGAGAATGATTATGCTGAGTTCATTCAAAGATGTCTACGTCGGGAAGTATTATCGAAGACTTATTCGAAATTGAAGCCGACGTTGGGAACTCGGTATACGTGGAAGAAAAAGATTGATCCAGTCACCAGGAAGCCTTTGGTTAAAGTTCACTATTCACCGGCTAAATGTTTGACTGAGATACCTCTGGAATCAGTTCCTTATTATTTTCTGAGAAGACTTGTGAAATGGGAACTTGATCCACAGACTGGCGAAGCGGTTATTACTTTCGTTCCAGATTCTGAACCGTGGCCAGAAGTTGGAGGTATATGGAATCTGAGGCAAGCAACGTTTAGGCTGTATGATCCGATGAGTTTGATTAATTTTCATGAAAAAGATTTAAGAAAACTCTATGATAATCGGATTCGGGTTGGTCAGAAGAATGAATTCAACAGACGTTTAGCACAACAGTTTTACAATGTTGTTACTGTTTGCGTAGCTAATGGAATTCATGCCGACGGCCAGTTTCCTGCGGGCTGGGTTTAAAGAAGATTTTTGAAGACCAAGCTGAAGACACGGGGGAGTTTGTTAGTACATGTTTAGTGTCTGTCAGTTGGTCTAGCTCGTAGTTTGTAATTAGAAATAGTGTTTCTGACTTCTGCGACGTAGCGCACAACGTCGCAGGTGCGACGTCAGGTTTTGGGCCTGCGACGTAGCAGACGTCGCATGGGCTTGGGCCTGCGATGTAGCGTGCTACGTCGCAGGTGCCAGATTTTGTATAAAATCGTTTTATGTTTTCTGTTTTAGGGTTGACGAAACCCTAAACGAAATTTGTCGAAATTCTCTGTAATCTGATCGACTATAAGCAATAATATTACGTTCGTTTGATATTGATTGCGTATTGATTGTTCGTGTGATTATTCGTGATTTAATTGTTATTTCCGCTAGCAATTAGAGTGACTCGGTTCGTTCTAGATCCAAAGTAAGGGACAAACAGAGATAGTCAACTCACTGGTCCTGAACTCATACACGTCACCACTGAGAAAATTGTGGAAATCCAAAACAGACTCAAAGCCGCACGTGATCGTCAGAAAAGTTATGCTGACGTGAGACGCAAACCACTCGAGTTCCAAGTTGGGGATCGAGTTCTCTTAAAAGTATCGCCTTGGAAAGGCGTCATCCGTTTTGGCAAACGCGGGAAGTTAAATCCCAGGTACATCGGGCCTTTTGAGATCCTCGAACGGATTGGCCCCGTAGCTTATCGATTGCAGCTGCCATCCGAACTCAGCAGCGTGCATCCGACTTTTCATATTTCAAATTTGAAGAAGTGTCTGTCTGATGAGACACTTATTATTCCATTAGATGAAATTCGTGTTGACGATAAACTTCATTTCGTTGAGGAACCCGCTGAAATTATGGACCGTGAGGTCAAACAACTGAAACAAAGTCGTATTCCCATCGTCAAGGTCAGATGGAATTCGCGACGTGGTCCGGAATTCACCTGGGAACGGGAACACCAAATGCGACTCAAATATCCTCAACTATTCACTGATTCCACATCAAACACGACTTCGAGCTAAATTTCGGGACGAAATTCTTCTAACAGGGGGAGAATGTAACACCCGCCAAATTAGGACTAGTAATTAGTGCCTAATCATATGTTAATACATGTAATTAGTTCCTGGTTTGGCTAATTAATGTATCGAAATATATATATTGTTGAATATATACAAAAATGCGATTTGATGAAATCGTACGCAATTTAAATCGAATGTATTTCGATTCAATTTAATACGGACGTTGGTGATCAACTTTATTAAATAACGCTTTCATATCAAAAATATTATTATGATAATATTTCGTATCCACTCGTATCGTACAAACCGAACTTGTCCAATTTAAAATATTAAAAACGTGCAAACTAAATAAACAAACTAACTTACATTTTTAACACAAATATAAATTGATTTGTAAAATATTTAAACAATATATCACGTAATAAATCGTATTTTAAAAACTTATAATCAAAATGTAAATAATTATTTAACGTTTAAACGACGGAGCAAACGAACACCACGCGGAACGCGGGGCGAGAAAGCTGAAAAGTGGGGATAAACCCCCACCTCCCATCTTTTTCTTCATTTCATCTTTTTCTTCACTCTCTCTCTCTTTACTTTTCTCTCTAAACAAACAACCCACCAAAACTATTAAAATCGCAAAATACTACCACGAAACGCGACCGAATCACAAATATTTTTAGAGATTCACGACCACCTCGCGACGATCTACAACGCTACCTTTCCGGATTTTCATTTCGGCAAATTGTAAGTTTCCGACAAAATCCCGAAATCACTCGATTCTTAGCATTTTTCATTTGTGGTTGTTATTATAACTAGTATATGTCCATTACCATGTATAGAACACGAAATTACAGCTTGAAAACGGGTTAAAAACGGATTTTTGGCCGGAAAATGTTGAACAGCCGGACTTTCTGGGCTGGTGTTCATCCATGCGACACAAGCATTGTGTCGCATGTTGTGTCGTATTTTACCCTTAGTGTCGCACGTTATGTCGTATTTCCCATGTTATGTAGTATAAAACCTACTGTGTCGTACCTTATGTCGTACCAAAGATTTAGTGTCGCAAGTCTTGCGACACAACCACTATGTCGCATACCCCATACGACACAATCACTATGTCGCTGTTGAATCAGCATTTCGCATCCATGCGACACAACCCTAGTGTCGTATGGATATTGTGTCGCACTCCTATGCGACACAACCCTTGTGTCGCATAACCCATTTAATGTCGCATGATTGTGTCGCATAAAACAGCAGGTTTTCAAATCTCAATTTCACTATGTGTCGGAACTATATAACCTCAAACACTTATAAGATACGACTTATAAAACACATTGGGACACACTTTTAAGTGCAAAACGCCAATTACAAAATAATAATACTTAAAGTTTATTATTCCAAACTCATCACCAACGGGCCGTACACGTTTTCAAACGCTTAAGGAATCAACCAAATCGAAGTAATTTGGACATATATAGTTGTGTAACAACTACAAGGGTGATCTTTTGAGATACCCAATCATGATTATAACCATCGCGTGTCGTGGACACCCTCAGGTTACAAGTCGTTGGACTTCATTATTCGCTAATCAACTTACGTTTGTTTAAACGCTCTCAGACTCAGGTGAGTCTCATAGCCCCTCTTTTTACTGTTTTACTCAGGGGTGTGATATACTGCTCAACTTTTAACATGTGAACGCAAGTACCAACTTTTCATATACTACATGAGTTTTTCGAAACTAATCATTTTAAAGTCCTCCGTCAGCATAGTTGTTAATACGTTGTAGCGTGAATATTAGTATATGGTACCATATAGGATTGACCCTCCTCGTTCGGGTTAGCAAGCACTAACCGGGTAAACGGACGTACTAATATTTGGGAAGACGAATGTTGATTAGGCATTCGTGGAGGCACCTCGCCCGGAATTCTCTATAGGGGACCCGGCCCTCGAGTTAAGCTCAACTACGTGCTCATGGCTGTATACACGATGATTATCATTTAATTGCTGGATGCAATTCATTATTTAATTGCTGGATGCAATTCATTATTTAATTGCTGGATGCAATTCATTATTTAAATCTTGCGGTTCATACGATATTACTTGATTTCAAACCTGTGAGCTCACCAGCTTTATAGCTGACCTTTTAGCATATATCGCAGGTACCCAGCAGTAGGATGTTTCTGCTTCAGGATTTAGCTCGAGTCAGCATACAGACGATTGAGATTTTCTTGCATTAGTATATTTTGTACAAGTACTTATGTACTGAAATCTCATTTTATTTAACTCGAGCTATGTAAAGCTTTAAATGTTGTAAACATTTCAGTTATCAATATATTTTGTTAAAACGACGCATATAGAGTCGTTTGCTATTTATCTTTGTGCTTTGTTATTGATTAGTAACACCCAAATCAAGCTTCCGCAAATCATTAAATTTGGGGGTGTTACAGAGGATACCCAGCCTGCTGAACCGGTGAAGACAATCGTCCCAGTCACGAGCACTGATGACAACCTGAACAAGTTTATCCAGGGGCAGAACTCTTTCAATCAGAAGACGACGGCTAGACAAGATAAAACCGACCTATTCCTTCGAAATCAACTCTCGGTTCTCAAGAGCCTCGAGAATCAAATTGGTCAGTTAGCCCACCGTCTTGACACTCGACCCCAAGGATCACTACCGAGTAATACTGTTCACAACCCCCACGTTGAGGAAGCCAAGACTCTGAACTCTACGGATAACCAGAAGGCACCGAGCCATTCTGAAACATCTTCTCCAATGAGGAACCCTACTCCTGTCCCGACGACAGTTGAGACCAAACCCGTACCTACTCCTATTCAGGAAGTTCGAGTCCCCTTCCCACATCGTATCTAAAAAAGATATAACGCTAAATCTTTCAAACTCGACGGAAAATTCTTAGACACCGTGTCTAGAATCCCTTCCGGCTCCAAGTATATTCGATGCATGCTGGTTACTAAGGAAAAGGTACCCGAAGTACCTAAAATCTCTCTCAACGCTGAATGCTCCGCCGTCATTCAGAATTCCCCTCCGGAAAAACTAGGAGACACGGGCCGATTCACCTTGCCCTGCTCTATCTATCACTCTGGCATGATCCGTTCCTTGGCTGATCTCGGAGCGAGCATCAACCTCATGCCCTACTCACTCTACTCCAGACTTGAATTAGGACCACTGCAGCCCACTGGAATGAGCGTCCAGCTTGCCGATCAAACAATCCGATATCCTAGAGGCATAGCTGAGAACGTCATGGTAAAAGTGGATAGGTTCTATTTCCCAACTGACTTCGTATTGATGGATATTCAGGAAGACATCAATATACCCATTATCCTAGGAAGGCCTTTTATGAATACTGCTCGTGCTATTATTGATGTTTACTCGCAGACTATCAGCCTCAGAGCACATGGACAAACTGTTGCATTCAGAATCAATCAGGCTGATGAGCTTCTCGCAGAGCAAGCAGAGATATACGCCATCTCTATGGGCAGAATCACTTCGGATGACGACACTTTTGATTCAGAACCATCAGAAACTTACAAACCAGATGAGCACACTTGCCTCATATCATCAACAGAAGAGTCAGAATCAGAAGAAGAGAGTGACGATTCCGAGCCAGATGAGTCAGAACCGGAAGAAATGGAAGAAGAAGAAACTGAACCAGAACAAGAAGAAATGGAGGAATCCGAAGAAGAAATGGAGGAAGACCCAGAGGAGGACTTATACCAATCCACCCCACCGCATCACTGCTTACCTGATTCTCACTATCCGACAGAAGAAATCATGCAGATTGAAAACGCTATTCCCCTGTCAGATAATGAATCAGATGATGATCCACCTACAGATGAACCATATGATGCAGGATTCGGCATAACCATGGAAAGGCTTATAGCCTCTGTCATGGACCCCTCTAAGCCTCTTATTTTGCCTCAACTCGACGCTCTGTTAAACATCGAGAAAACCATTGCGTTAGCAAAACAACCCCCAGAGCTTAGAGACAAACTCCTGATGAAGATCTCAGCTTACAAAACTTCCCGATTACCGGAGTTGCATTCAAGAGAGCATTCCCGAAGGATTCAAACCTTCGACGCATCTGCGCCACGAACCCTGTTCGAATTTGGAAGCACCTCTGAATCCAGCCGAGGTACTGATTCTCAGGAGGAGAGAGATATAGAGATGCACTCTTCACAACCGATATCTCAAGTCACCGATGACACCCAGCCACCATCTGATCATGTTGAGTTCCCTGATTCCCAGGCTAGGGATTCTCCACTGATAGAAAGTGACAGGGATGATGTCGTCTACAATGACATTCCAGTAGATATCCGGTCTATCCATTTTCCTACGCCTCCAGCTAATCCACCTTCTCCAGAAATTCCGATTATCACCAACCATGAGGAGATGATAAGTGCTATCGAAGACTTTGAAGATGACATACCCACTATGACTAGCATTATCCTCAACTCTAGCAATGAATACACTCCATGACAACAGGCCCTGATCGAGGAAATCATAGCCGAGTCTGAAGTCAACCAAGCCGAGAAATCCCAAGATTACAGATTCTTCCACAATCGTCTCAATGCCTTCGCCGAAGATCTCGCTGCTCAGCTCCTGCAACAAAGCACTAAACCAACATCTGAAGAGCTGGAGTTCTTTGAAGAACAGAAGCGCATCTACAGGAAGATCTATGACACTCTGATCAGATCCGCATTTCCATATTCTCGGGAACAAAGTGAGTTTTTACACTCATTCCATGAGGAAATGTACCGTGCTACTGGGAACCCTGATGCAGATGCTGACATTAGACTGATGAATAATCTTCGGGGCATACTTAATTCTATGGCAAGGAACAACCACATGGACGAGACTTCTCCTCACAGGTTCTACATCGACTGCACTATTGAGTTCCATGCTCACAAGATGGCTGAAGATCTCGAGTATGTGAGTTTTACCGAAAGGTCGCGTGACATCCCTTCCTCTATACCAGAAGGTTCGATGGTTAACATCGCGAACTTCCTCACTAATCGGATCCAAGAAATCTTTGCTGAGGATAACCCGGACGAGCATCGACAGATATTTCACTATGGTTTACGTGAGGTGTACGATATAGTGTGCAACACCTTCAAAGACTCAAATCTCACGTTCACCAATTATCAAAATAGGCTCATCCAGGATATTCATGATTCAATTCAAGAAATAAGAGGAAGCTCTGGCATAGCAGATCATGACACTTTACACCTTCAATTTCTCGGATTCATGGACTCATTCAAACAGCAGCACCCTTAGAGAGAAATGATTGAATCTGATGGTTTCTCTATAGTTGATTCCCGCGGAACTATATCCAGAGCAATCAGGGATATCACTTGGGACCTTCTGCACATGAAAAGGGTTACTCAGCAACATCTTGAAAGTTTCCCTATCTTTTCAGAAGAGATTCCAAACATCGTTGAAATCATTTCTCGTCACTTTCTGAGGATCTATCCATGCAATCCCAGGGTTCCACTTCTTAGCACTTCCAACCCTGGAGGTTCCAGCACCAACTAGACTGAAGGAAGGCAAAGTCAGGCTCTCGACTCTAAAAGCAGCGATTCTCGGGAGGCAACCCGTGAAATAAAGTCAGGCTCTCGACTTTAAAAGCAGCGCTTCTTGGGAGGCAACCCATGGAATAAAAGTAAGAAAGAGAATCTGAGAAATGAAGTAGATGTCCGACTATCCTTCACACTTGGATGAACCCATCTATTAACCAAAACATCTTTTAAATACAACTCGTGTTGCAAATAAACCACTGTTCTTGGATGAATAGGAAAATCATCTTGTGTTTCGAGCATTTGAGGTACTTGCATATTACTTTTATGCATTATGCTCGAACTCGTTTAAAAACACATGATTTATAAAACCGGTTTGTATTAGAAAACATCTTTCAAAATCCAAGACAGTAAGTTCTTTTCATTTGCAACAACAAAACTGAGTTTGTAAAAAGGGTACATCCAACGTGTTCACACTTAAGAGATCTCTTCATGAGGATAAAATTGAGATGATAAGCAAGGTAGCTTGAAGCCGAGCCAATCTTCATGAAGAACTCAGAAGAAGATCTTGGCCACATCTCCTTCTGCAAATTCAGAAACTCAGCTCCTGTGCAACTTACTATCTGGGGAGTATCTGATCCTTTCCTCTTTTATCTGTCTTATCTTTATTCATGTTTATTTGTTTTGTTAGTGTGATAATAAAAGAAGTCTATACTCTATCCTAAACTTATCACTAAGTATGGGATTCCACCCCGAAACAAAACACTTGAGAAACATTTTCTTACATGTTCAAACTCTAAGTGTGGGATTTTACAGTCTCAACTCAAGAGAACATTAGGGACAATGTTCCTCTAAGTGTGGGATATCAGGTATAGAATACCTTAGTTTATTTTTATGATTTTAAGTTCAAAATAGTTAACACATAAAATGTTCCTCAAAATTTTTCAATTTTCAAAACCCTTTTTTCAAAAGAAAAACGAGTTTAATCATCCGATTAACTCTGAATTTTTGAGTTTTGATGTTTTTAAGAGGAGTCATCTTCAAAATATGAATAAGTTGTTTTAAAATCTAAGGAAAATAAGTTAATAATTGCTTAAGCAAGAAATGATAATCTAATAAGAACATGACTAGGCACATATAACCTATTTTGCAGTGAGGACTTGAGCCTTAAAAGCATTCATCTTTAATGCTACATTGTTCATTTCTTGTGTGTGCCGATGCATGTATATCTGAATTAGAACTTGCTCTTGACATACGCTTCGAGACCACATTGGTGAGTACCGTACGCGGTACAGGTGCAATTAAATGACCTTGACATTCCTTAGGATTTAACCCACTTTTTAGCCTTCTCTTTCAAGCCCAAAACCCTTTCCGATGCTCATTTTTAGTATCGATGATCCGCTTAATAAACCCTGTTGAGCCTAAACTTTTTCATTTCACAAACCCACATGTTTAAACCCCCACTTTCCCAAACTTCCAAAAACTTATCCTAGAATTTCTGAGGTTATGAAAAACGCTTTTTAGGAACATCCCTTCAAATTGTCCTACTCTCTCGTGTTCTCCGAAAAAGAAATATCATTGGTGTGAAAAATTGACACCAAGAAAAGACTCGAAGAAGAAAGATAAGAAGAAGGATTCCTGCATTTAATAATCCTTGGAAATTCTCTGGCAAAGAAGTTCTGAAAGAAAATAGAAAATAGAAAGAAAAAAAAAAGCTCCGAAAAATAAAGCTTAGTGCTTCGAAGTATCTCCCTAAAAGAAGAAGATCCGATAGAAGACAAAAGCTACTTCACTTTCATCCGTTTCTAAATTAAGTTTTTCATGACCTTAGGAGTCCTAGAATAAGCAACACACTTACACCCAAAATTTCCACTATCCATACCCCTTAACCCTCACAAACATTACAACCCCTGAATGTCTTGGGATAATTAGCATCGTTCTCACCTAAGTGGTGGAGATCCGATTCTCGATCAAGCTTATAACGATGAGTACTGCATGACTGGCTAATTGAGCGATTTCTTTGTTTAGAATGCTAGGTAACCCGAAACACTTTTGAGTGAATTGAGTGACCACCTTAGTGAGATCGCCTGGTCATGTATACTCCAAGATCACGAGATTTGGAAGTATGCTTAAAGAGAGTAATTACTTGTTTCTCAAATAGTTATCTTATTTTTCCTTAAGTCTTTAGAACAAATATATGAATATGAGAAAATGACGACTTTTGGAAATGTTCTGACTCACCCCAAAACCATATTTTAAAAAAAAAATATCTTTTTCACGAGGCATGGATGTGTTGCTTGAGGACAAGCAACGTCTAAGTGTGGGATACTTGATGTGTCCTAAAAAGTCATGTTTTTAGGCACATTATTCTACACTTATTGGACTTATATTTAATGAAATCATCTTAAAATATCTATTATTTACTTAAAATCACCAAAGTAGTCTAATTATGGGCGTTACTGTTAAAATCGCCAAAAACATCCGTTTATCACGCAAAACGAGGCAAATAATGTCACCTTAAATATTCCCTTCTTAATTTACTTATGGAAGTAGATCTTAATTCATATTTTATGATTCCATAGGGAAATCCAAGACCGGAGGTGAAAGAATCAGAAGAAACGGACGAAAGACGGAGAAGATACAAGTCTGGAAGCTCGCCGATCGTCATCCGAAGCATGCAAAATTCAAACACTTCCAAATTTGGCAAACTCAGTGCCATTAGAAGCGTAACAGAAAAACGAAGCCAACGGCGCAAGAATCAAGCAAATCGGATCCCAAACGAAGAAGATACGGACGAACCAAGCAACCGAGAAACAAGCGGAGGCCAAACCAAGCACCAACTCCCCCCCCCCCCCCCCCCCCCCCCCCGGGCACTACCCTACCGTATACGGCCCCTAGGGTACCGTATACGGCCCTAAGGGTGCCGTATACGGGGCCTTTGTGCTTGGAAGGTGCCATTTGACCCCCCTTGGTCCAGTACCCACCGTATGCGCTTTGATGCTTGTTCTTCATGCTTTGTGACTTGTACCAAGCTTCACCTCATTCTCCTATAAATACCAAGCCTCCTCATTCATTTTCACACACCTTACACCTCTCATCTCATTCTCATTCTCTCTCTAGAATTAGGTTAGCATTCTCTCTCTAGCACTACTCTTAGGAGTTAGAGGAGAATTAGTAGGAAATTAGCATCCTCTCTCTAGCACTACTCTTAGGAGTTAGAGGAGGATTAGTAGGGTAGCTTTTGTAATAGAGTTGGAACTCTTGGAGGATCTCCTTTGTAATATTGCTCGAGATATTTCAGAGCTCTGTCCGTGTAACCTTTCAACTGCTATTCAATCTACGCATTACTTTCGGTTATTTCTATCCTTATCTTTCATAATGTTGCATGCTATTATTATGTTTGATTTAGGATACATTGCCATGATTAGTGAGTAGATTAGCTATTGTGTTTGTTATGATGTAGTTAGCTTGTTAATACTTTGGGTGATGCTACTTTAAAAACAATTGGGATTACATCGTTATGAAACAACGGAGGTAACGTTATACGGCTTTCATTTGTATAGCGCCGGAAACATCACGAATGTGTGTAGTACGGAACGTGGAAGCTATGAAAGTCGTGGGCACAATCCGTTGTGGAATAATGATCCCAATTGTTAAATATTGAAAACCGGTGCACTGTTAACTATACATTTATGATTTTAAACTAAACTAACGACTTTCCTCCAATAAACGTGGTTAGAACCTTTATGTTAAGGACTCGCGACCCTTAGTCAAACAGTCACTACCTATCTGTGTTTTCTTAAAATAACATGGTCTGATTTTGAAGCAATGGAAATACTGTCTACCTATCGTATAGTACACTGTGAATTAATCAGGGATTTATTGGTTTGGGACTATAAAGTGAACGGGTTGTTTAACTATCATAGATGGTTTACTGTAATACAATGTAACACCCGCCAAATTAGGACTAGTAATTAGTGCCTAATCATATGTTAATACATGTAATTAGTTATTTGTTAGGCTAATTAATGTATCGAATTATATATATTGTTGAATATATACGAAAATGCGATTTGATTAAATCGTACGCAATCTAAATCGAATGTATTTCGATTCAATTTAATACGGACGTTGGTGACCAATTTTATTAAATAACGCTTTTATATCAAAAATATTATTATGATAATATTTCGTATTCATTCGTATCGTACAAACAAAACTTACACAATTTAAAATGTTAAAACGCGCTAACTAAATAAAATAACTTACATTTTATAACTCCAATATAAATTTGTTTGTAAAATATTTAAATAAAATTATCGCGTAATAATTTGTATTTTAAAACGTACCATTTAATATGTAAAATAATTATTTAACGTTTAAACGACGGTGCAAACGAACACCGCACGGGGAGCGGAGACTGAAAAGTGGAGGTAAAAACCCCCACCTCCCTTTCTTTTCTTTTCATTCTCTTCCACTCACTCTCTCTCCTTCCTCTCTCTTTTCTTTTTCTCTAATCACCACCACCTCCAAAACTCATTGAAATCGCAAAATACTACTATCAAACGGCCTTGGATCATACCACTACTTTGGAGAAAAACGTTCACCACTTCACGATCTATCACCCTATCTTTTCGGATTTTTGATCCGACACATTGTAAGTTTCCGACAATTCTCGAAACTCTTCGACTTCCATTATTTTCGACTTGTGGTTGTTTGTATACACTTAAAATGTCCATATATGGGTTGGGTAAAAGATTTGGACCGAACGGAAACCGAAAAACTCATTTTCGACAAAAACTCCGGCCAACAGACCGCTACGTCGCAGTTGGCCCAGAATTTATGCGACGTCAGCTTCAACGTCGCAAAACCCCTCGTAACGTCGCATGGTGCGACGTCAGTCACAACGTCGCATTAAATTGCGACGTCGCATATAGCGACGTCAGCCCCAACGTCGCCTTAATTGGCCGAAGTCGCACTTAGCGACGCAGACCCTTACGTCGCAAGAAATCATCAACGTCGCATATAGCGACGCCACGCACAACGTCGCATTAAATTGCGAAAGTCGCACATAGCGACGTCATGCTCAACGTCGCAGTCAGGACCTGCGACGTCGCACCCAACGTCGCACAAACCAGAACCTCAAAAACACATATTTTTACTAAGTGTCGAGACTCGAAATTTATCACTCGATTTTACCCAAATTCGGATCCAAATGCGTTTTTCGTCAAAGCAATATAGTAGAAATAAAAATTTTCCAAGCTGACCTGGCAGCTCGACCCCAGCTAGGGGCTCTGCCCCTTGGACCCCGCCAGGGGCTGCCGCCCCTTGGACCCCGCTACCAGGGGCGCTGCCCCCGGACCCTCGTACTTAGATTCCGTAACGGCTTCTAAAACGAAATCAAAACACTTTTTCAAGTAAAACGCCACGAAATCAAAATAATAATAGTTGAGATTATTATTACAAATCCGTCACCAACGGGCCGTACACTTTTCAAAATTTAAACTTATCAACCAAATAGTGGAAATTTGGACATTATAGTTGAACGAACAACTACAAGGGTGATCTATTGAGATACCCAATCATGATTATAACCATCGCGTGTCGTGGACACCCTCAGGTTACAAGTCTTTGGACTTCGATTCTCGGCTAATCATTCTCAGTTTATTTTCATAAACTCAACGACTCAGGTGAGTCTCATAGCCCCTCTTTTTACTATTTTACTCAGGGGTGTGATATATTGCTCATTTTAACATGTGAACGCAAGTTCAAACATTTCATATACTACATGAGTTTTTCACAACTAATCATTTAAAGTCCTCCGTCAGCATAGTTGTTAATACGTTGTAGCGTGAATATTAGTATATGTTACCATATAGGATTGACCCTCCTCGTTCGGGTTAGCAAGCACTAACCGGGTAAACGGACGTACTAATATTTGGGAAGACGAATGTTGATTAGCCATTCGTGGAGGCACCTCGCCCGGAATTCTCTATAGGGGACCCGGCCCTCGAGTTAAGCTCAACTATGTGCTCATGGCTGTATACACGATTATTATCATTTAATTGCTGGATGCAATTCATTATTTAATTGCTGGATGCAATTCATTATTTAAATCTTGCGGTTCATACGATATTACTTGATTTCAAACCTGTGAGCTCACCAGCTTTATAGCTGACCTTTTAGCATATATCGCAGGTACCAAGCAGTAGGATGTTTCTGCTTCAGGATTTAGCTCGAGTCAGCATACAGAAGATTGAGATTTTCTTGCATTAGTATATTTTGTACAAGTACTTATGTACTGAAATCTCATTTTATTTAAACTCGAGCTATGTAAAGCTTTAAATGTTGTAAACATTTCAATTATCAATATATTTTGTTAAAACGACGCATATAGAGTCGTTTGCTATATATCTTTGTGCTTTGTTATTGATTAGTAACACCCAAATCAAGCTTCCGCAAATCATTAAATTTGGGGGTGTTACAGATTGGTATCAGAGCCTAAGGTTATAGTGAACTAGGTTGCATTTAGTGAGCCTAGACTATGACCATTAGGCAGTATTCCTTATTAGGTATAACTGGTTCAGTGATTACATCATACGAGTTTAATTTAACATAGCCTGATCAACTATGTACAATTAAGCAAAGATGATGTAAGATCTGAAGGTAGTTATGACTGAACAGGGTACAATAGAAGACTCTGACCTCGAGAGAACCGAGACTCAAACATGTTTATGCTAGACACTCAATAGGCTATATTATATAGGAACTATATGAATATAGGCCTCAATCTTACTAACGCTTTGTCTCAGAAATGGCAAACACACCGACAAATTCATCTCGCTCTCAATCCGGGTCGCAGAACCTAAGGGTAGCAAGGAGGAACAACAGGTTGCCTCGAGCTGGCCCGTACCCCACTCACTTCACCTTGCCGGCTTTAGCCGCTAGGGTAAACCAACACGAGCAACGACTTCGTACCATGGATGTCGTGTTGCAGGAAACCAACGAAAACTGGAGACTTACATCCCTTGAACGCATAGAACAAGTCTCCGACGACCTTGAAACCACAAACAACAACATGGATGTCCTTCGCAACCAAATAATAGAAATAAGGGTGGAAAATGCCCTTCTGCGACAAAGGATGGAAGAATGTGAACAGCGATCACATGAAGCAGAAGAGTATGCGCGTGGACTAACACAACGACTAGCACTAGCAGAAGACAACGCCCGACAGGCTAGCAGGCTTGCAAACACTGTGGATCGCCTCATTGAAATGATGGAACAAATTAATCTACGTTAAGACTAGTGCAGTCCTTGCCTTGTAATCTATCTTGTATTTTAATAACTATCTAAGCTATACTCTATGAATTCGTCGGATGTAACAATTCCCGGCACCTTTTGTAATAACTCTGTAGGATGTAACCTTCGAACTCGTACTATCAATCAAATATTCCTTGTTGTTTCAACTCATAATAATTGTCATTCTTCCATGTTGATGTTATGTGTTACTGCTTTTATACATGTACATCTGTGACAAATACAACTTCCTTGCAAAATCTCATGTATCTTCATTTCTTTTATTGAAGAATCATGCCGCCAAAGTCAAGACCTTACACTGATGCTCAGATTACGTCACTCATAGCCCAGGCTGTGACTGAATCCTTGGCTCGGAATACTCCACAAAACTCCACCAGAAACAGCGATGCCGCTGAAACCCCTGCTGCTAAACCTTGTTCTTACAAGGACTTTCAAAGCTGCAAACCCTCGAGCTTCAAGGGTTCTGAAGGAGCCATCGGACTGATCAGATGGTTCGAAAAGATGGAAACTGTTTTCCGTGTCAGCAAATGCGCGGAGAACGACAAAGTTAATTTTGCCACCTGCTCTCTCGAAGATGATGCCCACTCTTGGTGGAACTCATATACCCAATCAGTGGGTGCTGACATTGCCTACCAACTCTCTTGGGAGGATTTGAAAGCAAAACTCACTGCCAAATACTGCTCTATCGCCAAACTCCAAAAGCTGGATGAGGAGTTCTGGAACCTAAAGGTTCAAGGTGGTGATATCGATGGTTATACCACCAGATTCCAACAACTCGCTGCCCTCCGCCCAGCCATGGTAAGCACTGAACCTGATAAAATCGGGAAGTACATCCTTGGCCTTCCTGAGCCTGTTCGGGGGCATGTTGCCTCTTCCAACCAAACCACCATCGACGGTGCAATCCTATTGGCCCAAGACCTGATGTCCATGAGCCAAGATTCTGAACCACCCACTTCATCCTCTCACAACAACAAACGAAAGTGGTCCGACTACCACAACAACCACTCAAACCAACAAAACAAGAAACCCGACACCATCAAAGCCTACAACACCACCACCGACATCACACGGGGCTACACTGGGAACAAACCCTATTGTTCCAAGTGCAGTCGCCACCATGAAGGCTCATGTGGTCCCTTTTGCAACAATTGCAAGAGGTACGACCACCTCACCAAAGATTGCAATTCACCGGCCAACAACAATTCCAACAACAACACCAGACCACCCAAAGTCTGCTTTGAGTGTGGGAACCCCGGGCACTTCAGGGACACGTGCCCAAAGCTGAAGAATAACAACAACAACAGCAACAACCGCAACAGCAACAACAACAACACCCGAAGCAGAGCCTTCGTCATCAAATCCGGGGACGCCCGCCAAGACCCGAATGTGGTCTCGGGTATGTTCCTCCTCAACAACTTAACTGCTTCCGTTCTATTTGATACTGGTGCTGATAGAAGCTTTATCTCCGATGACTTTTATCCATTACTTGACATCACCCCTGTTGCCTTAGATGTTAAGTACACTGTAGAGCTAGCAAATGGGAAACTTATAGAAACCAATAGTGTGATACCTAATTGCACTTTAAACCTAGCTGACGAAACCTTTTCAATCGATCTTGTACCCGTTGAAATCGGAAGTTTCGACGTCATCATTGGAATGGACTGGTTGTCCAAACACCGAGCTGAAATCGTTTGTTACGATAAGATCGTCCGCATTCCACTCGCTGCCGGTGGAACCTTGATCATACAGGGGGAGACCGGTGGGACGAGACTCAACATCATCTCTTGCTTAAAAACCCGAAAATTCCTGAGAAAGGGTTACCCTGCAATACTCGCACACATCACAGAAAAGAAGTCGGAGGAGAAGCGACTTGAGGATGTGCCAATTGTTAGAGACTTTCCCGAAGTCTTTCCGGAAGAACTACCTGGTTTACCTCCACCTAGACAGGTTGAGTTCTCAATTGATCTTGTGCCGGGTGCCGCACCGGTGGCCCGCGCACCGTACCGTTTAGCCCAATCCGAACTTCAGGAGTTGTCCGCACAGTTGCAAGAACTCCTGGATAGAGGATTCATTAGACCGAGTTCTTCACCTTGGGGAGCTCCGGTCTTATTTGTTAAAAAGAAGGACGGTTCTTTCAGAATGTGCATCGACTACCGAGAATTGAACAAATTGACCGTCAAAAACCGATACCCACTTCCTCGCATCGATGATCTATTCGACCAACTTCAGGGTTCAAGTTTCTACTCAAAAATCGACCTGTGATCAGGCTATCATCAGTTACGAGTTCGCGACGCCGATATTCCAAAAACTGCTTTCAGAACTCGTTACGGGCACTACGAATTCCAAGTGATGCCCTTTGGTCTAACCAACGCACCGGCTGTATTCATGGATCTCATGAACCGGGTGTGCAAACCTTACCTCGACAAGTTTGTCATTGTCTTTATCGATGACATACTCATTTACTCGCGCAACGAGCAGGAACATGCGCAACACCTCAAGACCATCCTTGAACTACTTAGACACGAGGAGCTTTACGCCAAATTCTCTAAGTGTGAGTTCTGGATTCAAACCGTTCAATTTCTTGGTCACGTGATCGACAGTCAGGGAATTCACGTGGACCCATCAAAGATCGAGGCAATCAAAGACTGGCAAGCACCCACCTCTGCAACTGAAGTATGTCAATTCTTGGGTCTTGCTGGGTACTATCGGCGATTTATCGAAAATTTCTCCAAAATAGCTCAACCACTCACGGTACTGACTCCGAAGGACAAAAGGTTCGATTGGACCGAAAAACAAGAGTCAGCGTTCCAACTTTTGAAACAAAAGCTTTGCAGTGCTCCAATTCTGTCCTTACCCGAAGGCACCGATGACTTCGTGGTATACTGCGATGCTTCTCACCAGGGTCTTGGTTGCGTGCTGATGCAACGAGACAAAGTCATTGCCTATGCCTCACGACAGCTGAAAATTCACGAAAAGAACTACACCACTCATGATCTCGAACTTGGAGCTGTCGTTTTTGCTCTCAAAATCTGGAGACATTATCTCTACGGCACTAAGTGCACCATCTTTACCGATCATAAAAGTCTCCAACATATCTTCGATCAGAAGGATCTCAATATGAGGCAACGTCGATGGGTCGAGTTGCTTACCGATTACGATTGCGAGATCAAGTACCATCCAGGGAAGGCTAATGTTGTAGCCGATGCCCTTAGTCGAAAGGAACGACCAAAACCACTTCGAGTCCGAGCCCTCAGTATGATCATTCACAACGATCTTACCATTCAGATTCATACCGCTCAGATCGAAGCCCTGAAACCTGAAAACATCAAAAACGAAGCCTTACGAGGTATTGACAAACAGTTTGAAACTAAATCTAAGGGGATTAGGTATTTCTCAAACCGAATCTGGTTGCCTAATTTCGGGAGCCTACGAGACTTGGTGATGGATGAAGCTCACAAGTCCAAATACTCTATCCATCCGGGATCCGATAAGATGTACCATGGAATCAAGGAATTTTATTGGTGGCCGAACATGAAAGCCGAAATCGCCACTTATGTCAGCAAATGTCTTACTTGCTCGAAGGTCAAAACCGAACATCAAAAACCTTCTGGTTTACTCCAACAACCTGAAATCCCTAAATGGAAATGGGAACAAATTGCCATGGATTTCATAACCAAACTACCAAAGTCGTCGAGCGGTTGCGATACCATTTGGGTGATCGTCGATCGTCTCACCAAATCTGCTCATTTCCTGGCAATCAAGGAAAACGATAAAATGGAACACCTTGCACAAATCTACATCAAGGAAATCGTTTCTCAACACGGTGTTCCAATCTCGATCATCTCTGACAGGAGATGCCCGTTTCACCTCTCACTTTTGGCAGTCACTTCAAAAAGCATTAGGTACTCGTCTCGATATGAGCACCGCATACCATCCTCAAACCGATGGCCAAAGTGAGCAAACCATTCAGACCCTGGAAGATATGCTATGCGCCTGCGTAGTTGATTTCGGTACAAACTGGGAAAGACATCTACCGTTGTGCGAATTCTCGTACAATAATAGCTATCACGCCAGCATTAAGGCTGCACCTTTTGAGGCACTGTACGGTCGTAAGTGCCGATCACCGATCTGTTGGACTGAAGTGGGAGACAGTCAACTCACTGGTCCTGAACTCATTCACGTCACCACTGAGAAAATTGTGGAAATCCAAAACCGACTCAAAGCCGCACGTGATCGTCAAAAAAGTTATGCTGACGTGAGACGCAAACCACTCGAGTTCCAAGTTGGGGATCGAGTACTATTGAAAGTATCGCCTTGGAAAGGCGTCATCCGTTTTGGCAAACGCGGGAAGTTAAATCCCAGATACATCGGGCCTTTTGAGATCCTCGAACGGATTGGCCCCGTAGCCTATCGATTGCAGCTGCCATCCGAACTCAGCAGCGTGCACCCTACTTTTCATATTTCAAACTTGAAGAAGTGTCTGTCTGATGAGACACTTATTATTCCACTAGATGAAATTCGTGTTGACGATAAACTTCACTTCGTTGAGGAACCCACTGAAATTATGGACCGTGAGGTCAAACAACTGAAACAAAGTCGTATTCCCATCGTCAAGGTCAGATGGAATTCGCGGCGTGGTCCGGAATTCACCTGGGAACGGGAAGACCAAATGCGACTCAAATATCCTCAACTATTCACTGATTCTACCTCAAACACGACTTCGAACTAAATTTCGGGACGAAATTCTTCTAACAGGGGGAGAATGTAACACCCGCCAAATTAGGACTAGTAATTAGTGCCTAATCATATGTTAATACATGTAATTAGTTATTTGTTAGGCTAATTAATGTATCGAATTATATATATTGTTGAATATATACGAAAATGTGATTTGATTAAATCGTACGCAATCTAAATCGAATGTATTTCGATTCAATTTAATACGGACGTTGGTGACCAATTTTATTAAATAACGCTTTTATATCAAAAATATTATTATGATAATATTTCGTATTCATTCGTATCGTACAAACAAAACTTACACAATTTAAAATGTTAAAACGCGCCAACTAAATAAAATAACTTACATTTTATAACTCCAATATAAATTTGTTTGTAAAATATTTAAATAAAATTATCGCGTAATAATTTGTATTTTAAAACGTACCGTTTAATATGTAAAATAATTATTTAACGTTTAAACGACGGAGCAAACGAACACCGCACGGGGAGCGGAGACTGAAAAGTGGAGGTAAAAACCCCCACCTCCCTTTCTTTTCTTTTCATTCTCTTCCACTCACTCTCTCTCCTTCCTCTCTCTTTTCTTTTTCTCTAATCACCACCACCTCCAAAACTCATTGAAATCGCAAAATACTACTATCAAACGGCCTTGGATCATACCACTACTTTGGAGAAAAACGTTCACCACTTCACGATCTATCACCCTATCTTTTCGGATTTTTGATCCGACACATTGTAAGTTTCCGACAATTCTCGAAACTCTTCGACTTCCATTATTTTCGACTTGTGGTTGTTTGTATACACTTAAAATGTCCATATATGGGTTGGGTAAAAGATTTGGACCGAACGGAAACCGAAAAACTCATTTTCGACAAAAACTCCGGCCAACAGACCGCTACGTCGCAGTTGGCCCAGAATTTATGCGACGTCAGCTTCAACGTCGCAAAACCCCTCGTAACGTCGCATGGTGCGACGTCAGTCACAACGTCGCATTAAATTGCGACGTCGCATATAGCGACGTCAGCCCCAACGTCGCCTTAATTGGCCGAAGTCGCACTTAGCGACGCAGACCCTTACGTCGCAAGAAATCATCAACGTCGCATATAGCGACGCCACGCACAACGTCGCATTAAATTGCGAAAGTCGCACATAGCGACGTCATGCTCAACGTCGCAGTCAGGACCTGCGACGTCGCACCCAACATCGCACAAACCAGAACCTCAAAAACACATATTTTTACTAAGTGTCGAGACTCGAAATTTATCACTCGATTTTACCCAAATTCGGATCCAAATGCGTTTTTCGTCAAAGCAATATAGTAGAAATAAAAATTTTCCAAGCTGACCTGGCAGCTCGACCCCAGCTAGGGGCTCTGCCCCTTGGACCCCGCCAGGGGCTGCCGCCCCTTGGACCCCGCTACCAGGGGCGCTGCCCCCGGACCCTCGTACTTAGATTCCGTAACGGCTTCTAAAACGAAATCAAAACACTTTTTCAAGTAAAACGCCACGAAATCAAAATAATAATAGTTGAGATTATTATTACAAATCCGTCACCAACGGGCCGTACACTTTTCAAAATTTAAACTTATCAACCAAATAGTGGAAATTTGGACATTATAGTTGAACGAACAACTACAAGGGTGATCTATTGAGATACCCAATCATGATTATAACCATCGCGTGTCGTGGACACCCTCAGGTTACAAGTCTTTGGACTTCGATTCTCGGCTAATCATTCTCAGTTTATTTTCATAAACTCAACGACTCAGGTGAGTCTCATAGCCCCTCTTTTTACTATTTTACTCAGGGGTGTGATATATTGCTCATTTTAACATGTGAACGCAAGTTCAAACATTTCATATACTACATGAGTTTTTCACAACTAATCATTTAAAGTCCTCCGTCAGCATAGTTGTTAATACGTTGTAGCGTGAATATTAGTATATGTTACCATATAGGATTGACCCTCCTCGTTCGGGTTAGCAAGCACTAACCGGGTAAACGGACGTACTAATATTTGGGAAGACGAATGTTGATTAGGCATTCGTGGAGGCACCTCGCCCGGAATTCTCTATAGGGGACCCGGCCCTCGAGTTAAGCTCAACTATGTGCTCATGGCTGTATACACGATTATTATCATTTAATTGCTGGATGCAATTCATTATTTAATTGTTGGATGCAATTCATTATTTAAATCTTGCGGTTCATACGATATTACTTGATTTCAAACCTGTGAGCTCACCAGCTTTATAGCTGACCTTTTAGCATATATCGCAGGTACCAAGCAGTAGGATGTTTCTGCTTCAGGATTTAGCTCGAGTCAGCATACAGAAGATTGAGATTTTCTTGCATTAGTATATTTTGTACAAGTACTTATGTACTGAAATCTCATTTTATTTAAACTCGAGCTATGTAAAGCTTTAAATGTTGTAAACATTTCAATTATCAATATATTTTGTTAAAACGACGCATATAGAGTCGTTTGCTATATATCTTTGTGCTTTGTTATTGATTAGTAACACCCAAATCAAGCTTCCGCAAATCATTAAATTTGGGGGTGTTACATACAAGCTTAGATATATTGAGTTCAGATGGCTGTAAAGTATGTAGCCCAGTTAAAGCCCTAATACGACTGAGTATCCGGTTTAACGTTGGAAACACCTATGGTGGAATACAAACACGTACAAACTACGGAAAGGTCGAAGGCTGTATACTGTTTTACATCCTAGCATAGTCTGTGATCCAGGAAAGACCGTAATACGAGTAATTACACTAAGTAACTGTGAAAAGCTCTGTGGGTTGAAGACTGTATCACAGCCGAATATCTCTGAACTCAATCACGACCATTAATGTATTTGTTAATCAGTCACCACCTGTCTTAAATCTTAAATGCCTCGCCTAGCTTAGATATCTTTGTCTGTGTTAAGAAAGATCAGTGGATAAATTACGGACTGTCGCCTTATTCCTGCACCCCATCTGGAGGGTCACTTGGTCTCATCATAAGAGACGGTGAGGGGGGTTTCAAGACAGTCCGATCTGATCAGAATCTTGACAGCCTGGTACTCAGTGACATACTGATCGGTTTATCTGATCAGTAGGGTACTAGTGTTTACACCATAAGGTATCTACGTGAACGCAAGACACAAATCTTAAAAGACGTTTTCAAATATAAAACCCCAATACAGCATCACCCCACGTAAAAGCTAACGAAGTCATAACAAACACAAGTCCCCCTATACTGATTCAACCTACTGCTTTTATTTACTGTTTTAATTAATTAGTTTTTAATTTTAATTACGGACCTAAGTATAAAACCCCCACTCAAAACTATTTTCAAACCATCGCTAATTTGAACTTTCGTCTCGATAAGTCGTTTCACAATACGGTTAACTCTTTAGAACGCCCTAGGTCATACTTCAGCTATACAGCTCTAGTAGAACTTAGGTCCCCAGCAAAATATAAATTTTAAAACTTCCACACCGACGTGCTGCCATACGGTCGCGTTGACGACGCGTGACGGTTGGTGGCGCGTCAGATTAGCACAAGGCTAAGTGAGTAGACATGTAACCAATAGTATAACTTAGCATAACAAACTTGTCTACAATAAATAATCGTAAACAATCAGCGTCAAAGAGGATCGGAGGTCCTTAAGGCACCCTCATGCCGCGGTGGCCCTCAAGCAACACTTAAAACCAACTGCAGGCCAATACAGTCGTTAACCGATAGCTTACTGTTATGCCCCACATGACATAGGTTCCCATTAACGATATGTACATGGAACCCCCGGTCAGCCAAACAATAGCAACTAAGCCCAACCATTGTTGACCACTGAATAAATCACATAATCCATAATCATCATGGCATCATGTCAGACAAAATAGTCTATAAATAGTAAAACTACGTTTACTCGTTATAACCAAACCTGTTACAACCAAATCACACTGAGAGTTTCAGATCCACTGTAACACCCAGTCAAAAATGACCAAAATCCACACCCATTTTAAACTTTTCTATTCACATATTCTATACAAATAATACCAAGTGCCCAAATATTACATATGGTAATATATATATATATATATATATATATATATAGAAAAGCGTTCAAATAAATATATATATATATATATATATATATATATATATAACATAACATAAAAGGTTTACTCAAAAATTTCATATAAACAAATCTGAAGGAACGCGAAATCTTAAATACGAACGTTGGTGAAAAACATTTTTAAATAATGTATTATTAACGAGAATAATAATTATTTACTTGATTGAAATTTTAAATACATTTTGTACACTGAAAACTATCCGTCAAAGTGAGTTGGAACAAAGATATATTTTTATATCTCACTAATAGTATTTTTTTATGAAATATTTCAATTGAAAACTTATACGATTATATTTTTAGAAATTTATCATTTGGAAAGATTATACTACATAACGATTGGGTACGCAAACACGGGTCCAAAATTTCCAACCACCACCAATTATTGGAGCCGGTTTAAACCGACTCCAATAATGCAAATACACACACACGCACACCCTGCTCTCTCTCGTTCTCTCGGCTCTCTTCTCCCTCTCTTTCGGTTCATCAACAAACAACAACAATAACATAAACAACATCATCTTCATAATCATAATCATCATCTTGGATCATCATCATCATCATCAAGCTTATCATCATCACCTCACGGCTTCAATTTTTGAATTGTAAGAAAACTTCAAACTTTAACTTTGTTTAAATTTGTGTTTTACAAACTTATATTATCATGTATCGAAGTTATATCTATGTATTATATCCGAAAAAATATGTTATAAACTGGTTTGGGGATGAACTGCACGACAGACCTGAAAGAAACAACTCACCCGGGCGGGTGGATCAAGACACCTGGGCGGGTGGATCAAGACACCCGGACGGGTCACCACACTCACCCGGACGGGTATGTGGCCCCACCCGGATGGGTCACTTGCATCCAACCCACCATATTTTGTAATTTTGTAGTCCTCTGAGTCACGGTCTTCTGGGCATCTTGATCGCCTAAATCGGAGTTCGTATGAGGGAGATATGGCCAAAACGGTGTAGCCTCGCCAAATTAATTTAACAACGAATATTTTTACGAAAACAAACCAAATTATATTCTTGAAATATAATTTCAATTCCGTCACCAAAGAGCCGCACTTATTTACAAAACCCAAACATAAACACTTATTAAATACTTTGAGGCATAATTAAACCGAACAACTACTTATACGGATGGTTTAGTTAAAAATCCACTTACTCGTTGTAATCTCGCGTGTTTAGGACACTAGGAGATTACTATTGGTACAACGCGCGTATATTAGGATCGCTAGCACCCACAGGTGAGTTCACGGCCCCACTTTTTAAACTGTTTTTACTGATTTTGGGGTGAGACACATGCTTTCGTTTTTACTCGTTTATCTTTGTTCCTTGATGAAACAAAACAATTGACTGACTTACTTGATAAACATGTTATGTTTAATAATACTTTGCTTTTCTAAAATACTTAAGTGTATTAAGTATCCCCAGGTTAGAAAACACTTGGAATTAAACTAGTACATCTCGCTAGGGACTATCGGTCTCTTTACACCTATGATCTAGGAATACTAGATTCATACTAGCAATAGAGTAACCAATGCATAGGGGCACCGACGTACTTGCTAAGTTGAGAACTTTGAATACATAGTAGCACGGACTAGTTGAATACGTTGTATTGACTCGCAAACAACTAAGTGATGATGGTCCATACTTAGGCGCGTTATGCTACTCCCCATATCTAAGTAGGAAATACACATACTTAGATGCACTATACCATACCTGACCGTTATGTGATAACTGGAGGTATTTGATTTACTTGTGATTACTATATTACCATGGGGTAATTTACTGTATAAGCTGTATGATGTACTATACTTGCTAAATTACTTATATACACTGTCTGGCCGTTGTGCTACTTCCGGGCACGCTGTGCTACTTCCGGGCACTTATCGCTACTTCCGGGCACGCTGTGCTACTTCCGGGCGCTTATCGCTACTTCCGGGCACGCTGTACTACTTCCGGGCTTTGTGAGCTACTTCCGGGCACGTTGTGCTACTTCCGATTACTAATGATAGATATATGTACACCTAGTACGATTACACGTACACTCAGTATGATTACACATACATTAGATACGATTACACGTACACTCAGTACGATTACACGTACCCTTATATAGATACTTGTACAATTACATGGTTACTTACTGAACACGAAGCGCTACCCCCGACTACTATTTACTTGTATGCTATTTTATAGGTACTCGCACACACTCGATTACATTACCGAACACGGGAGGTTATACACGACAACCTTGTACATACATAGTTATACAGTGGAGGCACGTAGTGTCTCACTTGATTGTTATACTCGTATTTAGAAAACTGATAGGTCCTTGAGTACATAGGACGGTCTCTAAGAATCAAAATGAATTACGACCATGGGGTCTTGTAGTGTACTACTCCGACAAGTAGTACAAAAATTACGAAATCACTTGGAGAACACTTAGAAACAAACCTATCGGTTTAGGTTATAAGGTTATGGCAACCTTGATACCGATTTCACAAAGGGGGCAAATCTTAATACATTTCAACTATCAAATCAAGTTTTACAAACTTCTTTTGGAATATACACAGTTTATACTACACGTTTTACTTAACTAACCTATTAACTCACCAGCTTTATAGCTGACCTCTTTTAGCATGTGTTCTCAGGTGACAGCAGGATTAGGACTACTACAAGCTTCGCTAGCTCGAGTCGCATGTTTTCAAACAACTGGATTTCTTGCATAACTTTCGTACTACAATTATGTAATGAAATTATTTTGCGAACTCGCAACTTGTATACACTCTTATTTTGTAAACGTATAACTATTTTCAAACGTCTCATTTAAAGTCGTTCATTATGTACCTTTGTGCTTGTGATATTTGATTTAGTAACACCCGACCCGACCGCTTCCGCAACCCGAAATTTGAGGGTGTTATAGATTGGATATCAGAGCCTAATGTTATAGTGAACTAGGTTGTATTTAGTGGACCTAGACTATGACCGTTAGGCAGTATTCCTTATTAGGTATAACAGGTTCAGAGGTTACATCATACAAGTGTAATTTAACATAGCCTGGCTAGTTATGTATAATTAAATGAAGATGGTGTGATCTCTGAAAGGGGTTATACGGAATCAGGAATACGTTAGTTGACTCTGATTGTTTCGTGCTAGACACACTAGGCTATTATATGTACTGTAGGTATATATGAATAGGCTCTACTTGTGAACTACTTTCTATGCCGTTATGTCTGTACTGACCTTATGTATGTATATATACATTATTTGGTTATACACACACCAACACACGCACCATCAAGAGTGTCAAGTATCGGACACTCGTAATTTCAAACACCTATACGATGCAAAATCTAAACACCTTTCGTATACTATATAAGTATACGTTATGCTTGAATACACGTGAGCTTACACTCATCCTACTGAGAGATTACACTCGAAACTAATGTGAGATTTCACTCACACTCATCAATCTTAATTACAAGTTTACACTCATGAGCTTACACTCACACTTTCACAAGCTTGCACTCGTGCACTCGCGAGTTTACACTTGCACACATACAAGTTTACATTTGTGCACTTTAGGGCTTTCACCCACCCAAGGTTACACTCTCTCGAACTTACATTCGCACAAACACATTAAGAAATAGTATGAGAGAAATACTAATGTACTTTACAAGTATACTACAAAAGAGATACTTTGATATAGGGTCTTATGTATCTTTTTACTCTTGTTGTTAAAGCACTCATCATGCCACCCAGATGACTTTACAACCAAACTGAGCTTAACCAATTCGCTGCCCAAGCAGTGGCTGCTGCACTAGCTGCTCGAGACTCGCGGGCAAGCGGCGGGGAAATACTGAACAACTCACCTCCAGCTCGACCGTGCACTTACAAAGAATTCCAGAATTGCAATCCGCCGAATTTCACTGGCACTGAAGGGGCTGTAGGATTGATCCGGTGGATGGAGAGAATGGAATCCATATTCCACCTTTGCAACTACCCTGACAACTATAAAGTCAAATACTCTACCGGTACTCTCACAGACGGTGCACTCACATGGTGGAACGCCTACGCGCAAACCATGACTATTGATGTTGCTCTACAACTTCCATGGGAAGAGCTTAAACAAATGATGAGGGACGAGTGTTGTCCTAGTGAAGAACTACAACAACTTGAGGTTGAACTCTGGAACCTCACCGTAAAGGATAATGACATCGCTGCTTACACCACCCGTTTCCACCAATTGGCACACCTCTGTCCATCCATGGTAAACCCCGAGAAGAAAAGGATTGAAAGGTACATATGGGGACTACCCGATCAAATCCAAGGCATGGTCACTGCCTCTAAACCCAACACTATTAGTGAGGCCGTTCGCATGGCTCACAGTCTTATTGCACAGGTGGTCCGACGAGGGACACATGCAACTGAAATCAACCAAGGAAACTGGAATCGAACCCCCGGCAACCCGACAAAAAGGTCGAGAACTACTTGGACTCATGTATCCGGATCCGGAGAAAAGAAGTACAAAGGAAAGAAGCCCTTCTGTCCTGATTGCGAGAGCCACCATGAAGGACCCTGTGGCACACCATGTAATAGTTGTAGAAGTTACGAACACCAAACTAGGCACTGCAGAGTTCCCACTACTATCTCAAACCCTAATGCCCCAAGAGTCTGTTTCGAATGTGGAAACCCTGGACACTTCAAAAGGGACTGCCCGAAATTCTTCAACGACGCCTGATTAATCTCTAGTTAATGATATGGGTGCGTCTTTCCTCTAAAACTTAGCAATTTTAGTTTACACTAAGCATGTGTTACTCATTTCACAGTACCGTTATTACTTGTAAGATGCTAGGTGCATCATAGGATTGTTAACTTGAACCCACGTGAGAGCTTAGAATTTGCTTTCAGCAGACTAGTTAGCCTACTATTTGCCAGCTACTTAGTCCTGATAGGATTACCCTGTAGGCAATCACTCCGTGATAACTATCCAGTCCCGAACGGACTGCATCGTAAACGGTTCCCTAGTAATCATGACTTAACCATATTACGAACAAATAATATAATTAGAATACGACTACCATAATTAACCGCGACACAGTCATGGATTGACTGTTTCCAAATCCGATCTAGACACTGTATGTCTACCCCTTATCCAACGTATTCCTCGTACATACATTGCTCCCCATACTCCGCGCGACCACGACTTCACTCGAAATTTCGGGACGAAATTTTCATAACAGGGGGAAAATGTAACACCCGGTCGATAATTACCAAAATCCACACCCATTTTAAACTTTTCTATTCACATATTCTATACAAATAATACCAAGTGCCCAAGTATTACATATGGTTATATATATATATATATATATATATATATATATATATATATATATAACATAAAAGGTTTACTCAAAAATTTCATATAAACAAATCTGAAGGAACGCGAAATCTTAAATACGGACGTTGATGAAAAACATTTTTAAATAATGTATTATTAACGAGAATAATAATTATTTACTTGATTGAAATTTTAAATACATTTTGTACACTGAAAACTATCCGTCAAAGTGAGTTGGAACAAAGATATATTTTTATATCTCACTAATAGTATTTTTTTATGAAATATTTCAATTGAAAACTTATACGATTATATTTTTAGAATTTTATCATTTGGAAAGATTATACTACATAACGATCGGGTACGCAAACACGGGTCCAAAATTTCCAACTGTAACACCCGCCAAATTAGGACTAGTAATTAGTGCCTAATCATATGTTAATACATGTAATTAGTTCTGTGTTAGGCTAATTAATGTATCGAATTATATATTGTTGAATATATACGAAAATGCGATTTGATTTAAATCGTACGCAATTTAAAATCGAATGTAATTCGGTTCCATAAATACGGACGTTGGTGACACAATTTATATTTAAGTATAAAACATTATCTGAAAACATTACTGGGTCCAAACTACTGTTTAAATTTTATTCCCAAAGTTGTCCCGCTTCTTACAATTTGAACTTACCTAATTAACAACAAAATACGCAAATTATTTAAATCACATTTTCAGTCTTTAAATTTTTAGATAATTGGTAAAACAATTTAATTAAATTATTAAACAAAATTCGTATTTTAAAAATGGATAATTAACGTGCGAAATATTTATTAAAACGTTAAACGACGGAGTAAACGAACACGGCACGGAGCGCGAGTCGGAGACTGAAAAATGGGAGGATAACCTCCCACTTTCCCTTTCATTTCTCTCATTTCTTTCTTATCTCTCTCTCTCTTACTCTCTTTTTCTTTCATTCTCCAAAACCACCAAACCACTTAAATCTCAAAATAACAACACGAAACGCACTCGGATCATCAATATTTTTAGAGATTCACGACCACCTCACAACGATCTACACTTCTATCTTTCCGGATTTCCATTTCGCCACTTTGTAAGTTTCCGACAAAATCCCGAAACCTCTCGATTTTTAGTATTTTCACTTGTTAGTTGTTTATATAACTTGTATATGTCCATTACAAAGTGTAGAACACGATTTTATAGCTTAAAAACGGGTTTGAATTGGGTTTTTGGCCGGAAAAATCGTGACAGTCGGACTTTCTAGGCTGGTGTTCTTCAATGCGACACAAGCCTTGTGTCGCATGTAGTGTCGTATTTTGCCTGTTATGTCGCACCTAGTATCGTATAAATCCTTTTGTGTCGTACCCTTTACGACACAACGTTGTGTCGCATCTTATGTCGTATTTTCATACGACATAATCACTATATCGCTGTTGAATCAGCATCTCAAATCTATACGACACAACCCTTGTGTCGTATAGGTATTGTGTCGCATTTCTATGCGACACAACCCTTGTGTCGCATAACTACCTTTGTGTCGCACGACTGTGTCGCATAAAACAGCAGGTTTTCAAACTAAAATTTCACTAATGTCGAACCTATATAACCTCAAACACTAATATGATACGACTTATAAAACACATTGGAACACACTTGTAAGTGCAAAACACCAATAACATGATAATAATACTTAAAGTTTATTATTTCAAATCCATCACCAACGGGCCGTACACGTTTTCAAACACTTAACAAATCAACCAAATCGTAGTAATTTGGACATATATATAGTTGTGTAACAACTACAAGGGTGATCTTTTGAGATACCCAATCATGTTTATAACAATCGCGTGTCGTGGACACCCTCAGGTTACAAGTCTTTGGACTTCATCACTCGGCTAATCAACTTACGTTTATTTAAACGTTTACAGACTCAGGTGAGTCTCATGGCCCCTCTTTTTACTGTTTTACTCAGGGGTGTGATATATTGCTCATTTTTAATAAGTGAACGCAAGTACAAACATTTCATATACTACATGAGTTTTTCACAACTAATCATTTAAAGTCCTCCGTCAGCATAGTTGTTAATACGTTGGAGCGTGAATATTAGTATATGGTACCATATAGGATTGACCCTCCTCGTTCGGGTTAGCAAGCACTAACCGGGTAAACGGACGTACTAATATTTGGGAAGACGAATGTTGATTAGGCATTCGTGGAGGCACCTCGCCCGGAATTCTCTATAGGGGACCCTGCCCTCGAGTTAAGCTCAACTATGTGCTCATGGCTGTATACACGATTATTATCATTTCATTTGCTGGATGCAAATCATTATTAAATCTTGCGGTTCATACTATATTACTTGATTTCAAACCTGTGAGCTCACCAGCTTTAGCTGACCCATTTAGCATGTATCGCAGGTACCAAGCAGTAGGTTGCTTCGGCTTCAGGACTTTTAACTCGAGTCAACATACAGACGTTTGAGATTTTCTTGCATTAGTATATTTTGTACAAGTACTTATGTACTGAAATCTCCTTTTATTTAAACTCGAGCTATGTAAAGCTATAAATGTTGTAAACATTTCAATATTAATATATTTTGTTAAAACGACGCATATAGAGTCGTTTACTATATATCTTTGTGTTTTGTTATTGATTAGTAACACCCAAATCGTGCTTCCGCAAATCATTAAATTTGGGGGTGTTACACCAACCAAGACCAATTATTGGAGCCGGTTTAAACCGACTCCAATAATGCAAATACACGCACACGCACACGCACACCCTGCTCTCTCTCGTTCTCTCGACTCTCTTCTCCCTCTCTTTCGGTTCATCAACAAACAACAACAATAACATAAACAACATCATCTTCATAATCATAATCATCATCTTGGATCATCATCATCATCATCAAGCTTATCATCATCACCTCACGGCTTCAATTTTTGAATTGTAAGAAAACTTCAAACTTTAACTTTGTTTAAATTTGTGTTTTACAAACTTATATTATCATGTATCGAAGTTATATCTATGTATTATATCCGAAAAATTATGTTATAAACTGGTTTGGGGATGAACTGCACGACAGACCTGAAAGAAACAACTCACCCGGGCGGGTGGATCAAGACAACCGGGCGGGTGGATCAAGACACCCGGACGGGTCACCACACTCACCCGGACGGGTATGTGGCCCCACCCGGACGGGTCACTTGCATCCAACCCACCATATTTTATATTTTTGTAGTCCTCTGAGTCACGGTCGTCTGGGCATCTTGATCTCCTAAATCCGAGTTCGTATGAGGGAGATATGGCCAAAACGGTGTAGCCTCGCCAAATTAATTTAACAACGAATATTTTTACGAAAACAAACCAAATTATATTCTTGAAATATAATTTCAATTCCATCATCAAAGAGCCGCACTTATTTACAAAACCCAAACATAAACACTTATTAAATACTTTGAGGCATAATTAGACCGAACAACTACTTATACGGATGGTTTAGTTAAAAATCCACTTACTCGTTGTAATCTCGCGTGTTTAGGACACTAGGAGATTACTATTGGTACAACGCGCTTATATTAGGATCGCTAGCACCCACAGGTGAGTTCACAGCCCCACTTTTTAAACTGTTTTTACTGATTTTGGGGTGAGACACATGCTTTCATTTTTACTCGTTTATCTTTGTTCCTTGATGAAACAAAACAATTGACTGACTTACTTGATAAACATGTTATGTTTAATAATACTTTGCTTTTCTAAAATACTTAAGTGTATTAAGTATCCCCAGGTTAGAAAACACTTGGAATTAAACTAGTACATCTCGCTAGGGACTATCGGTCTCTTTACACCTATGATCTAGGAATACTAGATTCATACTAGCAATAGAGTAACCAATGCATAGGGGCACCGACATACTTACTAAGTTGAGAACTTTGAATACATAATAGCACGGACTAGTTGAATACGTTGTATTGACTCGCAAACAACTAAGTGATGATGGTCCATACTTAGGCGCGTTATGCTACTCCCCATATCTAAGTAGGAAATACACATACTTAGATGCACTATACCATACCTGACCGTTATGTGATAACTGGAGGTATTTGATTTACTTTTGATTACTATATTACCATGGGGTAATTTACTGTATAAGCTGTATGCTGTACTATACTTGCTAAATTACTTATATACACTGTCTGGCCGTTGTGCTACTTCCGGGCACGCTGTGCTACTTCCGGGCGCTTATCGCTACTTCCGGGCACGGTGTGCTACTTCCGGGCACGTTGTGCTACTTCCGATTACTAATGATAGATATATGTACACCTAGTACGATTGCACGTACACTCAGTACGATTACACGTACATTAGATACGATTACACATACATTAGATACGATTACACGTACACTCAGTACGATTACACGTACCCTTATATAGATACTTGTACAATTACATGGTTACTTACTGAGCACGAAGCGCTACCCCCAACTACTATTTACTTGTATGCTATTTTATAGGTACTCGCACACACTCGATTACATTACCGAACATGGGAGGTTATACACGACAACCTTGTACATACATAGTTATATAGTAGAGGCACGTAGTGTCTCACTTGATTGTTATACTCGTATTTAGAAAACTGATAGGTCCTTGAGTACATAGGACGGTCTCTAAGAATCACCATGAATTACGACCATGGGGTCTTGTAGTGTACTACTCTGACAAGTAGTACAAAAATTACGAAATCACTTGGAGAACACTTAGAAACAAACCTATCGGTTTAGGTTATAAGGTTATGGCAACCTTGATACCGATTTCACAAAAGGGGCAAATCTTAATACATTTCAACTATCAAATCAAGTTTTACAAACTTCTTTTGGAATATACACAGTTTATACTACACGTTTTACTTAACTAACCTATGAACTCACCAGCTTTATAGCTGACCTGTTTTAGCATGTGTTCTCAGGTGACAGCAGGATTAGGACTACTACAAGCTTCGCTAGCTCGAGTCGCATGTTTCCAAACAACTGGATTTCTTGCATAACTTTTGTACTACAATTATTTAATGAAATTATTTTGCAAACTCGCAACTTGTATACACTTTTATTTTGGAAACGTATAACTATTTTCAAACGTCTCATTTAGAGTCGTTCATTATGTACCTTTGTGCTTCTGATATTTGATTTAGTAACACCCGACCCGACCGCTTCCGCAACCCGAAATTTGAGGGTGTTACAGATTGGTATCAGAGCATAAGGTTATAGTTAACTAGGTTGCCTTTAGTGGGCCTAGACTATGACCGTTAGGTAGTATTCCTTATTAGGTATAACAAGTTCAGAGGTTACATCATACAAGTTTAATTTAACATGGCCTGACCAGTTATGTACAATTAAATGAAGATGGTGTGTGTTGCGCCGTCAGAGTGCTAACTCAGCCGCGGTCGTTTTCCAAGGGGGGTGGCACGACGGTCCTGCAGGCAACGACGCAACAACGTGTGAACGTGTTAGGTTTTAAATTTATATGAGCTGGGGCTCAAACTATAAGTACTACCTACTTTTGGGGAGTAAGCAGTAAGTATAACTCGAGTGTCGTTCTTAAAATCGGAGCGAATGAAACCAAAAGGGACTTACCGTAAATGAGCTTTATGATAGGATGGGTTTATAAAAGTAGGTAGGTTTTTGGTTGGTTATCTAAACTAATACTAAATAAAACAAGTAAATAAAATAGAGAGTAGGCAACAGGTAGAGCGTGATTGCTGAAACTTCGATAATTAGGGTTTCTGGATGATATTCATTAGACAGATGATTGGAGACTACCTTGGGCAAATCATCAGACGGACAGTCAGAGTAAACACTAGGACCCTACGTTTTAGTCTAAAAGCCTAAAAGCATATGTCACTGAATCCTAGGTTATCCTGATGCTGATCAGAAACAGGTTGTTCAAACCCCCCTCACTTGCCTTGTAAGACTAAGTGACCTCTACGGATGATATATCCCGGGTGTAGGCATAAGGTAACAAACTGCAATTTTCTATCTGACATTTCTTAACACCTAAATCTATCTGAGTTTATCTAGGTACGTACTAATTGTATGCTGTATACGTTGAGTTGTCGGTTATGTTGAGTTAAGCGGTTTAAGCATCTTGTATTATAGCCGAATACTTGCTTTCTTTTCAAAACTCATTTATTACTGGTTTAAGCATAATTAACTCCGTCATGAATTAGACCCTCCTTTGCTATCAGGCGTTCATCCCTAGGAATACTCACGGTGTACAGTGCATTTGGCATATCCACAGTGTTCCAGACTCAAGGTATACTCACGGTGTACAGTGCATTTGGCATATCCACAGTGTTCCAGACTCAAGGCATACTAACGGTGTACTGTACAATAAAGTAGTTCCACGGCTGTATGTTAACCTTGGTGTACTAACGGTGTACGGTGCATCGAGCATTTCCATAGCTGTATTTGAACCTTGGTGTACTAACGGTGTACGGTGCAGCGAGCATTTCCATAGCTTTATTGTTCCTAGACCTATATTCTAAAAGGGTGACTTCTAGGTATTCCACGATGAAATAAACCTACGGCAGTTCCTTAGCTTCCACGTATTTATACTCCACACGAGGTGTTTCCAACGCTATACGAAGTATTGTGTCGTTTTACGGAATATTCATAGCTTCATACTGTAATATGAGATAACTATATCTACGTAGTATTAGGGTTGATCAGATCCTATCCTAAGGCAATAGTCACGTGAAAGACTGGAAAGGGTGGACACTTTATTAAGTCTATATTCATGTAAAACTCAACCAGATACACAGCAAAACAATCACCAATCATAATACTGGGAACATTATTCCACAACGGATTGTGCCCACGACTTTCATAGCTTCCACGTTCCGTACTACACACATTCGTGATGATTCCGGCGCTATACAAATGAAAGCCGTATAACGTTACTTCCGTTATTTCATAATGTTTATCCCACTGAATTAAATATCATCCATAATTCTAATATCTACATTTCAACAATTACAGTATTAAACTACGTAAATAGCATGGCAATATTCGCAACACAAACAAAGATATCATGCAAACAAAACATAATAACCGTAAGTAAAGGAATAAGTAATAACCAGTATTTAAGCAGCATAACACTGAGTAGTACAAGCTAGAATCTTGAAAACTTCAATACAATAAAATTCCCAAGCTACAACTATCTTCCCCACTCGAACCGTGCCTACATCTCTCTAGTTCTCTAGAGAGAGAAACTAGAGAGAGAAGCTAACCTAATCTAATTCTCCTCTAACTCCTAAGAGTAGTGCTAGAGAGAGAATGTGTGTGAGAGAGAAAGTGAGAGAATTCTATGAAGAATGGTGTGTGAAATGAGGTGAATGAGGTCTCTATTTATAGGCAAGCCTTGGATCCAAGAGTACAAGTCCACAAGCACACGTACAAGCCAACGAAGCAAGGAAGAGGCCGTGTGAGACCAAAGTAGGCCATGTACGGCCCTGCAGAGGCCGTGTACGGCTCTCTAAAGGCCGTGTACGGCTTGGTAGAGGCCGTGTACGGCCCTGTGGCGGCCGTGTGCTAGGCCGTGTGATTTTTCTGACTTTTCTCGCAACTTTGGAAGGCCGTATCTTCTTCGTTTCGCGTCCGTTTGACTTGATTCTTTCACCTACGGCTTCGTAATTCCGTTACGCTTCTAATGATGCCAATTTGGTAGAAATTGGATGTGTGGGGCCCGGGCGTGTTCAGAATACATTTTGTAGCTTTCGGCTGCGCTGTAACTTGCATAACTTTCTCGTCCTTGATCCGTTCTGAGCAATCCTTATATCCACGTTTTCGTAATCTTCATAGATACAAAATAAGACTATTATGAGGCTCTGGTATGAAGTTTACAGTAGAATTGGGGTTAGGCTCAGAATAGTGCCTATTTAGGTCAGTTTTCTGCCCTTTTTGCTTGATTTTCAAAAGACCGACAAGTTTATACCTTTCTAACAAAAGTTAATAAATAATGATGATTTTAAGATGTATTTGTTAGAAAAAAGCTAAATATGGGACAATTAATGCATGTAAAAACGTGACTTTTTGCGATACATCAGTGTGAGATCTGAAAGGGGTTATACGGAATCAGGAATACGTTAGTTGACTCTGATTGTTTCGTGCTAGACACGCTAGGCTATTATATGTACTGTAGGTATATATGAATAGGCTCTACTTGTGAACTACTTTCTGTGCCGTTATGTCTGTACTGACCTTATGTATGTATATATACATTATTTGGTAATACACACACCAACACACGCGCCATCAAGAGTGTCAAGTATCGGACACTCGTAATTTCAAACACCTATACGATGCAAAATATAAACACCTTTCGTATACTATATATGTATATGTTATGCTTGAATACACATGAGCTTACACTCATCCTACTGAGAGATTACACTCGAAACTAATGTGAGATTTCACTCACACTCATCAATCTTAATTACGAGTTTACACTCATGAGCTTACACTCACACTTTCACGAGCTTGCACTCGTGTACTCGCGAGTTTACACTTGCACACATACAAGTTTACACTTGTGCACTTTAGGGGTTTCACCCACCCAAGGTTACACTCTCTCGAACTTACATTCGCACAAACACATTAAGAAATAGTATGAGAGAAATACTAATGTACTTTACAAGTATACTACAAAAGGGATACTTTGATATAGGGTATTATGTATCTTTTTACTCTTGCTGTTAAAGCACTCATCATGCCACCCAGACGACTTTACAACCAAACTGAGCTTAACCAATTCGCTGCCCAAGCAGTGGCTGCTGCACTAGCTGCTGCACTAGCTGCTCGAGACTCGCGGGCAAGCGGCGGAGAAATACTGAACAACACACCTCCAGCTCGACCGTGCACTTACAAAGAATTCCAGAATTGCAATCCGCCGAATTTCACTGGCACTGAAGGGGCTGTAGGATTGATCCGGTGGATGAAGAGAATGGAATCCATATTCCACCTTTGCAACTGCCCTGACAACTATAAAGTCAAATACTCTACCGGTACTCTCACAGACGGTGCGCTCACATGGTGGAACGCCTACGCGCAAACCATGACTATTGATGTTGCTCTACAACTTCCATGGGAAGAGCTTAAACAAATGATGAGGGACGAGTATTGTCCTTGTGAAGAACTACAACAACTCGAGGTTGAACTCTGGAACCTCACCGTGAAGGATAATGACATCGCTGCTTACACCACCCGTTTCCACCAATTGGCACACCTCTGTCCATCCATGGTAAACCCTGAGAAGAAAAGGATCGAAAGGTACATATGGGGACTACCCGATCAAATCCAAGGCATGGTCACTGCCTTCCTAACCCAACACTGTTAGTGAGGCCGTTCCATGGCTCACAGTCTTATGGCACAGGTGGTCTGATGAGGGACACATGCAACTGAAATCAACCAAGGAAACTAGAATCGAACCCCCGGCAACCCGACAAAAAGGTTGAGAACTACTTGGACTCATGCATCCGGATCCGGAGAAAAGAAGTAAAAAGGAAAGAAGCCCTTCTGTCCTGATTGCGAGAGCCACCATGAAGGACCCTGTGGCACACCGTGTAATAGGTGTAGAAGTTACGGACACCAAACTAGGGACTGCAGAGTTCCCACTACTATCTCAAACCCTAATGCCCAAAGAGTCTGTTTTGAATGTGGAAACCCTGGACACTTCAAAAGGGACTGCCCGAAATTCTTCAACGACGCCTGATTAATCTCTAGTTAATGATATGGGTGCGTCTTTCCTCTAAAACTTAGCAATTTTAGTTTACACTAAGCACGTGTTACTAATTTCACAGTACCGTTATTACTTGTAAGATGCTAGGTGCATCATAGGATTGTTAACTTGAACCCACGTGAGAGCTTAGAGTTTGCTTTCAGCAGACTAGTTAGCCTACTATTTGCCAGCTACTTAGTCCTGATAGGATTACCCTGTAGGCAATCACTCCGTGATAACTATCCAGTCCCGAACGGACTGCATCGTAAACGGTTCCCTAGTAATCATGACTTAACCATATTACGAACAAATAATATAATTAGAATACGACTACCATAATTAACCGCGACACAGTCATGGATTGACTGTTTCCAAATCCGATCTAGACACTGTATGTCTACCCCTTATCCAACGTATTCCTCGTACATACATTGCTCCCCATACTCCGCGCGACCACGACTTCACTCGAGATTTCGGGACGAAGTTTTCATAACAGGGGGAGAATGTAACACCCAGTCAAAAATAACCAAAATCCACACCCATTTTAAACTTTTCTATTCACATATTCTATACAAATAATACCAAGTGCCCAAGTATTATATATGGTTATATATATATATATATATATATATATATATATATATATATATATATATATATATATATAACATAAAAGGTTTACTCAAAAATTTCATATAAACAAATATGATGGAACGCGAAATCTTAAATACGGACGTTGGTGAAAAACATTTTTAAATAATGTATTATTAACGAGAATAATAATTATTTACTTGATTGAAATTTTAAATACTATCCGTCAAAGTGAGTTGGAACAAAGATATATTTTTATATCTCACTAATAGTATTTTTTTATGAAATATTTCAATTGAAAAAACTTATACGATTATATTTTTAGAAATTTATCATTTGGAAAGATTATACTACATAACGATCGGGTACGCAAACACGGGTCCAAAATTTCCAACCACCACCAATTATTGGAGTCGGTTTAAACCCGACTCCAATAATGCAAATACACACACACGCACACCCTACTCTCTCTCGTTCTCTCGGCTCTCTTCTCCCTCTCTTTCGGTTCATCAACAAACAACAACAATAACATAAACAACATCATCTTCATAATCATAATCATCATCTTGGATCATCATCGTCATCATCAAGCTTATCATCATCACCTCACGGCTTCAATTTTTGAATTGTAAGAAAACTTCAAACTTTAACTTTGTTTAAATTTGTGTTTTACAAACTTATATTATCATGTATCGAAGTTATATCTATGTATTATATCTGAAAAATTATGTTATAAATTGGTTTGGGGATGAACTGCACGACAGACCTGAAAGAAACAACTCACCAGGGCGGGTGGATCAAGACACCCGGACGGGTCACCACACTCACCCGGACGGGTCACTTGCATCCAACCCACCATATTTTGTAGTTTTGTAGTCCTCTGAGTCATGGTCGTCTGGGCAGCTTGATCTTCTAAATCCGAGTTCGTATGAGGGAGATATGGCCAAAACGGTGCAGCCTCGCCAAATTAATTTAACAACGAATATTTTTACGAAAACAAACCAAATTATATTCTTTAAATATAATTTCAATTCCGTCACCAAAGAGCCGCACTTATTTACAAAACCCAAACATAAACACTTATTAAATACTTTGAGGCATAATTAAACCGAACAACTACTTATACGGATGGTTTAGTTAAAAATCCACTTACTCGTTGTAATCTCGCGTGTTTAGGACACTAGGAGATTACTATTGGTACAACGCGCGTATATTAGGATCGCTAGCACCCACAGGTGAGTTCACGGCCCCACTTTATAAAGAGTTTTACTGATTTTGGGGTGAGACACATGCTTTCGTTTTTACTCGTTTATCTTTGTTCCTTGATGAAACAAAACAATTGACTGACTTACTTGATAAACATGTTATGTTTAATAATACTTTGCTTTTCTAAAATAATTAAGTGTATTAAGTATCCCCATGTTAGAAAACACTTGGAATTAAACTAGTCATCTCGCTAGGGACTATCGGTCTCTTTACACCTATGATCTAGGAATACTAGATTCATACTAGCAATAGAGTAACCAATGCATAGGGGCACCGACATACTTACTAAGTTGAGAACTTTGAATACATAGTAGCACGGACTAGTTGAATACATTGTATTGACTCGCAAAAAACTAAGTGATGATGGTCCATACTTAGGCGCGTTATGCTACTCCCCATATCTAAGTAGGAAATACACATACTTAGATGCACTATACCATACCTGACCGTTATGTGATAACTGGAGGTATTTGATTTACTTGTGATTACTATATTACCATGGGGTAATTTACTGTATAAGCTGTATGTTGTACTGTACTTGCTAAATTACTTATATACACTGTCTGGCCGTTGTGCTACTTCCGGGCACGCTGTGCTACTTCCGGGCGCTTATCGCTACTTCCGGGCACGCTGTGCTACTTCCGGGCACTTATCGCTACTTCCGGGCTTTGTGAGCTACTTCCGGGCACGTTGTGCTACTTCCGATTACTAATGATAGATATATGTACACCTAGTACGATTACACGTACACTCATTACGATTACACGTACATTAGATACGATTACACGTACACTCAGTACGATTACACGTACAATAGATATGATTACACGTACACTCAGTATGATTACACGTACCCTTATATAGATACTTGGTCAATTACATGGTTACTTACAGAGGACGAAGCGCTACCCCCGACTACTATTTACTTGTATGCTATTTTTTAGGTACTCGCACACACTCGATTACATTACCGAACACGGAGGTTATACACACCTTGTACATACGTAGTTATATAGTGGAGGCACGTAGTGTCTCACTTGACTGTTATACTCGTATTTAGAAAACTGATAGGTCCTTGAGTACATAGGACGGTCTCTAAGAATCACCATGAATTACGACCATGGGGTCTTGTAGTGTACTACTCCGACAAGTAGTACAAAAATTACGAAATCACTTGGAGAACACTTAGAAACAAACCTATCGGTTTAGGTTATAAGGTTATGGCAACCTTGATACCGATTTCACAAAGGGGGCAAATCTTAATATATTTCAACTATCAAATCAAGTTTTACAAACTTCTTTTGGAATATATACAGTTTATACTACACGTTTTACTTAACTAACCTATGAACTCACCAGCTTTATAGCTGACCTGTTTTAGCATGTGTTCTCAGGTGACAGCAGGATTAGGACTACTACAAGCTTCGCTAGCTCGAGTCGCATGTTTTCAAACAACTGGATTTCTTGCATAACTTTTGTACTACAATTATGTAATGAAATTATTTTGCGAACTCGCAACTTGTATACACTTTTATTTTGGAAACGTATAATTATTTTCAAATGTCTCATTTAGAGTCGTTCATTATGTACCTTTGTGCTTGTAATATTTGATTTAGTAGCACCCGACCCGACCGCTTCCTCAACCCGAAATTTGAGGGTGTTACATCCACTCACCTGATTATCTCAACCGTAAACTCAGAAATCTTATATTACTGAATCTTCTCCGTGTCTGAGAACCAAAACATATCATAAGTCAATAATTCAGTTTAAAACTGATATACATACTCAATAACACATGTGTTGTAGCTAAAATGAAAAATCACACAAAATGGGTACTACCCGTCGGGTACTAGGTGTACGCACTGGGTACCCAGTTTTGGGTCACTTTCTTTAAAAACCACAAACACTAGTACCCGCCGGGTACTAAGCCAAACCGGACTACCCGCCGGGTAAGGGTAGTACCCGCCGGGTACTACCTCTTCTCCAGCGACCTGCAACCAGCTCATAACCAGACCCGAATTTTGATACCCAAATTCACAACTCAGTTTCTAACAGCAACTAACAACAATAACAATAATCATGTAGCATCAATAACATCATATATCAACTTCAACATCATCAAAACTCATTTATCTATCAATTGAATCAAAACAAGTTTATAAACATGATTTCAAGAATCAAACTTAAACTTACAAATTGATTGTGATAAGTAAAGTAGATGATGATGATATAGAATCAAAATCTCAGCTTCAATTTGGTTTTAAACTTTTTTTTTGTAGTTCTTTAGGTTTTGGTTTTTGTTGTTTGAAGTTCAAAATAAACTTTCCATTTTAGGAAAGTAAGTAAATAGGTCGGCCGAAGTTTCAACCGACCCCGTATCCACTTAAAATTAGTCCCGTTCTAAATCTATTGTCTGGAACCTAAAAACCATTTACGATTCCAACAATTTTATTTCACCGTTAACTGTAAAAAGTTAAAACAAGTAATAATCTACTAGTCACAATAAGTCATGCGACTTTTTAACTAGTTATTCACAATTAACAAAATAATTAAACAATTAATTTCCTAACATATTAAACAATTAATATAAAGTCAAGAAATTTACCGAATTACTACTAGGTCTCTAGAGTGGGTGTTACAATTATCAGTATATACGTTTTCTATATACATAACAATAGTATAGTTATAAGTTTGCATAATATTTGCTTCTTATTGAAAAATAACTAAATATGAGAACGATGTGCTACCTTTCAAGTTGTTAGACCGCTTGCTCTATCTTCAATTCGTTATAAATTGTGCAAATGAATATAGTGAACTTATTCATTTATAACAATGGTGGAAGTCTCTATCATAATTTACTTATCTCAAGTATATTTTTATAAAAAGTTGAAGATATTATGTCATAAAAAAGTTTTAATTCGTTACTTAGATTATTAACTTTATATAAGGCATAGTTGACTACAATCAAGTGTAGTTGAACTAATATATAAATTAAAATTATTTATCTGATCATATATATAGGGTGTATATAAGAATATATATATATATATATATATATATATATATATATATATATATATATATATATATAATGATAATAATAATAATAATAATAATAATAATAATAATAATAATAATAATAATAATAATAATAATAATAATAATAATAATAATAATAATAATAATAAACTTCCATAATTATAGGTTAATGTATTAATAAAAATTAATTAGCTTCTAAAATTATAGATTTGAATGATGTGTCAAAACAATATTAGCAAGTAAATGAAATGTTGACACATAGGATATTTGCTTAGTTGTCGAAAAATGAAGCATGCCGTGTAGAAAAAAAGACTTCTCAATTAGTATATACAGAGATTACACAGAACTTTTTTTCATTGGTTGACTCCTGATATCATCCAATTAATTTTTCACATCTACCAATCATATTTTTAGGTACAGTTTTAGGCCAACTAATCATTTTCCTTAAAACAACAATTTTATTTTTTTACATACTAAAATGAATTTATTTCTTCATATTCTATGTAGAACGAATTAACGAAGTTGTATTTCACCAATTGGTTTTTGGGGTAAATTTCAAACTCTATCAAGGGCAACGTTATTAAATTTACTGAGCGGGGAGTATTCGAATTGACTTTTTGTACTTTAAATAAATTTCAAAATTTTATGTTAATAGCAGGATACCCGCGTAAAGCAGCGTTTTATATGTATAGAGATAGAGATAGAGATAGATTGAAGAGTGAAGTCCGTTAGTGACGACACTAACACTTTGTTCCCAAGTTTTATAAAGAAAGAAAATAAATAAAATGAAGAGGGGAGGATAGAAATGAAAATAATAAATTTTGTTCTTGAGTTACAAAGAAAAGAAAGGAATATAAAAATTTCTTTTTGCAATCTTACATTTTTACCCTCTAAATACAACGGAATCAAATCAAATATAAAACGATTAAATGAAACCAACCCCAATTGAATATCATACTAACATTGTAGACAACATATAAACGTTACTTGACCATCTACAATGACAACAATAGATCAACACGATCAAATATGCAGAAAATACTGCTTAAATATTTTAAACGTTATACAATTGAAAAGCAACACATAGTCCACTACAAAAGGTTATTTATTTTGGGATCCTCATATATATTCATATAAAAATTCAGTTGTTAATGGAGTAGAGATTAATAGCAGTAATAACATTGGTCAATGAAAATAATGTTCAATAATCGATAAAAGCATCATGAATGTGTATGAATAGGAGATAAGCATGCGGATATTGTGTAATTGATTAATCTTATAATTTGTTTTAGTTTATCTCTCATCAAATCTTCCCAATTTGAGAGGAAAGGTAGGAAAGAAAATTTAACAAAAATCATCCCTTCACTTCCTCTCTTTTTTCTTATAAAAACTTGAGAACACAAATATTTTTTAATTTCTGTTCACTTACTTTCCTTTCTCTCCATAACATAACTCTGGAAAAAGTGTGAGAACGAAGGAAAAGAAAGTGAACCAAATATTTAATTGGACTAAAAACCGTATTTTTAAATATATAAATAAAATGTTGACCAACTTTGACATTGACCAAGTAATATTGAGTTTGACCAGTTTTTTATGAGTTTTTCCGAGTTTGATCAAGTTTTTCACATTGACCGAGTGTTAAGTCCGAGTCAAAATGATTTGCCTTGGCCCTCAGACCACCCCTGAGTCACGAGTAATCCCATAGTAGTCGACCGAGTTAGTTGAGTTTAGAATCATGATTAAGGGTGTGTTTGAATTGTGGCTTTGGTAACAAAATAATATGTGAAGGAATAGTCAATAAATTGTTAAGTGGTTTGAAATATACATTCTGGGATGAAACTCGCCAAATGGGGTTTTATACATGCATACCCATCAAGAGTGGTGAGTTTACAAATTAAAACCCATTCCCATTCCATCTTTTATGCAAATTGATGTTCATTTCAATTCCCGAACATAAACCAAACACACCCTAAGAGTTTTCACTTCTTGTTTAGCGCGCACGTTTGGCTTTATATAGGAATATAATCAACATGATTATTGAAGTCCAAAAAAATATCAATACTAGTTAGAGGATTTAAATTTACTTCAAAAAAATACGAGTAGTTATTTGTCACCTATATGAAGGTGCTTTTTAGGTAAAGTAGTCGGTTTGATTCAATTCAAGTAATTGATAATATGTCATGTATATTCAATATATGAGAGTTGTGTAACAATAAAAGTGTTTACTTTATGTCTTCTAAGTCCTACAAGAATTATATCCAATTTACTCATTCTCACTCTTTTTCTAAATATTTCATACTTAGTAGATGGAAAATGAAGGGTAAGCATTTTTTTAATATTAGCACATTTAGTGGTTTAATCATTGTCATAACATAGACTAGTAAATATGTATTATGTGTCATCTTCTAGTTGATCTTAATCATCCGAGTTTAATTAGTCAAGGTTGGACACCATTACATATCAATTACCTTATGTGCCACATAGAGCTTATTTCCCAAGCCACATGTATACTACTCATTTTCCAATTTAACTAAATTCGTATATTGATTAACATACTTGTACTTCGTGCATTATTTGAATCAAACATATGACAAATCATAAGTAGTTTAGTCACCTTCTTTATTTCATATGTTATTCAACAATTTACACAAGTATATAAAGAATACTACTATATAATATAATAACATTTTTATTTTTTTTATATAACCTTACCCATCAAATAATTTAGTTAAACCCTTGCTATTCTTAATTGTTAGATCAAATCTTGGGATGCTTATGACACCCGACAAATTAGGGCAATTATCGTACCTAATTTAAACATTAATTACTCGTATTTAGTTACGTATTAATGCTAAGTACCCAAAGTTTTATATATATAAAAACACACACGGTTAATTGAAAATCGCGCGACAACAACTCGGATGGAATCCGACATTTATAGGGATGAGCTTGGTACCATACCGGTACCGAACCGGTACCGACCGGTTGGTACCGGTTTATTTTTTGTCCGAAATTAAAAACCGAATACCGTACCATTTGTATCGGTTGGTACCGGTTCGGTACCGGTCCGGTGCAGTTTCGATTCAGTTTAGGTATTTTGGTGTGCATGGTACCAACCGGTTGGTACCGGTTTGTTTTTTGCCTTAAATCAAAAACCGAATACCGTACCATTTGTAACGGTCGGTACCGGTCCGGTTCGGTTTCGGTATTTCGGTTTTTTTGCTCATCCCTAGACATTTATAATACGTACGTTGGTGAAACAAAGTTTATAAATAATGTAAAAACTATTTTAAATAGTTATTTGCTTTAAATATTATGCGAACAATGGGGTATAACAATAAAAGAAAAACATTTATACGTTTTGTGTAAAACGTAACAAACACGACAAAAATACATGAAATGAACCCGACAACCAAACTAATCAAAATTTTTATTTTGAAAGTTCTGAATAGAGTATTTGGAATAATACTTCGAAATAAAATTGTGTGTATTAACCGTTAACTAAAACAATTGGAAACGTACACGCAATTAACGAATTAAACACCTAAAATATTTTTACACCCAAAAATATCTGGAGACCGATGACTGCTCATACCCATACTTTTGTTGACTTGTGAAACCGGCTCCAACAATAATACTCCCTCCCTTGCTTATTTTATTCAAACACATACACGGACACAACCATCCCCAATAATTCACTCTCTCTTTTTCTTCCCCCTTTTCTTTCGGTACAACAACGACAACAACAACAACAACAACAACTCACCATCATCATCATTCAATATAATCATCTTCATCTACCATTAATATTGCAAAAGAATGAGATCAACCACAGGGTTGTCATCATCATCATCCTCTGTTCATCATTTCTTCAAAACATTGTAAGAAACACGAAATCTTTACTTCCATTCATTTATAAAATACTTGTACTAACATGTTAAAAGTTCATCTCGGGAAAGATCGCACCCAAAAACCTTGAAAAATATGAACACATACCGTTACCACGAACTTAACTAACCGTACAAAAATAGTTACGCGATCGCGTAGTTTTAAGGTAAAATCACGTATAAAATGTTACGCGATCGTGTGGTCTCTAAAGAAAAACACACGTATTATAATTAATAAGCGATTGCGTGTCAAATCAAACGCGATCGCGTGATGAATAAAAATTAATGTGCGTATTAAAGAACAATACGCGATCGCATGTTCACGTATTGTGAACAATACACGATCGCGTGAGAAATAAAAATTTGATTACGTATAAACAAACAACACATGATCGCGTATTTCTTCTAAACCATGATAGCGTGAAACTATTGCCATGATCGCGTGTTATTTTGTCACCATGCAAGTGTATTGATTAATACATAATTGGGTGAGTTTATTCACCCAATTGGGTGAAGTCTTCATTTGACAACAATACCCGATTGGGTGTAGACACAAAAGTAACAACACATGATTGGGTGAGTTTATTCACCCAATTGGGTGAAATCATTACCATGATAACGTATTAACCTTTTTACCTTACCAGGATCGCGTAATACTAATCTCATGGTCGCGTATATAAAACTTCAAGATCGCATGGTATTTTTAAACTATTATGCGATCACGTAAAATTGTTCAGTCCGCGTATTTGAAATGCCCCAAAACTCGGAATTTTTTTATTTTTTTTACTCACTTATTTTCTTCACTAAAAACACACTCAATAGGTCACATTCATTGTTACTACATAATTTAAACCAATATGAAACTTATACGACTCAAAATAGTCTTCTGACCCGACATGTCCATTTTAAACTATTACCCCACTATATAGTCTAAATTAGTCTACTTTCTGCTTAAAGTAAACAAATGTCTACTTTAGACTCATTCAGTCAATTTTATACTAAATTACACTATTACTCTACTTAATAGTCTAAATTGGACTATTTTCAGCCTAAAATAAACTAAAGACTACTTTAGACTCTTACACCAGCAAACTCAGATTTTTAAACCAAATTCGGATGCGCATAACTTTTGACTCGTTAATAGTTAAGACCTTAAATTTTGTACACACATCCACTATAACAAAATAAAGGTTTCCCTTTTGACACTTTTTCAAAATTCACGAAAACAACAAATCTGGACGTGTCACCAATTTAATGCCATTTCGGCCACTTTGGTGAACATATGAAATCCCAAACCACATGGTCTCTAACTTAACCCTTTGGCACACTCACTTGACCCTTGAAAACAAACTTAGAGAACACATTTGACCATTAATTCACTTTGATTTAAGATCTAAACAATTCTTTTCACACATAACCACATATTTGACCCATTTTGACACACTCGACCCGTTTAACCAAAACAATCATATTTAACACCAAACACTTCCCTAATCCAACCCACAACATGTTTTGACTCTTTAAAACATAACTACATCAATCGTTATTCACTTTACTCTTAAAACCATAATTGGACGATTTACACAATTGATCATCAAAACAACAATTCAAAAGAATGAAGCATATTCTAACCACAAGCATGCTCCATATCCACGTCATTAACTTCGCATAAACTTTCTATCCACGTATCGCTAGCAAAACATCAACCTACAACATAAACACTAAAACGGGTAAGCACAACTGCTAGTGAGTACACAGACAATTAAATAAGCAATACACCTAACACGTAGCACATATCAACACAATTACATAAACTCATAATCACTAAACTCTGAATACTGAACACTGAACACTGTGTTAACCGCAGTTAACTCTCTGATCACCATTGAATCTTTACACATAATCATTAACCAACAACAATCACATCACTAATCAACAACACCTTTTTAACAGAAACTTAAATACACACATAAGAAACAAAACATATAACAAGTAACTCTCACTTGATTGTATGATCCTCTTACTCGGAAATAATCCGGAAACACATACAACCAATTCATACACTGTGTCACCACATCATCACTATTTAATCCACATATGTCCACAAGTTTTCTTCCATCCGATTGTGTAGCCTCTTGCTCGAAAGCAATCCGGAATCCAACACCATCGAATCATATACTAATCATCACCATTCATACCAAATTATTTTCCTTTACCTTTAAGCTAGTGACTTACTCATTACTTGGCTAACATCAAGCTAATGAGAAAATCACTACTTTTCTTACCAAGTAACATTTAATCACAAAACAATTAAGCATAAACAGGTAATTTAACACAACAACTAAATTAAGCAATAAACATAATCAAACAAACATAAACAAATAACTTATTCCTTGATTATGTAAACCTCTAGCCCGCAAGCTATTCGGTACTACACAATCACAACACCTGTTTAACCCCCGTATCACTCACCATAATCTCTTACACGACGATTTCACCATCTTGATCAACATAAGCATCCACTTCTTTTACACATGCATAATTCCTACATAATACATAACATATGATTTAAACACTAATCATCATTAACTTTAATCATATTAAATCCCTCCCCCACTTCGATTACACTAAGTTAAATCTTTAATCATTTACACTAAAACCACCTCTCATGATCACTTTTAATCTTTCACTATCTTAATTCATGCTTCATCTTAAATTTCATTATTAATCTCATTTCATTCTCAAATAAGTTTTCACTAACATTTTCTTTGCATATTAACATAAATTTCATGATTAAAATCACTAACTTCATAATTTATATGAAAACCCATTTTGAATACTACTAACATAATTCAATTCAATCACTTTCATGGTGAAACCTAGTTAACAATCATTATCAAAATACTAATTAACACTAGTTTAATCATATTCAAACCCAAATTTTCGGATTAGAACCATTAACCCTTAGAAACCTCATGAAAACTCAAAACCCTAGATTAAATCATAAAGGAATCACTTTTAACATGTTATATGATTACTAACAAGCTCTATACACTTATAAACATCAATTCTATTGATTTCTAACCATAATTTCGTAATTAAATTCATCACTTTAACAAAACCCCAAAAACCCCATGAACTAGGTTAAAACTATGAATGAATCAACTTACAATTAATTGATGATGATCAAGAAAGAAGAATTAAGCCTTTGATACATGAATTGAAGATGGAAATATGATGATAGAAGCCTTGGAAGTGATACATAAATCGTCCCTGTGTTTACTTACTTTGTCTCTGGAACCAAATGGAATAAACACAACTCATACGTACATATCTATATAAGTCGGCCCAAATCAATATATTCCCTTTAAACCCTATTGTCAGGAACTAGAAAACCATTCGCGTATTCTATTATTTCGTATTATTTAAATAACACCTCTTTAAAATAAATATACCCTCGTGTACTAAAATAAAACCTTTATATTTTTGGGGTGTTACAACACTCCCCCACTTATTTCATTCGTGTCCACACGAATGGCACCCGTACTACGCAGTCTTAACACTATCTCTACTCATACACAAACACTTAATCATACTTAGAACACTTCACTTAATTCACTGGTTATACATAAATGCATACATCACTTAATTCTACTCAAGCGCATTTTTACTATTTTATAGCACCAAGTACATCATCAATACTAACTCTACAAGCTCTTAATCATATACTCCCTACATATTGGTTTCACATAATTTAGTGAAATACGTATTACTAGATACAAGTCTATTACTCCTACTTTCTCTATTATCTCTTCCTATCATAACATCTAACACGTAATTCACCTAGTTTAAACACCTCTACTCTTACACTCTATCCTAACAATCACACTAAATCACTTTGATATTTGATAACTCCAACAATTCCATGTGAAATAGTATAATATAACTACGGTGATCAGGCGTAGATATATTATGTTATACACACTTCCTTCTCAAGTTATCTCATATCATCGATTTCTAACGTGATTCCCACACAAACACATAACACACAATAAATAACAATTTAACAATTAAACACATAGTCAAAAACTACTTCACTACTTATCCACCTTATTTGCACATACAAGCTACAACAATTAACTATTTAGCATAATCATAATCATAGCAATTCAAACAACATACAATAGTTTAAGTTTAAGCAATCATATCATGGATCACCTAACTCTCTTAAACCATTGCTCTGATACCAACTTGAAATGCCCCAAAACTCGGAATTTTTTTATATTTTTTACTCACTTATTTTCTTCACTAAAAACACACTCAATAGGTCCCATTCATTATTACTACATAATTTAAACCAATACGAAACTTATACAACTCAAGATAGTCTTCTGACCCGACATGTCCATTTTAAACTATTACCCCACTATATAGTCTAAATTAGTCTACTTTCTGCTTAAAGTAAACAAATGTCTACTTTAGACTCATTCAGTCAATTTTAGACTAAATTACACTATTACTCTACTTAATAGTCTAAATTGGAATATTTTCAGCCTAAAATAAACTAAAGACTACTTTAGACTCTTACACCAGCAAACTCAGATTTTTAAACCAAATTCGGATGCGCATAACTTTTGACTCGTTAATAGTTAAGACCTTAAATTTTGTACACACATCCACTATAAAAAAATAAAGGTTTCCCTTTTGACACTTTTTCAAAATTCACGAAAACAACAAATCTGGACGTGTCACCAATTTAATGCCATTTCGGCCACTTTGGTGAACATATGAAATCCCAAACCACATGGTCTCTAACTTAACCCTTTGGCACACTCACTTGACCCTTGAAAACAAACTTAGAGAACACATTTGACCATTAATTCACTTTGATTTAAGATCTAAACAATTCTTTTCACACACAACCACATATTTGACCCATTTTGACACTCTCGACCCGTTTAACCAAAACAATCATATTTAACACTAAACACTTCCCTAATCCAACCCACAACATGTTTTGACTTTTTAAAACATAACTACATCAATCGTTATTCACTTTACTCTTAAAACCATAATTGGACGATTTACACAATTGATCATCAAAACAACAATTCAAAAGAATGAAGCATATTCTAACCACAAGCATGCTCCATATCCACGTCATTAACTTCGCATAAACTTTCTATCCACGTATCGCTAGCAAAACATCAACCTACAACATAAACACTGAAATGGGTAAGCACAACTGCTAGTGAGTACACATGCAATTAAATAAGCAATACACATAACACTTAGCACATATCAACACAATTACATAAACTCATAATCACTGAACTCTGAATACTGAACACTGAACACTGTGTTAACCGCAGTTAACTCTCTGATCACCATTGAATCTTTACACATAATCATTAACCAACAACAATCACATCACTAATCAACAACACCTTTTTAACAGAAACTTAAATACACACATAAGAAACAAAACATATAACAAGTAACTCTCACTTGATTGTATGATCCTCTTACTCGGAAATAATCCGGAAACACATACAACCAATTCATACACTGTGTCACCAAATCTTCACTATTTAATCCACATATGTCCATAAGTTTTCTTCCATCCGATTATGTAGCCTCTTGCTCGAAAGCAATCCGGAATCCAACACCATCGAATCATATACTAATCATCACCATTCATACCAAATTCTTTTCCTTTACCTTTAAGCTAGTGACTTACTCATTACTTGGCTAACATCAAGCTAATGAGAAAATCACTACTTTTCTTACCAAGTAACATTTAATCACATAACAATTAAGCATAAATAGGTAATTTAACACAACAACTAAATTAAGCAATAAACATAATTAAACAAACATAAACAAATAACTTATTTCTTGATTATGTAAACCTCTAGCCCGCAAGCTATTCGGTACTACACAATCACAACACCTGTTTAACCCCCGTATCACTCACCATAATTTCTTACACGACGATTTCACCATCTTGATCAACATAAGCATCAACTTCTTTAACACCTACATAATTCCTACATAATACATAACATATGATTTAAACACTAATCATCATTAACTTTAATCATATTAAATCCCTCCCCCACTTTGATTACACTAAGTTAAATCTTTAATCATATACACTAAAACCACCTCTCATGATCACTTTTAATCTTTCACTATCTTAATTCATGCTTCATCTTAAATTTCATTATTAATCTCATTTCATTCTCAAATAAGTTTTCACTAACATTTTCTTTGCATATTAACATAAATTTCATGATTAAAATCACTAACTTCATAATTTATATGAAAACCCATTTTGAATACTACTAACATGTAACACCTGCATAATTAGGATAATTAATTATGCCTAATTATTTGTAACTAGTTGTAATTAGTATGTAATAGGACTAATTACAGACTCTATTTGTATATATATATATATATATATATATATATATATATATATATGTGTGTGTGTGTGTGTACTAACACGATTTGGATAAATCGTACAAATTAACTGGACGGAGTCCGATGCAGCTTACTTGGACGTTGGTGACAGAAATTACTTAAATAACGAGGACGTATTTTAGTTATAAAAAATACACAATTGAACGAACAGTATTTATATTATCGCGACGACATTTTAAGCAACTTAACAAAAATGTATCAAACGCGAACCAAATAATTTAATTATCTCGACAAATGTTATTATTATGATATTTTTATTTAAATACTCCAGTTACATTTTTAAAATATAACGGTTTGGTTAAATACTAAAAACAAACGATTAATCGATTAGGACACGGAGTAAATACTGGGTTTTGAGGAGTGTTTCCCTCCCCTCCTTTTTGGGATCAGCCACCAACACCCCCACCCTCACTCTTTTCTCTTTCATTTTCATTACTCCAAAACACACACACTCTCAAAACTCTCTCAACTCAATTCACACCAAAATTTCGGAATCAAATCTCGACCACAAAACTTACATTTTCGGAATCACCATCGCGAGTGGAGCAAGAATATCAAAGCCGTTTTCATCATTTCATCCTCGATCTAGCTCGATTTGCAAAAGTAAGAAATTTCTAAAAACTTAGATCTATTCATTTCTATGTAATGTTTTGATGTTTTGATGTGTACACAACATAGTTATAACCTAAACATTGAAGGAAACACGATTTTACAGCTCTAAAATGGGTTAGATTTGCGTTTTTGGTCGGAAAATCTCGAACTCCGAAAGTTTCTGGGCTGATGTTCATACGTGCGACACAAGCATTGTGTCGCATGTTGTGTCGCGTAAAGCCGATTATGTCGCACGTTGTGTCGTACCAACCTTTAGTGTCGTAACTCTTGCGACACAATATTGTGTCGCACTCTATGTCGCATATTATGTCGTATTTCTATACGACACAACCACTATGTCGCTATTAAATTAGCATTTCGCATCCGATGCGACACAATCCTTGTGTCGTATCCTTGTGTCGCATGACGTCTGCGACACAACCCTTGTGTCGCATACAAATCCTTGTGTCGCAGCTTATGTCGCAGAAAACAGAAAACTTGGAAATTTTGAAGGATTTTTACTATAGCAAAGTCAAAGTTACTGTAACAAAGTCAAATTTTACTGTAGAAATTCACTGTAGCAATTTACTGTAGCAAAGTCAACATTTTAAAATTTTTATTACAAACCGTCACCAACGGGCCAAACATGATTTCCAACAAACAAACAATTACAGACATACGGACAAACATTGGATATACTAGTTGTGTACAACTAAACGAAACATCTCGCGAGACACATACTTACATAACTTCATATGATTAGGCATTTGAAGGTTACGGGTTCGGAGAACCTACTTGCTATATTTACTACTTGCTATTTGCTACGGCTTATTACAGGACTCAGGTGAGTCTTACGGCCCCACTTTTTACTGTTTTATCTGATTGGGGGAGAAACATGCTACTACTTTTCTTGAACACAAGTGCTAAACTGTTTACTATACCAAACGGAATTGCATGAGTTGTTTACTATTTACAGAAGTCTCTCCATCATATATCGTTAGTTATGGACTTAAGCGCGAACACTAGTTAATGGATCCATTAGGGAAATGACCCTCCCCACCCGGGATAGTAGCGCTATCACATACTGATTTTCACGTAGAAACGGGTGACTAATTATTCGTTACTGATGCTTGCTCAATTACGAGCATGTCACGGGAGCAACTGATTATTTACGGGTTAAGCTTCGATTATGAGCCTCATGGCAACGGTATAACTTACTTACTTACATTTGCTGCATTGCAAATACTGGTTTTACGATTGCTGGATTGCAATTACTGATTTTACGCCTAAGGGCACTACTGATGAAATCTCGTGTTCAAAACTGATAATTACTTACAAACCTGTGAGGTTCACCAACATTCGTGTTGACCTTTTTAGAATGTTTTCTCAGGTACCCGGATGGAGTAGGAATACTCCAGGACTTTAGCTAGAGTCGCATGATTTCAACACAACTGCATTAACGGAGATTCTTAGCATTATCTTTTGTATATTTTGATTATGTAATAGAATCTCCCGCTATACTCGTGGGCTCTAGGGAAACTACATTTTTGTATACGAAAACATTAAGTTTTCAAACATTATATCTATGGGAATGTAACTAATTTACTAACGTTGCATATAGATGTCGTTTGCTTTACCTTTGCGCTGTGATATTTGATTAGTAGCACCCCAAAACCTGCTTCCGCTAAACAGTGACTTACGGGGGTGTTACAGATTGGTATCAGAGCCTAAGGTTATAGTGAACTAGGTTGCATTTAGTGGGCCTAGACTATGACCGTTATGCAGTATTTCCTTACTAGGCATGATTAGTTCAGGAATTACATCATACGACTTTAATTTAACATAGCCTGATCAACTATGTACAATTAAGGAAAGATGATGCCAGGTCTGAAATGGTTATGTTGAACAGGAATGCGTTAGTTGACTCTGACCACGAGAGAACCAGACCATTACTTGATACGTGCTAGACACTAGGCTGGATATTATATACTTATATATATTAGCCTCTTCTTACTTACACTCTGCCCCAGGAATGGCAAACACACCACCTAATCCGCCACACTCTCACTCACATGGGTCACGAAACCCACGAGTAGCCAGGAGGAACACAAGGTCACCTCGAACCAGCCCCTATTATGTTCATAACTCTCAGAACTCGGCACATCTCACGATGCCAGTATTGGCTACCCAACTCCACCGTCAGGAGCCAAGGCTCGAACATCTCGAACGGGAACAACACCGAATGACCTACCTGTTTCGCCAAGCACTTAATCACAAATCCCAACTCCAGCGAGAACAAGAGGACACCAACCTCTCTGTAAGCATAATTCAGGATTCAATGACCGCTGAATTAGGTGCGGATGAACTCGTAAGAAACCGACTAGAGAAATGTGAACAGCGTTCACAGGAGACTGAGGATCACTCTCGAGCACTAGTACAACGACTGGCCTTGGTTGAAGACAACGCCAGGCAAACCAACAGACTAGCAGAAACCGTGGACCGGCTTGTCGCGCTGATGGAACAGATTAATCTGCATCAAGATTAGATCAGTCTGTAACTTGTAACCATCTAACTACTTTATTAGGGCCTATGTAATTCAACTGGATGTAACAATTCCCGGCACTTTTGTACTACTATTACTCTGTAATCTTTTGGAAACCCGTAACTTGTATTCAACTTGTTTATCTAATGAAATGTGATTGTCACTTCGTACTGTTATCGTGTATCTCATCATTTACGCTTGTGACATATCATAATTTCATGCAAATATCTTATTCCTCTTTCCTTGTTCTTTCTTGTTCAGCATCATGCCTCCTCATCGACAGATCACTCTCAGCGAAGCCGAAATTGCGGGTCTGATTGCCCGTAGTGTGGCTCAAGCCCTAGCTACCCGAACACCAACTCCTGGTAGCGAAGATACAGCTACTAATGGACCACAACCCAAACCCTGTTCTTACAAAGACTTCCAGAACTGCAAACCTCTGAACTTTGCAGGTACTGAGGGAGCTATCGGTCTAGTACGCTGGATCGAGAAAGTCGAATCTGTATTTCTTATCTGCAACTGTGCGGAGGGAGACAAGGTTAAGTTCTCCGTTAGTACTTTTACTGACACCGCACTCACCTGGTGGAACACATATGCCCAGACTGTGGGTGTTGCTAATGCTTACAAACTCCCGTGGGAGGAGTTGAAGGAGATGTTGAGGGGCGAATACTGCCCCAGGGATGAATTGAAATAGCTGGAAATGGAATTCTGGAACCACAAGATGCAGGGTGATGACATCACCGGATACACCAACCGTTTCCACCAACTGGCACTTCTGTGCCCAACCATGGTCGATCCTGAGTACAAGAGGATCGAGAAATACGTCGATGGACTTCCCGAGAGACTCCAAGACCTGGTGACTTCATCCAAACAGGGTACTATTCAGAGCGCCATTCGTATGGCTCATGAGCTAACGGCAAATTCTGTCCGCCGTGGCACAACTTCAACCCCATCTACAAACAACAAACGCAAATGGGAAGGAAACCCCAACTCATCCAACCCACTCACCAACAAGAAGCCCGAGTCTGTTAAGGCTTATTCATCGGGGACTTCGGAGAAGAAAGGGTACAGCGGGAACAGACCCAACTGTCCCAAATGCAATCGTCATCATGACGGTTCTTGCCCTTGCACTAACTGCAAACGGTTCGGGCACTTAGCCAAGGATTTCCGAACCAACATTTCTACCCCCAACACCAATGCACCAAAGGCCTGCTTTGGGTGCGGAAATTCAGGGCATTTCAAGAAAGATTGCCCAAAGCTGAAAAATAACAACAACCCTGCTCGCGGTAGAGCATTCGTGATCAAGGCTGGGGAAGCCAGACAAGACCTGAATGTCGTGACGGGTACGTTCCTTCTCAACGACCTTACTGCTTCTGTATTATTTGATACCGGTGTCGATAGAAGCTTCATTTCTGAGAAATTTAGCCCTTTACTTGATATAACTCCCACTGCCTTAGATAGTAAATACATTGTTGAATTAGCTAACGGCAAACTGATTGAGACTGATAGCATCATACACAACTGTACACTTAACCTTACGAACGAAACGTTTCCCATTGATTTAATCCCTGTCGAGATCGGCAGCTTCGATATTATTGTCGGTATGGATTGGTTATCCAAGCACCGAGCTGAAATCATCTGTCATGACAAACTCGTTCGCATACCTCTTGTCTCCGGTGAAACCTTAGTCCTACAAGGGGAGACCGGCAGACGAAATCTGAATATTGTCTCCTGTCTGAAAACTAGAAAATATCTACAAAAAGGGTATCAAGCCATCCTCGCACATGTAACGGAGAAGAAGTCGGAGGAGAAGCGACTTGAGGATGTTCCGATCGTGCGGGATTTCCCGGAAGTCTTTCCTGAAGACTTGCCCGGACTTCCGCCACCTAGACAAGTTGAATTTCAAATCGAACTTGTGCCCGGAGCTGCACCCGTGGCACGAGCCTCTTACCGTTTAGCACCATCCGAAATGCAGGAATTGTCTAACCAACTACAGGAACTCCTCGACAGAGGATTCATTCGACCAAGTTCCTCGCCTTGGGGAGCTCCGGTCTTATTCGTGAAAAAGAAAGATGGATCTTTCCGCATGTGTATCGATTACCGAGAGCTGAATAAGCTAACCATAAAGAATCGGTACCCGCTTCCAAGAATCGATGATCTATTTGACCAGCTCCAGGGGTCAAGTGTTTACTCAAAGATTGATCTACGGTCAGGTTATCATCAACTCCGAGTCCGCGACAATGATATTCCAAAGACAGCCTTCCGAACTCGTTATGGGCATTACGAATTCCAAGTGATGCCATTCGGTTTAACCAACGCACCGGCCGTATTCATGGACCTTATGAATCGGGTGTGCAAACCATACCTTGACAAATTAGTCATTGTGTTTATCGATGACATTCTGATTTACTCTCGCAATGAGCAGGAACATGCTCAACATCTGAAAACCAATCTAGGACTCCTTAGACACGAAGAGTTATATGCAAATTCTCTAAGTGTGAGTTCTGGATTAGAACCATTCAATTCCTCGGACACGTGATTGACAACCAAGGAATTCATGTTGATCCCGCCAAGATTGAAGCAATCAAGGGCTGGGAGTCACCGACCACTCCAACCGAAGTGAGACAATTCTTAGGTCTTGCTGGTTATTACCGCCGATTCATTGAAAACTTTTCAAGAATAGCTGTTCCCTTAACAACGCTGACTCAGAAAGATAAGAAGTTCGATTGGACTGATAAATAGGAGTCAGCTTTCCAGCTATTGAAACACAAACTTTGCAGTGCACCAATCTTGTCCTTACCCGAGGGCACCGATGATTTCGTAGTTTATTGCGATGCCTCACACCAAGGACTTGGTTGCGTGTTAATGCAACGGGAAAAGGTCATTGCCTATGCCTCACGACAATTAAAAATTCACGAGAAAAATTATACGACCCACGACCTCGAGTTAGGTGCTGTGGTCTTCGCATTGAAAATCTGGAGACATTACCTCTACGGTACGAAAAGCACTATCTTTACCGATCACAAAAGTCTCCAACACATATTCGATCAGAAGGATCTGAACATGAGGCAACGTCGTTGGGTTGAGTTACTTAGCGACTACGACTGCGAGATCAAATACCATCCGGGCAAGGCGAACGTTGTTGCCGATGCCTTAAGCCGAAAAGAACGAGTGAAACCCCTTCGAGTCCGAGCACTTTCCATGACAATTCGTAACGAGCTCCCTGCTCAAATCCTTACCACTCAGCTCGAAGCACTCAGCGATGAAAACTTGAAAAATGAAGCCTTACGAGGCTTGGATAAACAATTCGAAATCAAACCCGATGGGACTCGATACTTCTCTAACCGAGTGTGGTTACCCAAATTTGGAAACTTGCTAGATTTGGTGATGGCTGAAGCTCACAAATCTCGATACTCTATACATCCTGGTTCTGACAAGATGTATCACGACATCAAAGGGTTGTATTGGTGGCCTAACATGAAAGCTGACATCGCCAAGTACGTCAGTAAATGCCTAACCTGTTTCAAAGTCAAGGCCGAACACCAAAGACCCTCGGGATTGCTCCAACAACCTGAAATTCCTCAATGGAAATGAGAACAGATTACTATGGACTTCATTACCAAACTACCAAAAACTTCGAGTGGTTGCGATACCATTTGGGTGATCGTGGACCGTCTCACAAAATCTGCTCATTTTCTGGCCATCAAGGAAACCGACAAGATGGAGCGTCTGACTCGCATCTACGTCAAAGAAATCATCTCGCGACACTGTGTACCTATCTCGATCATCTCGGATAGGGACAGCCGTTTTACTTCTAACTTTTGGCAATCACTACAGAAATCTCTTGGTACTCGTCTGGATATGAGTACTGCTTATCACCCGCAAACCGATGGCCAAAGCGAGCGAACTATTCAAACACTGGAGGATATGCTACGAGCCTGCGTAGTTGACTTCGGTACTTCTTGGGAAAATCACTTACCGTTGTGCGAGTTCTCGTACAACAACAGTTACCATACCAGCATTAAGGCTGCACCCTTCGAGACACTCTACGGGCGTAAGTGCCGATCACCTATCTGTTGGACTGAGTTAGGAGATTCCCAACTCACGGGTCCAGAAATCATTCACGAAACTACTGAGAAAATCATTGGTATTCAAAACCGGCTGAAAGCCGCACGTGATCGTCAGAAAAGTTATGCTGACGTGAGACGCAAACACCTTGAGTTCCAGGTAGGGGACAAGGTACTTCTCAAAGTGGCACCGTGGAAGGGTGTCATTCGATTCGGAAAACAAGGCAAACTAAACCCCAGATACATCGGGCCATTCGAAATCCTTGAAAGGATTGGTCTAGTGGCATACCGCCTACAACTCCCTGCTGAGCTTAGCAGCGTTCACAACACATTCCACATTTCCAACTTGAAGAAATGTCTGTCCGACGAGACACTGATTATACTGCTCGATGAAATTCAAATCGATGATAAACTTCATTTTGTCGAGGAACCTATGGAAATCATGGACCACGAGGTCAAGCGATTGAAACAGAGTCGTATTCCCATCGTAAAAGTCAGGTGGAATTCTAGACGTGGTCCTGAATTCACCTGGGAACGGGAAGACCAAATGCGACAGAAATACCCACATCTCTTCCCAGACAAAGCACCGTCCGTACACTCGAGCTAATTTCGGGACGAAATTTCTTTAACAAGGGGAGAATGTAACACCTGCATAATTAGGATAATTAATTATGCCTAATTATTTGTAACTAGTTGTAATTAGTATGTAATAGGACTAATTACAGACTCTATTTGTATATATATATAAGGTGATTTATATATATATATATATGTGTACTAACACGATTTGGATAAATCGTACAAATTAACCGGACGGAGTCCGATACAGCTTACTTGGACGTTGGTGACAGAAATTACTTAAATAACGAGGACGTATTTTAGTTATATAAAATACACAATTGAACGAACAGTATTTATATTATCGCGACGACATTTTAAGCAACTTAACAAAAATGTATCAAACGCGAACCAAATAATTTAATTATCTCGACAAATGTTATTATTATGGTATTTTTATTTAAATACTCCAGTTACATTTTTAAAATATAACGGTTTGGTTAAATACTAAAAACAAACGATTAATCGATTAGGACACGGAGTAAATACTGGGTTTTGAGGAGTGTTTCCATCCCCTCCTTTTTGGGATCAGCCACCAACACCCCCACCCTCACTCTTTTCTCTTTCATTTTCATTACTCCAAAACACACACACTCTCAAAACTCTCTCAACTCAATTCACACCAAAATTTCGGAATCAAATCTCGACCACAAAACTTACATTTTCGGAATCACCATCGCGAGTGGAGCAAGAATATCAAAGCCGTTTTCATCATTTCATCCTCGATCTAGCTCGATTTGCAAAAGTAAGAAATTTCTAAAAACTTAGATCTATTCATTTCTATGTAATGTTTTGATGTTTTGATGTGTACACAACATAGTTATAACCTAAACATTGAAGGAAACACGATTTTACAGCTCTAAAATGGGTTAGATTTGCGTTTTTGGTCGGAAAATCTCGAACTCCGAAAGTTTCTGGGCTGATGTTCATACGTGCGACACAAGCATTGTGTCGCATGTTGTGTCGCATAAAGCCGATTATGTCGCACGTTGTGTCGTACCAACCTTTAGTGTCGTAACTCTTGCGACACAATATTGTGTCGCACTCTATGTCGCATATTATGTCGTATTTCTATACGACACAACCACTATGTCGCTATTAAATTAGCATTTCGCATCCGATGCGACACAATCCTTGTGTCGTATCCTTGTGTCGCATAACGTCTGCGACACAACCCTTGTGTCGCATACAAATCCTTGTGTCGCAGCTTATGTCGCAGAAAACAGAAAACTTGGAAATTTTGAAGGATTTTTACTATAGCAAAGTCAAAGTTACTGTAGCAAAGTCAAATTTTACTGTAGAAATTCACTGTAGCAATTTACTGTAGCAAAGTCAACATTTTAAAATTTTTATTACAAACCGTCACCAACGGGCCAAACATGATTTCCAACAAACAAACAATTACAGACATACGGACAAACATTGGATATACTAGTTGTGTACAACTAAACGAAACGTCTCGCGAGACACATACTTACATAACTTCATATGATTAGGCATTTGAAGGTTACGGGTTCGGAGAACCTACTTGCTATATTTACTACTTGCTATTTGCTACGGCTTATTATAAGACTCAGGTGAGTCTTACGGCCACACTTTTTACTGTTTTATCTGATTGGGGGAGAAACATGCTACTACTTTTCTTGAACACAAGTGCTAAACTGTTTACTATACCAAACGGAATTGCATGAGTTGTTTACTATTTACAGAAGTCTCTCCATCATATATCGTTAGTTATGGACTTAAGCGCGAACACTAGTTAATGGATCCATTAGGGAAATGACCCTCCCCGCCCGGGATAGTAGCGCTATCACGTACTGATTTTCACGTAGAAACGGGTGACTAATTATTCGTTACTGATGCTTGCTCAATTACGAGCATGTCACGGGAGCAACTGATTATTTACGGGTTAAGCTTCAATTATGAGCCTCATGGCAACGGTATAACTTACTTACTTACATTTGCTGGATTGCAAATACTGGTTTTACGATTGCTGGATTGCAATTACTGATTTTACGCCTACGGGCACTACTGATGAAATCTCGTGTTCAAAACTGATAATTACTTACAAACCTGTGAGGTTCACCAACATTCGTGTTGACCTTTTTAGCATGTTTTCTCAGGTACCCGGATGGAGTAGGATTACTCCAGGACTTTAGCTAGAGTCGCATGATTTCAACACAACAGCATTAACGGAGATTCTTAGCATTATCTTTTGTATATTTTGATTATGTAATAGAATCTCCCGCTATACTCGTGGGCTCTAGGGAAACTACATTTTTGTATATGAAAACATTAAGTTTTCAAACATCATATCTATGGGAATGTAACTAATTTACTAACGTTGCATATAGATGTCGTTTGCTTTACCTTTGCGCTGTGATATTTGATTAGTAGCACCCCAAAACCTGCTACCGCTAAATAGTGAATTACGGGGGTGTTACATAACATAATTCAATTCAATCACTTTCATGGTGAAACCTAGTTAACAATCATTATCAAAACACTAATTAACACTAGTTTAATCATATTCAAACCCAAATTTTTGGATTAGAACCATTAACCCTTAAAAACCTCATGAAAACTCAAAACCCTAGATTAAATCATAAAGGAATCACTTTCAACATGTTATATGATTACTAACAAGCTCTATACACTTATAAACATCAATTCTATTGATTTCTAACCCTAATTTCGTAATTAAATTCATCACTTTAACAAAACCCCAAAAACCCCATGAACTAGGTTAAAACTATGAATGAATCAACTTACAATTAATTGATGATGATCAAGAAAGAAGAATTAAGCTTTTGATACATGAATTGAAGATGGAAATATGATGATAGAAGCCTTGGAAGTGATACATAAATCGTCCCTGTGTTTACTTACTTTGTCTCTGGAACCAAATGGAATAAACACAACTCATACGTACATATCTATATAAGTCGGCCCAAATCAATATATCCCCTTTAAACCCTATTGTCAGGAACTAGAAAACCATTCGCGTATTCTATTATTTCGTATTATTTAAATAACACCTCTATAAAATAAATATACCCTCATGTACTAAAATAAAACATTTATATTTTTTGGGGTGTTACAGTATTTTTTAAACAAATAAATAATACGCGATCGCTTACTTTTACACGATCGCGTACTTTAGTTCAAATTCGTCATAGAGGTACAACTCAATGTACACTAAAATTATTTTAAATGTTAACTTTTAATAGCTAAATAAATTGAGTAAATGAATATGAGTACAACAAATTTTGAGAGTAATACATAACAATTAACTCTATATATGTATGTATATATATATATATATATACACACACACACAATGACAAATTATACATGTATTTATATATACACTCGGATAGATATATCCACAACGAAACAACGAAACTATATACGATATAACTCGTACAATTTGTATATATATACTTTTTCAAAGTATACAACGAAACGAGTATAATGATAATATCTTTTTGAATTATTATTACAAAATCATCACCAACGGAATGTACAAATTTACAAACAATAACGATCTTTCAACGAGTGAACGATTAACAATAGTTTAACATTTAGTCAACTACTTATATTACTATCTCTTGCGTTTAGGACGGTAGAGACTATTCTTGGGCCTACGCTTTGCTAGCTTTCACAACTTAAGCTCACGAGGTGAGTTTCATAGCCCCACTTTTAAATTGTTTTACTATTTTTGGGGTGAGAATGCATGTACATTAATTTTAAATTCTTGTTTATTAAAACTGTTATTATAATTGCTTTAACTGTTTGTTACACGTATGCTAGACTTAGACTCTAGTAGCTTTTACAAGATGTGTATTTGTTCTAGCTTTTCATTGTATGAACTCTTATGTGTACAACAAATACTATAACTCTTACATAGGATTACAAGAAATACAAGATTACTTGGGTTTAGAATACAAGAACATTAGAACTAAGAATACAAGAATACTTGAGACAAGAATACAAGAATACTACAAGATTAGAACTCAAGAACCTTAGAACTTAGAATCAATAATTCAAGAAAAGCAAGAAATCAAGATATGCAAGAATCTTATGTGCAAGAACTCAAAAATTGCAAGAAATCAAGAATGCAAGAAACTAGGATACAAGAATGCAATGACATAGAAAACTAGATAAACAAGAAATATGAAATAAGAATTCAAGAAACTCTTTGGTTTATACCTTTATACAAGATTACATTTATTCTCTCACCGATTTTATTATCGTATAGATTTCATATGTCAAGAACTGCTTTGAAATCATAACACACGTGTTACTACTTTTCTGATAAAACCTATGAACTCACCAGCTTTATAGCTGACCTGTTTTAGTATGTATTCTCAGGTACACTGCAATAGTAGGATTGGCCCATTAGGATCCTAGCTCGAGTCGCATGCTTACAACTTTTTGGAGATTTCTTTGCATTACTATTGTATTACTAGTTATGTATTGAAATCTTTAGAATCACTTTGCGAACTCCAGTTATTTTGTAAACTTACTATTTTATGTAATGTATTTTCAAAACGTCTCATATAGAGTCGTTCACTGTTCCTTTGTGCTTGATTACTTGATTAGTTGCGCTCAGTAACTACTTCCGCTAAACAGTAAATTTGGGGGTGCGACAATGCTACAATATGAATTAGTTATCAACATGCTAGTTGTTTGATATTTCTATTTTCAGATTTTGGATATGGGAGGCATTTTACTGCCATGTGGAGGTCAATGCAGTAAACACGAATTTGAAAGCAATTCCACGCGCATTCTACTAGAAGCGAAAAAAGAAGGTTAATGGTCGGAAGGACTATGTCAATGTAACACCCCCAAATTTACTGTTTAGCGGAAGCATACTTTGGGTGTTACTAATTAATAATCAAAGCACAAAGATATATAGTAAACGACTCTATATGCGTCGTTTTAACAAAACATATAAATGTTTACAACATTTACAACTAATACATAGCTCATGTTCGATTAAATGAGAGATATCAGTACATGAGTACTTGTACAAAATATACTAATGCAAGAAAATCTCTAATATCTGCATGCTGACTCGAGCTATAGTGATCCTGAGGGCAGTCCAATCTACTGCTTAGTACCTGCGATACATGCTAAAATGGGTCAGCTAAAGCTGGTGAGCTCACAGGTTTGAGTATCAAATAATATTGTATGAACCGCAAGATTTAAGTACTGATTTGCATCCAGCAAATGAAAATGTATATGTATACAGTCATGAGTGCATAGTCTGAGCTTAACTCGAGGGTCAGGATTCACCTGAGCATTTTTGCCTCCACGAGTGCCTAATCAACACTCGTCTTCCCAAATATTAGTACATCCGTTTACCCAGTTAGTGCTTGCTAACCCGGACGAGGAGGGTCAATCCTATATTGTACCATATACTAATATTCACGCTACAAACGTATTACCAAACTATGCTGACGGGGGACTTTGAAATGATTAGTTGTGTATAGCTCATGTAGTATATGTAAAAGTTGTACTTGCGTTCACATGTTAAAAACAAGCAATGTATCACACCCCTGAGTTAAAAGCAGTAAAAAGAGGGGCTATGAGACTCACCTGAGTCTAGAGAGTTTAATTTAATAAACTTGAGTTGATTAGCCGAGTAATGGTGTCCGAAGACTTGTAACCTGAGGGTGTCCGCGACACGCGATGGTTAATACGTGTAGGTATCTCGAAAGATCACCTATGTTAGTTGTTCATACAACTAATGATGTCCAAATTACATTTGGTTTGATTGTTTGTTTGTTTGCGTTTCGAAAACATGTACGGCCCGTTGGGGACGGTTTGTAATAGTAATCTCAAAGTATTATTACATGTTTCGCTGTATTGTATAAGGTTTTTGTTGGAGTAATTGTTCGACACTTAGATGGAAAAGTGATTACAACTTTTAATAACGGGGGTCCGGGGGCAGTGCCCCTGGTTAGCGGGGTTCCAGGGGAGGCAACCCCTGGCGGGGTCCAAGGGGCTGGCCCCTGGTTGGGGTCGAGATGCCAAGTCAGCTCGAAAATTTTTTATTTCTACTATATTGCTTTAGTGAAAAGCGCATCCAGGATTTAAATTTGGTAAAATCAAGTGATAAAATTGCAGGTCTTGACACTTAGTAAAATCTGAGTTTTCTAGGTTCTGTTATCTGCGACATTAGGCGTAGTGTCGTAGGCCGTGACTGCGACGTTGATCATGGCGTCGCTAAATGCGACGTTCGTAATTTAATGCGACATTATGTGTTATGTCGCTATATGCGACGTTGTTGGTTCTTGCGACGTAGAGGTCGGTGTCGCTATGTGCGACTTTAGCAACTTAATGCGACGTTGAGGTTGATGTCGCACCATGCGACATCGTGAGAGGTTTTGCGACATTGCAGCTGATGTCGCAATTGGGCCAAGCAAAAAAGCGACGTCAGCGTCTGGTCAGACTCCGGTGGCCGGAAACACGGGCGGACGACTTTTGTTTGGTCCGAAACTTTTACCCAACCCTTATTTAGACATTATAAGCTTATATAAACAACTTTCATGAAGAATAAATGAAATCTAAGGGTTTTCGAGTTTGTCGGAAACTTACGAATCGTCGCGAGAGAAATCCGAAAAGATAGGATTGTAGATCGTTGCGTGGTGGTCGTTTTTCTCCAAAGAGCTCCGGTGATCCGACGTCGTTTGGTGGTGCTTTTTGGCGGAAATAGGTGGTGGTGGTGGTGGGATTATTTGAGAGAAAAGGGAGATGGAGAGAGAGTGAGAGAATGAAAATGAGGGTGGGGAGGTGGTGACCTCACCCTTTTGGCTGATTCGGGTGGGGGCCCACCGGGGTGTGGGTCTCCATTTTTGGCTCCGTGTATTCGCGCTCCGTACGGTGTTCGTTTTCCCGATTGTTTAAACGTTTAAATAATTTTATGTACGTTTAATTATGAATTTTAAAATACGAATAACTATTCGATATTTTTATTGAAGTATTTCATAAAATACTTTATAATTGCGTTATAAAATGTAACTTTGTTTTGTTTGCGCATTTAATATTTTAAATCACGTAGTCTTTGTTTGTGCGATACGAATTGTGTACGAAATATTATCAAAATAACATTTTGGGCATAATAGCCTTATTAAATAATGTTATATCATTTAATAATTTTGTTCACCAACGTCCGTGTTAATTGATTACATTCGATTTGAGGAACGTACGATTTAAATCAAATCGCATTTTTTGTATATATTCATCAATATATATTTCGATACATTAATTAGCCTAACACATAACTAATTACATGTATTAATAGTTGATTAGGCACTAATTTCTAGTCCTAATTTGGCGGGTGTTACAGTCAATATCTTGCAAATTCCAACAAGTGACTTGCAATTAAAAGTATAAAGTAGTTTCATATAGTTGACAATATATTAGACCTAAAGTAATTTCATATATATATATATATATATATATATATATATATATATATATATATATATACTCCCTCCGTCCCAATTTTATTGTCCCCAGACAAAAAACACGCAGTTTAAGAAAAACATCACTATCTCTCTTACTTTTTGGTAACAAGACAATTTTACCCTTTACTGTTTACATACCTTTTTGTCTTAGATATATAAATTAGGGGCATAAATGAACTTTATCTCATTATTTTTTTCATTTATGGAAGTGGACAATTAAATTGGAACATCCAAAAAATGAATAGTGGACAATATATACGGGACGGAGGGAGTATATGCTATAGTTGATAACTGATGAGCTGAAATACTGAAATACTACTGGTTTTTCTGTTTTATAGAAAGGACATATCGATTTTTTTTTCTAATTTCTTATAAAACTAACTAGCTTATAACTTGCGGCTTCGCGTGTTGACACCATATTACCGTCTATATATGTTCAAAATTATTAGTTGTTCTATTTCGTGGATCAAGAGTCGATAGTGTGGGTCTATAATTCGAACAAAAGTTTAGTATATTGTTATTGGTGGTACGTTGCTTTCAGAGTTTGTCGCATAATGAGGATTGTGCTTTCATGATGAAACTTTTTATATCGTAATTTGGTCATGAGAATGTATCTAATCAATTACAAAACAAAAACACCCTCATAGGAAACAAAAATTAAACATACCTGATAGATAAGTTTAGTTGAAAATGTAACACAAAACAAACAAAAAACGATCAAAGCAAATAAGATTTTCAAATTGATCTTCTCTTGAGAAAATGAATATAAATTACCTAGTTTTAAATCATTAGGAGAAACAAGATTTATATTGTATTTCAATTTTGAATATAGGCAAGAATCAAGAAGATTGCTCTGTGTGTTAAAACTCGGATGAGCAGGATACTCCTAAATTTAATTTGTTTAATTACATATTTTTCTCCTCTAATAATAGTAAAAAGAGATAAGTATTTAATTTTTCAATGCAAAAGTATATATATAGAGATCATCGGCTGTTGAGGACGCTCAAGTCGACTGAGATTGCGGCATCATGCCCCTGGTGGATTGATAGCTTCCGATTCTTTAACGAGCAGATAGGTGGTGATGATGTCAAGAGGTCTACGAATAAGTCCTGGAAAAGTCAAAAGGATGATAATCTGCCCTCTACTCCCACCTCATCTCATCACGGGCCAATTAATGATTTTGATTTTTCATCGCCTCATGACGAGCTCCCGATTTGTCATACCCCGAGTACATTGAGTACTCGTCGTCACACCTTTCAGCCGACATCAACGAATAACGAGGTGGTCTCCTTACGAGATCGGGTGGACGTGCATGACATCGTAGTTTCCACCTTACTTTAACAGGTGTACGTGGAGGATTTATTATTAATTTTAATTAAGTTGTTAATACAGAGTAAGAGGTGAGTTCAAATAAGAATGCTAAAAAATTAGAGAATGTGAGAACCAATAGAAACCTACTTCACCCCAAAAATTAAATATCTCACAAACCGTATATCCATAAATTATATTAATTACATATTCGGAATCAGCGTCTTTTGTTCTTCGATTAGAGATCTCACAAGCTATACTTTCGACGAACTTTTTTTTTCTCTTTTTTGCCGAGTTTTACAATATAATCACATGTGACATATGATAAAAGTTAAGCTTTGTTCACGATAATTTATTCATGGTATATGTTACTTAACATGTGATTACATCTTAATATTCATAGACATTAATAATTATAAATAGAATTTTAAAAATTGCATTCGTTTTCATTAAAAATCACATGTGATTCCTTGTAGTACATTTAATCACATGTGATTTGTTATATAATCACATATGATTTTGTATATAATCAAATATGATTTTCCTTTAAAATTTGATATTTGATGAGCAATTTACCGATATATGATAATTCATGTACGATTTTAACTTAATTTTTACTTAATTGCATAATTATAGTCAATTATTTGAAAATCCGCATTTGATTACTCTTTAATCACATGTGATTGATACTTTGATGTTCAATCGCATGCGATTACAACTTAATTTTTCATGTTTAAATCTATTTAATTCATCAATAATTTGAATTTAAAGTTTAATTGGAGATATAAACGTGATTGATTATTTTTTAGTGTTAAATCACATGTGATTTAACATTACAAATTTTTAAAACCAAATAAAAATGAAATAAAAAAACTTTGTCGAAAGTATAGCTTGAAGGATCTATAATCGAAGAGAAAAAAACGATGGTTCCAGATATGTAATTTTTATAATTTATAGACATATATTTAATTTTTTTAATGAAGTAGAAATGAGTTTTTAAAATGGAACAATCATATTGGTTCATCTGTTCTTTATTTTTTTATCATTCTTTTAAAAATATATATAAAATACAAAAAACACACAAAAAAAAATACGTAATTGACATTACAAGTTTGCAGCATCGTTAAGAAAGACGACGCATCACCATCTAAATCCAACACGGCACCATTTCCAATCGAAATTCTTAAAACTCCGTATTAACAGTCAATTGTTGTATTCTTCTAGGGTTTCACGTTGATAATCGATCAATCGAATTTGAAATCAGTAATGGATTGGGGAACCGTAACAACAGAAGACCTGATCGAAGCACTTAAAGAAGTCGATTGGTCATCACCTCCTCGTCCTCTTAACGAATTCTTCTCAAAATTCACCGTTCCTCGTTCTACTAACAAATGGAACAGTCGCCTGAAGTGCAATCTCTATTAGTATGTTATCCATCTACCTGTATATTAATCAAATTTTATTTTATAATAATAGGAATTGGATTGAATTAGGGTTAACTGTATTTAGGTCATTAAGAGTTTGTGTTTTTTATTTTTGCAGTTACCGGACTAATTACTTTCTCATGATTATGTTCATTCTTGGTAAGTTAATTTAATTAAAAACGAATATTATAGGTGTGATCGATCGATGAAATTAAATTTGATTTTTTATTTTATTTTGGTAAATAAATGTTATTATTTTATGAAATTGTTATGTGTAGGATTGGGATTTCTTAGGAGACCACTTGCTATCGTTGCCGCTCTGTCGACTGCATTAACAATCGCTTTCTTAAACGATAGGTACATTCTTCTTCTCGTTATTTAGTTTGTTGGTGTATGTGTATACATATGTATGAAGATGAAGATGTATGTGATGTGGTTAGTGATTATTTACTGGTCTGGTTTTTTATTGTTGGTTGATATGCAAAAATTTCTATGATAATTGCACAAACATTATGTTTTAAGAAAATTTACAGTGTGTGATTTTGATAAGCAATAAAATGGTTTATGAAATGTTAAATCATCTGTGGATAATGTAACTCTAGCCCTTGTTCATAAAGGTTAGGGATTAGTTTAGTAAAGGGTTGCTACTCCTACTTTTGGTTATCTTCTATATGCTTAGGTGACGTTTAAAAGTGTGACATCTTGTAGCAAACATCCAACAAGTGTTTCTTTGATTGTGATTTGATTCATTCTAATTAAGCAGCAAAAACAGACAGACATAGCTGAAAAACTAATAGTACACTAATATTGATTTAAACGTACTAGTTAGTAATTCCTCAAAATAGTACGAATAGTTGGTTAACTTTAAATACTATAAGTTTTGTTTTAGGGCATCTGTGGTTTACCTGCGTAAGATATTCTTGAGTGAGTGTCATGCGTAATAACCAGGATGTATAGCCAGATCTGCACGAAAGGCAAGTGGTGTGTTTGGTATTTTTATGATGAAAATGAAAATGGGATTGGATGGGTCATTGAGTAAAAAATAAGTAATGGTATGGACCAGTCACATTCCATCTAGATGCCTTACTTATATGATTCAGGAATCAATGAGACATATCCGCACAAAATTACTACTCCGTATGATCTATCGATAACGCACTTTCGTGTCCATGTAGGTCCTATTTTGTTCTTTTTCCCTTTCATGACATCATTATCAGTCATACATGATTATGAGATATGCCCTAAATCATATTAACTTCAGTGTGGTCAGATTTCAAAACATATTGAACTTTAGGTAGGGCTTAGTTAAAAATACATACTATAATTTAATTTTACTTAAAAAACCAGTTTTGGTTTCCTTTAATTTTCATGGTTGAGACAGTATTTGACGTATGAAGTTATCAAATATCTTATGAATACATGCATAATGGACCTATTCATGTTTTGTGGAAATATTGGTCTTCTTTGGTAACAAACTAACAATATTCTTATTTTCTATTATCACTGTAACATTTCTTTATAATGTATAACACATATAAAAAGCATAATGCAAATATCTCAGCTCCTTCACGTTTTCTCCAGCTCGTGGTTGTGTGTTATGTGTAACTTTGATGACACATCATTCTTCAGACTTTAATATCTTCCTTTTGGTGTGTGCTTGTCGATTAATTCATGGAGTGGATGATGTTTAGCAGATTCTGTAGGCACCAATTGTATAAATTTTGACACTCCCATTAACACACTCCCCCGCTTTTATGCTGGCTTACAGCTTTGCAGGTACTTTCAGTGAAAGAGTAACAAGAACTGTGAGACAATTTTCTCCACATTTAGCTGCAAAAATGAGACCACAAATAACGTGAGCTTCTTAGTTGTCATTTTCTTATGGAAAATATTACTGTGACCTTGCTTACAAAGTTCTTCTAAAACTTGCAGGCCTGTTCTTCGTGGGCGTCCTTCTTCTAAAAGGGCGATCTATATATGTGGACGGCCTCGCTGGGCATTTGTTTTGTCCTTCTCTGCTGGTATGGAAATTTCTATTAGTTTGTAGTTTTTTTTAATGGTAAAATGCATCTGATTTCTGAATGGGTGATCTAGTATTTACACATTTGTCCTTTGACAGTGAGTTTCTTTCTTTGGTTTGTCTCTTGCGGCCTCCTGACCTTGTTATGGGCGTTGACTGTTGGTCTTCTTGGTATGTTGCATCCTTTTTATGAATATAAACTTTCTGTAATAATATTAAGTAGTGATTGATTTCTAACTCTTATCCGTTTCTCAGCAACTATCGCGCATGCTAGCTTTCGAACACCTAACCTGAAAGCTCGTCTGAATACATTCCGTGAGGAATTTCGTGCAGTTTGGCGCAATTACAGTGATATGTAGTCACTATTCATGTGGGTACTCATTTTATTGTTATTATTATATTTTTATACGTCTATAGAATGCATTAGAAGTGGCGATTTCAACCCTTTTACTTATTCATGGTGGGATTCGGGTTTCATCTTCTTTCTAATGGGTCAAATGGCTAAAATAAAAGCAGCTAAAATGGAAATGGGTGAAAAGTTTCTTAAAGTGTATTTTTAGTTCATACAACCTTCTAAGGTGTATTTTATTGTTATTATTATATTTTTATACGTCTATAGAATGCATTAGAAGTGGCGATTTCAACCCTTTTACTTATTCATGGGGGGATTCGGGTTTCATCTTCTTTCTAATGGGTCAAATGGCTAAAATAAAAGCAGCTAAAATGGAAATGGGTGAAAAGTTTCTTAAAGTGTATTTTTAGTTCATACAACCTTCTAAGGTGGTGTTTGGGATTGCGTTTTGGAAACAAGTTTTAGATTATTGCGTTTGGAAAACGGCAGAACACTAATAATCTGTTAATTGTGTTTTGCACAAAAGATGAAAAAAAAAATTATTTGCGATATGAGACAATGTAAACGCAGTTTTGTGACAGCAGGTGAATGCCTATTTTATGAAAACGTGTTTATACCTTTTTATCAAGATTAGCCAAATACCCTTCAAAATTACCTCACAGCTCAGGGTTACTTAGCTTGAGGAGGCCAAGGGTAGAGTTATTGGAGATGATCTTTCCTCTTTGTTTTCTTTACTAGTTTTTTTCTCTAATTTTTTCTTTTCATTGTTTTCATCTTTTTTTAATAATAAAACTAAATCATATGCTAATTCATAAGAAGTTGGGCGTTAAATGTTTTGGGTCTGCTCAATTCCACCTGGCCCTTTTTGACCCGTACCAAAAATTACTTATTTTGACCCAAGCCTATTTTTACTGTGACACAGCCTCCCTGACCTGCCTATTTGCCACCTCTAAAATGCATTATATTCTGTTATAGTGCATGTTACTTTTTGTTTCTTCTGCTCTTGTGTTCTGATATCTTCCCTCTCCATGTTCATCCTTTGTGCTTTGTTTTTTACATCTCGTATATGAGGCCGTTCTACACATTTGTTTACGCTGTAATATATTTACTAAAACTTGCATCCATGCTCTTGTATGTTCCCAAACAAACAACTAGTGTAATACCTAGGCGGTGTCCCGGGAACACCGTTTTTTAGAAATTATACTTTTTTACGTGTTTTTTTATAAACATAAACCAATATAGTCTTTTGAGAAAGATATAAAAAAGAAAACTCTTACGGGTAATCAAGTACATAAAATTTCCCTAAATTGATTGTTATCTTTCAAGTGATAAATTCTAGACTACATGAATTTGATGCATATTGCATATGCATAATTCAAGTATACCATTAACATCATGATTTGTCATTTTTACATGCATACACAAATAAATTGCTTTATAGACCAACACATAAGAGTGCTTCTAAGTAACAGTGTAACACAATGTGCATCGAACATGTATTATAGGCTGAGCTTCTGTTCCAATATAAACATCTTCTGTGAAGCAGATTCACTTAATCTACGTGAAGAAGCTGATACCGTTTAGTGTCACCGCCTAAAGACTAAAGTGAAAGTAAAATGTACGAAAGATGGAAATCGAAAGTCGACAACAGATATAGTAATATAATAAATTAATCAATTAAATTAATCGAACACAACAACGAAAGTTTATTTGGTATTCTAAAATACTTGGCCACTTGGGTACCATGTATCTGAAATACTCATGATGTTCAAAATAACTTAATCATGTGGACTTATGATGGCATTAATAATGTAGAGCTAGTTGTTTTCTAGTGTATCAACTATAAAGTCGTCAGCAACAAAAGATACAATAAATGCTGAGCTTTAGTATGCCCCTACCAATATGATAACTAATTATTTTTGAGGTCGTAGTGCTTTGTTGATTAAGTTCAATTTTATTATACAGAAATAGATAGGAATCCATTACTAAGTATGCTACTATCCAGTTAAAATTTGTAGTTAGTGCAGTAGTATAAGTATTATCGTACAATTATCCTGAAACTTAAGTTGAATAATCAAGTGTAGATTACTCATTATTACCCAAACCCATTTTTACTGTGACACAGCCTCACCGACCCACCTATTTGCCATCTCCAAAATGCGTGATTTTCTGTTATAGTGCATGTTACTTTTTGTTTCTTCTGCTCCGCCTCCAGTGTTCTGATATCTTCCCTCTCCATGTTCATGCTTTTGTGCTTTGTTTTATTACATCTCATATATGAGGCTGTTCTACACAGTTGGTTTAAGCTTTAATATATTTACTAAAACTTCCATTCATGCTCTTGTATGTTCCCAAACAATATAGATCTTCTATGAAAAAAGGTAAGTGCCTCTGGCTTATTAAACATTCATCTGTAGAGCAATATTTAGTGCTACTAGTCTGCCAGAAATGTATTACTTGCAAAGAATAAAGATGACTCATGCCAATCAGCGTATTTTAATAAATTGTTGGTGTTCTATTATCGCTGTGGGCTTGAGCAATTTGATGTTTGAATTCGAACATATATGCAATCAAACCATTTAAGTAATGTAGTTGGTATGCTTCTACTAAGATTGATTGTCTGATTTAAGCCTTTTGGACTTTTATTAACATAATAATGCGTCTTTCTTAGATCTCTGATGGTAAGTTGTGATTCATAGACGTGCAGTACTATCTTTATATCAATACTAATTACAGACATTGAAAGTTGGAACAAATTGTATACATGTTACACTTGTAGAACAAAGCTAGTGGTTTGTTGCATATTGTCTTTCTTGCTTTATTCAATTTGGATTTTAGTTAATTAAGTTTCTTGTTAATGTTGGCGCATTTAGTAGTGTTTTTGGGTCTGATCTTCACAACTTAATTGTATCAAGTTTTTCACACATGTTCACTTGCTCATACTTCCATATATTGTAAGATCTATACAGTGATTTTTAACTATTTATATACTTATTTTCCACCAAGATCTTACATGGACTTCAACAAATGTGTTAAATTATTAACGGGATGCCTTAGTACTTTTCTGTATGATTTCATTATTCTTTATCTTTGTAGGGGACACCGGGTAGCTATGAAGATACATCTCGTGGTAACTTTGAGGCTGAAGTTCATATTGATGCTGCTGTTGCTGTTGCGGAATAATCCTTATAGTTTGGGCTGCTCAATTATCATCAAAGTATGCCTGTTGTGGGTAACAGGTTCTGAGTTGCCTGGATCTCTTAATCTTTGGTAAAATTACATAAAGAATTTTGCTTATCACCAGTGAGTAAAAAAGGTAAAATTCTAAGAACGGGAATTATTGTGTAAAGTTTGCTGGAATTTATCGATTGTGCTTTAGAAGCGGGTAGTTTTAAATATAGCTTTAATTTTTTTATTTTTGTCGTAAACTGTATGGATCTATTTCTAACCTATTGCTGACATTTTTTTCACTATCATTTCTAATTTGTGTAAATCTGAGCTATAGACCTATGACTGGTCAGGATCAAAAGCTTCTTACATGACACAATCAACAATAATTGCCGTATCCGGTGAAATTAAAAAAAAATTAAACATTCATCAAGAGATAAAATGACAATTTATTGTTAGAAATCTAAGTTAATAGTCATAGTAAATGAAGGTGAGAGGCACTCACTTAGGCGCTGAGATATTACTCAATGATGCAACATAATTAAAAAGCTTTTGTGCTACAAAATTGTGGGTGTTTCAGAAAAGGAATGTGGACTCTGTTTATTCATTCACCACAATACAACAGTAATGTATCAACTTCCCTGATCAAAAAAAGTAATATATCAACTTCCTCTACCGTCACATGTTAGATGAGCTTACAATCACCAACACGCATGTCTTGAGGTCTTAGATTCCGCAACATGTTAGATGAGCTTACAATCATCACCAACTTACCAACATGTATGTCACAAATTTTCAGATTCTGCTTTATAGCGCAGGTATCATTGCCAGTTATTATATATATTTATTTATAAAGATTAGAGTGCCCCAACTTGATTGACCCAAATCATATCATATTTATATATCAATGAATATTATCACTGGAAAGTATGATAACAAAAATTGTTTTAATCCATTTAGTTTGTTTGTATTTTAAATGAGTTAGTAAACTCATAATACATGTGTGTTTCTCATTTTATTTTAAATGGTTCAATAAAACCAAAGCCAACCTACCATTGAAGTAGAATCATCCTTATATTCAAAAATTACGTCTTCAATCTCCTATATCGTTCATTGTTTAGGTATCTTTAGAACATATTACTTTAATTATATGACTTTTTAATCATATGGTATGGGTCATTTGTATGTGTAGTTAAAGTACACGTGTCTTAGTTTGACTAGTCGATACACATTAGTTAGTAGTTAGTTAAGTCAGTTATACCTAGTTAGTTTGTCATATATATGGATACTTTATAAATAGGAACCAATGTAACAAGAGTTGTATCTTGAATCATTTTTCTAATTTAATACCAATTAAGAGAGTTGCTCTCTATTGTGTAGTTCCAAAGAGTTGTTCTCTTTGTCAATTAAGATTCACAAGCTGTTATTGTGAGATCTAGGGTTTGATTATAATTGAATCCTTACCATAATATAAATCTTAACTACCTTTAAAAACTTTAGCATGGGCAGTATCAACTTGTATAAGCCGGCACGAAAACCGTCTACTGGTGATTGGATGAATCCCTAATAGTTTAAGAAAGCAAGCAAAGGTCCAGAAAGAAGGATAATGTAACTAACTCGTTTTACCCAACAAACACAAGAACTAGATACCATAAGCAAGTACTTGACCACGACACATGATAATTAACATTTAGATGGAAAGACTCATAGAAGCATCAACATTTTCCAGCAAAACTTGGGTCAAAACACTTGAGAATGCGAAAGAGTTGCATGAACCACAAAAAGGCTTTTATGTACCAAAGCTTCGATCTCCTGCATCTCCAAGACCCGGGATAATCATCCTGAAATCACCATTTAAACAGACGTTTTATATGAGTTTTATAGAAAGAGATGATAATGCATTTGTTTAGTAACTTTACTAACCCTTGATCAGTAAGAGTTGGATCGATTATTCCAGCATATACATGAAGCCTGAGGAAAAAAATATAAAGAACATCAATCTCAAAACATAAAGATATTTCTGATCGAAACGTTGATGGTTTCTGGCAGCGGTGGCGCAGGAACAGCTAAAAGCAAATTTGGGTAACTGGTAACTTTAGTCATCCTCATTTAACTTATAAATACTGTGTCCTAAGTAAGATAATATATATACAAACCTATATTATAAAAAAGAATTCCTACTTTGTTTATTATTTGTAAAGCGATTTAGGAAGATATGAGCATATTCAACCCACTTGACCTTTTTCATTTTAATTCTAGTTAAAAAATTTATATGTTACCAGTTTAACCCATTGGAGATGGAATGCAACCCAAATCGACCCATTTTTAGGATAATGAGTTGAAACTGCCGCCTCTAGTTTTCAGGTTTTAGTAGATACGGTACCCAGGAAATTTTTCGCTCAGCTTTTGGAGGGCTGGAGGGCAAGCCACAGCAGATACCTAAATACATGTCAAACTCTACCGTTAAATGCAACGTAGGAAGTACATAAAAACTTGCAAATATCAAAATTTTCGAGACGAATTTGAGGTATCTTGTAAACCCAAGTAATGAACTGATACTAAATAGGTTTCAATGTTCAAGTTCAGAAAGTAGAAGATATTTTGAGAGTGTGAAAAAGCACATTTTAGAACAGAAGATGAAAGGTTTGTTCACTAACCACTTTGATATGATGGTTGTCTACTCCACGTTCCTTAATCAGGTCAATAGCTGCAACTATTGTGCCACCTAAATATTTTTTTCAAGTACAAAAGAATAGTATGAAAATGATAGTGGAAAATAAAGTGATGCAAAAGGGCAGCCATTGATATTTACAAAAGCAGACTTGCCTGTTGCTAGCATAGGATCTACAACAAATACTCGAGTTCCTTCAGAAAATCGGTCAGGCAACCTACATAAGAAACATCGAGAACCATCACAAGTGCTGCATAGACAAAACCTGAAATTCTCTTTAAAAAATGAGCAAATAATGCAATATCATAAAGCTTATGACAGCTCCGTGTTGCAGACTTCTAACTTCTTACTTGTTCAAATATATTGTTGGTTGAAGTGTCTCCTCGTCTCTGCTAACACCTTGATTTTTAAGAAATAACATAACAAGAAACACAGTGACAGTAAAACCGTCAAAAGAAAATATATAACATTAATAACCAACATTCTGATCAAGATTCTAGAAACAAAGAAATATGTTACGTCTCTTATGTGGTAGTTACCTAGGTGGTATGTCTTAGTTGCTGGTAAGATGGATGCTGCATGCTCTGCAAGAGCAAGACCAGCTCTTAGTATGGGAACAACCTGCAAACAAAGTTCTATTATTACTTAAAATATTCAATTAGCTACACTCTTTTATCTTGACTATAATTTAAGATTGGAACATATCGAACAATGGAAATGGGAATTTATGGTAATCTCCTAGACCAAATATACACACAACAAAAGACATGTTATAAAACGATAGTGAAAGGGCAATATTTACTAACCGCTACAGGTTCACGTGGATCAATAAATTCCACGGAAGCAACCCCGAGTGGGGACTGTATTTCCCCTGTAACTGTAGGCTGCAAGAATGACAAATTTACTTCTTTAAACGTTTATAATGTTCGCGGAATAGAGTCCTTAGCCAACAACCGAGCAAATAGACGAGTTTCACAGAGTTAAGTGGTAAGTATATATAATGGAATAGCGTACCAGCCAATTTCTGGATGCTTCATACATAAGCAGCCTTCCCAACTCAGCCATGGCACTCTCTACAATTAAAGTGACATATAAATCAAAATCCTCATAAACAAAAATATTACATATGATTCAATAAAAAGACGAAAGAATTCATTTAGGGGTAAATATCTCAAAAAGGTACCTGTACCAAATTTCACATTCCGGCTCAACTTCTCATTTATTTTTCAATTTGAGGTATCTAAGTTTTTTTTTACCACCAAAAAGAGATTTTTTTTTACCTTGTAAAGCATCACTAGACCAAATAAAAGAGAGCTTTTTGGCCAGTTATCGTGTTTTTCTGTTGTCTACCATCAACAATATACTTTTGTTTCTAACCTTTTGACACATCACAACATAAAATATATATAAAATAAAAAAAATCCCTTGTTAAACATTAAAAAACCTTTTAAATCCTCAATTTGATAGAAGGATCCCTTTCTTGATGGTATAATAAACTTAACTGCCTCAAATTGACATAAAAGAAAAAAAAATTAAGTACCTGAAATGTGAAATCTGATAAAGTTGGGTGCCTTTATATGTTGATTACCCTTAACTTAGCATACATGAACTATATAATATAAATATATATGATATGATGAACACTGAAATAAACTTAAAATCGACATGTATACATGTAGTAAATGAATCTTAATTCAGAACATATTCATTAAATTAAAATTATTCAACACGTTATTTGATTCTAATAAACAAATCAGAGATTCAATTAATTAAGTAAGATAACTGAAGCAGCAAACAAGATCATGTTTTTCCAATTGCATGGCACATTCCAGAAACAAAATTACCAAATCACAATTTATATAATCTCTTGACATCCCGAAAAATAACTAACAAGAAAATTGAATACAAAACACTACAACATGAAATCTGAAGCTAACAAAATCATGCTTTTCCAATCCAAATATCCAACTACATGATACATTGCATCAACAAACATGCAGAATCACAATCTGCACAGTTTCTTGACAACTTGCATTTTCAATTAAAAAAAAAATTACAAATGCACAAAAAGAAAAGCATAAATCTTTAATCTAGTACTAACTTTAATTTAAACTAAAGTTGCTACAAGATCATATGCATCCATAATCCAATTGCATGTCACATATTTTAAACAAAAATGCAGAATCTCACACAGAAAAAGAAATTCAAGAAATGCCACATTATCATGATGACTTACTAAAGATTGGACATGGTGTTTGCTCATTTCTAAGAACTGATACCCAATGTTTGATCAAAGGATGTGGAGGCACATAAACCTGCACAAGATTAAAACTGTTTACTTAATTTAAAGTAAAAGAATACTTAAATAAAAGCCCAATTGACTAAAATCAAGAAAATGAGAGGTTTTTTTTTTACAAAAAGTAATAATAAAATACCAGCATTCTGTTATCCAAAGGAGCTTTCTTTTCAGTAGTGGCTTGCAATGGCATGATGCTGGTGCGTTTTCGTTGATGCCGCCACTTATTAAAGCATGCAAACTGTAGAAAATTAGTAATTAATTAGGGTTTTTAGTAAACAATTAGGCAAATAAATAAAAGGGATAAAGTAATTAGGGAAAAATAGTGGTGGGGATAATGTGAAATAAAAAAAAGATTACATTTTTAGGGAAAGAAAGTGAGAAATTAAGGAGAAAAGGTGGTGCCGGCGATATAAACGAGAAATGGGTTTCAGCCGAGCAACCAAGGCTGTGGGGGAATAGAGATGATGATGATGATGAAATAGGTGAAGAAGCCATTATTAAAAGTGGTTGCCAACAAATTTGGTTTTTTTCCCCAGGGGATTGGATTGGGTGCTAGTCACTAACTCAGTCTCATGTAACATGTGTACTTTTTTCCCAAACAACCCGAAATTCAACACGAAACTGACTCGAATATAAGTAGGTTATGTTAAAGCCTTTTGACCCGCGAATCCATTAACTCAAAATCCACCAACTCGCTTATTTTTTTGTTAGATCTGGGTCATCAAATGATTTTTTGGATTGACCCGATAACCCGACTAAATTTTAGATGTACTTAAAAATGTGTATGTTTTATTTTAATTTAATTCATCAAAGTGTGTATCGATGTTTTAATACTCCCTCCGTCCCGAATTAATAGTCCAGTATTTCATTTTGGGTTGTCCCAAATTGATTGTCCACTACCAAATATAGAAAAGAAATTTGATTCCATTTACTATATTGTCCCCACTTAAAAAATTATATTACAAAAGTGAAAGAAAGTTCAAATTAATTAGTTAGGGGTAAGAATGTCATTGTGCAAAAAGTAAGTAGTAATTATTGTGTTTTTCTTAAACTGCGTGTTTTTTGTCTGGGGACAATTAAATTGGGACGGAGGGAATATTAATTTTGTATGAAAATACTAGGTAATATGATCTTTTCTTCAAATTGACCTTTTAGTTAAAATGCCCCAAGAATATGTTAGACTTAACTAGATAAATGGTTTAATTGGGTCAGGAACTGGTTAGCAGGTTTTGAGTTAGGTTGAAATACTAACTCGACAGGCCGGGTTTGGATCAACTAGTTTTGACCCGTCAATTCGATAACCCGAACTTCGATCCAACCCGAATTATCACCCCTACATAAGGTCCATGAAAATTATTATTTTTTTCATCTTCGGTTGTACTATATAATTGTTGGTAAAAGATATTTTGATTTATAAAAGATGACGATATATCTGAATAAATCATATGTTTAAAGACGTGACTACATCTTGGTTTGTGAACATTTTACGATTATTAAAAAAGATAACTGATCATCTCACGACACCTATTAATTGGTCACATAGTGAATATGAGGGAGGTAAATCGTGTGTGACATACATTAATAAAGTCCAATTTATATGTCTATATAATATATAACATAATTATTATTTTTTATAATAAATATTTGATAAATAAATAATGTTATTTGGCCTATGTGTCACATTCCATGAATGATATGTGGACGTTAATATATAAAAATGTAATTAAGGCATCTTCAAGGTATGCACTAAACATTATACTAAATTTGATGTAATAAAGGATTCTTTCCAGAATATGCTTGCATCAAATGTGTTTCATCTCCGACGTATTCACTAAATTTCTGCACTAAAATGACTTTCAACATTTACACATTGTCCCATAAACTACTTTTACATTACACTTTACTTCAATTCATTATATTTATGATCAATTAACCTTCCAAACTATTAACTTAAATGATAATTTTATTTATTTACTTTCGTAAAGTTTCAATTACACAAGTTCTTTGCATAAATCAATGTTTAATTATCATAACTCTTTTGAAAATTATATTTTATTGTTTCACTGAGCATATTATCTGATCTAAAGTATAAGGTATGTAAAATAATAATACAAATAAGTAAGTTTTTTCAAGTTTTGTACTTGAATAATAATAATATTTCAAACATATGGGCTAAAATAAAAGATTTTATATTGGAAAATGCTAATGACAGCCTTTAGGGTTGTCAATAAGACACATATAATGCATTTGTTAAAATCAAAGTTTCCTTATTTATCCGAATTTATAATTAATACACCTATGATTTGCATTAAATTCAATGAAAGTTTCCTTTTATTGGTGATGTATTAATTGAAATATTTGATTATTAAGGAAACTTTAAATTTAATAAATGCATTATATCTGTGTTATTGACAGCCCTAAGGGCTGTCATTAGCATTTCCCTTTTATATTTGGTGCAAATTTTAATGTTGCACCAAAATTAGTGCAAAATCATAAGAAATTTAGTGTACAATTTTCACCAAATTTGATAAGTTGGTTGAAAATGAATTTTTACACCAAATTTGATGTTATAGTACACACATTGAAGATGGCCTTAGAATCACTAATACGTGGTTAACCCTAAAATTACAACATGCAAGGATTAAACTTGAATCTTATTAGAGAATTTTAGACTTCTAATACACATAATCTTGAAAATCGTTTATTAGTTGATTTAATCTTACGTATTTATTTAACCCAATGATTAGTTGTTTATGATAAATTTGTAGAGTGGGGTTCAAATAAGTACAGCAACATTGGGTGACAATGAAGAAATCAATAAGAATGTGTCACGTGTCACAAAACACACTTTCCCCCACGTGTTTAAGAAATAAATATCTCACAAACGGTAAGTCGAATAATCACAAAACTTGCACCATAAAAATCATCGTTTTTTTACTTCGATTAGAGATCTCACAAGGTATACTTTCGACAAATTTTTTTCTTTATTTTTTTCTGGGTTTGGAAACAACTAACACATATGATACCAACAAGTAAAAAATGTGTTACCATCAAAAAATACATGTGTTACCAGTGAGTAACACATGTGATACCAACATATTAAATTTATAAAACCAAAAAAAAAATCGTCGAAGTATATCTTGTGAGATGTTTGATCGAAGAGAAAAAAATACTGGTTTTATAGTGAAATTTTTATAATTTTTCAATGAGCCATTCTTGAAATATTTAATTTTTAAAAACGTGATGGAAAGTGAGTTTTATGACACATGGTATATTTTTATTAGTTCTTCAATTCTCACCAATGTTAGTGTACTTATTTGGACCTTACTCTAAATTTGTATTAAAATGTTGTAATGTAAAGTTTGTGCAAGTTTATTCCTTAAAAATTAGAAAATTGAAACTATTAAATATGAAAGATTATAGTCGAAAAGCTACTATAAAATTGATTAAGATAGGTTTTGGTTTTGTTCCATATATTTACATGGTTCCTAAACATACGTACTCGTGAAGTTACAACTTCAGGGTACTTTCTGTAAATATTGTAAACTTGTTAAAGCTACTCGACAGCTGATTTCGTAAGGCCCAATCAAACCCAATGGGAATAGAGAGCCCAACACAAAAGCCTTGATAGACTAAACAGCTGACAAAATGAAAGAGCCCAATAAGAAACCTGTACAAAATTGAATGGTGATTTATATGTTTCACATGACGCATATCACCCAATATTTGTTATACCAAGGGTAATTCGGAAGGTATCTTAAACGCCGATTTGAACTCCTGACTTATAAGTTACATATGTGAACTCTAGGCATTATGCCCAATTGGTAATATTTATAATACTACCTCGCAACATAACTAAATCATAATTGGTGATTCAAAATAAAAAAAATTTCTTGATATATATTGACTTTCCGGAAAAAAATATAGGAGACCAAAACTAGACAACAAGACTAGAGGTTTGTTTAGTAACATAGCTTATTGCAGCTTACAGAAGCTTAAACTTGTTTTTCTCATAAGTTCAAGTTAATAGTATTGTTTGCGTGACAAAAAATTTAGAGGTTTTATGAAAAATTAGCTCTAATAAACAAAACTAGTTGAACTAGATTTTAATATAAGCTCATAGCTTATGAAATGTTAATTTACATAAATATCCTTTATATAATTATCTATCACCTAATTTGTTGTCTTTTTTAATAAATTTACACTATAAACTTCCAACTCTAGCTATTTTGCTACAATTATAAAAAGTAATACGCTCCAGCTTTCAACTTAAAAAAATAAGCTAGAGCTACTAGCTAACTTCGCCAAACATACCCTAGACCTGCAAGAAAACGAAATGTTTAAGACTACAAGTTTAGTGGACTTACTTCATTGTAAAATGAGGTAAATGTTAGTATCGTATCAAGAAAATAGTGACGTTTTGTAATCTCGAAAGAAATAGGAACAATGAAAATTGATTTTTCTAACTCTTCGACGATATTATGTAAAAGTATACATGTCAAGTTATGGTTTTAGACTTGTGAGTTAGAGTGATAGGTAACGTTTTACTTATAATATAGTCAGTGTTGTCTTTGAGTTTTTGTAAGTCCTAAATAAAAACACAATAATTGCTAAAATGTGACCCTAATATCGCTAAATTATTAGTAGTATCTAAATTAACTCAATATTTTTACACAATTAACTTTGTCACAATCATACATATTTTTTTGTTATTTCTTACTTAACTACGAAGTTATTCAAATTAATTGATGAGAAGATTTTGTACTTTGATCAGATTGCTTCCTCTCATAATTAGAATAATTCGGTGCCAAAAAAGGTTAATGTTTGTATTTGGAGGATGGGGTTGGATCGTTTGCCTACTTTAGCTAATTTGTTAGCTCTTGGTGTTAATATCTCGTCTGTTCAATGTGTTCTCTGAGATAGAGATTTGGAGGCGGCTGAGCATGTTTTGGTTCATTGTCCCACATTGCGTAGTTTGTGGATCAAATGTTTCAGCTAGTGGGGTATTTCTATGCCATCTTTATTGTCTCTAAAGGAGGTAATAGCATATAATTGGTTCGGGTCGATCAAGAAAGGAAAAGGAAAAATCTTTCAAGGTGTTTGCTTCTCGCTGTTGTGGTTAATTTGGCGACAGAGAAATGATATTTTGTACGCTTCTGATGAGAAACTGATTTTGCGAGAAAGAGATTTGTTTCCAACACTTCGAGCTCCCTCCCTTCTTAGGATTTCAAAACGTTCAACTGCAAGTACTTGCAGATGGTCGCAATGGATTGTTGATCTAGGATGCGTTTTGGTGTGCTTGTTTCTTAGTTGCTCGATAGAGCTTGTTTGTCTCCTACTTGGAATGTTTTGGTTGTATCCCTTGTTTCCCTCCTCTATGTCGTGTGGGGATTTGTAATGATAAGCTTGATTTTGAAAAAAAAAAATTAAAAAATTGAGGCCCTATTAGTCATAAACTTTGTATGGTTTGGCTACCTCGACCAAATAGTCAAAGCCCGCTTTGATTTTCTTTCGAACGATGAAATGATTTTATTTTAGGGTTAATTGCATTTTTCATCCTCGAACTTGACCAATTTCACCAATTTTGTCCCTGATCTTTTTTTTCGCACCTCCCATCCATGAATTTGTCAAATTTTGAAATTTTTGTCCATTTAACAAACGTGGGTTAATTTGATCGTTAAGTGACATCACGTGCAACACATGTGAGGGTGTTTTGGTCTTTTCCATTTTCCATGTCCTTTACACTTCATATACCCGTGTCTATCTCTCATTAATACTTCACTCCCTCACAAACAACAGCCCTAATTTTCTCTCATTCTAATTTCTTCCTGCTGTCAACAAGCTTCAACAATCATCTGCAAACCTGAGAATTAAAAAATGGTCGTCTTATGTGCGTGTAGAAAACCTACAACGATTTAAACATCATGGAATTCGCGTAATTGAGGACATCGTTACTATGTCTGTTGCCAACAGGTAAGTAATATGAAACCCTAAAATTTGCATCAACTCAAAATTATAATTTTGTTGAAATTAAATGTGACAGGTATACAATTGTGGCTTCGTTCATTGGTTTGACCCGAGGGCCGTGGATATTATTCCCGGATTGCTAAGGGCACGAAATAATCTTGAAGAGATACTAAGAAGAACAAAAAATGAAAGATGTCGATGGAAGTTTTTTTTTTATTTGCAGTTGGTTGATGTTTGTACTTTATGTTTGTGTGGCTAGAACTTTTGGCTTTTAATTCTGAATGTTGTTGAAAAGCAAATATGAGCCAGTATATTGTTGTCAAGGTCAAATTGATATGCTTTTGTAATCTGGTTGCAAGTGCTATGCTATTATAAAATCTTCTTGAATCTAATGAATTATCAATTTATTTTGAATCAATTTATTTTGAAATGGTTGTAAATAAATAAAGCAAAAGGTATCAAAAAAGTACTAAAAATGTATGCCAAAAGTAGCATAAAAAGGGTACCAAATTAGCCAAAATAGACACACACAAAAACTGAGTTTTAGCTTCCTTCTTCTATCCAATTAATTATCAATTTCATTTGAATTGTATTCCACACTAGTAAAATGGTTGTATGCAAAAATCTGGGTACCAAAAAGTACCCAAAAAGTATGCTAAAAGTACTCCAAAAAGGTACCAAATTGGCCAAAATGGGTACACAAAAAAACTGCATTTTTCTTTCCTTATGGTCAACATTGCAATTTCGTTTTCAAGTGGTCAAAAGAACAAAAAAAGCTGCATTTTTTCAAGTATGTTCAAAACTTGCAAATTACCACCAACATATTACCAAATGAGTCAAAATGAGACAATTGAACATGCAGATTAAGGTAACCAACATACCATCATGACATTACCAAATCCATAAGTCATTACATGCCAAAGTTTAGACATCAAAGTTGCCCAAAAGTACAACCACTAAAAATATAAAATTACTGTTAAACACAGTTTAGACAATAAACTTGCCCAAATTACATTCACCCAAAAAAGAGACAATAAAACAACTTAATTTCCAGATTGCTTTCTCTTTTTTCCAGTTCTTCCTAGACCACTACCGGTAGCTTGACTTGTTCCAACACCTTGACTGCTATTGCCACCTTGACCACCGCCTGTAGCTTGACTTGTTGCAACACCTTGACTGCTATTACCACCTTGACCACCACCAGTAGCTTGACTTGTTGGAACACCTTGACTGCTATTACCACCTTGACCCTTACATATTTTTGAGTTATGCCCTCTGTTTTTACACTTACCACATCTAACACTTTTTCCATGCCTTGAAAGTTTACCATTTCTCACAATTGGGGTTTGTTCGGTGGGGCCTCTTTTCCTTTTCTTCCTAGGCCTACCAACCTGTGTATGATGTAATGGAGGCAATAGTGTAGTTGGACATCCACTCTTTGGCCACATGCTAATTCCATTTGTAGGTTCAACTTTGTAAGAGTACACTTCCTTCCAAGTCTCAAGCTTGTATGCAGGATGAACCCAATTTTCTGGAATGTCAATATCTATTCCATTTTTTTGCATATTCCACATACTAGCTACTGCATGACAACAAGGGATTCCTGTTAACTCCCATCTTCTACAAGCACAAACTTTAGCATTCATGTCCACCACGACCTGTGATCCCCAAGATCCCTTACACTGATATTTATGGGCACCATTCCAAAGCACAACATAGTCATTTGCTTTTTTCTTAATGTTTTCAAATATTGTTGTGGCAGTAGGAGTTAACAATCCATCACTTTTTTGTATCACCTTTTGCACAGTGACTATCCTTTTCATCAAATACTCCCTAATATATTCCAAGCAACTGATTATTGGCATATCCCTTCCATCTACTAACTTACTATTGAAAGATTCACAAATGTTGTTCAAAAGTATGTCACAATGTGCCCTTCCTGAATTTATCAAAAGCAATAAGTAATTCAATACTAAAAGCAATACAATCCTTATTACTAGAAGAAACTAATGTCAAATGATAAAAATAAGTGATACAATACTTACCGCTGAAGTGTGATCTGGCCCAATGATGAAGAGGTATTTCTGTCACACCCCGCCAAACGGTAATTACAATTACGTAGAGTGGTTTGCGGAAGCTTAGTGACGTGGCGGGGGTGCGAGCAGTAAACCAACCAACAGTTACATACATACTCAGAGCATATGATTATCGCAGAACGAAATAGATTAAGATGCCATTAGTTAAAGTTTTACAAAAGATTACCACTTGAAAAGTGGTAACAGTAATAGTAGTAGTTGAAATCAGTATTTCATAAAATACATAATATCAAAAGTAGATTTCATAGGTATGACTGCAGTAGTTGCAGTTATACAGAGGAAATCCATGTGTCCCAAAAGTAGTGGCATCCTAACAAGTCCAGGGTAGTCCGTCCTGATATGCATGCAGATCTTACTTACGCTGCTAATTCCCTGAAAAACATAGAGTAAAACGTCAACAAAATTGTTGAGTGAATTCACAAGTTTGTTCGTTATGTAGGAAACACAAGTTAAACATTTAAGAATAACATTTCCAATAAGTGTTGTTTATCAAGTAGGAAACACAAGTTATTAACAAATAACATTTCCCAAATCAGTTGTAGTTGTAATAGGAACACAGGTTATTTCAATCAAGAGATAACATTTCCTAATTCAGTCATTAGTAGGAAACACAGGTAAACCTAGGTAAAGATTAACATTTCCAAATCAGTGTACATAGGAAATCACTTCCTAAACCATAGTTTTGTGGGAATATTTAGACGGTGATCCCTTGAAAGGTGAGCTAAACCTGTCAAGTAAGGTAACCCGATCTAACCCTATAACCAAACCACAACCCTAATCTGTTGTTGTTTGCCATGCTGGACAATTAAGTATACGCTCCCAAATCCGTAGGAGGGTCGTCACGGCGATAGTACTATCCGTATACTCAGTGGCTAGAGTCACCTAGCTAATGGTTATAGTCTGTAGCCATAAGGTCTTTTATGCACTACATCGTTCAGCCTAGATCTGTACCAAGATTCGTTGTCTAAATTCCCAAAATAGTATGAAAACATTTCATAAGTCATAGTTCAAGTAGTTGTGTGAAATACCCTTTCACAAACAGTCACATATGAAATACCCTTTCATAAACAATCAAGTAAATATATACAGTATTTAAAGCAGTTGTCGCATGCAGTTATACATACGATTTCTATGTTTTCCACCCCGAGTTTTAAAAGCATTAAAACAGTGAAAAGGGGTTTGTGAACTCACTGTAGGTGCTCGGATGTGAATGCTAGCGAGATAAGATAGCGTAGCCCAAACGTAGTCAACCTATACACAATAATGTATTAACTATAAGTATTTTATTTACTTACGTTAATAATTTGTTTGTTTAAAGAAATTATTAATTTCTTAAGTTTGTGTATGTCGTTGATGATTGTTGTTTGAAAATAATTAATATTTTCCCAAGTTATGTTTGTTTGTCAAATCGTCCAAAATGTGTAAGCATATATACATATATACTTATATAGTTGCATATATATATATATATATTCTCGCATATATATATTATTGTTCGTACGCATTAAATAAGTCCAATGTCCGTAATCATAGTTTGTCGAATTGTTTGTACTAGATAATTTAAATCGTTCCAATAATATGTCCGTCTAGTTCTAAGTCTCGTTGTCGCACAATTTTGTACCATTTGTAGTAACATTAATAACTATAAGTTGTATTAACGTTTATTAGTTTGTACATGTATAAATCGCAAAAGTCAGTGGTCTGGATAAGTGAGGAATACGCCGTATTCTTATGAATACGCCGGATTCAAGTCAAACAAAGGGGAATACGCCGTATTCTGGTGAATACGTCGTATTCATTCGAAAACAGGGGAATACGCCGTATTCTGGTGAATACGCCGTATTCATTCGAGTTTAAAAGGATCCACCGGATTCACCGATGATCCGTCGGATCTAGTGTGTCTTTTACTCGTTCATCGTTTTAGCCGAAGGTTTGTGTGCGGGTCGTAGGTGGGAATACGCCGTATTTAACTGAATACGCCGTATTCGAAGTTTCAAAATTTGGGAATCCGCCGTATTCCCGTGAATACGCCGGATTCATCTGGGTTGTTCAAAATGTTCGAGTTTTAAATGGGGAATACGCCGTATTCTATGGAATACGCCGTATTCATCAATGTTTCAGCTGGGGAATCCGCCGTATTAAGATGAATACGCCGGATTCGCCTAGTTCTGCAAAATTGCTTATGATTAATAATGGGGAATACGTCGTATTCGAAAGGATACGCCGTATTCCGAGTGTTTACAGCATCTAGTTCGACTCTGTTACTTCAAAAACATACGAGCTTATATATGTAACCGATTTTTAACATGATCAAACACCTTAATACGTTCTATAAACACTTTGTAACATGTTTTTAACAAGTTCTATCAACAATCTTCAACAATTATCATAATTTTTAGAAATTATATAAATGAGATAAAAATGGAGAAATTTATCCTCACAATGATCTTGATGAAGATGATGATGATTCCTGATGTTGATGATGATGATTATGACGATCAATGACGATGAGAATGATTATGTGATCATTTTGTTTATGAGTTTGAAGGTTGTGAAGGTGATGATGTTAAGAGAATGAAGGGGATGAAATGGTGTTGTTGTCTTCCTGCTTCTGCTTGTTGTTTCCTCTTCTCCAGTACGCACAAACCAAACCAGAAGAAATAAAACCAGTGAAGTGTTGTGTGTGAGATTTTACAGATCAAAATTTTAGTTGAGTTGTATTATTGGTGTTAAAGATTTCAAACGGGAGTATGGAGGGTACTTCACTATGTCGCCAGATATTTTGAGGTGTGCTATATTGGTAGTTTTTAGCCCGTTAATTTCGTGTACTGGTATAATTATAGCAATATAAAATTTAACATTTTATATTTTTATTTTGTAGATGCTTTCCTGGTTCGTAATATGTTTTCAGAATAATGAGATTATCATTATTTTTGATAGTTGTACATTTTTGTACATTTTACTGCGCACGTCCAATTGAGCGCCAATTTTTAGTAAATTTAGGATTTCATATTTTGAAGAAATGTTCTAACTTCTTCCAAACGAACGAGAAAATTTGTATTTTTATGATTCGACGTCGTACGCGCGTTTTAGAATTGTTTCTGTTCGTTTTATAATACGTTTTATGTTAAACGTATATTTAAACCCTTTTGTCTATTCGTTATAGATATATAAGTACTCGTAATTAATAATTTCATTATTAATTATTTTTGTGTCACGAAACTTTTGTTCTTTATTTGTCGGCTTCGTTCCGATACGTTCGTACGTAATTTATAAATAACTACGTATAATGTAATACTTTTTGTATTATTGCTTTGGGCTCGCTAGACTCATATCACATCATAGGTTTAGTTTAACACAAATGCAGGGAATTAGCGTAAGAAATGCATGAAATTTAAGTATAATTATATACCTAATTTGGAGGAGTGTCACATTCTCCCCCCGTTAGTGAAATCTCGTCCCGAGATTTAAGTTGAGCCGTGAGTCTCGGTCACGCTCTCAAATAGGTTGGGGTATTTCTTTCGTATTTCATCCTCTCGTTCCCAGGTAAACTCTGGGCCATGTTTCGAGTTCCAACGAACTTTAACCAGTTTGATTCGTTTGTGTCGAAGTTTCTGCGTTTTAGAATCCATAACTTCAACAGGTTCCTCCACAAAGTTAAGTTTTGAGTCAATGAAGACTTCGTCAGGAGGAATGATAAGTGTTTCATCAGAAAGACACTTTTTGAGGTTGCTAACGTGGAAAGTATCGTGTATGCTACTAAGCTCTTGCGGTAGTTTGAGCTTGTAAGCGACAGGACCAATCCTAGCAAGGATTTCAAACGGTCCGATGTATCGTGGGTTCAGCTTTCCTCGTTTGCCAAATCGTGCTACTCCTTTCCAGGGAGATACTTTGAGTAGGACCTTGTCTCCTACTTGAAACTCAAGAGGTTTACGGCGGTTATCAGCGTAACTCTTTTGTCGATCTCGTGCCGCTTTCAGTCGGCTCAATACTTGAGTTATTTTGTCAGTGGTTTCCTGGACAAGTTCGGGTCCAGATAGTTGTCTGTCGTCCAACTCTGCCCAACAGAGTGGTGATCGGCACTTGCGTCCATATAACGCCTCAAATGGTGCCATCTGTATACTCGTGTGATAACTATTGTTGTAAGAGAATTCAGCTAAAGGTAGGTGAGTATCCCAGTTACCTCCAAAGTCTATCACACATGCTCGCAACAAGTCTTCGAGCGTCTGTATAGTTCGCTCACTTTGGCCGTCAGTCTGCGGGTGATAGGCAGTACTCATATCAAGTCGAGTACCCATTGCCTGTTGTAATGTTTGCCAAAAGCGAGAAGTGAATCGTGCATCTCTATCAGAGATGATGGATAGTGGCACACCATGCCGAGAAACAATCTCTTTAATATAGATTTTAGCTAGTTTCTCCATTCCATCCGTTTCCTTAATAGCGAGGAAGTGGGCTGATTTCGTCAATCGATCGACAATCACCCATATGGCATTTGCTCCCGATGCCGTTCTAGGTAACTTCGTAATGAAGTCCATTGTTATTTGCTCCCATTTCCATTTGGGCAACTCAGGCTGTTGCAAAAGCCCAGACGGCTTTTGGTATTCCACCTTTACCTTCGAGCAAGTTAAGCATTTGCTAACGTAGGTGGCAATGTCACGTTTCATTCCAGGCCACCAGTAGAAGCCCTTCAAGTCATGGTACATCTTGTCTACACCAGGATGTATTGAGTAATTGGACTTATGTGCCTCGTCCAAAATCAGCTTGCGGAACTCATCTACGCATGGTACCCAAATTCGGTTCATGAAGTACAACACCCCGTTGTCCTTTTTCTCGAGTTGTTTTTCCATTCCCTTCAAGGATTCATCCTTAAGACGTTCGGGAGTGAAAGCAAGTTCTTGTGCCTCGCGAATTTGAGTAATGAGATTCGAGTGGATCGTTAATTCCAAGGCTCGAACTCTTCGAGGTTTGATTCGTTCCTTACGACTCAGGGCATCTGCTACTACGTTAGCTTTACCCGGGTGATACTTTATTTCACAGTCGTAATCGTTAAGCAATTCGACCCAACGTCTTTGTCTCATGTTAAGTTCCTTCTGGTCGAATATATGTTGTAGGCTTTTATGATCGGTGAAGATCGTACACTTTGTACCGTATAGGTAGTGTCTCCAGATCTTTAGTGCAAAAACAACGGCTCCCAATTCCAGATCATGAGTCGTATAGTTTTTCTCATGCACTTTTAGTTGTCGTGATGCATAAGCAATGACCCTTTCGTTTTGCATCAGTACGCAACCCAATCCCTGATGCGAGGCATCACAGTAAACAACAAAGTTATCTACTCCTTCAGGTAGAGATAGTATGGGTGCGCTGCTCAGTTTCTGCTTCAGTAGTTGGAATGCATTCTCTTGCTTCTCATTCCACTCAAATTTCTTGTCTTTTTGAGTTAATGTGGTAAGTGGCTGGGCTATCTTTGAAAAGTTTGCGATGAATCGCCTGTAATAGCCAGCTAGACCAAGAAATTGTCGTACTTCAGTTGGGGTTTTCGGTGCTTCCCAGTTGTTGATTGCCTCAATTTTGGATGGGTCTACGTGAATTCCCTTGTCATTTATCACATGACCAAGGAATTGGACCTCTCGTATCCAAAATTCGCATTTAGAGAACTTTGCATAAAGCTTCTCTTTTTGTAGTAGTTCGAGAACAAGCTTCAGATGTTGCTCGTGATCCTCTTTCGATCGTGAGTATACTAAGATGTCGTCAATAAACACAATGACGAATTTATCCAAATAGGGTTTGCACACTCTGTTCATCAAATCCATGAATACTGCTGGTGCGTTGGTCAGCCCAAAAGGCATGACTAGAAACTCGTAGTGACCGTAACGAGTCCTAAACGCGGTTTTCGGTACATCCTCTTCTCGTACCTTAAGTTGATGGTAACCAGATCGTAGGTCAATCTTTGAATAATAACTCGACCCTTGCAATTGATCAAACAGATCGTCAATGCGTGGTAACGGGTATCTGTTCTTGATAGTTACCTTGTTCAGTTCTCGATAATCGATGCACATCCGCATAGATCCATCCTTTTTCTTAACAAACAAAACCGGAGCTCCCCAAGGGGAAAAGCTCGGTCGAATGAATCCCAAGTCTAGAAGTTCTTGTAGTTGCGTAGACAGCTCCTGCATTTCAGAGGGAGCTAGACGATAAGGTGCACGTGCGATAGGTGCGGCTCCTGGCACCAGGTCAATGTGAAACTCAACTTGTCGTGGGGGAGGCAATCCCGGCAACTCATCAGGGAATACTCCTGGATAGTCGCGTACAATGGGCACATCGTCTACACGTCGCTCCTCAGTTTTCTTTTCTACAATGTGTGCCAAAAATGCTTGGTACCCCTTTCGGAGATACTTACTGGCCTTCAAGCACGAAATCATTTTTGTGGTACTTTTTCGTTTCTCACCTTGAACCACAAGTGTTTCTCCTGTTGACAGTGGTAATCGTACCAGTTTATCATGACATATGATTTCAGCGCGGTTCTTAGATAACCAATCCATACCGACTACAACGTCAAAACTTCCCAACTTAACCGGTAGTAAGTCTATTTCGAAGAGATGACCTTCTAACTCCAAGGTACATCCCGGTACTATTTCTCCTGATTCGATTAACTCACCATCGGCTAATTCTATGGTATACTTGTTGTCTAACTTACGGGATTCAAGTTCTAATAGTGGTCTAAATTCAGTAGACACAAAACTTAAATCAGCACCCGAATCAATTAACACAGAGGCATAATGATTGTTTACAAGAAACGTACCAGTGACGGTGTTAGGGTCCTGGCGTGCCTCTTGTGCCCCGATCACGAATGCCCTTCCTTGAGCCGGTTGGTTGTTGATGTTGTTGGCTCGGTTATTGTTGTTACCGCGGTTGTTGTTGTTGAGCTTAGGGCATCGGTTACGGTAGTGTCCTTGCTCACCACATTCAAAACATCCCTGGTTTTGACGCTCAGTGTTTGCTCGTGGGGGAGGGTTAGTTTTGCAATCTCGGGTTCTATGTCCCCATGCCCTACAGTTTCCACAATACCCACACCCACCTTCGTGGTGTCGGTTACACTTACCACATTTGGGTTTGTTACCCAGGTATGGTTTCGATTCGGTGGTAGTGGCAACATATGCTTTCGCATTCCCAGAAGATTTCTTGTTCTGCTGACCCTGACGATCAGTACCACTACCGTTCCACTTTCGCTTTGCACCACCAGAACTACTAACATCAGTACTGATCGGTTCACTTTTTCCCGACACAGCTTTCTTAGTCAGATTTCCCATCCTGACTGCCTCCTCGGTCAAACTTTGTGCTAGAGTAACAGCACTCCTGAATGAGTCCGGTTTAGATGATGTTACCAGACTACGGATTTGCGGTACCAGACCGTATATGTAGCGCTCGATACGCTTATACTCAGGTGTCACCATGTGTGGCACTAGACGTGCAAGTTCCTGAAACTTAGTGGTGTACCCAGTAATATCAGCACCAATCATGGTGATGTTCCACAATTCTGTTTCTAATTTCTGCATCTCACTGCGAGGGAAGAATTCCTCCAACATCAGATTCTTAAATGTTCCCCATGACATTGAATAAGCAGCTGGTCGACCAAGTGATTGGATCTGACTGTTCCACCAAGTGAGCGCTTTGTCAGCCAAAGTGCAAGCAGCAAATCTGTAACACCCCCAAATTTTGTTTAGCGGAAGCGTTTAGTTTAAGTATGGGGTGTCACAATAATAAAGCATGCATATGTATCAGAGCTTATGATTACAACAGAACAATATATATTAAGATGCCAAAAGAGTTAATTACAAAGTTTACGATTTCTCGAATCGTATAAGTTAAAAGTAGTAAGTTTACAAAAGTAGATTTCTGAAATATGACTAAACCATTTCAGTTATACTAAAGAAATCCATATGTTTCCAAAAGTTGGCATCCTAAGCTTCAAGGGTCGCCTAATTCTCCATGTGTGTTGGCGATCTTACATGCGCAGCTAATTCCCTGAAAAACATAGTAAAAGTCAACAACTAGGTTGAGTGAATCCATAGGTTTTGTGTTGTGTATTGTTGTTTCAAGTTTTGTAGTCCCATTTGTTGGACCAAGTATGTTCATAAATAGTAATTGCCATAATAGTCGAGTAATGTTTAGTGGAACGTCATCCAAAGTATAAGTTTAGTGGGTTATTCGCCCAAAAGTTTCAGTTTATGTGGGATGTTGCCCAAAAATAGATGTATTGGGACGTTACCCAAATTACGGTTCATGTGGGATGTTGCCCAAAATAGTTGTGTTGGTACGTTACCCAAATCATATGTTTGAAAACATGTTACTGGTCGTTCTCCAGTAGTTTTAAAGTTTGAGTCGGTCGTTCTCCGACTAGATTACCAAATGTACCGGTCGTTCTCCGGTAAGATACCAAGTTAGCACCGGTCGTTCTCCGGCGAGATACAATATGAGTACCGGTCGTTCTCCGGTAAGATACACTGTTAGTACCGGTCGTTCTCCGGTAAGATACCATGTTAGTGTCGGTCGTTCTCCGACAAGTTACCAATATGTACCGGTCGTTCTCCGGTAAGATACCAAGTAAGTTTCAAGTAGTAATCTTAGTTTTTGTATGAAAGTATCGTTTCGTTCAGACAGTTGTAGTAGTTGACCGCAGTCATAAGTAGTTTGTATAAGTGTGCCAAAGGCAGTTATGTGACAGTTTGTATAGCAGTGTAACAGTTCAAGTACTCTAATAGTTCGAGTAAACAGTATGATAAATAATCATATAGTAAAAGCAGTTATGGCAATCAGTAAAGCAGTTGGCTATGTTTTCCACCCCTGTTCAAAGCAGTTAAAACAGTAAATGTAGGGGCTGTGAACTCACCTGTTGAGTTTAAGTAGTTGTGCGAGTGCTAGCAAACCTAAGCCCAAGTACAGTCCAAAATCTCCTATCGTCCTAAACGTATGAGATTTAATAAGTATTGTGGATGTCTAAGCTAATCATCCATGCTAGTGTTTGTATAACCAAGTTATATTCAAAGTGTTTGTTAAACGTTTACGTTTGTATTTTGTTGTTTGTGAAAATGTATACGACTCGTTGGTGATAGTTTGAAATTATAATTCCAATAAAATAGCGTGTTTGTAATGTTTGTAAAGTTCACATATAGCATTGTATGTAAGTATTCGTTATCGGTTAAGTTCGACACTTGGTGTAAAAAGAGTTTGCAAAATTTCTGTTTTCTGCGACACAGTATGCGACACTAATATGGTTATACGACACAATGGTTGTGTCGCATAAGGGTGCGACATAAGGGCTATGCGACACAAGGGTTGTGTCGCATAGGCGATCGATGCTAATTCAATAGCGACACTAGTGTTGTGTCGTATGAAGTTTACGACACAAGGATGCGACACATGATACGACGGTTTTATACGACACAACATGCGACACAATGGTTGTGTCGCATGGATGGTTTATGCGACACTATATGCGACACAGTCGTTGTGTCGCAAAGATGAACACCCAGACAGCAGCAGCGGCTGTCGTGATTTTCCGACCAAAAACCCGATTTTAACCCGTTTTCCGGCCATAAAACCTTGATTTCTTCCATTATATAGTTAAAACAAAGTTGTATGTTCAATATTACACCCATATAACACATAAAAACGAGTAAATCTAAGTTTTTAGAAAATTCTTACAATTGCGAATCGGGACCAAATGAGGAAGTAGATGATGATACGGCTTTTGTTAATGTTGTTCCTTAGCTCGAGAGGATTCCGAAAATGTAACTTTTGTGGTTGGATTTGTGAATCCGAAAATTTGGTGTGGATTTGGTTGAGAGAGTTTGTAGGTGTTTTTGGTGAGGTTGAAATGAAATGAAAGGAAAGATGGAGATGGAAGGTGGTGTTGTCCCACTTTTCATCTCCTGTGTTTTTGTCCCGTGTTTGTTTACCCGATCGTTAAATGTTACATTATTTTAACTAACATACTTTTAATTACAATGTTTCATTATATTTTTATTTAAGATCTTTTTATGAAGTTTAATAAATTAAATTTTAAGAATTTTTAGCTTTGTCTTATTGTTAAATTATACATTTTAACATTTTGCGTTATAAAATGATTTGTAAATATTTTTGACAAAATATTTATTCGTTAATACGTTATTTAATAATTTCGTTTTATTAAATAATTTTGTTCACCAACAGTCGTATGTTTTTGGTCGCGTCTGTTTTCAAATTGTTCAGTACGTAATCACAACTAATTACGTATACGTAATACTACGCGTATTATCTAGTTGGGCTATGCTAGACTTACCTCTAAAATGTGTTGTGAATTCACTCAAGTAGGGAATTAGCCTAATAATGCAAGTGATTAACGAAATTAATCGTGTTTAAATTTGCGAGGTGTTACAATACTTCACCATACAGTCAGGTGAACAGTCACTAATTTCCAATACTGATTCAGTTTTCTCTATCCAATGAATCATACCAATTGCACCCTCGGTGCCACGGAAGGAAATCGGCTTACAAGCCTGAAATGTTTTGTATGAACACCCTCGGCTAGCATTCACGATTGTCTCAGTATTAACAGGGGTAGATCCACTGTTGTTAACCACGGGTTCGCGATTACGGCTTGCCTCATATTCAGCAATACCTTCAGCTATTCTTCGTGCGATCATTTGTTCGGTGGTTTCAGTGGGTGGTGGTGGAGGCGTAGTCGTCTTTTGACTGTTTCTAGTAGCTCGTCGTTTGGGAGGCATGATTCAGCTCTGCGATGAATAAAATGCAGAGTGTTAATGTTGAGATATTGAATGTGAATAGATCAAAGATTCACATTTGATAGAAATGAATGACATGAAAAGATGAATGAATAGAGTTTTACAACAAGTGCCTTACAACTTTGAAACACCTACATGTATCTAGCATAATATAATTACGTTGGCCAGGCGTCATTATATAATGTCCAATACATATTTCTTTTCATTGTCGTTTAACACTGTAAATTTCAGAGGTTCTCAAGAATAATCGATCATCAAGCTGTAAAATGTTTCAGGGTTTACAAGAGTTGATATCAAAGTGTCGATAAAGTATAGGTTTAATCACAAGTCGACAGTTGTAAGAGGAAATAACATGGTTGATAATAAGCATAATGAATACGAGGCGTAAACCAAGCATACATTATATATTAAAGATCTTAACGCTGTTACATGAGTTTAGTACAAAATGAGATGGGATTTCTAATATACCCATCGATGGTTAGCGTTATACAAAAGATGATGGGTTTCCTATACATATACCCATTCTACTAACAAAGTTCCATCCAACATACAGCTAGTCCATAATTAATACATACATATATTTCCCCAAAAGTAATAGTCTAATATGGTGTAGGCACAACCGCCATACACAAACCTAACGGAACCATGGTAAATACATCCTAACCGCAACCATCACTGCTGCAGTCATCACACAAACACTAGCTACAATCTCTGACACTCTAGCACGCCTCTCTAAAGCTGCAACGCGTGCACGGGTGGATGCTAGACTCTGCCAGTCTGTCAGACGGTGAGTCTCCACAAAATCCATCCTCTGATGGAGCATAGCCATATCCATGTCAGTGCGGGAGGCATCACTCAGTAGCTCCATCAAATCTCTGCTCCTGCTAGATGATATCCTAAACATGGTGTGGACCACAGCCACAAGGGTAGGCACAGTGAGCTCCAGAGGCTCACCAGTGAGATATGCAGATGGTGGTGAGTGGGAGGACTCTCCAAACTCAAAGGTCGAGGGAATACCCTCTAGTGATCTCCACTCTCTCAATACTCGAGGCATCCAGTCTAGATGAGAAGGTCGGAGCCTCTTCTGTGGCGGCTCGACAACTGGAACCTCAGACTCAGTCACTGGCGCCTTATCGCGCGGCGCGAGTGATCCCCTGGGAAAGTCCCGAACACAGATCCTAGCTGTCATCCGATGTACAGGTACACGAGAAGTACTCGCAACAAGTGGTGTAGAGGTAGGTGTGACCACAGGTGCGGTCGGAGGTGGTACTAAGTAAGCATCACTAGTGTCATCAGACATAGTTCTCACATGAACTGATGACTCATCCCCTACTGTAATCGCGGGACCCTCAAAAGTAGCCTCGGTCGGCTCTTCATCAGAAGCGTAAACATGGTAATGTGATTGACTAGACATACTGTGACAAAAGAAATTGAGTGTGGCGTGTCAGTCGTATGTTAGTTGTACGCAAATTATGTATGCATGAATGCACAAATGTTCTAGCCAAGGCTATAGTCTAGGTCTCTAAGGTTCCATGTCACTTAAAGACTACTAGTTCGCTATAACCAATGGCTCTGATACCAAGTCTATCACACCCCGCCAAACGGTAATTACAATTACGTAGAGTGGTTTGCGGAAGCTTAGTGACGTGGCGGGGGTGCGAGCAGTAAACCAACCAACAGTTACATACATACTCAGAGCATATGATTATCGCAGAACGAAATAGATTAAGATGCCATTAGTTAAAGTTTTACAAAAGATTACCACTTGAAAAGTGGTAACAGTAATAGTAGTAGTTGAAATCAGTATTTCATAAAATACATAATATCAAAAGTAGATTTCATAGGTATGACTGCAGTAGTTGCAGTTATACAGAGGAAATCCATGTGTCCCAAAAGTAGTGGCATCCTAACAAGTCCAGGGTAGTCCGTCCTGATATGCATGCAGATCTTACTTACGCTGCTAATTCCCTGAAAAACATAGAGTAAAACGTCAACAAAATTGTTGAGTGAATTCACAAGTTTGTTCGTTATGTAGGAAACACAAGTTAAACATTTAAGAATAACATTTCCAATAAGTGTTGTTTATCAAGTAGGAAACACAAGTTATTAACAAATAACATTTCCCAAATCAGTTGTAGTTGTAATAGGAACACAGGTTATTTCAATCAAGAGATAACATTTCCTAATTCAGTCATTAGTAGGAAACACAGGTTAACCTAGGTAAAGATTAACATTTCCAAATCAGTGTACATAGGAAATCACTTCCTAAACCATAGTTTTGTGGGAATATTTAGACGGTGATCCCTTGAAATGTGAGCTAAACCTGTCAAGTAAGGTAACCCGATCTAACCCTATAACCAAACCACAACCCTAATCTGTTGTTGTTTGCCATGCTGGACAATTAAGTATACGCTCCCAAATCCGTAGGAGGGTCGTCACGGCGATAGTACTATCCGTATACTCAGTGGCTAGAGTCACCTAGCTAATGGTTATAGTCTGTAGCCATAAGGTCTTTTATGCACTACATCGTTCAGCCTAGATCTGTACCAAGATTCGTTGTCTAAATTCCCAAAATAGTATGAAAACATTTCATAAGTCATAGTTCAAGTAGTTGTGTGAAATACCCTTTCACAAACAGTCACATATGAAATACCCTTTCATAAACAATCAAGTAAATATATACAGTATTTAAAGCAGTTGTCGCATGCAGTTATACATACGATTTCTATGTTTTCCACCCCGAGTTTTAAAAGCATTAAAACAGTGAAAAGGGGTTTGTGAACTCACTGTAGGTGCTCGGATGTGAATGCTAGCGAGATAAGATAGCGTAGCCCAAACGTAGTCAACCTATACACAATAATGTATTAACTATAAGTATTTTATTTACTTACGTTAATAATTTATTTGTTTAAAGAAATTATTAATTTCTTAAGTTTGTGTATGTCGTTGATGATTGTTGTTTGAAAATAATTAATATTTTCCCAAGTTATGTTTGTTTGTCAAATCGTCCAAAATGTGTAAGCATATATACATATATACTTATATAGTTGCATATATATATATTCTCGCATATATATATTATTGTTCGTACGCATTAAATAAGTCCAATGTCCGTAATCATAGTTTGTCGAATTGTTTGTACTAGATAATTTAAATCGTTCCAATAATATGTCCGTCTAGTTCTAAGTCTCGTTGTCGCACAATTTTGTACCATTTGTAGTAACATTAATAACTATAAGTTGTATTAACGTTTATTAGTTTGTACATGTATAAATCGCAAAAGTCAGTGGTCTGGATAAGTGAGGAATACGCCGTATTCTTATGAATACGCCGGATTCAAGTCAAACAAAGGGGAATACGCCGTATTCTGGTGAATACGTCGTATTCATTCGAAAACAGGGGAATACGCCGTATTCTGGTGAATACGCCGTATTCATTCGAGTTTAAAAGGATCCACCGGATTCACCGATGATCCGTCGGATCTAGTGTGTCTTTTACTCGTTCATCGTTTTAGCCGAAGGTTTGTGTGCGGGTCGTAGGTGGGAATACGCCGTATTTAACTGAATACGCCGTATTCGAAGTTTCAAAATTTGGGAATCCGCCGTATTCCCGTGAATACGCCGGATTCATCTGGGTTGTTCAAAATGTTCGAGTTTTAAATGGGGAATACGCCGTATTCTATGGAATACGCCGTATTCATCAATGTTTCAGCTGGGGAATCCGCCGTATTAAGATGAATACGCCGGATTCGCCTAGTTCTGCAAAATTGCTTATGATTAATAATGGGGAATACGCCGTATTCGAAAGAATACGCCGTATTCCGAGTGTTTACAGCATCTAGTTCGACTCTGTTACTTCAAAAACATACGAGCTTATATATGTAACCGATTTTTAACATGATCAAACACCTTAATACGTTCTATAAACACTTTGTAACATGTTTTTAACAAGTTCTATCAACAATCTTCAACAATTATCATAATTTTTAGAAATTATATAAATGAGATAAAAATGGAGAAATTTATCCTCACAATGATCTTGATGAAGATGATGATGATTCCTGATGTTGATGATGATGATTATGACGATCAATGACGATGAGAATGATTATGTGATCATTTTGTTTATGAGTTTGAAGGTTGTGAAGGTGATGATGTTAAGAGAATGAAGGGGATGAAATGGTGTTGTTGTCTTCCTGCTTCTGCTTGTTGTTTCCTCTTCTCCAGTACGCACAAACCAAACCAGAAGAAATAAAACCAGTGAAGTGTTGTGTGTGAGATTTTACAGATCAAAATTTTAGGTGAGTTGTATTATTGGTGTTAAAGATTTCAAACGGGAGTATGGAGGGTACTTCACTATGTCGCCAGATATTTTGAGGTGTGCTATATTGGTAGTTTTTAGCCCGTTAATTTCGTGTACTGGTATAATTATAGCAATATAAAATTTAACATTTTATATTTTTATTTTGTAGATGCTTTCCTGGTTCGTAATATGTTTTCAGAATAATGAGATTATCATTATTTTTGATAGTTGTACATTTTTGTACATTTTACTGCGCACGTCCAATTGAGCGCCAATTTTCAGTAAATTTAGGATTTCATATTTTGAAGAAATGTTCTAACTTCTTCCAAACGAACGAGAAAATTTGTATTTTTATGATTCGACGTCGTACGCGCGTTTTAGAATTGTTTCTGTTCGTTTTATAATACGTTTTATGTTAAACGTATATTTAAACCCTTTTGTCTATTCGTTATAGATATATAAGTACTCGTAATTAATAATTTCATTATTAATTATTTTTGTGTCACGAAACTTTTGTTCTTTATTTGTCGGCTTCGTTCCGATACGTTCGTACGTAATTTATAAATAACTACGTATAATGTAATACTTTTTGTATTATTGCTTCGGGCTCGCTAGACTCATATCACATCATAGGTTTAGTTTAACACAAATGCAGGGAATTAGCGTAAGAAATGCATGAAATTTAAGTATAATTATATACCTAATTTGGAGGAGTGTCACAATTTCTCTCAACCAATCATGACATGCTGGATCATAGGCTCTTATCTTATCCATTGCAGCTTCAAAATGCCTTACAGTAGTTTTTGTTGCACACTCCCAAAGCAATTGTTTCAAATCAGGCCCTTTGAATTTTTTAATCATATTCTCATGAAGATGCCTTAAACAATACCTATGTTCAGCTGAAGGAAACACTCTTTCAATAGCTGGGATTAAACCCTATTAGATTTGAACAGTTAGTACAATAAATAAAATAAAAATGTGAAAAGAAAAAAAGTTATAATATAATAATGACCTTTTGTCTATCTGTTATGAATGTGAAGTTACTATTGCTTGTCAAGTCTAAATCATCTCCAATGCATTTTAGAAACCATGTCCATGAATTAGTATTTTCTGACTCAACAATTCCATATGCAACAGGATAAATACCATTGTTAGCATCAACCCCTACTGCTGTTAAAACCTGACCTGGAAAAGGTCCTTTCATAAATGCACCATCGAATCCCAACAATTCCCTTTTACCAGCTTTGAACCCCCTTTTTAGTACACCTAAACAAACATAAACCCTTTTAAAAATTCTTGTCTCAGAATGTGGATTTGGTTCAGGTTGAGTTACAATTCTGACAGTAGTTCCTGGTTTGATTCTTGTAGCTCTAGGAGATAATCTCTAAGCATAGCATACTGTTGAAAGTAATCTCCTCTCATCCTCTTGACTGCTTTCTCTTTTGCTTTGTAAATGGTGTTCTTCTTAATACTTAACTTCAACTGATTTGATATCAGATCTTGAAGGCCCTTAGCAGAAATCTCAGGAGTGGATTTAATTGTTTCACCTACTTGCTTTGTAAGAAAAGTTGAATTGCAACAATTTAATTCCCTTGTATGAAGACACTTATGTAGATTAATAAATGTTTTCACCGACCACAATTCCTCCCCTACACCTTTAGATACGTGCAATGTCCATGGGCAAGTGGGCTTGTAAGGAATCTTCTCACTTGAATTAACCTTTTTACCCTTTGCAATGTCATTTTCTCCTCCACTTTTGTCCTTGCTTGTTGACTCCTTTTTTTTCTTGTTGACTGTACTTTTGTCACTGCTTTTTGACTCATTTTTTTTCTTACTTGTTATCTTTTTCTTTGGTGGCTTTTCTAGAGGAGTATATCCTGGAGTTAACCCAGAACATCTAGCTGTAACCCTTTTATGATCATTCCTTATCACTTTAAGAAGTCTCCTTGTCTCTATTGCATGACATCTCACTAATTATGTCACCTCTTTTTTCTCCCTAAAGCTTTGACCAACATAGAAATTTGTATTAAAAACTTGATTGTCATTGCCATGTTGTTGTTGTTTTCTGAGTTTCCTTAATTTCTTCCTTCTTGACCTATCTGGGTTGTCTTCTCCATCACCACTATCAAACTCATCAAAATCAATTCCCATCACCTCATCATTCTCATGAATTTCACCCACTTGAGGTTCTACATAACCACTCCTACCAGGCACTTGTACCTTAAAACTGAAGTTTCTCATATCCACTTCCACATCATTAACCTTATTGTGTTGCTCTTCTACAAAGTCATAAGCCTTAGAATTTGCATTTGCATTACTTTCATAAACGTTTGAGTTAGTTACATTTTCATCGACCACATTTTCTGCAAACTCATTCTCATCCACCTCATTTTCATCAAACTCATGTTCATCCACCTCATTTTCATCTACCTCATGCTCTTGTTCCACATTGATTTCTATAAACCCCTCATCAAAGAATGGATCATCAAATGGATTTTCTAAATTCTCAATCACATTTACTTTTTCAGTCACACTCATATTATCATCTCCTAAATTCACAAGCTCTTCAACATTCACATTATCAACTAAGTCCTCTTCTAAATTCACAAACTGTTCTAGATTAATTTCTACAGGCTTTTGCATATTCACAACTTTCTTCTCCACGAGACCATCATCTAGTTGTTCATTAACCACCTTATTTTGTGTTTGTGATCCCATGTAACTAAAAATAGTGGTTATACCATGTTCAATGAATACCTCAATAATCCTACTTTTTCCAACACATGCTATCATATTCCTTACATCTTGATCATTTGCAAGTGCCATTAATCCATTATCTTCGTCTGATTCAGGTTTCAAAAAATGATAGTACATAACATTCCTTATATTATAGCCTATCTGGGTAAGCATCTTTTCTATTTCATAAACAGAAAAGTAATCAGTATCAACCGAATCAGCAAAAGTGATTGTTCCAGCCACATACTTTCTACCTGGATATTTGGAGAACGCACCACCATGATGTAACTTAATCGAGAAAAGTGTTGGGTTTTTCACTACAAAAACAAAATGCACTCCATCACATACATATAAATACCTAATAACTCAAAATTTGTAAGCTTTATCCAAAAAACAAAGATAAAAATGAGCAAAAAAAATATGATATACTACTGTTGTTCGTACCGTATGCGTCAGATAGTTTGTTCTTATCATGTTCCCCAGGTGCTTCAACTCGAAGGACCCAACGCGGTTTACTAGACATGTGAGCAACGTCGATTTACAATTTCATGAGCTTTCTGAAATTTTTGAAAGTGTAAGGGTTTTGTGGTTGGATCTGGATAAAAATGGAGGATTTTTGGAAATATTGGGGGGTTTTTTGAGGAAGTGAAATGACAGACAGAGAGAGAAACGGGATGCGAGGTGTAAAATGGAGGGAAAATTGAAAAGACCGAAATACCCTCACATGTGTTGCATGTGATGTCACTTAACGATCAAATTAACCCACTTTTGCAAAATGGACAAAAATTGCAAAAATTGACAAATTCATGGACGGGTTGTGCGAAAAAAAAGATCAGGGACAAAATCGGTGAAATTGGTCAAGTTCGAGGATGAAAAATGCAATTAACCCTTTATTTTATTTAGCATTATAACAAAATTATTCCCTTAAACCACGTGCCCTCAATATAATTCGCTTATAATTAAAACGATAATTATTAACACTCCTTGAACAGGATTTATTATCTTTCATTTGAGATAATATTTAATAATAAACTTAATTAATATATCGACATGTGTAAGCTTTGAAGGTCACCAAGAAATCAACAATTATTGTATGATGGGTTTTTTCCCGAAAAAGGAACCACTAATTTACTTTTTTACATTTGTGGGTATTAACAAATTTTTTCTCCTAAAAATGAACCACTAATTAAAAAACGAACAAAAATGATATCACTACCGGAAACAAAAAAATTGTACATGTCATTCGGTGGATTTGACTAAAATGCCATCACTTTTACTCTCTTGACAATACAACCTTATCTACGTGGCACAAATCCACCGGATGACATATACATTTTTTTTTGTTTTTGGTTTGTGATACGCTTTTTTGTTCGTTTTTAAATTAGTGGTTCATTTTTAAGAGAAAAAATTAATCGATACCAACAAACGTAAAAAAGTGAATTAGTGATTCTTTTTTCGAAAAGACCCTTGTGTGTTTTATGATTTTAGATAACATAAAACACACCAAGGTTTCAAAAAGTAACGTACGAAGCAATTAATCATTTAAGTTAAAACTCTAACAATGATTGGTTTTGTTTTAAATTGACAAGAGAAACAAGACAACTTGAATAAGCAACCATAATATAATTATGAGATGAAAACAACATATTAATAAGGCCCATGCTTTTCATACCATTTTTTAATTTTATATTAACTTTTCTGTACCTTTTCTGTACTTTATTCCATCATTTATTCTTACATTCTGTACTTATTCTGTACTTTTTCGTACCTTTCTGTATTTTTTTAATGTAAAAATGGTATGGTGAGTAATAAATAATGGTATGGATAGATATTCCCATTAACATTAACAATTAACAATTGATTACCAATATTTTATATTTTAAGTTGAATGCTGTAAAGTAAGACGCGGGGAAAAGAATAATTTGTTTGGTAATTATTGGCAACTTTAATAATAAAGTTTAACATAAGTAGAGTTAGTCACGATTTAATTATCAACTACTACTCCCTCCGTCCCAGTTAAAGTGTCCACATTGACTTTGCACACAGTTTTAAAATTTTTCACTAACTACACTATTCATCAATCAAATAACGTATCTACCAACTAAAGTCTCTTTCGATTGGTTGAAACATGGAAGTGGACACTTATTTGAGACAACCCAAAATAGTAATGTGAATACTTGTGGTGGGACGGGGGAGTAATATTCATAGATTCCCAATATTTTTAATTTTTTTTTTATTATAATTTATAAAATATTGTAATTATCAGGATCAGGCGCCGAATGTGCCACTTGTTTTTAACCTTTACCGACCAACAAACTCTACTTTGTTTAGTAGACTAGTACTATTTTACTAATACTGTTTTACATTTTTTTATGTGTGTTTGCATGTGACATACTATAAAAAAACAGAAAATTACAAGCAACACTTTGCTAGTTTGTAAGTTAACTGTACGTGATTTATACACATAAATATATACTCCCTCGATCCCAATTTTATAGTCTGATATTATTTTTATGGATGTTCAAAATTTATTGTACAGTTTCAAGAATAGATAAGAATAATGTTGTAAAATTCGTTTATACCCCTAATATATATATTTAAGACAAAAATATAGGTAAAAAGTAAAGGGTAAAACGGACATCTTGTTAAAAACTAAGTGAAATGATGATGTTTTCTTAAACTACGTATTTTTTGTATGTGGACAATCAATTTGGTACGGATAGAGTACATTATTTACTATTCGTGAATGTAAAGAATAACTCATATTCATGTATCAAACAATATAAAAGGAAAAATTAAACATATTTTCAAACATATGTTTTAAGATGAAGAGGACAGATTGGGTAGACGGTTTCAGCCCTTGATTTTTGTGATATTCGACTTAGATTCACTGCAGTATAAGTACACTATATCATAAACACATTATAACAACATTTTTAAGCTTAAAAAAATAACTCTATCATAACTCATTGCCCTCTAAACTGGACCATGTAACAATTCTCATTGATCAAATTGCCATTCAAATATACCAATTAAATGAAACGAAATTGGACTCGTGTTTAATTGTTATATATCACTTAACTTCACATCATCATACCCAAATTGTGGATTGTAATAGTTCTACACGTACAAAATACAAATGTACAATTTGAATCTAAAATGATGTCATGCGCATATTATATTCCAAAAAATCAACTATGTTCGTGTAATGTTAGGTGCAAATGACTAAATTACCCTCTTATGTTCAACCTCTTCTAGTTTATTTGAGTTTTTACTGTCTCAAGTTTATTTAAGTTTTTATTGTCTCTAATTTGTACATCAAGTCATAACTATACTCGATAACAATACGTTTTTTTAAGAGCAAAGCTTATACTTGTATTATTACTTTATTAGATTAAAAAACAAAAAAGAAACCAACAAAGGCTCCAAGATGGTGCATAAAGGAAGCTCAAAAACCTGAAGGAGCTAGCTACATGAAAAGAAAATAAATGTCACCTACAAAAATTAAAGGAAACGGAAAGAACGTGAGACCAACATTGAAATCTAAGGGTGTGTTTGGTAACAACGGGCTGGAGCTTCTGGCTGGAGCTGGGGCTGGAGTTGGAGTTGGAGTTGGAGCTGGGGCTTGGGCTTCTATTCAGAAGCCACTTCGAAAAGCTTCTCGTTTAAGGGCTTTTGGAGGTTTATTTTTTCAAGAAGCCCCATTTTTTTTATGTTGCCAAACAAGACTTATAGCTGGGGCTTATTAAAAATAGAAGCTCAAGCCCCTTAAAGCACTTCATCCAAACACACCCTAAATGTTATGCAACTCAAGTAGCATTTTAGTATGGGGTACCGATTTGATATCTATAGAAAAGAGAGAGATCTCTTGAATTGTTGGCCGGTAAGATGTTATCATGTCGAGCCTCGACCATATCATCAGGATGAACATGAAGAATTCGTTTTCGCCAATACCATATTGCCCTACAAATAACGAAACATACACATTTGAAACAACTTAACTGATCGGGTATATGCTATTAGCCGCAGCTAATGGCACCCGACGAACTAAAAGTGACACGAAGAAGGTCCGGAGAGGAGAATCTTGGACCAACGCGGTTTCCTAGGATTAGACATCTGGTAGAAGATGCTTAAGAATATCGAGGAGGCGCGTTAAGGTATTGTCACGTCAAATCATAATTAGAACATCATGTCCCCAAGTGGACGAAGGTACACACAACCGAAAGTAGCAAGTGTTAGCTTAAGTCTATAATTCATGCATCTACAATGCATATACACTAGACTGGGGGACATGATTGGGTATATACCAATATGCCGCAGCTTCGGGTGATGCCGAAGCTCCATCTAATATAAGTAGCAAGTGTTAGCTTAAGTCTATAATACATGCATCTACAATGCATATACACTAGACTGGGGGACATGATTGGGTATATACCAATATGCCGCAGCTTCGGGCCTGTCGAAGCTCCAGAAGCTCCGCCTAATATTAGTAGCTACATCCGAGAGAATCTTTGACTATAGGCATTCCCAATAATGAACAGTTGGCAATCCAATCAGTGTCGGGTGCGGAATATCGAGAGAACAAGGATTGACTCTATTGTCCAGCGTACCTCTAGGCGCACCTCTAGGCGCACCTTCAAAGACGCACCTTATTACCCAAAGCGAGTCCTGTAAAAGGACGCACCCTATTGTCCAACGGAACTCCAGGTACACCTTCAAGGATGCATCTTATTACCCAAAGTGAGCCCTATATATGGGACTCACCTCCTCACTCCTAAGGACCAGATCATATATATACTCTTTCTCTTACTATACACTATGACCTCTCTCTAGAATCTCTCTCTAGAGCATCATCGGAGGTTCTCTGCCTCGTGACGTACAAACCGTATCTACCTACAACGTAGATACGGGTACCAATTGGGAATCGCCAGCCGATAAGCTCTTAAGCTTCGGCCCGAGCACCTTCGTCCTAACCTATATCTGATGTTTGCAGCAAAGACCAAGCACGGGTGGACGAGACGCAGCTCTTGAGTATCGTCCAGAAGAAGGTTCTTAAGCTTCGTCCTGGGGCTGCTGGTTTTTGTATCAACATTTGGCGCCATCCGTGGGACTGGCATAACGAGGCCCGTCTCGCTCCTTTCCTTCAGACCCGACCGGAACCGATGGTGGTTTTCGAATAAAAGGTTCTGGATCGATCTCATCTTTATAAGCGTTATTATTGTGTTTACTTTTAACAAATCATCAAGAACGTACACACTAGTGTTAAAGCTCAGTTTCGGTCTGTTTTCTTCAAAAACCGAATAAACACACCCAAGTCTAAGACTTCATAACCGTTTTTTAGAAGATTCCTTACAAGGAAAAGATTTAAAATCGTATTTTATGAAAAACGGAGCAACTTTAACTCACTTTTGAGAAATGGGTAACATTTGTACTCACCTCCGTCCATCGGATATAATCTTTTTTATATATAATAGTGTGCCTATCTTGCATGAATGAATAAAAGAAAGAATAGTTAAGTGAAGAACGCACGTGACTAATTCTTTAAGTGCTAAACTAGTGTAAACGTGTAATGTTGTGAAAGGAGTCTTTTACTTTGCTTCATTATTTTTCGGAAAAGTACAAATAAACATGATTTTTCGGATAAAGTCTATCCCCTTTTCAGTTTTCATTATAATAGTCAATTTTTAATAGAAGTTAATTGCTAACCGTTGTATTCATACACATGATATGCATACACTTTACAATGCATAAGGTATAAATACATATCTTTATCATCCTAGAGCATTACTTTCAATATATACATAAATAAATACAATAACGTGAGGTTAAGGAGGGTACCCCTTCCATACCACCACCTTCGGCGCATCATCTCCGGATAGACACCGGCGGTTCATCACTTTTGATCTCGTTTAAGCTAGAGATGTTCCTTTCATGGAACCTACTGCGGTGCAGCATTTTGTCCGGAGCCAGTTTTAGCCGAAACTCACCATACGGAGCATAACATCCGGCCAACGCCACCGGAACTAACCTCAGCCGAAGCTGATGACTATCCGAAACTTCATCCTCCGGAACCACGCGTAAGCATCACTTCCGGATAGCCATACTCGACTAGCCATCCTTGGCTCACCAACTCCGATCCATAACCTTCGGAAGATCACTTCCGGCAGCTAAATATCCAGTAGACATCTCCGACACTCATACCCACTATCATCTGTGGAAACCTCCGTGCGTAACTCATTTCGGAGCTACATCTTTATTTGAGCTCGCTTTACATGAAGCTTCACTTAAACAGAGCTCACGTCCTCTCACGGTGTCCGGAGCTTACTTCATCCGGACCTTGTTATTCACGAAATATATCGATTCCAAAGCTCGTTATCGTCGAAGCTCATACATTCCGAAGTTCCTTGTCGTTGGAGCTCATCCCAATTGAAGCTTGTATGACCATTAATTATTTACCAACTTGTCCATTCCGGACCTTCAGGGTCGAAGCTTACCTTCTTGGTCGAAACTTACCTACGCGGTCGGAGCTTATTCTTAGTCGGAGCTTATTCTATGATAGCAGTTAGTTTTGAAACTCACACTTATCAGTAGTTAAATTATTCCAAAGCCCATATTTTCAAGGCTTGAGCACATTAGCCAGAGTCTATCCCAAACGATGTTAGGACTTGGCGTTGCTTGTTCGACCGAAGCTTATTGTCTAACATAAGTTTGTTTATCCGAAGCACATCTCCTTCGGAGATGCATCTTAACCGAGTCGCGTTTTAACTACAATGTGTTTTAACCAGAGCTGTGTTTGATCTGAGTAGTGCTTTCAAAGCCGGAGCTCGTCTCACCCATTGGTAGCTCATCGTTGACAACACAATTATGAACCTATCTCTTATATACTAACCGAAACTAGTGTTCGAGTACCAGGTTCTGAATCAATCTCATCTTTGAAAGCTTTATAGTTGTGTATACCTTCATCTTTAAAAACACACGCTCGTGTTAAAGCTCAGTTTTTCCTCAAAAACCGATAACACACTAAAGTGTATAAGACTTTACTATAAATTTTTGAGAAAATTCCTTACAAGGGAAAGATTATATATTGTTTTTTATGAAAAGCTAATCAATTATTACTCACATTAAAAACATAATCTTGGGTATAAACAAGGTATACGTTTATGAACTCAGATCTACTATATATCTCCATATTTTGTATACGTGGCCAACTGTCAGTCGGTATTTGGACCACAAATAAAACTATGTTCACTTCCCAAATTTTGAAAAGTAATAGTTTTGTAACCACCTAAGAACACTTATGGGCTAGATGAATCTACACTTCAGTCGCAGCTGCGGTTATACCGCCCAAATGCATCCTCCCTAAAGTCGCACCTTAAGTCACACATGTGGCTATGCCGTCCAAATAAATCTACACCTCCGTCGTACCTTTGACTATACTCCCCTGATGCATCTATCCTAAAGTCTCATATGTGGTTATACCGCCCAGATACATTTATGCTTCACTCGCACCTGCGGCAAAGAAGCTCAACCTCACTTCTTCGGGTCTCAAAGAATCACATGTCACTAGTTACCACAATAACTCAAATCGTTTTCTCTTTCACAAAGGTTTTCTTTTTCATAAACGAGTTCGGTTGGCCTACCGTTTAGCTGTAGCCGAGTCTTAACCAGCCGAAGCTCGTACAATGACAGATGTATCTTAAAGTTACGATTAACGCATAAGAAGCTCATATAAAATCGAAGCTTACTCTGAAGCTTGTCTTGGCCAGAGGCCGAAGCTATCACAAAGACCGTCCTTACCGGAACTCACTTCGAATTGCCGAAGTTGCACGAATGTCTGAAGCTGGACGCACCTTTATATCCGAAATTCATCCCTCTGGAGCTGAGGCTTAGGCAGCCAGCTCGCCGAAGCTCACTCCCCGCAGAAGGTCTTGCAAATGTTCATAAGTTAAACTTTCGTTGCCTAAAACTGTAATAAACCATTAGATGGAAGTTACTATCCTGAACACATAGTATGAAGCTCCCCACCTCGATCTTGCAATCCGAAGCTCGTCTTAATTGGAGCTCATTTTAAAGTTTATCACGTTTTTATCCGGATCTTAATCCTCACATTCAATCATAACTTAGTAGGATATCGTCTTATAAGAACCAATTCCGACATTTGATTCAATCGGAGCTTGTCTCACTATGATCAGAGCTAATTTCAACCTTATCCAAAGCTACCTTCCGGAGCATATGATTCAAAGTTTAGCTCATTCGAAGCTTATCGTTTAGCTCGGAGCTCCATCTCGATCAGATCTCGTTTCAATAGGAGACGCTTCTTTCCTATAGCTTATTTTGAACTCCATGTTACCATGAACTTACTCTGGAACAACATTTAAAACGGTGCCACATCTTAAACAAATCACGTTAACATAAGCTTCATCTTAACAGGAGTTGCACCTTATCGGGAGTTACGTTATTTGAAGCTCGTATTTTAGAAATTTGCTTACCTTAACTAGGGCTTATCCTTTTCGAGGCTTAGTCCGCAGCTCGTGTTGAACAGATCTAACTCTGAACGTCGTGCTCTTCCTAGATCAACCAACTTGTATTACAACCTTCGGTTTACAACTTTCTTTCCTGACTTACGGTCTCGAACCTTCCTGGTTCACTTTCCCGATGCTAATATTTTATGGACTTCTATCAAGGGACCTCCTGTAACATCCCAAATCGGGCCTAGAAGAAAAAGGTATTTTCTTTAAATTATTTATGCGATTTAAAATTTTTACCTGTGTTTGATTTTAAATTTAATAGGTAAATGAGCCTCAGGAAATATTGTGACTATTGAAATGTTAGCTGTTTTAGATAATTTTAGGTGACGGTAAAATAAAATAATTTTCGCGCATTTGAAATTTAGGTTCCAGACATTAGATTTAGGACGGGTATAATATTTCACTGTATTTGAGTTAGGTTGTAATGTTGGTCGACCTTTATTTCCTTCATTTCCTGATTTTTGGTTAGAAACCTCCAAGAACACACACACACTCATAAACAAATTGCAAATCTGAATGTCATCAAAAATTGGAGCTGTGAATTTGTTAAAGCCACTGAATTCATCTTCTTCTTCTTCTTTATGTTCATCTAGTTTTCTCCATTTCCATTGTAAGTATTTGTTTTGTGTTCTTAAACTCAATTGGTGAAATTAAGTAGAAAACTTATGCATGTATGATCAATGGTACTGGAATGGATTGTAGTTACTGAAATTAACATCATCATCTTCTTGTTCTTGACTTAAATGCAAATTTCTTAGGTTTCAAGTATAAAAGTGGGTTTTGGTTTAAATTAGATTGAAAGATTGATGCATGTTAGTAATTAGAATTTGGATGATGTTTGTTTGTTGTTAATACATATTATTACATGTTATGTGAGGTTATTTGCTGGTAAAAACCATACATTTCAATGGCATTTGGTAGAAAATTGGGTTTTGGTTCGAGCTGAAAAGTTGCAGGTCTGAACTTCTGCTTTAAAACGTGTGAACGCGATCCAGCTCCATCACCCGGATCGCGTTCCATAGTGAAATTTGGTTTTAGAACGATTTTGTTCATTCGAACGCGATCCAACCACAGTTACCCGGATCGCGTTAGTCAGTGTTTACTTGAGTCGGATTGGTTTTGTTCATAGGAACGCGATCCAGCACCTTAACCCGGATCGGGTTCGAAAGTGTAAAATGGTTACAGAAAGTTTTCTTCTTGGGAACGCGATCCCACCACCTTTAGCTGGATCGCGTTTGTCTTTGTAATTTTGAAGAATTTGATATTTTGTGAACTTATGTGAATCTAACACTTATATTGTTTAGTTATCGATATTTCTTGATTATCAATGTATGTAATTAAGTATAGTCATAATTAAATTTTGAGACAAGTTATTAACTTGTGTTTTTATTGTGTTTACAGAGACACCGAAGACTCAATAAAATAAGACTTTTGAGTTTGGAGACTGAAACTGACAAGTGAGTGGACTGATTCTCACAATTTAATCTTGGTGTTAACAGTTAGTTACATCAATTTTAAGTTGCTTGTAATGACTGATTTATCGTTGCGTTAATGATAGGATTATTGATTAAACTTGTCATTTGATGGATGGATTGATTTCTTGTGAATAATTCCATGATAGGTTGGAATGATAGAGGTCAATTTTGGGTTTAGTTGCTATAGGTTAATCTTTATGGGTCGGATGAACATTCGTTGTGATTTAATCCATATTGGTTAAAGATAGCAATAAACTATCGGTAAAAATCTCTGTATTGGCCCGCAGTTGATTATTAAGTGTTCTTGGAGTGCCACCGCGGACTGAGGGTATCTCAAGAACCACCGATCCTCTGTTTGATTGTTTGTTTAGATGATTGTTGTGAATTGATTGTTATACAAAGTTAGATTGTTAGATTTAGTTCATTCACTTAGCTTTGTGCTAATTCCCCACCTACTCTTGCAGGTTAACTTTTGGGATATGATTAGGCAATGGTGTTGTTTTGAAGAAATGTTTGACAATGGGAACTCTGATCGTTTTGGATAAATCATGTTTTGTTAACATAACACCCAGTTATTGTATTAGCGTTGTAATTATACTTAATACTTATAAACTTGTAATGTTTTGGTATACATAATGTTATATCCATATTGGTATGAATGGGATTTACGCTTCCGAATAATTAAAAAAAAAAAATGTGTCTTAAATCATGGGGTGTTATAAGTTGGTATCAGAGCGTAAGTTTAGGTGAATTGAATATTTAAAGTGTTCAATCCTAAACTTAGTCATGTTGGTCAAACATTTCTTGTGGTGGGGATTAGTTATGATAGTTGATTTGGTTAGTTGCTAGTACTAACAATTAACGAATGTTGAGATGTGATGTGATGACAGGTATGGCGGATAATGAGCCACCTTCCCATACTCTCAATGATACTACACGGACAGATGCTCCACCAGAGAACCAGGGTCATAATGGTACATCTAATTTAGCCAGTGGAGAAACTGAAACTGATCAGGAGTATATTATGAGATTGGAGAATAGAGTGTTGGAACTTCAGAGAGAACGAGCTGGATCTTCTCAACATCCAGTTTCTACTCGTCCCCACATTGTGACTAATGTACCACCTATTGTATCTTCTACACGGATTCCGGTATCTAATCCTTTTATTTCACAACAGCAGCAACAGGGTTATACTTATCAGGCCTCGGGTCCTTTTCCTTCGTCTGGTTATACTAATTATCAAATACATATTCCACCTTTTCAACAGTTGAAGAAAGGTTGTTCTCTTAAAACCTTTATGTCTTGCAATCCTTCAACTTATTCTGGAAGTACCGATCCTACGGTCACTCTTGACTGGCTTCGTGATGTAGAGAGAAAACTAAATGTATGTCATTGTGAGGAGGAGGATAAGGTACCTTATGCGGTTCAGTTGTTAAAGGGTCAAGCCATGTCATGGTGGGATTCGATAACCGCTCCATTAACTCCATAACAGTTGAATGCTATAAGATGGCCAGATTTTCATGCTGAAATTTGTAAGCAATTTTGCTCGGAGTATAATCTTTCACGGATTAGACAAGAGTTTCTTGACTTACAAAATACTGATCAAATGACGATTGATGAATTAATTAAGCAGTTTTCAGATAAATTGCGGTTTGTGCAACAGTGGGTTCCAACTGACCGGACCAAAATTGATCACTTTGTGAAAACATTACCTCCTGATTACCGTACCACAGTGAGACTAGCAGGTTCACTTCCTCAAGCTTATGATTTAGCTCGTTCGGTTGATGGGGATATTATGGCTAAAAGAGTGTTGAATAAAGAAATGTATTCACAGAAAAACAAAGGAGATTCTTCGAGTAAACAGAAAGGACAAGGTAGTCAACAAAACAGGAGATCGAATTCTGGTATTCCAACGGATAGTAACTATTGTAATAGATGTCGAGCTAGACATAATGGTCCTTGTACTCCCCAGACATCTAGATGTGTTAAATGTGGAATTTTTGGTCACGCTGCAAAGGATTGTACCTACCCAAATAGCGTGTGTTGGAATTGTCATAAAGAAGGGCATCGTGCAGGGGATTAGCCTGAGGCGAAGAGACAGAGTATGGGTACGGGTAAAGGTTCGCCATCATCTGGTCAAAAGAGGAAAAATCCACCAGTAGCTGCTAGCCGAGCTTTCCGAATGACAGTTGATGATGCTGTCACCACTGAAGATGTCATCACTGGTACATTTCTCATAAATTCTATACCAGCTCGTGTATTGTTTGATTCTGGTGCCAATTGTTCGTTTATATCTGTGAACTTTTGTGATAGACTGAAATTGATCCCCTCTTTGATTGTTAAACCTTTAGAAGTTGAAATTGCTGACGGTAAATTAGTTCCTGTTACCACATCGGTAGCTGGAGCTAGTATACTTATTGAGGGTCATAATTTCCTAGTCTCCTTTTTGTTAATGCCAATTCCTAGTTTTGATGTAGTTATTGGTATGGATTGGTTAAGTTTGAATAAGGCCAACATTGATTGTCATAAAAAGATTATAAGAATTCCGATTTCTGATGGGTCATACGTCATGGCTCGAGGAGAACGAGTAAAGGGTAGTCTACCATTGATTTCCTTGTTGAAAGCTAGGAAATCTCTATCTAAGGGATGTGATTCTTATTTGGCATATGTGATAGATAGCAAGTTAGAAAAGAAATCTTTGACCAATTTTCCGGTGGTTTCTTAATATCCGGAAGTTTTTCCGGATGAATTGCCTGGTTTACCCCCGGTAAGAGATGTAGAATTTCAGATTGATTTGATTCCTGGTTCGACTCCTGTAGCTAAGTCTCCTTATAGATTAGCTCCTTCTGAAATCCGTGAGATGATGTGTCAAATTCAGGAACTGTTAGATAAAGGGTTTATTCGGCCGAGTTCTTCCCCGTGGGGTGCTCCGGTATTGTTTGTTAAGAAAAAGGATGGTACTCTTCGAATGTGTATTGATTATAGAGAGCTCAATAAAAGAACAGTGAAAAACAAATATCCGTTGCCCATAATTGATGAATTATTTGATCAGTTACAGGGATCATCCTATTTTTCTAAGATCGATTTGAGATCCTGTTATCATCAGGTACGAGTTCGTGAGGAAGATGTTCCTAAGACTGTTTTTCGTACCCGGTATGGTCATTATGAGTTTTTAGTTATGCCTTTTGGATTGACTAATGCTCCTGCTATTTTTATGGACTTAATGAATCGTGTATGTCGACATTTTCTAGACAAGTTTGTGATTGTATTTATTGACGATATCTTGATTTATTCTAAGTCTGAGGCTGAACATGAACATCATTTAAGATTGATTCTTGAGATTTTGAAAAGAGAGCATCTTTTTGCTAAATTTTCCATATGAGAATTTTGGCTCCGAGAGGTACAGTTTCTCGGGCATATTATTTGTAAGGATGGTGTCAAAGTAGATCCTACCAAGGTGGACGCTGTTATGAATTGGAATGCTCCTAAATCACCTTCTGAGATTAAAAGTTTCCTTGGATTAGCGGGTTATTATCGAAAATTTATCAAGGATTTCTCCAAAATTGCTGGCCCGTTAACCAAGCTAACTAGAAAGGATATTAAATTTCAGTGGGGTGATCAACAAGAAACATCTTTTCAGACTCTTAAACAGTTGTTATGTCAGGCGCCAGTGTTAGCACTACCTGATGGTTCCGAGGGTTTTGTGGTTTATTGTGATGCTTCTCATGCTGGTTTGGGTGCTGTCTTAATGCAACATGATCGTGTTATTGCTTACGCTTCTCGACAGCTTAAAACTCATGAAAGAAATTACCCCACACACGATTTAGAGCTTGCAGCTGTGGTATTTGCGTTGAAAATCTGGAGACACTATTTGTACGGAACTAAATGTGTCGTATGCACGGATCATAAAAGCCTCCAGTACATGTTTTCTCAGAAAGAACTCAATATGAGACAGCGCCGATGGTTGGAGTTGATTAATGATTATGACTGTGAAATCCGATATCATCCGGGTAAAGCTAATGTGGTTGCCGATGCTTTAAGCCGAAATGTACCTTCCGATCGAATTTATTTTATGCGTTTGGAAATATCTTCTGATTTGATTTCTCAGTTGAAAGCTGCGCAGTTAGAGGCATTGTTGGATCAAAATTTAAAATCTGAGATTTTGTTGAAACGGAAAGATTTATTGATTGATGATTCTCGAGGATTGAAAACTTTCCAGTCACGGGTTTGGGTTCCATTGATTGGGGGACTTCGGAATTTGATATTGTCAGAGGCACACAAATCGAGGTTATCTGTTCATCCAGGGAGTACGAAAATGTACAATGATTTAAAACCGTTGTATTGGTGGCCAACTATGAAAACCGATGTTGCTCGAATGGTGGAGACTTGTCATATATGTTCCCAGGTTAAAGCAGAACATCAGAAGCCCTATGGTTCATTGAAACAGTTAGATATGCCGGAATGGAAATGGGAGCACATTACTATGGATTTCGTTACCAAATTTCCCCGCACTCAGAAAGGTAATGATATGATATGGGTGATAGTTGATAGATTAACCAAGAGTGCACATTTTCTAGCCACCAGTGAGACGGCATCATTGACTCGACTTGCTCAATTGTACATTCATGAGATTGTTGTTAGACATGGTATTCCTTTATCCATTGTTTCCGATAGAGATTCTAGGTTTGTTTCTGGTTTTTGGCAGAGTTTGCAACGTGAATTAGGTACCAGAGTTAATCTTAGCACAGCGTATCATCCTCAGACAGACGGACAGTTAGAGCGTACTATTCAGACACTTGAGGATATGTTGAGAGCTTGTGTACTTGAGTATGGCGGTTCTTGGGATTCACACTTACCATTGATAGAGTTTGCTTATAATAATTCTTATCATTCTAGCATTGGTATGCCGCCGTATGAGATGTTGTATGGGCGCCGTTGTCGAACACCTACATGTTGGTTAGAAGCGGGAGAAAAACAGTTTGCGGGTCCCGATTATAGTTCAAATTGACAAAGTTAAGATTGCTCGTGAGAAACTGAGAGCGGCTCGTGATAGACAGAAACAGTATGCGAACCCACGTAGACGACCTGTTGTTTTTGTTGAAGGTGAACTTGTGTATTTAAAGGTTTCTCCGTGGAAGGGTGTTATTAGATTTGGTAAACGGGGTAAGTTAGCTCCCCGATATATTGGCCCATTTAGAATCCGTAAGGTGATTAATGAACAATCGGTTTCTTTAGATCTTCCGCCCGAATTGGCCGGTATTCATGATACTTTTAATGTTTGCTATTTAAGAAAATGCAATGTGGAGGATCAATCCCAAATCCTTCCCTTGCAAGATTTTCGTGTTGACTCAAGTAAGAAATTGGTTGAGGAACCTGTCGAGCTTTTAGATAGAAAAGTGACCAAATTACGTAGAAAAGAGATTCCTATGGTTTTGGTTAAGTGGAAACATAGTTTGGGTGCGGATCTCACTTGGGAACCGGAGGAGAGTATGCAGGTTAGATACCCTAGTTTATTTGTGTCTAGTTAGATTTCGGGACGAAATCTTTCTAAGGAGGGGTGATTTGTAACATCCCCAAATCGGGCCTAGAAGAAAAAGGTATTTTCTTTAAATTATTTATGCGATTTAAAATTTTTACCTGTGTTTGATTTTAAATTTAATAGGTAAATGAGCCTCAGGAAATATTGTGACTATTGAAATGTTAGCTGTTTTAGATAATTTTAGGTGACGGTAAAATAAAATAATTTTCGCGCATTTGAAATTTAGGTTCCAGACATTAGATTTAGGACGGGTATAATATTTCACTGTATTTGAGTTAGGTTTTAATGTTGGTCGACCTTTATTTCCTTCATTTCCTGATTTTTGGTTAGAAACCTCCAAGAACACACACACACTCATAAACAAATTGCAAATCTGAATGTGATCAAAAATTGGAGCTGTGAATTTGTTAAAGCCACTTAATTCATCTTCTTCTTCTTCTTTATGTTCATCTAGTTTTCTCCATTTCCATTGTAAGTATTTATTTTGTGTTCTTAAACTCAATTGGTGAAATTAAGTAGAAAACTTATGCATGTATGATCAATGGTACTGGAATGGATTGTAGTTACTGAAATTAACATCATCATCTTCTTGTTCTTGACTTAAATGCAAATTTCTTAGGTTTCAAGTATAAAAGTGGGTTTTGGTTTAAATTAGATTGAAAGATTGATGCATGTTAGTAATTAGAATTTGGATGATGTTTATTTGTTGTTAATACATATTATTACATGTTATGTGAGGTTATTTGCTGGTAAAAACCATACATTTCAATGGCATTTGGTAGAAAATTGGGTTTTGGTTCGAGCTGAAAAGTTGCAGGTCTGAACTTCTGCTTTAAAATGTGTGAACGCGATCCAGCTCCATCACCCGGATCGCGTTCCATAGTGAAATTTGGTTTTAGAACGATTTTGTTCATTCGAACGCGATCCAACCACAGTTACCCGGATCGCGTTAGTCAGTGTTTACTTGAGTCGGATTGGTTTTGTTCATAGGAACGCGATCCAGCACCTTAACCCGGATCGCGTTCGAAAGTGTAGAATGGTTACAGAAAGTTTTCTTCTTGGGAACGCGATCCCACCACCTTTAGCTGGATCGCGTTTGTCTTTGTAATTTTGAAGAATTTGATATTTTGTGAACTTATGTGAATCTAACACTTATATTGTTTAGTTATCGATATTTCTTGATTATCAATGTATGTAATTAAGTATAGTCATAATTAAATTTTGAGACAAGTTATTAACTTGTGTTTTTATTGTGTTTACAGAGACACCGAAGACTCAATAAAATAAGACTTTTGAGTTTGGAGACTGAAACTGACAAGTGAGTGGACTGATTCTCACAATTTAATCTTGGTGTTAACAGTTAGTTACATCAATTTTAAGTTGCTTGTAATGACTGATTTATCGTTGCGTTAATGATAGGATTATTGATTAAACTTGTGGTTTGATGGATGGATTGATTTCTTGTGAATAATTCCATGATAGGTTGGAATGATAGAGGTCAATTTTGGGTTTAGTTGCTATAGGTTAATCTTTATGGGTCGGATGAACATTCGTTGTGATTTAATCCATATTGGTTAAAGATAGCAATAAACTATCGGTAAAAATCTCTGTATTGGCCCGCAGTTAATTATTAAGTGTTCTTGGAGTGGCCACCGCGGACTGAGGGTATCTCAAGAACCACCGATCCTCTGTTTGATTGTTTGTTTAGATGATTGTTGTGAATTGATTGTTATACAAAGTTAGATTGTTAGATTTAGTTCATTCACTTAGCTTTGTGCTAATTCCCCACCTACTCTTGCAGGTTAACTTTTGGGATATGATTAAGCAATGGTGTTGTTTTGAAGAAATGTTTGACAATGGGAACTCTGATCGTTTTGGATAAATCATGTTTTGTTAACATAACACCCAGTTATTGTATTAGCGTTGTAATTATACTTAATACTTATAAACTTGTAATGTTTTGGTATACATAATGTTATATCCATATTGGTATGAATGGGATTTACGCTTCCGAATAATAAAAAAAAAAAAAAAATGTGTCTTAAATCATGGGGTGTTATACCTCCATCCGACATTTACCTCCGGATACTGACCTCCGGTGCTACTCAAATCACATCACATGTTCCTTATACTCATGTTCCATCTAGTAAGGATGGAACTCATGTTTCATCTATCGATTGGCAATAGGATGTAACTTATGTTTCATCCAACAACACAACAAAGAATGAAACCCATGTTTCATTTGGCGATGATCCAAAAGGATCGAACTCACGTCCCATGACTGATACTATGGAATCACTTATGTAATATAATCTAGCATCATATTTATTGAATGCATATCACGCTAGATTGGGGGACAACACTGGTATGATACCGCTTATGAGTAAACTGTTTGCGTTAAATAAATGTGACATACGCATACAAATACTACTCCATTAAACATCGTGGTTGAGCAACTTCTATACGCAGCTCTGTACACGCGATGTACACATGATCCTGCTTGGTTCCATTGGTTGAGCAACCCCTCGAATTAGCTCAATTCCACGGCATACACATATTCTATGGATTGAGCAACTGCTCTAACTAGCTCCATGTTTTAGGCAATGGCCTCGACACTCACGGGTTACATTTATCGCCCTAATTAGACCAAGCGTAGGCCAACGGACGATCTCCGATGGTCGGACGTATTACTACAAGCGTACTATAAGCACACGATCGACATATTCTCGTAAACACATGGTTCGGGTCACTTTACTAAAAAACGTAGCTTCGGTAGTGATGCTTACCGAAACATATACCCGCGTACATCTAACGCGGAGGGCACCAATCTCAGAAAGTGTTACATGTAAAACAAATATAAAACTTTCTTCTTGTATACGATATGGTACGATGCGTCGTTTGATATTTATTGATGAATATTTATCAAACACATTTTCACAAGAAGCTAGGTGTTGTTATTACTTTAACATCTTTCAAACTTATCTCGCTGATCACGGGATAATAAGCTGGCGAAGTCGAAAGTTCCTTCGTGCAGTAATATACCTATGGCATAAGCCTAAGTATCAATGGTTGAACACCCATTCAAAAGAATACGTTCTATACATACTTGTATATACATTCAAGATATCTAAACAAGTAAGTCATGCATGCAAAGGAACAAGCAAAAATGGCATAATAAAAAGAGAGAAAAAGTGAAAGCGCTGCATAACAAAGGTGCATCATGAGCACCTCAAAAAGTAGCAAATTGTTCATTGCGGATCCAAAAGAAAGGTGCAGCTCACACGCCGCACCATCAAAACACACATAAACAAACAGCGACAAACACCTTCACCTGACCTACGAGATGGAAGTGTGGAGGTCAAAAACATTCATCTATATATAGTCTAGCACACGTACGTTAAAACGAACGTACACTAGACTGGGGGACATGATCGGGTATATGCTATTAGCCGCAGCTAATGGCACCCGACGAACTAAAAGTGACATGAAGAAGGTCCGGAGAGGAGAATCTTGGACCAACGCGGTTTCCTAGGATTAGACATCTGGTAGAAGATGCTTAAGAATATCGAGGAGGCGCGTTTCACGTCAAATCATAATTAGAACATCATGTCCCCAAGTGGACGAAGGTACACACAACCGAAAGTAGCAAGTGTTAGCTTAAGTCTATAATTCATGCATCTACAATGCATATACACTAGACTGGGGGACATGATTGGGTATATACCAATATGCCGCAGCTTCGGGTGATGCCGAAGCTCCATCTAATATAAGTAGCAAGTGTTAGCTTAAGTCTATAATACATGCATCTACAATGCATATACACTAGACTGGGGGACATGATTGGGTATATACCAATATGCCGCAGCTTCGGGCCTGCCGAAGCTCCAGAAGCTCCGCCTAATATTAGTAGCTACGTCAGAGAGAATCTTTGACTATAGGCATTCCCAATAATGAACAGTTGGCAATCCAATCCGTGTCGGGTGCGGAATATCGAGAGAACAAGGATTGACTCTATTGTCCAGCGTACCTCTAGGCGCACCTCTAGGCGCACCTTCAAAGACGCACCTTATTACCCAAAGCGAGTCCTGTAAAAGGACGCACCCTATTGTCCAACGGAACTCCAGGTACACCTTCAAGGATGCATCTTATTACCCAAAGTGAGCCCTATATATGGGACTCACCTCCTCACTCCTAAGGACCATATCATATATATACTCTTTCTCTTACTATACACTATGACCTCTCTCTAGAATCTCTCTCTAGAGCATAATCGGAGGTTCTCGGTCTCGTGGCGTACAAACCGTATCTACCTACAACGTAGATACGGGTACCAATTGGGAATCGCCAGCCGATAAGCTCTTAAGCTTCGGCCCGAGCACCTTCGTCCTAACCTATATCTGATGTTTGCAGCAAAGACCAAGCACGGGTGGACGAGACGCAACTCTTGAGTATCGTCTAGAAGAAGGTTCTTAAGCTTCGTCCTGGGGCTGCTGGTTTTTGTATCAACATTAACAATAATCAATTTTAGCTCGAATGGTTTGTAGTGGAACCCTGCTGTCAAAATTTAAAAAAAATGGAATCTATTAATCTAATACGAGGGCCCCTTCCTTTTTTTTTCGTGCCCTCGATAGTAAACATAGATCATAGATCAATTGCTTCACAAAAACAAAACTACAGTAATAAATAAATTGAATAAAATCATTTACAAAATCTAACTTCAAAAATTACTAATGGTCTAATACTACTTACAAACTCTTTCTCCAAATTTTCAAAACCCATTTAACGGTGAAGGAAATACTCTCACATTTGCTTACATGGAGTAACAAATTAATATTACTACATCATAAATACACTGTATCATAAACGGTCTTAATTAACTCCAAATCTTCAAAAACCATTTACCGGTGAAGACATATTCCCACATTTTGATTATAAAAGATAAATAACCCACCTTTGCACGAGTTTTTAGGAAAAACAATGATACGTTCATCGTCAGTTTAGTAGAGTTTTAACTTGGATTTATTTGTATATTAATTGATCGTCTTACGAAGGTATAAATTATTTTAATCATATTTCTTATAAGTTAATAGCATAAAAACATAATTTAAACATTTAACTACTTGTCAAAACAGATATACATACTAGCTAGTATGCACAAATTTCTACTAAAAGTTATAATTAACTTGATCAAGTGTCTATTTTTACTTATTAAAAAGTTGCAATTTCTTGCTGCTATAATAATAATAATAATAATAATAATAATTATTATTATATTCTATATAAACTTCTTGTTACTTTTAAAATTAAACTTAAGTTATAATGGCGGTGTGAATAAATACATCGAATAAACCACAACAGACAAAAGGATGAATGCTTTTGCATCAAATCACGTGGGAAAATCTTTTATTAATCATTTGGCTTGAAAGAGATATTTTTAGAAAAGCATTGTGTTGGCATGAAAAATGTATTTATTTATCTAATAAAGTTCACTTAAAGAAATTGTTTACTCTAAGACCATTGCCTATGATATCGAAGACGGACCATCTTCGTTGAGCCCTTGCAATGACACCAATAGTTGGGTCCTTGCCTCCGTCTTTAATGGTGACAGCATCATTGACGAGACGAAACGTTTGCGATAGTTGTTGGGAAACCTTTTGTTTTTTATTTATGTGTTTTGAGTGTATAATAAATGTGAGTACCCAAAAAGTTCAGTCTTTCATGTCATTATAGGTAGTGTTCAGTATTTGTTTAATTTTTTTTAGAAAGTGATAGTGTGACGCTGAACTGACAGTTCATTCCTTTACTCCTTGCTGTTGTCGTAGTGAGTGGTTCGATCTAAAAATTAAAATTTATCTGTTTTGAAGCCCTATACACACCACACACGTTATGAATCTAATATTTTGATGAGGCCTTATACATGTTTGAGCATAAATCATTTTAAAAAACATTTTTATTGGATCTCTGTTTTTTTCCCTCTTGAAGAGCCGGTAAATATGAGTATTATGTTATGACCGTTATGAATCTATGTATCTTTTCAGAGCTTAAGTCACAAAACTCTTGTTTGTTGAGTTTTATTACAAAGAAGACTTCCACCCAAAATTATTTACAGGTTTATAAAGTATGAATTGTGGCAAAAGGTCGATAATTGATAACCCTAAGACCGTTTCATAATCGGCTGTAATTTCATAATGTAGGGACTCACTAGTTGTTGTTGCTATAGGATGTCCGGACTTGAACCTAAGACTTTGTGCTATTTGTAACACTGATACTCTCACCTATTAATAACTGCGGTACACGCTGTTAGATTATAGCGTAGAAGTTAACAACCGCTTCCATAAAAAAAAAATGTATAGTACGTTTATAAACCAAGTATATATGGGATTTATCATCGAATTTGACAACTAAAAAACATATTTTAATCATTTTATTTAAGATATATTCATCTTTAACATAGCCTAGCTACCACGTTTAATAATCATGTATTTATGAGTGCTTGATTACATATCAGCCTAATTTTATATCAAGACTTTTACTTAGCACGTTACAAATACATTTCTTTTCTTTCACTTTAGAAAGTGATATCTACGTGACGTATAATACTTCTACACAATTAAAATCATTCATCGTGTTAGGAACTCAAGTTTTCCAACAATTAATGTTTTTTTTTTCCTCAAATCACAAAAACGGCAGAAGAATATAATTAATGGAGGTATAATGGTATAGACTAAAAAAGGGGAATCACCTGTCTTATTGATTTAATGATTTGCAATAAGAATATAAGATTGAAAAAAAAATAAAAAACGATGTCGATCGTATAGAGAAAATAAATTGATGGTATGATGTCATATATATAAATTTGATTGATGCATGATTTATATTACTTGTTGATCTTGTTGATTTACTTATGAAAACGATATTGTATTAGATTAATTAATTTAATACATTTTTTTCCAGCGTTTTCAGCCTTTAACGTCGTTAATGGTTAATATATATTTCGAAGGGGGTGCAGGTCACACGCAACAAAAAGATTTACGTCTTTGAATCCTAATTCAAATACATCTGTCCTCACCATCCTCAGCCTATTTGGTAACATAATTAAATTGAATTTCACGTCATAAATGTTAATTAATCTATGAACATTTAAGTTTAATTTTAATGTGTTTACCACTTGAGCTATGTTAATTAATGTGTTTACCACTTGAGCTATGTTTACCACAAGTGGTACATCTACCATAAATGTTTAGACTCTACATGTGTGACATATATGTCAAGGGTTTGAATCCGTCCTCAACACATGTGGTTGTTTTGTGGACATGTGATTTGCCTGGCGTTGATGCTCTTTACGAGTAGAGCAAACACATACCGATTAAATATGGTATGGGTCATATGTACCCTCCAATTTACTCTTTCATTTTAATGTTTTCGTCACTAAATTAACTAAAAGATCAATTATTGAATGCATTTATCTTTAATGCAATACGTGATACGGAGTATCAATTTTCCGACTTAACCATTATTACGTTACACGGTCTTTAATGTAAATTTTCAACTTTAATTAATATATATATATAATCAATATTATAGTTGTGCTAAAAGAGCTATACAATTCTCAAACATTTTAGATGCGGTGGTTTTTTGAGTATTTTCCCTCAAGTAAAATAACAATGTACAAATTTATATAGTAGCTGTGAAAATAATTAAATTTAGTTGAAAATATTAAGGGTGTGTTTGAGTGACAAATTTATAAAAAGTGAGAACTTATTACTTATTTATTTTCCTCAAACTTAAGCTAAAAACTTTTATTGGTAAACAATAGTGTTCAAGCGTAAAAACACTTAAGTACAATGATGATGATGATGTATGAGGAATTAGGCTTGTCACACTCCGATTAACGTGCAAATCCAGAATCGAGACTAAGTCAATCGAGACTAGTGAAAGCCTAATTCTTGGAGAGCAATTCGTGAGGAATAACTCTGTGGATTTATGAGGTGTTGGCCTGAAATGAAAGCATAACACTAGTATTTATACTCACCCTAAGCTGACGTGGAGGGTTTGGTCGTGGGGGAGCACGACACTTCCTGCGTGGATCGCTGACGTGGAAGCTCGGTCGTGGGGGAGCACGACACTTCCTGCGTGGATCGCTGACGTGGAAGCTCGGTCGTGGGCGAAGATGACATTTACTGTGTGCCGGCCGACGTGGACCAATCAAATGCACCGACCAGGTTAATGGCCAGGCCATGCTAGTCGTACCTGAATATAACGGTTGCAGATTGTACTTCTGTCAGAGAATGTCGGGCCTGCTTTGTCATCTTGCAGCTGTACCGTCGTTACGTTGATAGAGTGGCTAATGCTGCGGTCCGGCACGGAACATATCCGAGTTCACGTCCTGACCTGGGCATTAGTGTCCGAGACGAGAGCTAAAAGAGTCGGGCTCAGATGTTATCCGGGTCTAGGTTCGGCACGGATCCGGGGTCGTGATACTTAGTGCAGTCTGTCGTCCGTACCGAAGGCTAGTAGAGCTGACGGCGGATATTGTCCGAGTCCAGGCTCGGTACGGACCCGAGGCCACTTTATGTGGTGTAGGCTGAGGTCGGATGGCGTACATCATTAAGTCCCCCCAGTCCGTTATTATATTTCGGGCAGGGGTATGATGGCGGACTTAGAATAAATGACGTGGCACAGTAATGATGGCCTTTCAGTCTTGGCGGCGTGCAATAAATGCATGTCTTTTCGGATGTCGCAGCTGGAATACGATGGGACGGCTTATAGACGCTGCGTCATCATACAGCTGGATACACGACGGTTCGTTTGCCAGATTGTGAGATCTGTCGACACGTGGCAGTGCGAGGCGTGGCAACCAAACGGTAACTTCTTGGTTGTGAGATCTGCTGACACGTGTAGGGCGGAGATTAAAGCCCACAAGGCCCGGCCCATGAAAATTTGCCTATAAATAGGAAACTCTCGTTTTTACTTAATTTTTTACGCGAGTTAAAAAAATTCGAGAGCATTCCGGCAAATTCAAACGTTCCGTCAACTGTTCCGGCTTATCAACCCAGATTCCGATCACTCTCAAACAAACCCAGGTCCGTCACTTGTATCTTCAACCTTTTCCTTCTTTCACACATATATATATACCATGGCTGCCCCTGAGACGTGTGGCCGCGGCTGGGTCCAGCAAAGGCCCGAACGTGGCTTATGAGGCCAGTTCGGTGAAATCGGAGGACATTCCGGATATCTTGAGGCGTTTCAGATGCCTTGAGAGGTTTAATCCCGTGGCTCCCACCCTCAAGCAACGCGCCGACGCGCCACCGAAGGGCAAGGTGGCCGTCTACTGGAAAACTATGGAGAAAGGCAATCTCCGTATGCCGCCGACCCCGTTCTTCTTGGACGTGTGCAAACATTACAAGGTGGGGTTTAGTCAGCTGCACCCCTTCGGCGCACAGAAGGTGACCATTTTTGAGATGTGGTTCAGATCGTTGAACCTGAGCCGTTGGTGAAGGTTTTTCAGGCCTGCTTTAAGCTGACCCCGAGTGCCGGTACGGGGTGGTACACCTTTGCGAAGAAGAACAACTTCGTAGGTTTTGCGGAGTCATCTTTGCACGACTGGCGTGACACTTTTTTCTTCATTGACCAGACCGTCATCCCTGATAACGCTTGATATCGCTCATTTTGTATACATGAATCTCTCGCTATATCATTTATTTTGCATTTGTTTCTTGTAAATTTCATGAACTTTCGGTACTTATTTAGTTTGAAATTGATCTCGTGTGTTAAGGTTAAAGATTGAGAAAGAAAAGATGAAAAGATGAAGGATTTTGCTGATTTTGCTATGCTGCACCGTTTTGGCCATATCTCCCTCATACGAACTCGGATTGAGGTGATTCAGGCGCCCAAACGTTCGTATTTCAGAGATCTACAATTCTGCAAAATATGGTTCTCTGAAAATTAGGAGAAGCCGCCGGGTTCTTGGGGGAAGCAGCCGGGTCATTTATGAAAAATCGGTACCAGAAAGAAACCTTCATTTTAAGGCTGGCGGAGCAGCCGGGTCGGGGTAAGGAGCAGCCGGGTTCTAGTTTCGGCAGCAGACTTTTTGACTATTTAAACACCTTTTCTTCCTCATCTCTCACCTAACTCATCTCCTCCGAAAATACCAGCCCCCATGGCGAAAAATTAGGGGTTTTAGGTCATTTTCATCACTTTGAAGATCTCTCATCATCCTAAATCATTTGGTTACGAAGAATCATCATCCAAACATTGTAATCACTCGGTTTGCATTTTTATTCAATATAACTATCTTTCCTTTGATTTCCATCATTATATGTGATAGTTTGAGTATGATTATTAGTGGCTAGTTTTATTTACTTGCTTGGATGAAATAGTTAGTGATTAAGGGTGTATATTTTGGTGTTTGATTATGCTTGAGTTTAGAATTCCTCCATGAATTTATATGTTTTAGCTCAAATAATTTATGGAATTTGTTGGTAGTTCTAACTAGCAATTATAGCGAATGTTTGTTGTTAGTAGGAATTATTTTGTTTGTATGTCGATATACAAATGAACCTTTGTTTGCGGTTGCGAAAATTGGTACAAGTAACATGAAATGAGCTATAATATATAAGTTAGTGAATGTGGCGAACGTATTTCATGTGGATGAATGGTAAACTCAATAAATTTGACTTTATGTTTAATTGCAAACCTTGTGCATTTGAGTTTAGTTTGATTGTTTTAACTTGTTTGGTGATTTACTAGTGGATATAGCGAACGTTTTCTACTTGGTAAATTATCATCGATTATTTGTCTATAAGTAATTTAACAAACATTGCGAACGTAGTTTTGGAATAAGTTAGAGAATTAGAGCTCAAATGTGCAAGACAGTAACCATGGCGAATGTCCGTTACTAGATTAAATTGTATGGTTAGTAAATCAAAGTTAAGGTTTGTAGGTGATAGCGAACGTTAATCCTATGCTTAATCAAGATTTACAAATGCATTGTATAAACTGGTTATAACTCAACACCCCAAAATCATTAGCGAAATAATCCAAGCAAGTATTGTTTTAATTCTCGAATTTTATAACGAATCAATTTGACTCTTCCTGAGTCCGCCTACCTAGTTTTAGTTTAAAAGTAGTTATTAAGCAACGTGACAACTCGGTCACAAAATCCTCACATTTACTTTTCTGTATAAATTGCTTGCACTTGAATATAATTCTTAAACTCACATTCCCTGTGTTCGAACCCGAACTTACCCGACTATACTACTATACGATAGGGTCCACTGCCCGGTTGTGTATTAGTCTTAGCAAGGTATTTTCTAGTTCATTTACAACGATAAATTTTAAGACTAGATTTTGCACATCAAGTTTTTGGCGCCGCTGCCGGGGAATGTGATTGATTAAGAGTTTAATTCTAGTGTAATTAATTGATCATTTTCTAGAATTTATTTCCAGGAAAGTTACTTTAAGAGTTATAGTTATTGTTGGTGTATATATTTTTAATGTTTGTTTATTTTGTGTTGAGTGGTTACTTTTTACCATTTTTAGTTTTCATGTTGTAGCAGATTTTGTTTTCTAGCTTCGATGTCATATTACTCTAATCATAGAGGTTACAAACCTTTATGTGATGAGGGTGACAGTGATGATGTGCCAATGAGATCACGCGATTGGTATGCACCACCGAGATGCCACCAAGATAATTGGAACCGACCTTATCAATCAAGATCTTGGAATGATGAACCGTTAGAGATGGGACAACCAGAAATGTCGAATGTGGAAAGGTTGTTCAAAGAGGCGACGGAGCTAATGGAAAGGCAAAGTCGAGAATTGGATGAAGTCTTTGATTGGAATTTTGAGCCTAACCATGAAGGGCCATATGATACATTTTTCAATGCAAATGAGCATGAGGATGATGTTGAGGCTATTGAATGTAATGCTTATTGTTCTAACGATTATGCTGCAGGTTCTTCTAACGTTATTTTTCAGGATGATAGTGAAGAAATGGATGAGGAGGAAGAAGAGAATGAAGTCACTAATTACCCTCATGAAGTTTCAATATCCGTTTTGCAGGAATCACACTCTCTTGAGCCTGAAGGGACTGAAAAATCAGATTTGAAAGACTTGGATTATGAAGATTCTGATTTTGAAAAAAGCATAGAGGATGAAGTCGAAGAAATTCTAGTAATGCCTGATTTGGAAGCTATTGAATAAGCAGCTACATCATCTATTTTGGAGAAGCACGAGCCAAATGTTTCATACCCAGATTCTTATGCCATTGTTGACTATGATGCCGATATAAAGGAGTTACAAGGACTGCTGGGAATTAGTGATCATGAGCTAGATGAGCTTGTAAAAAAGGGAGTTGGAGATGATCTTATTCTAGAGGCAGAATTTAAAAATTTGTATCGAGCTAGTAGCACTCAAGCACTTGAGGTTGATAGGTTGGCAAGGTTGGAAAGGAGTATTGAGTGTGTGCATCTAAACTATTTTGAAGAACCACCCGATCATCTTTGTATACTTGCCAAAGATATTTCTGAAGACGTGGGGATAACTAGTCAATCATACTTGAAAGTGGCAATCATTCGGATTATCATTATACCACTCAAGAAATGGAGAGGTTATTTTCACATTACAAGTTGTAGTTGGAGGATGTTCTACCGAAATGTCAAAACAAAAGAAGACATCCTCCTATGCGAGTATGACGAGAAAGGTGGTGGTAGCGTGATTGAGGATTGGTTATGAGAAAGTAAGGGTCGAGTCTGGCTCGGGACTCGGTAATAAACCAAGCACTTTGTGGGAGGTAACCCGTACTTCAAAGTGATGGATGTTTGATGAAAGTAGCTTTGTGCAATAATGATGACGTAGCTGAAAGGAATGGATGTTTTGAAATGATGGTCGAAGGTTTATCAAGAATATGAACCTGCAAAAACCCCCCCGGGGAAGTACTCGTTCCCTTTTACCTCACACAAGATTTTATTGAATATTATTGTTTTGTTGAATTGAGGGGAATGCAAACCTCAAGTGTGGGGAGGTTATTCACCTGAACTAGTTTGTCCTCATGATATTAATTACTTGGTAATATATTTGATAACATTTGCTGAAAGTAATTTAATCTTCCCTCTTGCAACATAACTTTTTGAGATGTGTCATAAAAGCAACCTAATAGGGTGAATTGCATGACTAGCACACTTGTAGCCTCCACTATGAAAATTGTGAGAAATTTGAGCCTATTTGAGAAAAACACTTATCTTTAGTGTTTATATTGATTGATTGCTATGAGTGTGCCGGTGATTGTAGTTTGTTCTAGAACTTGCCTTAGTGATGCATTTTGAGACCGCTGTGGGATCACAGAAATGTGATATAGGTGGGGTCGAAGACGAGGAGGTATTCTTAGGATTTTTGATCTTATTTTGCTTTAAAACCATTTATATCCAGTTTACACAGGTCGTTAGCACTCATTTTTAGTGCTAAGAAATCCCTAGAAAACTTCCACATTCAATCCACTAAATATTAGCCTTATTTTTGTGTAGTCGATTCCCGAATCATCACTTTTCTAAGATGTTGCCTAGTTGGAACTTATGATGAATTTTACCAAAATGTGACTTAAATCGTTTTGAATTGGGATTCTAGTGTTAAATTCTATGATTGAGGTTGGAAACAATTAGATGAATAGAAGTTAACTATTGACCTTAAAGTTTATAGTTGGATGATCGTAGTCAACTAAATGGCCTTTGAATTCCTGAACAAGTAGTTCCCGAGGGGTGTTCTACACCTAGCCACCGAAGGCCTTTATCCGGTCTAGGATGGTTGGTCCGAAAGTTCGTTACACATGATTCATAGAAAGTCATAGAATGCAATCATTCCAATAAAATGCGAAAAATCAATTTGAGTTATTTGTGTGCAATTGTTGAAGTATGAGTTATAAATGAGAACAAATAATAATTTGAATTGATTTAGCACGAGAATCCTAAGTTTCATTACTGTCACGTGTTTAAACCAATAGGTAACATTCCAACAATTTTCACGGGTCTTGACTACCACTTTTCACCAATTATTGTGTCTATCATGTCCCATTCCATAATTAGCCTACATTTGTTACAACACATACTAGAATACCTCCTTTGAGATCTCATTTGGTGCTCACGCTAAGTTTTGATCCTTTTGCAAGCCTATGGTAACAATGCATCACGACTTGGCTTGATTGAGTGTTACATTACTTACTTCCTTACCTTGTAGTTTCATAGGTTGAGAGTGAGTGATTATACACTTATCCTTATGTGAGATGCTAGGTCGTGCATTCGGGCTTGACAAATTTATCATCTCAAGTTTTTATTGATTATATACGTGTTACTAACATAATAGCTTTGGTGGTTAGTGTTAGTATTATTTTGATAAACTTGATCTTCACGATAAAGTTGCAAGAGCGGGCTTTTGAAATGGTAAAATAAAGATTTGCTTGAGGACAAGCAAAGTTCAAGTGTGGGGATATTTGATATCGCTCAGTTTGTATACATGAATCTCTCGCGATATCATTTATTTTGCATTTGTTTCTTGTAAATTTCATGAACTTTCGGTACTTATTTAGTTTGAAATTGATCTCATGTGTTAAGGTTAAAGATTGAGAAAGAAAAGATGAAAAGATGAAGGATTTTGCTGATTTTTCTATGCTGCACCGTTTTGGCCATATCTCCCTCATACGAACTCGGATTGAGGTGATTCAGGCACCCAAACGTTCGTATTTCAGAGATCTACAATTCTGCAAAATATGGTTCTCTGAAAATTAGGAGAAGCCGCCGGGTTCTTGGGGGAAGCAGCCAGGTCATTTATGAAAAACCGGTACCAGAAATAAACCTTCATTTTAAGGCTGGCGGAGCAGCCGGGTCGGGGTAAGGAGCAACCGGGTTCTAGTGTCGGCAGCAGACTTTTTGACTATTTAAACACCTTTTCTTCCTCATCTCTCACCTAACTCATCTCCTCCGAAAATACCAGCCCCCATGGCGAAAAATTAGGGGTTTTAGGTCATTTTCATCACTTTGAAGATCTCTCATCATCCTAAATCATTTGGTTACGAAGAATCATCATCCAAACATTGTAATCACTCGGTTTGCATTTTTATTCAATATAACTATGTTTCCTTTGATTTCCATCATTATATGTGATAGTTTGAGTATGATTATTAGTGGCTAGTTTTATTTACTTGCTTGGATGAAATAGTTAGTGATTAAGGGTGTATATTTTGGTGTTTGATTATGCTTGAGTTTAGAATTCCTCCATGAATTTATATGTTTTAGCTCAAATAATTTATGGAATTTGTTGGTAGTTCTAACTAGCAATTATAGCGAATGTTTGTTGTTAGTAGGAATTATTTTGTTTGTATGTCGATATACAAATGAACCTTTGTTTGCGGTTGCGAAAATTGGTACAAGTAACATGAAATGAGCTATAATATATAAGTTAGTGAATGTGGCGAACGTATTTCATGTGGATGAATTGTAAACTCAATAAATTTGACTTTATGTTTAATCGCAAACCTTGTGCATTTGAGTTTAGTTTGATTGTTTTAACTTGTTTGGTGATTTACTAGTGGATATAGCGAACGTTTTCTACTTGGTAAATTATCATCGATTATTTGTCTATAAGTAATTGAACAAACATTGCGAACGTAGTTTTGGAATAAGTTAGAGAATTAGAGCTCAAATGTGCAAGACAGTAACCACGGCGAATGTCCGTTACTAGATTAAATTGTATGGTTAGTAAATCAAAGTTAAGGTTTGTAGGTGATAGCGAACGTTAATCCTATGCTTAATCAAGATTTACAGATGCATTGTATAAACTGGTTATAACTCAACACCCCAAAATCATTAGCGAAATAATCCAAGCAAGTATTGTTTTAATTCTCGAATTTTATAACGAATCAATTTGACTCTTCCTGAGTCCGCCTACCTAGTTTTAGTTTAAAAGTAGTTATTAAGCAACGTGACAACTCGGTCACAAAATCCCCACATTTACTTTTCTGTATAAATTGCTTGCACTTGAATATAATTCTTAAACTCACATTCCCTGTGTTCGAACCCGAACTTACCCGACTATACTACTATACGATAGGGTCCACTGCCCGGTTGTGTATTAGTCTTAGCAAGGTATTTTCTAGTTCATTTACAACGATAAATTTTAAGACTAGATTTTGCACATCAACGCTGTGGAGACGTTGGTGTGGCAGTACGAGCGCCCGAAGAACATCAGCCACACGCCGAAACTAACAGGGGAGGAGAACGAGTTACTGGCAGCGTGCCGAGATGCGAACCTGGAGATGCGCGAGTATCACTCGTTTGTGCTCGTTATGTGTTGTATCAGCTCTTTTTGGCCGCATGACGGTCAGATACCCGTTGTCAAGCAGGGTGGCCATGGTATGGGGTGGGGCTTGTTTTCTTATTTTAATGCTTTTGTACATATGCCCTGTTTACTAATTACTTGTGTTTCGTTGGTGCAGATATGAATCTGAACTCCATCTTAAAGGCGCCCAGCTTGTCAGGCCTCAAATATGTCAGGAGGTCGGTGGAGGATGTCCCTGACAGTGGCAAAGTGACCGGGGCGACGGTTACCTTGGCCGAGCCTGTAATCACGACCTCCGTTCCACTATCGGCCTATTCTGATGTGGAGGCGTCCTGTGCCCAGCCGCTTGCCAAGCGTAAAGGTCCGGAGGCAGGTAAGAGGGGATCCGGGGCACCGGCGAAGAAGAAGAAGAAGACGCTGCGAGAGGTTGCTGAGTCCAACCTGGCGAATCTTCAGTCTGCGCCGAGCACAGGTGGGCGCCACATTATACCTGAGGACGGTCCGTAATGCTGCCCTATTCTATGCTGGCTAGTGGTGTTTTTGTGCTAACTGTTTGTTGTCTGTACAGCGGAGACGGACCCACTTCTTGCCACTACGGAGCAGGTCAGCAGTGTACTTGTTCTCCAGGACGAGGAGGAGGAGGAGGAGGAGGGGGCGACGACGACGTGCTGGTTCGCCGCAGCCGGTCCTCAGGGCATGCTGCCACCTCTTCCGGTACGGTGCCCTCGGGTGATGGGGTTGGCTCGCGCCTTGAAGAGCCAGTGACGGTGTTGGATAGCCCGCCGCAGCAGTCGACCGTCGAGCCCCCACCACTGAGCCCCCCGAAGGCGGCTACGCCTCCGCGCCCAGATAGCATGAGGTTTGCATTGGACCTCACTATGCGTATACATTGGTGTACATAGCTTTTTAACTTGGCGTTTTAACCAGGTCTGATAGAATAGCTATTCTCACGTCAATGCTTCCGGAGCAGTTCGTTCCGGAGCGTTTCTTGAAGGTGCCTGCCTTTGGGCCTGCTGACTCCGAAGCTGATGCCTTCATCCCGGCCTGGGATCTAAAAGTTGATAATCTGGCCGTGGATGCCGATTCACTGTGGGAGTTTGCCCGCCATGCCATTCCGCCGGCCGTCTCAGACAAACTTTCCCGGCTGCCTCTTGCAGATGCTAAGAAGGCGCGCCTGCTCATGTCCTTCTGGGACTACGCGCTGCAATGTGACGAGAAGGCGCTGTCCGAAAAGATGGCGGAGTAGTGGAAGATGAACGCTACTGTGCTCCAGCGCCAGGAGGAGGAGATTGGCATGTTGAAATCTCGGGTGCAGGAGCTGGAAGGGGTGGTGGGACCGGCCAATGAAGCAAGGATGAAAGCTGAGGCCGAGCTCCAGAGGGAAAAAGCTCTACGGGTGGAGGCGGAGTCGGCGCTTGCACCGCTGCAGGATCGGGTGCGGGAGGCAGAGGTGGAGAGTGCTGCGCTTGTGGAGAAGGACAAGCAGCTCCAGGGCAGGTAAAATATCAACTCATTTATACTTGAGATATATTCGATGCTTATTGGTTAAGCTTGTGTGCAGGTTTGAGGACCTTGCTGCGGACTTGGCCGCTACCAAGAAGGATGTGGCGGAGCTGGAGACCGCCTGCAGCCTCCATATCAAAGATTACAATGAATTGGAGATTAAGAATGCGGAGCTAGCAGGTGACTTGGAGTGGCTCCAGAGAGGCATCCCTGGATTGGTTAAGCTGGCCCTGGCGTCGGACAGCGTGACGGTTCCGTTTAAGGAGTTCTTAACTGCTGTCCAGGAAGTGGAGGTGCTGCAAACGATTAACCTTATTGCGGAGCACGTTCCATAAACTTCCAGCCCCACTTCCTGATGCCATTGCGTCCAAAGTAAACCCGGACTGCTTTAAGCGCGCACAGCCGGCGGGCGAGGCGCTGAAGACAGTCTCCATCCCGTTCATAGAAAGAATAGGTAGTGAGATGGAGTTGTCTGTGGATGATATTTTGGGAATGCGGCCATAGATTGATAGGTTTGTGTAAGGCCGGCATTTCCGTTTGTGTAAATACATAATTTTAATGCAACGTTATTTTTGTAATTGCATGTGTTTGAACTAGTTCTGAGTGCGTTTAATATTTGTTGTCATGACTTAGTTGATTTCTAGACTACTTTATGAGTTGGTGTGTGGCGGAGGCGTACCTCGGCTCGACCAATTTGTTCCGATCGCACCTCGGCGATGAGCACGAGCTCGGGGGGACCTCTACCTTCGGGAAGCTAGAAGGCATTCTCGTATGGGGGCAGGCTTGCGATGCCTCCGGGCTTAACTGACTGCAGCAGTCATAGGCTAGAGCCGTGGCGACGACGCCTGAGGACGGCATTTTTTTTTTTTTTTTGCAATGTTATGTACAGCGTATTGTGCAAAAGTAATGAACTTGTAAAACAGAAGAATAATATGCAATCAAAAACTTTTTATTGATAAGGATAGATGCAACGAAGGCGGGGGATCAGTCCGGCCTGAGCTTTTACAAAGTTTGATTACATATAACATTTCTTTAAATTTGTCGCATGCCATGTGCGTGGCACCGACTTGCCATCCAGAGTGGCCAAAACGTAGGCGCCATTTGCGTTTGCTTCCATGACCTGGTACGGGCCTTCCCAACGCTGCCCAAGCTTTCCTGTGTTCTCAGATTTGCTGGCCTCATTGTTGCGCCAGATTAGGTCACCGACCTGAAAGGACAATGGGCGAACGCGCTTGTTATAGTAGCGAGCCATTTTCTGCTTGTTAGCGGCTTGGCGAATGGCTGCCATTTCTCGGCGCTCCTGTAGCATGTGGGCGTTCTGTTGCTAGGCTTTCAGGCTTCCATCCTCGGTGAAGTTAATGATTCTTTCACTGGGAACGCTGATCTCGGCTGGTATGACCGCCTAGCAGCCGTAGACAAAGCTAAAGGGGGTCTCGCCAGTGCTTTCTTTGGGAGTAGTGCGGTGTGCCCATAGCACGTTGGAAAGCTCATCCACCCAACCGGTACGACTCTCACCGAGCCTAGCTTTGATACCGGCTACCAGATCTCTGTTTGTGACTTCAACCTGGCCGTTGGCCTGAGGGTGGTATACCGATGTCAGTGTTTGTTTCACATTGAGTCCCTCGCACCAGGCCTTGAACGGGTTCTGCGCAAACTGTTTTCCGTTGTCGGTGATGACCTCGTGTGGTATGCCGAACCGACACACGATGTTGTCCCATACAAAGTTGCGAACCTGCTTACCACTGATTTGGCGCAACGGCTTGGCTTCAACCCACTTCGTGAAGTAATCAATAGCCACAATCAAGAACGTCACGTTTCCGGGCCCAGGTGGGAAGGGTCCCACAATGTCAATGCCCCACTTGAAGAAAGGCCATGCTGATGAGATAGGGATTAGATCATGCCTTGGCGCCCTAGCAATAGGCACGTGAATTTGACAGGAAGTGCAGTGCTGGGTTACTTCAGCGGCGTCCCTGTACACGGACGGCCAGAAATAGCCCATGCGCATGATCTTTGCCATGACAGTCTTGTGGCCGGAGTGCAGGGCGCATGACCCTTCATGCACTTCACGAATGACATTCTCAGATTGTTTCGGGCCCAGGCACCTTAAGTTCGGCCCCATGTATGATTTCTTCATGAGTTCGCCTTTTTCAATAAAAAACATTGGTGCCTTCATTCGAATTTTCCTTGCCTCGATCGGGTCCTGTGGAAGGACGCCGGACCGGATATAGGACATGATCGGGGTCATCCAGTTGTCCCCCACTTCTTCAACCTAGGCCACTGAGCTAGTTGGGTCAATTGATTTCTGCCCCAGGACCTCAGCTCCACCAGAACTTTCTTGGTGAGGTGGGCAAAGGTAAGCGATGCCAGCTTGCTCAAAGCGTCGGCTTTCTTGTTCTTGTTTCTTGGGACCTGCTCAATTTCAAACGTTCTGAATTGTTTCACCGCTTCTTGCACAAGTGTCAGGTACTGCTTCGTCGTTGAGTCTTTTGCCTCAAAGGTACCGTTGAACTGGTTGGCCACCAGCTGAGAATCAACGTATGCCCTGAGGTCCTTAATGTCCATTTCAACTGCAACCCGGATACCGGACAACAACGCTTCATACTCGGCCTCATTGTTGGAGGCGGGGAAGCCAAAACGGAGAGCGTAAGTGTGCTCTTCCCTGTCAGAACTGATGAGTATGAGTCCGGCACCGGCACCTTCTGAGCTTGAGGCCCCATCAGTAAACAATTCCCATGTGGCTGGCTTTTCGCGGGTAGGGGCGGTCGAGGTGCACCTAGCCTCTACCCCCCCCCCCCCCCCCCCCCGAAGCTCGGCAAGGAAATCAGCCATTACTTGACCCTTGACCACGCTCCGGGGGCAAAACGTGATTTCGTGCTCGCCCAATTCAATTGCCCATTTGGTCAGCCGGCCCGAGATTTCCGGCTTTGAGAGTACTTGCTTGATTGGCTGGTCTGTGAGGACCGTGATCGGATGACCCTGAAAATACCGGCGCAGTCGCCGTGCTGAGTGTACCAATGCGAGTACAAGTTTCTCAATTGGTGAGTAGTTCAGCTCTCCTGGCTGCAGGGCGCGGCTAACAAAGTATACCGGCATCTGTGTTTTATCGCGCATAGCTATGAGTACGGAGCTAACAGCGCACTGAGATGCTGCCAAGTACAGCGTAAGCGTTTCGCCAGGAATAGGGGCTGTAAGAGTTGGTAACTCTGTCAAGAACGTCTTCATGTCCTGGAACGCTTGCTCAGCCTCCGGCGTCCAGGAGAAGTCCTTTTTGTTTATGCAGCCTTTGAGCGTGTCAAAGAACGGCAATGATCGCTCAGCAGCCTTGGAGAGGAAACGAGCCAAGGCTGTTAGCTTTCCGTTGAGGCTTTGTACGTCTTTTTGGTTTTGTGGGGACACTATATCGGCGATTGCTTGAATTTTCTTTGGATTCGCCTTAATGCCTCTCGGGGTCACCATGTGCCCAAGGAATTTTCCTTCTTCCATGCCAAATGAACACTTGGCCGGGTTGAGCTTCATATTGATTTTTCGCAGCGAGGTGAACGTTTCTAGAATATCCGTGAGTAGCTGGGACTCGACGTTGCTTTTGATGATGATGTCGTCAACGTATGCCTCTAAGTTGCGCCCAATTTGTGTTTTAAAAGCGCCGTCGACGACGCGCTGGTACGTGACGCCTGCATTCTTGAGACCGAATGGCATTTTGGTGTAGCAGAAAATACCTTGGTCCGTATGGAATGCTGTTTTTTCTTCGTCGTCCTCAGCCATGAGTATCTGGTGGTACCCCTTGTAGGCATCCAAGAAACATTTGAACCTAAACCCTGACAAGGACTCAACCTTCCAGTCAATCTCAGGGAGTGTGTAGTTGTCTTTCGGGCATGCCTTGTTGATGTCCTTAAAATCAACGCACATCTGCCACGAGCCGTCAGATTTTTTAACAAGGACAGGGTTAGCAACCCAAGTCTGATACTGGACCTCGCACATGATGCCGGCGTGAACCAACTTGTTGACCTCTTCACAAATAAAACGACTCCGGTCCGGGGCCATGCCCCTCTTCTTCTGTCTGACCAGAGTGATGTTCGTATTGACGTTTAGCCTGTGCTCAGCAATTGGCCACTGCACGCCGGTCATTTCGGAGTCTTGCCAAGCAAAGACATCCGTGTTACTTGCGAGGATTTCACACAACTTTAGTCTGGTCGGCGGGCTCAGAGCCAGGCCAACTCGGACTTTCTGCTCTTGGAACCTGGGGTTGACAGCCACTAACTCATCGCTAGTCATGGTGAACCGGCCAGGAGCCGCCTTTGATACCTGAGCACATATGGGTATAGCGGTGCCTGTTGTTTGCAAAGTGGCAATGCCTGCCGGAGTTGGGAATTTCATCAACCCATGAACAGTTGAGGTGACTGCTCCAAATTTATGGAGAGCGGTGCGGCCTAGGAGCACATTAAATCTAGACGGGGCGCGTACGATGACATATTCCAGTTCAGTGGTCCGGCAGTACGGGTATTCACCCAACGTAACATCCAAGACAAGCTTGCCAATTGGCCATTTAGTGTCGTTGGCATAGCTAGACAACGGGGACAGGGGTTCTTGCAACCGTCCCTGTACGCGTTGTGGCAACTGTAGGAAGCAGTGTTCATACATGCTTCGACGGCGCTGCCTGTATCAGTGTACACCCTGGAAACCTGGCAGTTTCCGATACGCGCCGAGATAACAACAGGCTCTGGCAGGACGGAGCTCCGCAGAGGTGGGAATGATATGGGTGCCAGCTGCCTGTCTTGTAATGTTTCTGCTTTCGGTTTCAAGCTTGGCCGCGCAGCCTGAATCATGTGAATGACGGCGTCCGGAGGATCATGAGGATCGTCCTTCCGCTGCCAACCGTAAGTTTTAGTGCCGTCTGCTTTCTTGAACTTTTTTCCAGGCAGCAAGTGGTTAAGCTTGCCGGCCTGGATGGCTGTCTTAATCTCCTTTTTCAATTGTCTACAATCATCGGTATCGTGCCCGTATTCCTCATGAAAATCACAGTACTTCCCGTTTTTGGGAACGTCGCGATGTTCCATTGGAGGCGGAGGTTAAACGCACTCCGTGCCGCCGTCTCGATGAGTAGTATTTCCTTTGGTGACTTGGTGAGCGAAGTCAGCAGATAATTCTTGTCATATGGCTGACGACGGGTCGCCTCGCGATTATCACCACGGCGGGTATCGTGCCCTGTGTCGCGACGGAATTCCCGTCTCTGGCTGTCGCGCCGGCCGGATCCGGATCCACCCTCATGATGGCGGGCCTGAGGACGGTCATGCTCGATCCGGTGCGAATCCCGGCCCGGCGTGGTGTGCAGATCTTTGTCTTCTCCTGAACGTAAGTAGTCCCAAGCCATAGCGACGGCCTCGGAATACACTGTTGGTAACTTTCTCTTCAACCGATAGTACAGTGTGGGATACCTTTCCTTGATGATGCCGTAGATGAAACCGGCAATTTGTTGACTTGGGTGCAGATCGTTGATTTTCTGACACTCCGTTGTGAAACGGGTGATGAAATCACTAAGTGCCTCACGGCTACCCTGTTTGATCTCGAAGACGTCGAGATGGGTGAGCGTGTGCTGCTTCAGATTGTGGTACTGTTGCAAGAATTTGAACCTGAGATTGACATAGCTAGCCACCCTACCAGCCGGCAGTTTCTCAAACCAACCGCGGGCGTTACCCTGCAGCACCTGAGGGAACATGTGGCAAGCCACAGCATCCTCCCAATGCTCTGTTTTTATGGCACCCTCAAACCGTTGTAGGAAGTCTTCGGGGTCTGAGTCGCCCGAGTAGGTACCGATTGTCAACGGAATAGTGAGCTTCGCAGGCAACGGATGGTTCGCGATTTTTGCATTGAACCTGGCCGTGGTGGTGGAGACGGGCACCGGCTTCTTCACCTTCTCACCCTGTATGGTGGAATAAAAATTTGCTATTAAGTTATTTGTTGCCGACTTATCAGAGTATGCTGGTATGGCGCCCGGTGGAGCGACGCTAAGGATCAAATCAGCCAGCATTTTGCGGCTTGCAGCCCTGTCCATCCCACCTTGGTGCACCGGTGGCGGGGGCACATTCCGACGCGGCGGAGACAGCAGTGGAGGCTGCCGCTCAGGCGTTACTACGAAACCCATTTCTGCCAATATGCGTTGGGCTTCAGCGTTGGAAATGGATTTGGGCGTTGAAGATGTGTTTTGTGGTGTACTCTCCGGCGGTGGCCTGTTATCAGAGTCAGCATCATTCTGATTGAAGACCAACTGCCGTGGATCAATCCCGTTGCTCACCGTCGTGCGAACGACGGTGGTCGGGGGGGATTGATCGGAGAAAGGTGGTGGTGGTGGTTGGTCCGGATTAGCACAATCACCACCATCAGTATGCTTAGTGTTAACCATTGTGTCGGAAAGTTTTCCGGTGTACGGATGGCTAAAAAGTGGTAGTTTTCTGGTAAATCAACCGTGGATGGCGCCAATTGTTCAAGCGTAAAAACACTTAAGTACAATGATGATGATGATGTATGAGGAATTAGGCTTGTCACACTCCGATTAACGTGCAAACCCAGAATCGAGACTAAGTCAATCGAGGGTGGTGAAAGCCTAATTCTTGGAGAGCAATTCGTGAGGAATAACTCTGTGGATTTATGAGGTGTTGGCTTGAAATGAAAGCATAACACTAGTATTTATACTCAAACCCTAAGCTGACGTGGAGGGTTTGGTCGTGGGGGAGCACGACACTTCCTGCGTGGATCGCTGACGTGGAAGCTCGGTCGTGGGGGAGCACGACACTTCCTGCGTGGATCGCTGACGTGGAAGCTCGATCGTGGGCGAAGATGACATTTACTGTGTGCCGGCCGACGTGGACCAATCAAATGCACCGACCAGGTTAATGGCCAAGCCATGCTAGTCGTACCTGAATATAACGGTTGCAGATTGTACTTCTGTCAGAGAATGTCGTGCCTGCTTTGTCATCTTGCAGCCATACCGTCGTTACGTTGATAGAGTGGCTAGTGCTGCGGTCCGGCACGGAACGTATCCGAGTTCACGTCCTGACCTGGGCATTAGCGTCCGAGACGAGAGCTAAAAGAGTCGGGCTCAGATGTTATCCGGGTCTAGGTTCGGCACGGATCCGGGGTCGTGATACTTAGTGCAGTCTGTCGTCCGTACCGAAGGCTAGTAGAGCTGACGGCGGATATTATCCGAGTCCAGGCTCGGTACGGACCCGAGGCCACTTTATGTGGTGTAGGCTGAGGTCGGATGACGTACATCATTAAATAGCTTATTGAAAGTATAAGTTCTTAGAAACGAAACTACTACAACTTGCTTTAAACAAAAAAAGAATTATGAAAACTAAAATTACATACTACCCCAAATTAAATGTTTTTTTGTCCTTATATGTCATTTCACATTTTAAGCTCTAACTCCAACTACGTTATCAAACACTTCTTAAAACAACATATGCTCTAGCTTCTGGCTTCACATATAAGCTTCAACTATAAGTTTTCATATCCAGTCACCCGCCAATTTAGCCAAAGACCGGCTAAAAGGTAGAAATTGCAAATAAAAAGTACGTGAGTCAAACTGTTAAATAGCTTATGAAAACTTAGACCACTCACTATGATAATAACAAATACAAAAAAAAAGTAACCGTAAGCTCAACGTCATGTCATCACTTCATCAGAAATGCTGAATACAGACCGAACAGACGAACACTGTCCATGATGATAGAAATAGTGAAAGACTAAATTTTTCTAGATCCCACGAATTAATTTAATTTTTCATTTCTTTCAATTAACACAATTACATTTTCTTTTTTAAAAATGTAAATTAAAATATAACATATTCATTAATAAAATAAAAAACATTACATTTAAGAATAAAAACACATTAATAAAAATAATAATTAAAAAACATATATAATTTTAGTGGATTTAGCCCAAAAATTAAAATTGAAAACCTTTTTGTTATTTTTACTTTTGTTCATGGCTTAAAAGAAATTTGGGTGATGTAATATCTCCTATGTTACAGCAGCAGATTTATCAGGGAAAATCACAAATTTGATCCATTTACCAACCCATTTTAACAAAATAATCCGTTGACTTTCGTTTTTAACAAACTAATCCACCGTTTGACGCCGAATGGCGCCCCCGGCGCCCCTGACACAACCAACCAACCAAAAAATACCACGTGTACGGGGATTTAATAATAAAAAAAAACCTTTGGCGTCAAGAAAAGAGGTGGGGCGCCGATCACATGCAAAAAATAGGAATGGAGCGCCGATTTTTTTTTATTTATTAAATGGTGCCGATCACATGCAAAAAATAGGAGAGGGGCGCCAAGGATATTTCAGAGGCGACGATGAGTTTTTTTTTTTTTGATTAAATCCTCGTACACGTGGTATTTTTTGGTTGGTTGGTTGTGTCAGGGGCGTCGGGGGCGCCATTCGGCGTCAATCGGTGGATTAGTTTGTTAAAAACGAAAGTCAACGGATTATTTTGTTAAAAATGGGTTGGTAAATGGATCAAATTTTTGATTTTCCCGATTTATTAGATAAAAGAAGACATTACCAAAATTCCCCACTTGACTTAGTCAGGGGTGGAGCCATGAAATCCGGATGGTGGGGGCGAAAAAAATTTATTTTTTATTTCTTTAATAGTTTCGTAGGGGCGAAAATTTTAAAATGTAATTAATACCTTAAAAAAATTTCTTTTTTACGTAATTTAGAAATTCTTGTGGGAGCGACTTCCTACACTGCCCTCGCCCTGTCTCCATCCCTGGACTTAGTTCAATGAAATTTTTTTTTTTTTTTGAGTCTACTCTTTCTCTGTCTCCTCAGTCTCTACAAAGACGCAAGCACCAAACACGAAAGGAACGAAGCTCGAGACCCTATGACGCCTTTTTTAATTTGGATTGAGAACGGAGGACGTGACCCTCCATAGGCAGCGGTCTTATATATAGAAGCTTATATTATATTGTTTTAAAAGTTCAAAATAAGCGTTTTATTTGATATAAACAAAAAATGGAAAGGTTCATTTGGATAAATAAACTAATTAAAGTAGATTGAATTATCTATCTGTTTATTTTTATTAGAGCTTTATAGATGTTGTTATTAATATATACCAACTAGTATTTAACCCGGGCGTTACCCAGTTAAATAGATGCCATAAAAAAACCTAAGTAATATCGTAAAGTTAATGTACATACACAACTCTATTTGCATTGAAGATGTTAACATATAACAAATGTTTGGGCATAATAGTGTGTAACAATACGTCTGCGTGTAACAATACCATGATGCTCATTTAAGTGTTTTAATCTTTAACATTAATCCTGGTAGATACCATCACGATCACACAGAAGTTTGACAGCTGAATTATGTTTGGACCTTTATTACAATTACATTACAGATTGGACGTCCGTTATCTAAAATCCTAATTATTAGTTGTTCCTGTGAATTATAAACACCTAAAAACTTTGAATTTATAATAAACTTTTAAAACATATTAGAACATTACCATTGACATAATTACATATGTAAAATGATAATACCTGTAAACAGACCCCCTAAGCAATATACACATATCACAACCTAAAGCATCCGAGTCAGCCCAAAAAAGAATAGGGCTTTTAAGTCTCGAACTCCACGCCTTCTGCATAATCTGGTCCATTATTCATTACGTTAGGCTAGCATGATGTTATTTATTTACATATGATTTACATGATTAGGGAAGGAAAAAAAAATCCCTTTCTCAAACTCAATACCTACCGAACATCAGTGCATTCCTGTCGCTGGACTAACCACCCACATATGCTGAATCTTATCTTTGCTATTCATAAAAGTGAAAACGTAACAATGCATTGACGATGTTACTATTCTTCCTTAATTGTGTCAACAATGCATTGACGACGTTACTCTTATTCCTTGATTGTTATTATTGATAATGGAGGTTTGAAAGTATGCAGACCGAATACAACTTAAAAAACATACATCGACATTAATATGAAAATGTATATTATATTAAAATAATGTTGTTAATGTACGATTGTGTTTTTCGCTTTTAACTTTTCTTATATAACTTTGTATTAATCCAAATAAACCACTACATCAGTTTATTTTTATCTACATTTTGATATAAAAAAAGTTGATTTCGAGATAAAAAAATACATTCGTTAAATATATATTATATGACGATAAAATTTATATCGAAATGTAAATAAAATTACACTGATTATAGATATATATTCAGAATTATTCCATGCATTATATATAAAAAGTTATCAAAGAAAAACAAAATATTAGATAAATTAAATAAGTAACATATAAAATATTATTAAAGACTATTATGAGAAATAAGCTCCGTGTGTGAAAAAAAAAACCGTCACATAAGAAACCGCCACAAAAGAAACCGTCACATAAGAAACCGCCACAAAAAAAACCGCCACAAAAAAAATCGTCAAAAATGTAACCAACAATTAGAGGTTGCGATGGTGACGATTAAATGTTAGCAAGATCGTACGGATGATATTGAAAGTCAACTAATAACTTCTAGGTCAACTCACCTGGAACCGTATATATGGACAATTAGTCAAATGTTATATCTTTTATGAGTTTATTGTGTCCATTTATTTTTTAAAAATAAGGTGAGCATACAATCACAAAGTTACTTGTAGTACATACCCCTAAAAAACATTTGTAATACTTCCATTTATTAAACGAATGAGTACGATAGCTATGCAGAATTATATTGCAGTCTTTTAACTGTTAATATATATATATATATATATATATATATATATATATATATATATATATATATATATATATATATATATATATATATATACATACAGGGTTAGGTTCAAATGAGAACCAATTAAAAGTTGAGAACCTTAAGAACCACTAGATTACATGCTTGTTCACATGTGATTAACTTCATTAACATATGAACATTGATTTAGGTTAGATTGGTAAAGAAAAAAATTCGAAAATCACGTCTTAAAACACTTTTTACATGATTTGTTCACATTATCATCAAATGTGAACATATATTTGTTTTTTGTGTTTTTTGCTATAATTTAGGATTTTTTTAATTTTTTTTTTACAAATCTAACCTAAATCAATGTTCACATGTGAATGAAGTTAAATCACATGTGAACAAGCATGTAATGTAGTGGTTCTCAAGGTTCTCAACTTTTAGTTGGTTCTCATATGAACCTCCACCTATACATATATATATATATATATATATATATATATAGAGGTGGGTTAAAATGAGAAGGCTAATTTTCGTGAGAACGTGAGAAACACTTCAAAATTACTTTTTAACTATTCAAAACACATTTTCCTATAAAACTTTTTCAATAATTACTATTAAAATAACTATTGGAAGCTATGATATAAATATAAATTAAAAATATTAATTTTTTTTTGAACTTGTTTTACAGTCGTTAATGTTGTGATTATTTAAGATAATCACAAAATATAAATGATAATCACATGTGATTATTCTCTAATATAATGTGATTATCATGTGTTCGAGATAATCACAAAATATGGTATGATAATCACATATTATTCATGTGATTATCAAGTTATAAAATGTGATTATTATGTAACACCCTCAAATTCGTTGATTGTGTTTAGCGGAAGCATTTAATTAAGTATGGGGAGTGCCACAATACACTTTGTACATGCATACGTATCAGAGCTTATGATTACAACAGAACATATGTATTAAGATGTCAAATGTAATAGTTACAAAGTTTTACGATTCATCGAATCGTACAAATGTAAAAGTAGTTAAGTTTACAAAAATAGATTTCGTAAATATGACTAAAACAGATTAGTTATATAAAAGAAATCCAGTTGTCAAAAGTTGGCATCCTATTTGCTTCAAGGGTCGCCTATGTTCCATATGTGCAGGCGGATCTTACGTGCGCAGCTAATTCCCTGAAAAACATAGTAAAAGGTCAACAACGAGGTTGAGTGATTCACAGGTTTTATGTTCACAAATAGTTATCGTCATCACGATCAAATAAAGTTTCGTGGAATGTTATCCAAAGTGTATGTTTAGTGGGATGTTGCCCAAAAGTACAGTTTATGATTCGTAGGAAAACGGTATCCTATTAGTATTTGTAGGAATGTAAGTATCCTAATGGTTGTTCGTAGGAATGTCAGTATCCTAATAGTTGTTGGTAGGAATGTCAGTATCCTAATAGTTGTCAACGGATCCATGTCAGTAGGATCGAGTACCCATGTCAGTAGGGTTCACCTAGTGGGGAGTGTCAGTGTCCCCTGTTCTACAAGTATAACGGATCCATGTCAGAAAGATCTAGTACCCATGTCAGTAGGGTTCAAATAGTAGGGAGTGTCAGTGTCCCTTGATCCATGTCAGTAGGATCTGGTCCATGTCAGGAGGACCCATCAGTTACCCAATCGGTTTGGTAAAAGCGTTGCTGGTCGTTTTCCAGCATTTCCAAAACAAGCTTATTATGTTTACAGTGTTTGTAGTACAAAAACGTTATTTCGTAAACATCAGTTTGTGTAACAGTTTAACAGTTCCACGTACTCTAATCGTTGGAGTAAAACCAGTATACATTCGTGTATGTAAAAGTGTTTGACTATGTTTTCCACCCCTAGTTGAAAGCAATAAAAACAGTTAAAATGTAGGGGCTGTGAACTCACCTGATGAGCTAAGTACGTTCGAGTGCTAGCAAAGCCTAAAACCCAAGTAAAGTCCCTAACGTCCTATACATAGGAGATTATAATATAAGTACGTAACTAATCAGTCAGTCAAGGTTAGTTGTCCAATCAACTAGAAATATCCAAGTGTTTGTTTGGTGTTTTGTTTGTAGTTTGAAAACACGTATGACCCGTTAGTGACGGTGTGTAATAATAATTTCAAAAACATTATTATTATGCTTCGTTCCATTTGTATACTTATAAAAGTGTGTCAATCATTCTTGCATTGGTTTAATATTGTATTGACTAATTATTATCGTTCGGTAACCATTTTGAGTAAATTACAAAGTGCTAAAAAAATGTTGACCAAAGTTGACCGCTCGGCGAACTGAGGCTGCTCTGCGAATCGAGATCTGCTGTGCGAACCGAGATCTGCTCTGCGAACCGAGATTGAATCTCAGCTCGCGAAATTCGCTGTTTACGATTTTTGGTGCAAATTTCGATCCTAAAGTGTTTTTAACAAGTTTCTTGGATATATTCTTGTTGAGTGGATTTAATAGCATGTAAATACAAGTGTTTTAAGTAATATTTCTTACCAATTTGAGGTGAATTCGAAAATTAGGTGAAAATTGAAGATGGAGAAGAAAATGGTGGATCTTGGGGGTGAAGTTGGTGATAAGTTTTGTTGTTGTTGTTGATTTGAAAATATGAAGAAAATTGTGATGATTTAGTGATTTTTGATGAGTTTCTAGTGAGAGAAAGATGGTTTTTAGAGAGAGGGATGAGAGAATAAGTGTGTGTTTTTGGTGAAATGAGAATGAGAATGAGAGGGTGAGGTTGGGTGGGGGGTATGGGTTGGGGCCGGTTGGGATCAAAAGAAGGAATGGATTTTGTCCCAAATTTGTGGTATTTTATCCGTGTTCGTTTACCCGATCGTTAAATGTAACAAAAATGTTTTTAATTGATAAGTTTTTAAATACGAATACTTTGTAAATATTATCGACATAATATTTAATAAACGTTTATGTTATTTAGTAATCTCACAGTATTAAATAATTTTGTTCACCAACAGTTTTATATTTTTGCCGTGTCTGTTCCAATTGTTTTGTACACATTTATAACTAATTGGGCTTTGCTAGACTTATCTCTAAAAGTGTTGTGAATTCAATCTAAGTATAGGAAATTAGCCTAAAAATACGTGCAAATAATGTTTATAATTATGTCGAAATTGCGGGGTGTCACATATTATGAATAAAAAATTTAATAAAAAATAATTTAAAAAATAATAAAACGTCGAAATTTTTTTTATTTGAAAAATAACTTCTAAAAGTTATTTAAAAAAGAAGCTACGAAGAAAATTTTGTAAAATAACGTGTTTTGGATAGTTAAAAAGTGATTTTAAAGTGTTTCTCACGTTCTCACGAAAATTAGGCTTCTCATTTGAACCTGGGACTATATATATATATATATATTATAATAAACACTTACATTTCCATATCCTTTTATTGCTATTTTCACTTTTTCATGTTCATTATATCATTGCAAATTGTAACATTTCTCAATTCGAGTTTTGATAGACTTGGCAAACTTTTCTTATCATAACTTATGGGAACTTAAGATTATATCTTCTATAATCTCAAGTTATTATAATTGTATAGTGCCACATTTTGAAGTTTAAGCTTATCTTTTTATGAACTTTGTACGCATTATACTGACGATTTGAATAATCTACTGAGCCTACGTATACTATATAATAATACACAATTACTAAATTTTACTAAGACCACTAACATCAGCAGCGTCGCTTCATCGTCGGTTTCAACCGACGGAGCCAACGCCGATGGCACGGTTCCGTCGATTTGGTTCCTTCGTTTCGCATGTCGGAAATTCGACTCTTCATCTTTTTTTTTTCTTGTGTGTATAATATTAAAGGTAAATTGGTAAATGTGGGACCCAAAAATTAAAGTGACATGTCACTGATGGCAGGGGTCCGTCAGTTTGAGTTAGTTTTTGAAAAAGCTGACGTGAAGCTGACGTGACTCAGTCGGTTTCAGTCAGTTTTACTCACCATTGGGAGTGGTTTATCAAACCATGTTATTGTGTCAAAACTTGTCTAGTTAACTTGTAAGATTCCATATAATACAATTAATTAAGTAACATTTAGGCATTTTCTTTCTTACTCTTATCATCGCACCATATACTAAATCAATCAATACTCCAATAAAAAATTAATATAAATATAAAAGTAAGTACACAAATATTATTATTAATTTTGATTAATATATAAAAAAAGAAAAAAAGAAAAAGAAAAAAACAAGTGTAACAATATAAATTGATTTGATCAACTCCAAAGCCATAGCGCAGGTGCCATCTGTTAGAAACCGCAAATTGTCGTCACGTTCCACCTTGCCTCTGCCGCAACCCCACCCCCTCTCCCCTCACCATTTTCACCAATCATCACACCTTGCCTCTGCCTTCCTACTTAAACACTCGCTCACTCTCTCATTCTCTTCTCTTCAAGACACACACAAACACAATTTCTCTCTCTCTTCTCATTTTTATTTTTTGATAATTAATTTCTCAAAAAAAGAAAAAGAAAAAACCTAGCTAGCTAGCTCCGACATTCAATCGATTACGCACCGCCATGGATCCTACTCGAGCTTTCGTCAAGAACGTCAAACGTGTAGTCGTCAAGGTCTACTTTCTCATTCGCATTTTCCGTGTTTTGATTTTATCAATATACGTACATCCTTTATATCTCTATCTATCGACGATATCTGTATCTAATCATAACGTTTTTACGTTCCGTTATTGTTCATTAGATTAGATTTATTGCCTAGAATCACTGCTTGATTGAAGATCGATATATATGTAGCTCTGTTTTTTCGGATCGTGATTTTATTAGAGATTTTTGTTTGTTGTTGTATATTTTGATATTTTGATTTAATTGATGGATGAATGACACTTGGCAACTGCTGCCATGCACGTGATATATAATGACAATTCGGATTGCTTTTTGTATAAATTTTGATTTTATTTAATTTTAATTTTAATTTTAATTCATTCATATTCATATCTGATAGTAACAGATACTGTTTCAGTTGCCTTTGTTGATGGTTTCATGTGGCAACACGATTTATATCTCTCTGTTTTCGTCTCAGATTTTTAGGTCCACATATTTATTTAATTAATAATTATTATTGAATATATTGATATTGATGTATCGTTTGATTGATTGAATGAATAATATTTTATAATACATCATTCATTTGTTTATTATTAAAATTATGATCCTTAGTTGTTTATTGGGAATCTCTTGTTTGGACTGTTAATTTACACTTAAAAAGTAACAAAATAATTAGAATATGTTTATATGCCTGATATGTTTTCTGCAAAGGGGAATAATTGATATAATATCTGAAAGTAATGGCAAAGAAATTGAATTTACATAGTATTCCCAAAAAGGATAAAAACTAATGATTAATATATAAGATGTTCTATTTGTGTAATTTGGAATGGATGTCACATAGTAAATAAATCTATATATGTATCGATGTCTATAGTTTAGAATTCGAATTTTAAAGTTTGCATTCGTCGAAAAATCGACGAGTATGTATACTGTGGAATTTAATATAGTTGATGATGATTAGATAGGTCTTTAAGTTTTGCCCTTGTTAGGAAATACTGTAATAAAGATATCTTTTGATTTTGCTTTTGCTTTTGAGAGCCAAAAAATAAAAATGCTGGATTTCAGTCAATATGAATTAAATTTCTAAGCAAAAATGAAATATTCAAATCAATGTAAATAATTTGTGGTCATTATTGTTTATTTGACAAAAACAGGTTAGAAGTTAATTTAATTATACTAATGTTTTTGATTGTCCGTTGCATAATGATGATGACGTCGAATGTCATTTGAAAGCATGTTTTCATGGAAGTGAATGAGGTTAACGATTGCATTACTTATCATTACTATCATGACTGTAGGTTGGAACAGCTGTTGTTACCCGAGATGATGGAAGGTTAGCAGTTGGCCGACTTGGAGCTATTTTTGAACAGGTATTTTGACCGATCGAATTAAGCACGTGCATAAATCTCATTTATAGTAATATTCCACGGTTTGTCATTTTACTAATAATAGCGAAATGATGGAGAAAAAACAACACTACATTTATATAATCTCGGGTTTTTTTTTTTACTTAAATTTCCAAGTAAAGTTAAATTAATTATGACTTGAGCATGCAGAGTAGCGCCAAAGAGACTTTCCATCCTCTTTCGCACGCCAAGAGTGTATGTTGCAATCTATTAGACTTATGTGACAAATGATTTGATTGCAGCTTGAAAAGTTAAACTCCCGAGGCTTTGACATCATTTTAGTTACATCAGGAGCTGTTGGAGCTGGCCGCCAAAGGCTTAAATACAGGAAAATGATCAACAGCAGGTCTTTTCGATTTTTCTTTTTCTTCTTTTCTTTTCATAACGTCTGTAAATATATTGCACATAGCTGAAATTTTGTTACTGTAGCTTTGCTGACCTCCAAAAACCACAAGTTGAACTTGACGGAAAGGCTTGTGCAGCAGTGGGTCAAAATGGTTTGATGGCCTTGTACGATACCTTATTCAGCCAGGTACAAGTTTTACCCTGTTTGATTATGAAACAGAACAAAAAATACGCGCCTTTTTGGTAAATTAGTTTGTGTTCACACATATCTCTTTTGCAGTTGGATGTGACCTCCTCTCAACTCCTTGTCACGGATAATGATTTCAAGAATGCAGATTTCAGAGTGCAACTTTCTCAAACAGTTGATTCATTGTTAGATCTGAGGAGCATCCCAATTTTCAATGAAAATGATGCAATCAGTACAAGGAGAGCTCCTTATGAGGTATTTGATTGTCGTTCCATGACTAATAGAGATTGATTACTCTCCATTTACCAGATTGTATACGTATCAGAGTTATATATATGCTTAATTTCAGGAACAATCTGTCTTTCAGGATTCTTCTGGTATTTTCTGGGATAATGATAGTTTGGCAGCTCTTCTGGCTATGGAATTGAAGGCAGATCTTCTTGTGTTGTTGAGTGATGTTGATGGCCTTTACAGCGGCCCCCCCAGTGATCCGCGCTCGAAGCTAATTCATACTTATGTTAAACAAAAACATCAAAAGGCTATCAGTTTTGGTGATAAGTCAAGGATGGGAAGAGGTGGAATGGATGCAAAAGTGAAAGCTGCTGCAAAAGCAGCTTATTCTGGTACACCTGTTGTCATTGCAAGGTATCATATTTTAGATTATAATATTTTAAATTTGTTTTTGTATTTTTTGTTTTATGTAATACTGATTATTGAATATACTGCCAATTCCATAGTGGTTTCGCTGCTAATAACATCATAAAGGTTCTAAATGGTGAACGCGTGGGTACTCTGTTTCATAAAGATGCACATATGTGGATTCCAGTTACTGAAATTGGTCCACATGAGATGGCAGTTTCAGCTCGTGAAGCCTCTAGAAGCCTTCAGGTTATATATATATATTTCTAATGCGTATAGTAGCTAAAATTAACTGTTTACTTAATATGTAATACATACATATATGTACATACAAAACGTTAATACATAAATCATACATACGCACATGTATGCACAAAACATGTGTACATATTTATATGTGTGTAGGGGGACACATTTATCATCCGCTATATTAAACTGATCACTTGTTTTTCTCTCTCTTTTCGGTCATTCCATTTTACAGGCACTAACAAGTGAAGAGAGAAAGAATATTTTGTTAGATGTAGCTGCTGCATTGGAAGCAAATGAACAGTTTATCATGCTTGAGAATGATGCTGATGTTGAAACTGCACGTGATGAAGGATATGATGAAGCTTTAGTAGCCCGTTTAGCTCTGAAACCTAGCAAGGCATGTATCTATCATGAATTTCTCTATCTTATATGCAGGGGAAATTACACACACACACACACACACACATATATATATATATATATATATATATATATATATATTTTGTGTTATTTTAAGTTTCTGGGATTATTGTTGTCATGCTTCTCTTGATATTCATAACAAGATTTTGATTCCTTTTCAGATCCGTGCTCTCGCAGAATCTGTGCGTAGACTAGCAGAAATGGATGAACCTATTGGTCAAGTTTTGAAAAGAACAGAGGTGAGCTGTTATAAAAGTTAAATTATTATGCATAATCAAGAGTATTTTTTGGTCCAGTTTCTCAAAAACTATGTAGTTGAGATTCCTTAGATGACCAATTCACCATCAACCTGCTGCAACAAAATCTTTTATATCAAATCTTGTATCTTAATACTTATTATACATTACATATATTTAAATTTGGATGTATTACTGGCAGTACTTAAATTTGCATTCAAAAGACAAAGCGTAATCTTTTTTATTCTGATATTCCGGTTTCTCCTATAATTATTGTTGAAATGTGTTCAAATAATTTCGTGTCCAGCTTGCAGAAGGGCTCATCTTAGAGAAGAAATCATGTTCTCTAGGCGTTCTACTCATTGTTTTCGAATCTCGCCCGGATGCATTAGTTCAGGTAACAGTAAACTCTTTTTCTAGTCACAAAATGGTATCATCTCACCTACTTGTCAGTGATATAAGATGATTATGGCCTCATATACTTGGTACTTTCATTATTTTTAGGTTTTAGATGTTTCAAAACTTTAATTTAGTTCGCAAATTGATGTTCACTTTTCTTGAATTTGCAGATAGCTTCATTGGCTATCCGTAGTGGAAATGGTCTGCTATTGAAAGGGGGGAAAGAAGCTAAAAGGTCAAATGCAATACTGCACAAGGTTTGCCTTGGTTTTCAAGATCTTTTCCTGAAGACTCATAGATTTTGTTAGTTATAAGTCTGACTACCTTTTTTTTTTCCTTTTTGAAATCTATATGCGCTGTAGGTAATCACTTCTGCCCTCCCAGAAACTGTTGGAAAAAAATTAATTGGACTATTGACTTCAAGAGAGGAAATTCCAGAATTGCTGAAGGTATGTGGAAATGTCTCATGTGTAATTTGATTAGGACTTAGTCTTGCTCTCTTATATGATACTTCAATTTTATTTTACCCCCCTAATTTTCCTTTGAACAGCTTGATGATGTGATAGATCTTGTGATCCCTAGAGGCAGCAATAAACTTGTCTCCCAAATAAAGAGCTCAACAAAAATTCCAGTTCTTGGTCATTCTGGTAAGATACAATTCTATCTAGGTCAACTTTCCAAATCAACTGAAAAATGACTATCACTGCGCAAATGAATTTAAAATTCTCCATTGCAGATGGAATTTGCCATGTATATGTCGACAAGGCTGCTAACTTGGAGATGGCTAAGAAGATTGTACTGGATGCAAAAACAGATTATCCAGCAGCCTGTAATGCTATGGTAAATTTAATGCCCACATAATTTTTGTATTTTCATTTAAACATTGTTAATTCAACTTTTTCATGATATTATGTATCTAGGAAACCCTACTTGTGCACAAGGACTTGTTGTCTAGTGGGGGGCTTCAAGATCTTGTTAAAAAACTTGAACAAGAAGGTACATCATCAACTGTAACGCTTAGGTTCTATTTTTATTCTACTATTTCTAGTTCTATTCTCACTCTACCCAAATGATGTTTGTTCACATTTCACATTGCTGTATTAAATATATGGTACATTGCTAACTAACATGAAAATGATTACGTAAGCAACCTTTTGTACCAAGAAGTATAATGAATACTTACAGTATTTTATGTCTTGAAGGTGTCACACTATTTGCTGGACCGAGAGTGAATGGTTCTGTAAACTTCTCAAAGGCAAATACATTCCATCACGAGTATAGCTCCAAGGCTTGCACAATTGAAATAGTGAACAATGTTGACGAGGCCATAGATCATATACATAGTTATGGAAGGTATGTAGAACTTTACAATAGCTCCCTGTTTTATTATCACTTTCACCTTTTGGTTCCATTTTCAGCTTTTTGGTAACTTCTCTTTTTCCATTTCAGTTCCCACACTGAGTGCATTGTTACCGACGATCACGATGTTGCTGAACATTTCTTAAGTCGAGTTGACAGGTATATGCATATTTACAATCAGTGTTGCTTTTTAATTGTCACCGGTATTAGATGAATAAAAAGGTTCAGTGATAAATTCATCAAAATCTGAAATCTGTACAAAGTTAGAACATCCCTTTTACTCATGTCAATCCGGGCTAAATTTTCTATGAACGCAAATCTACTGGTACTAATTTACTAATTATGCATATTTTGCTTTCGGCAGTGCTGCAGTGTTTCACAATGCAAGCACAAGATTTTGTGATGGTGCACGGTTTGGACTCGGAGCAGAGGTATGCATTCATTTAATCAGTCATAGACTTCAGCACAACAATTGCTCGGTTCTCATTGTATTTACTTGGAAATCTGTAATATTTTCTTAAATAGGTTGGAATCAGTACAAGCAAAATCCATGCGCGTGGTCCAGTTGGGGTAGAGGGACTCTTAACAACACGATGGTGAGTATGACGATAAAAACTTCCACAGTTTTCATAAAATATTGTTCAAATGGACCATCCATTCAAATTTTAAATGGTTTCAGTCATCAGATATAATTTTTGTTCAGTTGGTACAATAATACATTTGGAAAACTAATATTTTTTGAATTCCTTCCAAAATATGTACAGGGTCTTAAGAGGTAAGGGGCAAGTGGTGGAGGGTGACAAGGGAGTCGTTTACACACACAAAGACCTTCTAACAGCAAATTCTAATGGTTATTAGACCTCACCATTGTTTTGCTCATCTTCTGGTATAATTTTTATGTCTAATTAGAATTTCGCCGACACTACAGTTGACATTATTTTAATAATGTAATAGGGGCAGCTTGGTTACATATCTTATTTAATGTATTAAGCAAGTTATTGAATTTTGCCATCTTATTGGATATTTGTAGCTCTCAAGGATTTGAATGTTTCTAATGGCATATCATGTATTTGTAAGCATTGACACTGTTCTATACCTTTCATTCACTTCGCCTTTGATTGTTAGAACTTAGAAGTTAATTGCAGATTCAGAAATGGTTTTGGTCAGAATTTGATCTTTTGATATGGGGATGGTAAAATTGGTGGGTTGGGTAACATGTGAAAATGTGCAAATGGACTTGAAACACTTTAAAAATGATTGATTTGTGTCAAGTATGATTACAAAACTCGTATTGATCTAATTATACGAATAGAATGATATGGGAGATTGTATGCATTAACGATACACTTTTGGTGAGTTTTGACTTGTATTGTTAGCAATCTTCTATTTTACCCATATCTAATATGTCATGAGTTGATTCATGGTTAATGGGCAATTATAGCCAAACTAGATCGCGTCAATCTAGTTTGTGATTCCATTAGCATTTCTGACTACAGATCCATCTATCAATTCAGAAACGACAATACAAAACTTATATCCCCAGTGAGCACCAAATCAAACTACTCAAAGCATCGATGAATGAACACTTGAATTGTCTGCGTCTATGTGAAGTCGACAACACACAAATCATCTATTTCTTATTTTCCACCACTGATAAAACGATAAATATTTTAGCATTGGTGGCCAAAATCTTATGAGCAAACTGAATCTTAACTAAAACCAAATTTGTTTTAATCAACTGAATTCAAACTCTAATTCCAGTTTTGATGTGCATCTAACACAAGTATAATTATAGTAAGATGGTCTAACTTCAAAGGGGTGTGATTGGATACATCGTTCATATCTATGTATATACACTTTATAAAGAGTTTATAACTTTTCTTTACAGCTCTAAAATACATGATATAAATTAAACCAAATGATTAACATAAACATGAAGAATGCCCACTTTTCCATTTTCAATTATTTTGCTTATCATTTAGTTTTTGGTTAGTGATTAATGATGTACATGACATCACCTCTGACCACGGACCCCGGATTACACTCCGGTCCCATAAAATGTCATCCGAGGTGGTAGCATCCACTTCCGAGTTCGGCCGTATCCGGACCCCGACTACGGAGTCCGGGCACGGTGATATGACCGCTTAGGAAAGTAATGTTATACTCGCCTCGCATGCCCCCGAATGAACATGGCTGAGGCCGGACCACGGCCTCACGATCGAAGTGCAACACTTAACAAGTTTATGATATTATCTACAATGAAACTGTGTGGGCCGTACATATCCGACATTCTCTGACAAAAGTACAACCAATAACCGTTATATGCAGGTACTATATACATGGCTTGCCCATTAACCTGGTCGGCCAACCTGATTGGTCCACATCAACCTTGGCACAAAGAATGCTATTCTCGCCCACGACCAAGCATCCACGTCAGCTGAAGACATAGGGAATGTCACCCTTGCCCACGACCAAACCCTCCACGTCAGCTTAGGGTTTGGGTATAAATACTAGTGCATGGTTTCCATTTCAAACCAGCACCTCATAAAATCCACGGAGTAATTCACCTACAGTTGCTCTCCAAGAATTAAGCTTTTACCACCCTCGATTGACTGAGTTTCGATACTGGGTTTGCACGTTAATCGGAGTGTGACAAGCTTAATTCCTCATACATCATCATCATCATCATTGTAACTAAGTGTTTTTACGCTTGAACAATTGGCGCCATCCACGGTTGATTTACCAGAAAACGACCACTTTACCATTGTCCGTATGTCGGAAAACCATTGCTAACGATGGTTATCGGTTCACCAGGTGATGGTAATGGCGGCGGCGTTAACGCTAACTTACCACCACCACCACAAAACACTGATCAATCTCCTCAGACCACCGTCAACCAGCAAACTCCTCCGACGGTACCCACGATTGATCCACGGCAGTTAGTTTTCGGTCAAAACGACTCTGCCTCCGCCACCGAAAACCCGGCGAGGAATCGGCCCCCGCTGGAACGCACTCCGCAAAACACTTCTTCGACGCCCAAGTCCATTTCTAGCGCTGAAACCCAACAGATGTTGGCACAAATGGGCTTCGTAGTGGCACCCGAGCAACAGGTTCCACCGCCGTCTCCGCCACGGCAGGCTTTACCTCCGCCATCTACTCAGCAACATGGAACAATGGATAGGGCCGCAAGTTGTAAAATGTTGGCCGATCTGATCCTCAGAGCGGCTCTGCCGGGGTCAATCCCAGCATGTTCCAACGAGTCAGCAACGGATACTCTGATCGCAAACTTCTATTCCACCATACAGGGTGAGAAGGTGAAAAATTCGATTCCGGTTTCGACCACCACTGCTAGGTTTGATGCTAAGATTGCAAGCCATCCGTTGCCGACGAAGCTAACCATACCGCTGACTATTGGCACTTATTCTGGCGACTCGGACCCGGAGGACTTTTTGCAACCGTTAGAGGGCGCAATCAAGACAGAGCATTGGGAGGACGCAGTTGCTTGCCACTTGTTCCCGCAGGTGCTACAGGGCAATGCCCGTGGTTGGTTTGAGAAGTTACCGACGGCTAGTGTTATCAACTATGCCGATCTCCGGTTCAAATTCTTACAGCAGTACCACAACTTAAAGCAACATACCCTCACCCATCTCGACTGCTACGAGATTAAACAAGCGAGCCGTTAAACGTTTAGTGACTTCATAACTCGTTTCACTACTGAATGTCAGAAGATCCAAGACCTACCGCCAAGTCAACAGATCGCCGGTTTCATATACGGCATCTGATGGAAACTTAGGTGTTCAAGCTTGAATTTCATAAACATTTTATAAGAGTTTAGCAACGGAAGACTTTAGTTTGAAAAACTTGAACAACAAAAGTTACTTACAAAGGATCACTTTACATGAACATACAAGAATTTAACAACCATAGAAAGTAAGAAGTACAACCTTTGTAGCCTTTGATCTTCTATGGTGGTTGATGGTGGTTGATTGATGGCAAGAACCCAAGCAAGAGTTCCTTTAGAGATAGTCCACCAACAAGCTTTGATGACACTATTGAATGCTAGTTCACTCTTGTATAAACAATCTCTTAAGCTTAAACCACCATGATCAAGAATGGTGTTCAAGAGAGTATTGTTTCTACAATTTCCTTCTAACTTTTAGAGAAAAAATGTATGTATTTGTTTGTGTAAAATCATCCAAGCAAGAATTACAAATGAGAGTCTTACTCTCATTTAAATAGGCCAAGAACATGCAAAAATCAATCATCACTTATGACCAAGACTTGGCATGCATTGGACCAAATTATGACAAAGAGCTTGCTTGCACTCTTGGTGATGTGATGCCATCCAAGAAGAAACAAACAAAAGGAGTAGTGTCAAACACTACAAGCCAAGAGAGTAGTGTCAAACACTACAAGACAAGAGTGTTGAGACAAACACTACAAGACAAGAGTGTTGAGACAAACACTACAAGACAAACTCTTTTATCATCCATCCATTATATATATATACACTTATATATATAAAATTGTTGTTTTATTTATTTAATCTAACTCCTTAAAGTAAATAAACAAAACTTACACAAACTAGTTATTTGATTAAAATTATATAAGTACTATACTTATAATAATTCTCTAATCAAATAATGTATAAGTACCATACTTACAAGAATTCATACACTATGAATTATATTATTATTATCTCCATAATAATTACAAGAGTTATGATATTTTAAATATGAATCATATTCATATACTAAAATATCAATTTAAGTGTCGGCTTGTTATCGGTGTGACCCTATAGGATCATATATTATTAGCAATATTATTTTATGATCATTCTTGGGCATATAGGTATAACCAACAATCTCCCACTTGCCCAAGGTTGTATCATAAAATGATATAGACAGCAGTGAACGTCTAGCAACATTTTACTGCCCCCAATAACACATGACGAAGTGCCATTCAACAACATCCAATTCCCAAAAGCTCATAGCTTCAATTGATGTGACTAGGTAATGTATCAGTTATCCCTTTGTTTCAGACATCATGTTGAACATGAGACATGGATCCCTATCATTCTCATTTCCGTTCAACTTTAGTCAGGCGCCTTAGATATCTTACTCCCAGTATTGAGAGGAACAAATTCCATCTTGACTACATACGTCTTTTATGTAATGCATACTATACCTAATGATGGCCTTTATAACTGCCTGGTTAAAGGACAGCGTTTAACCATATCAAAGCATAGCATTCCTTACACTCAAGTCCCAAATATGCATTTCAGGTCTAAGGATACAAAGATACTACCTTGTTCAAGAGTCACTTATGACGACGATCCATGAAGTGATCTTGAAGCAGGTCATGTCCAATACTTGTTCTCCAACGAGTATCAATGAATCTGGTTGCAACCTATTGCCACTTTCATCTTATGAAAGTCAACCATCCCATTCATATTAGTCTTACTTCATAATTGTTCCCACAACTATGATCGACTACGGACTGTTTAGAATAACTAGTTTATTCAAGGATTAAACATGCTAATATAGAACACTGTGACACCCGTCAATTTAGGACTAGTAATTAGTGCCTAATCAAGTTTTAATACATGTAATTAGTTCTGTGTTAGGCTAATTGATGTATCAAGTAATTTTATATTGTTGAATATATATACAAGAAATCACGGTTTGATTAAATCGTACAAATCTCAAATCGAATGGATTTCGACACAATTAATACGGACGTTGGTGGACGATTTTTATTTGGTTAATGCAAATATTAATTAATACCATTGACATATTTCGAATATTATATCAATAATATTTCGTAATCCAAGCTTTATTACACAAACAATATAAATTCGATTAAAAATGTAAGTGCGCAAACAAAACGAAACAGATTACCTTTTATAACGTAATTTCTAAGTAAACTAGTAAAATACTTCAACAAAATAATTGAATAATTGTTCGTAATTTAAAATGTAGAACTTAACTTATAAAATAAATATTTAACGTTAAACAATCGGGAAAACGAACACCACACGGAACTCGAAGACGTAGACTGAAAATGGGTATTTAAACCCCATTTCCACCTCCATCTTTCTCATTTCATTCTTTCTTCTCTCTCTCTTCCATCTTTTCTTTCAAAAATTTCAAAACCACCATCACCCTCAAATCGCCAAAAACTAGCATCAAACGACTTCGGATCTTCAAGATTTTTAGAGATTCACGACCACCACGCAACGATCTATCTTTCTATCTTTCCGAAATTTCATTTCGGCGATTTGTAAGTTTCCGACACAACTCCGAAAACTCTCGTTTCTAAGTATTATCACTTGCTAGTTGTTTGTATAACCTTGTAATGTCCTAAAATGGGTTGGGTAAAAATATTAGGCTGATCGATGGCCGGAAAATGCGTTTTTGAAGTTGAAACTCCGATCAGATCCCGTACGTCGCATTTGGCCTGGAGCAAATGCGACGCAGCGACTTACGTCGCACGAATCCTCGACGTCGCATATAGCGACGCAGCCTATTACGTCGCATTGACTTGCGAATGTCGCACATAGCGACGCAGACCTTAACGTCGCCAACTTAACCAACGTCGCATTAGCGACGCAGCACCCTACGTCGCATTGAATTGCGAACGTCGCAAAATGCGACGCAAACACTCACGTCGCACCCAACGTCGCACAAACCAGAAAACACAGATTTTCACTAAGTGTCGAGACCCTAAATTTTATCACTCGATTTCACCCAATTTCAAGTCCAGATGCGTTTTTCCTTAAAGCAATATAGTAGAAATAAAAATTTTCCAAGCTGACCTGGCAGCTCGACCCTAGCCAGGGGCTCTGCCCCTTGGACCCCGCCAGGGGCTGCCGCCCCTTGGACCCCGCTACCAGGGGCGCTGCCCCCGGACCCCCGTACTTAGATTCCGTAAGCACATTTTTACAACAAGTGTCAAACTTGTACAACTTCAAAACGCTTACACGATATAACTTTTCAATCATAATGGAATTTACTTTTCAAGGTTAACACTTCGAGACATAAGGAGAACATTAACGTATTTAAATTCAAACAATCACCAACGGGCCGTATACATTTTCAAAACCTAATTCACAATCAAACAAGTCGTTGTAACTTGTATCAAGTCAATCAAACAAGTCGTAGTAACTTGTAACAATACAATCAACCAAATCGGGGTAATTTGGACATCAAGTTAAACAAACAATTTCAATGGTAGTCTTTCGAGATACCGGTACAATTAATAACAATTCAAGTGTCGTGGACACATTCAGGTTTCAAGACTTTGGACACCAAATTACAGCTAATTACTTCAAGTTTATTAAATTAAACACTTCAAGACTCAGGTGAGTTTCATGGCCCCATTTTCACTACTTTTACCAGGGGTGTGATATTACTACTTCATTTTGTTTTACAAGTAGAACGCAAGTGCCAACCTTCAAATACTACATGAGTTTCAAGCTAATCAATTAAAGTCCTCTATAGCATAGTCTCTAATATTTTAGCGTGAATGTTAGTATATGATATCATATGGGATTGACAATCCTCATCCGGGTTAGCACGCACTAACCGGTCAAACGGATGTATTAGCATTTGGGAAGATGAGTGTGGATTAGACACTCGTAGGAGGCAAACCAGTTAGGTTTCCTTAATTGGACCTAGCACTCAAGTTAAGCTCAGACTATGTGCTCATGGATTGTATAACTTTTATTTTGCTTAATTGCATTTTAAATTCAATATAAATCTTGCGGTTCTGACAACTATACATTGACATACAAACCTGTGAGCTCACCAGCGTTTTCGCTGACCCATTTTAGTATTTATCACAGGTACCCAGCAGTAGGTTGGCTGCACAAGCAGGGATTATTAGCTCGAGTCAGCATACATACAACTAGAGATTTGATTGCATTATTATATTTTGTAAAAGTACTTATGCCATGTAATCTCTCAATTTCAGGAACCGAGCTAATGTAACATTGTTTTGATGTAAACGTTTACTTTATTTATACAAGTTTAAAATGACGCATATAGTGGTCGTTCATTATTATCTTATGTGCTTTGTATATTGATTAGTGAAACCCAAATCGAGCTTCCGCAAATCAATCAAATTTGGGGGTGTCACAGATTGGTATCAGAGCCTAAGGTTATAGTGAACTAGGTTTCATTTAGTGGACCTAGACTATGACCGTTAGGCAGTATTCCCTATTAGGTATAACCAGTTCAGGGATTACAGCATACGAATTTAAATTAACATAGCCTGGTCAACTATGTACAATTAAATAAAGATGATGTAAGATCTGAAGGAAGTTATGGATGAACAGGATACACTAGTTGACTCTGACCTCGAGAGAACCGGGACTCAAAACATGTCTGTGCTAGACACTCAATAGGTTATTATGTGATATACGTATATATACATAAATAGACCTCACTTACAATCTTAGGCTATATTATATTATATGAATATAGACCTCATTCTTTCTAACACTTTGTCTCAGAATGGCAAACACACCACCTAACTCATCTCGTTCTCATCCGTACGAATCACAAAGTTCAAGGGTAGCTAGGAGGAACCCTAGGTTGCCTCGAGCGGGCCCATACTCCAATCAATTCACAGTAACGGATTTGGCTACTAGACTACACCTTCATGAGCAACAACTGCGTGACATGGACATCGAGTTGCAAGAGACCCGTGAAAACTGGACACTCACCCTAATGGGGCAAGTGGCTCAGGTCTCTGAGGACCATGTAAACGCTATCAACCATATGGGCGTTCTCCAAAATCGAGTGGGTGAAACCATCGAGACCATGGAAATCGTCCACAATCAAGTGACTGAAAATCAAAACGAAATCACTGTCCTGCGATCAAGGTTGACTCAGTGTGAAACACGCCTGAGGGAAACCGAGGAGGCACTCAGAATGGTTAGCCGACTTGCAGAGTCCGTTGACCGTCTCAATATTCGTCAATATTCGTCAGAATTAGCTTAGGCTGAATCTGCACTCGATAACGCTTTCGTAGGATTAATGTAATTTGACCGGATGAAGCAATTCCCGAAACTTTTGGCACAATATCCAAGTCTGTAACTTTTGAATTCAACAAACTCGAAATTGTCTGTAATCGTTTAACAACGTAATATCAATTGACGATTTCTTTCGGTTTAAATCTATATTATGGAACTATTACACTTGTGATGTGTACATTGTCGCTTTAATACATACATCTACCACAATTATCATTCTGGTACAATTTCTTACGTACCTATTGTTTCTTTTCTTGAAGAACCATGCCGCCGAAGAAAAAGAGTTACAGTGAAGCTGAACTCGCTGCTGCCGTTACTCGGGCCGTAGCCGATGCCTTGGCTGCTCGGGATTCAATCCGAACGACTGAGGAAACAGTCAGTACCACCACCACCACTCCTGCTGTAAAGCCTTGTTCCTACAAGGATTTCCTCAGCTGTAAACCACTATATTTCAAGGGCACGGAGGGTGCCATTGGCTTGATCCGTTGGATTGAGCGTATGGAATCTGTTTTCAGTCTCTGCGACTGCACTGAGAACAACAAGGTCAAATTCGCTGCTTACACCTTTCAGGAAGGTGCACTCACGTGGTGGAAAACCCACGCAAACTCTGTAGGTCTTGAGGTTGCAAATCGGCTTCCTTGGGCCGAACTGAAGAAGAAGCTGACAGAAAAATACTGTCCTGAAGAAGAGCTGCATAGGCTGGAGGAAGAATTCTGGCACCTGGTGGTGCAGGGAAATGATGTTGCTGAATATACCACCAAATTTCAGCAGTTTGCCTTACTATGCCCAAGTTTGGTTGAACCGGAAAGTAAGGGCATCAAGAGATACATCCGCGGACTCCCTGAAAGCATCCAGGGAAATGTCGCCTCATCCAAACCAACCACCACTGAAAGTGCCATTCGTTTAGCCCACGAACTCATGGCCCTAGTTGTCAGCCGTGGGACTTCCAACACCTCATCCTCCAACAACAACAAACGCAAATCCACTGAACACCACCACAACTCAAACAAGAAAAACAACGCCATCCAAGTCTACACCACCAACTCCGAAACCAACCGCAGCTACACCGGGGACAGGCCTTATTGTCCCAAGTGTAACTATCATCACTTTGGTCAGTGCAATACCCCTTGCAACAACTACAGGAGGTACAGGCATTCGACTAAGGATTGCCGAGCCCCCAGATCCAACAACAACCCCTCTGACAAAAATGCCCGACAACCTAAGTCCTGCTATGAATGTGGGAATCCAGGACACTTTAGGGATACGTGCCCAAAATTGAAGAATAAGGGCAACAACAACAACAACCGCAACAACAACAACAATGCCAAAAGTAGCGCCTTTGTGATCAACTCAGGGGATGCCCGTCAAGACCCGAATGTGGTCACGGGTATGTTCCTCCTCAACAACTTAACTGCTTCTATTCTGTTTGACACTGGTGCCGATAGAAGTTTTATTTCCGATGAATTTTGCCCTCTACTTGACACCACACCTGTTGCTTTAGACGTTAAGTACACCGTAGAACTAGCAAATGGCAAGTTGATAGAAACCGATAGTGTGATACCTAATTGCACTTTAAATCTAGCCGACGAAATCTTCTCCATAGATCTTATGCCCGTTGAGATTGGAAGTTTCGATGTCATCGTGGGCATGGACTGGTTATCCAAACATCGCGCCGAAATCATTTGCCATGACAAAATTGTTCGCATACCTCTCGCCGTCGGTAGAACCTTGGTCATACAGGGGGAGACCGGTGGGACGAGGCTTAACATCATATCTTGTCTAAAAACCCGGAAGTTTCTGAGAAAGGGTTATCCAGCAATCCTCGCGCACATCATGGAGAAAAAGTCGGAAGAGAAGCGACTTGAGGATGTTCCAATTGTTCGAGACTTTCCAGAAGTCTTTCCCGAAGAACTACCTGGTCTACCACCGCAAAGACAGGTTGAGTTCTCAATCGATCTAGTACCAGGTGCTGCGCCTGTGGCCCGAGCACCATACCGCTTAGCTCCATACGAACTTCAGGAGTTGTCCACCCAATTACAGGAACTCCTGGAACGAGGATTTATCAGGCCGAGTTCTTCACCTTGGGGAGCTCCAGTCCTATTTGTCAAGAAGAAAGACGGTTCTTTTCGAATGTGTATCGACTACCGAGAGTTGAACAAGTTAACTGTCAAGAACCGGTATCCACTCCCTCGAATCGATGACCTGTTCGACCAACTTCAAGGGTCGAGTTGTTATTCAAAGATTGATCTCCGATCCGGTTATCACCAATTGCGTGTTCGCGATGCCGACATTCCAAAAACCGCTTTCTGAACCCGCTATGGGCATTACGAATTCCAAGTGATGCCATTCGGCCTAACCAACGCACCGGCTGTATTCATGGACCTTATGAATCGGGTGTGCAAACCTTATCTTGACAAATTCGTCATTGTTTTCATCGATGACATACTCATATACTCACGAAACGAGCAAGAACACGCGCAACATCTCAAAACAATTTTAGAACTACTTAGACACGAGGAGCTGTATGCCAAATTTTCTAAGTGTGAGTTCTGGATTCAAACCGTCCAATTCCTTGGTCACGTGATCGACCGTCAGGGAATTCACGTTGATCCGTCAAAAATCGAGGCTATCAAAGACTGGCAATCGCCAACCACTCCGACCGAAGTACGGCAGTTTTTGGGACTGGCCGGGTACTACCGACGATTCATTGAAAATTTCTCCAAGATAGCCTTACCACTCACGACTCTGACCCAGAAAGACAAAAAGTTTGACTGGACTGATAAACAAGAGACGGCATTCCAACTCTTAAAACAAAAGCTTTGCAGTGCTCCCATTCTATCATTACCCGAAGGCACCGATGACTTCGTGGTATACTGCGATGCCTCTCATCAAGGTCTCGGTTGCGTGCTTATGCAACGAGACAAAGTCATAACTTATGCTTCCCGACAGCTCAAGATTCATGAAAAGAATTACACCACCCACGACCTCGAATTAGGAGCCGTCGTTTTCGCCCTCAAAATTTGGAGACATTACCTCTACGGCACTAGGTGCACAATCTTTACAGACCACAAAAGTCTCCAACACATATTCGATCAGAAAGAACTCAACATGAGGCAACGTCGATGGGTCGAGTTGCTTACCGATTACGACTGCGAGCTCAAATATCATCCAGGCAAAGCAAATGTTGTTGCTGATGCCCTCAGTCGAAAAGAGCGAGTGAAACCACTTCGAGTCCGAGCCCTCAGTATGATCATTCGCAACAATTTAAACATTCAAATTCTCGCTGCTCAACTCGAAGCCTTGAAACCCGAAAATGTCAAAGATGAAGCCTTGCGGGGAATGGATAAACAATTCGAAATCAAACCTAACGGGATTAGGTATTTCTCAAACCGAATCTGGTTGCCAAGATTTGGGAACCTACGAGACTTGGTGATGGATGAAGCTCACAAGTCCAAATATTCTATCCATCCGGGGTCCGATAAAATGTACCACGGTATCAAAGACTTCTACTGGTGGCCCAACATGAAAGCTGAAATCGCCACCTATGTCAGCAAGTGCCTTACTTGCTCCAAGGTCAAAATCGAATACCAAAAACCCTCTGGTTTACTTCAACAACCCAGTCTTCCTGAATGGAAATGGGAACAAATTGCCATGGACTTCATAACTAAACTACCCAAATCCTCGAGCGGTTGCGATACCATTTGGGTGATCGTGGATCGTCTCACAAAGTCTTCTCACTTCCTGGCAATCAAGGAATCCGACAAAATGGAACGCCTCACCAGTATTTATCTGAAGGAAATCGTGACCAAACACGGTGTTCCAATCTCAATTATCTCCGATAGAGATAGTCGTTTCACTTCACAATTTTGGCAATCACTTCAAAAATCTCTGGGTACTCGACTTGATATGAGTACCGCATATCACCCGCAAACCGATGGCCAGAGTGAACGAACAATTCAAACACTAGAAGACATGCTACGGGCCTGCGTAGTAGACTTCGGTGTAAACTGGGAAAAACACCTACCATTGTGCGAGTTCTCGTACAACAACAGCTATCATACCAGCATCAAGGCTGCACCTTTCGAGGCACTTTACGGTCGAAAGTGCCGGTCACCTATCTGTTGGACCGAAGTTGGGGATAGCCAACTCACGGGTCCAGAAATCATTCACGAAACAACCGAGAAAATCGTCGAAATTCAAAACAAACTCAAAGCTGCGCGTGATCGTCAGAAAAGTTATGCTGACGTGAGACGCAAACCACTCGAGTTCCAGGTTGGGGACCGAGTATTACTCAAAGTTTCACCTTGGAAAGGTGTCATTCGATTTGGCAAACGGGGTAAATTGAACCCAAGATACATTGGACCGTTTGAGATCCTTGAGAGGATAGGTCCGGTGGCATACCGATTACAACTGCCCGCTGAGCTTAGCAGCGTGCACCCCACTTTTCATGTTTCAAATCTGAAGAAGTGTTTGTCTGATGAGACACTTATCATTCCACTCGATGAAATTCGAGTTGACGAGAAACTTCACTTTGTTGAGGAACCTGCTGAAATCATGGACCGTGAGGTCAAACAACTTAAACAAAGTCGTATTCCCATTGTCAATGTTAGGTGGAATTCGCGGCGCGGTCCGGAATTCACCTGGGAACGGGAAGACCAAATGCGACTCAAGTATCCTCAACTCTTCACTGACTCAACAACAAACACAACTTCAACATAAATTTCGGGACGAAATTCTTCTAACAGGGGGAGAATGTGACACCCGTCAATTTAGGACTAGTAATTAGTGCCTAATCAAGTTTTAATACATGTAATTAGTTCTGTGTTAGGCTAATTGATGTATCAAGTAATTTTATATTGTTGAATATATATACAAGAAATCACGGTTTGATTAAATCGTACAAATCTCAAATCGAATGGATTTCGACACAATTAATACGGACGTTGGTGGAGGATTTTTATTTGGTTAATGCAAATATTAATTAATACCATTGACATATTTCGAATATTATATCAATAATATTTCGTAATCCAAGCTTTATTACACAAACAATATAAACGCGATTAAAAATGTAAGTGCGCAAACAAAACGAAACAGATTACCTTTTATAACGTAATTTCTAAGTAAACTAGTAAAATACTTCAACAAAATAATTGAATAATTGTTCGTAATTTAAAATGTAGAACTTAACTTATAAAATAAATATTTAACGTTAAACAATCGGGAAAACGAACACCACACGGAACTCGAAGATGTAGACTGAAAATGGGTATTTAAACCCCATTTCCACCTCCATCTTTCTCATTTCATTCTTTCTTCTCTCTCTCTTCTATCTTTTCTCTCAAAAATTTCAAAACCACCATCACCCTCAAATCGCCAAAAACTAGCATCAAACGACTTCGGATCTTCAAGATTTTTAGAGATTCACGACCACCACGCAACGATCTATCTTTCTATCTTTCCGAAATTTCATTTCGGCGATTTGTAAGTTTCCGACACAACTCCGAAAACTCTCGTTTCTAAGTATTATCACTTGCTAGTTGTTTGTATAACCTTGTAATGTCCTAAAATGGGTTGGGTAAAAATATTATGCTGATCGATGGCCGGAAAATGCGTTTTTGAAGTTGAAACTCCGATCAGATCTCGTACGTCGCATTTGGCCTGGAGCAAATGCGACGCAGCGACTTACGTCGCACGAATCCTCGACGTCGCATATAGCGACGCAGCCTATTACGTCGCATTGACTTGCGAATGTCGCACATAGCGACGCAGACCTTAACGTCGCCAACTTAACCAACGTCGCATTAGCGACGCAGCACCCTACGTCGCATTGAATTGCGAACATCGCAAAATGCGACGCAAACACTCACGTCGCACCCAACGTCGCACCCAACGTCGCACAAACCAGAAAACACAGATTTTCACTAAGTGTCGAGACCCTAAATTTTATCACTCGATTTCACCCAATTTCAAGTCCAGATGCGTTTTTCCTTAAAGCAATATAGTAGAAATAAAAATTTTCCAAGCTGACCTGGCAGCTCGACCCTAGCCAGGGGCTCTGCCCCTTGGACCCCGCCAGGGGCTGCCGCCCCTTGGACCCCGCTACCAGGGGCGCTGCCCCCGGACCCCCGTACTTAGATTCCGTAAGCACATTTTTACAACAAGTGTCAAACTTGTACAACTTCAAAACGCTTACACGATATAACTTTTCAATCATAATGGAATTTACTTTTCAAGGTTAACACTTCGAGACAAAAGGAGAACATTAACGTATTTAAATTCAAACAATCACCAACGGGCCGTATACATTTTCAAAACCTAATTCACAATCAAACAAGTCGTTGTAACTTGTATCAAGTCAATCAAACAAGTCGTAGTAACTTGTAACAATACAATCAACCAAATCGGGGTAATTTGGACATCAAGTTAAGCAAACAATTTCAATGGTAGTCTTTCGAGATACCGGTACAATTAATAACAATTCAAATGTCGTGGACACATTCAGGTTTCAAGACTTTGGACACCAAATTACAGCTAATTACTTCAAGTTTATTAAATTAAACACTTCAAGACTCAGGTGAGTTTCATGGCCCCATTTTCAATACTTTTACCAGGGGTGTGATATTACTACTTCATTTTGTTTTACAAGTAGAACGCAAGTGCCAACCTTCAAATACTACATGAGTTTCAAGCTAATCAATTAAAGTCCTCTATAGCATAGTCTCTAATATTTTAGCGTGAATGTTAGTATATGATATCATATGGGATTGACAATCCTCATCCGGGTTAGCACGCACTAACCGGTCAAACGGATGTATTAGCATTTGGGAAGATGAGTGTGGATTAGACACTCGTAGGAGGCAAACCAGTTAGGTTTCCTTAATTGGACCTAGCACTCAAGTTAAGCTCAGACTATGTGCTCATGGATTGTATAACTTTTATTTTGCTTAATTGCATAATTCAATATAAATCTTGCGGTTCTGACAACTATACATTGACATACAAACCTGTGAGCTCACCAGCGTTTTCGCTGACCCATTTTAGTATTTATCACAGGTACCCAGCAGTAGGTTGGCTGCACAAGCAGGGATTATTAGCTCGAGTCAGCATACATACAACTAGAGATTTGATTGCATTATTATATTTTGTAAAATTAATTATGCCATGTAATCTCTCAATTTCAGGAACCGAGCTAATGTAACATTGTTTTGATGTAAACGTTTACTTTATTTATACAAGTTTAAAACGACGCATATAGTGGTCGTTCATTATTATCTTATGTGCTTTGTATATTGATTAGTGACACCCAAATCGAGCTTCCGCAAATCAATCAAATTTGGGGGTGTCACAAACACAACAAGTATTAATAAAATGTTATATCTCCATATATCAAATTTATTACATAATTGTTGTTTATTTCGTTCCAACATCCAAATACTAAACCCAAATCAAATCCATTCACTAGAATAACGAAGCCCCATAGCTCTAACATGATGCTCGTGTTTAGCTGGTGGTAGTGGCTTCGTGAATGGGTCCGCAACATTTTGATTTGTATGAACTTTGCGAATACAAACATCACCATCTTCAACTATATTCCGAATGTAGTTGAATTTGCATTTTATGTGCCTGATTCTATTATGTGACCTGGGTTCTTTTGCTAGAGCAATAACACCCTCATTGTCACAAAATATTTCTAGGGGGTCCTGAATGGAAGGGACAACCCCTAGATCATCGATGAACTTCTTCATCCAGGCAGCTTCCTTTGCTGCTTCCGAAGCAGCAATGTATTCTGACTTTGTAGTGGACTGCGCAACCACGCTTTGCTTAGAACTTTTCCAAGAAACTGCGCCTCCATTCATAATGAAGACAAACCCCGATTGCGATTTAGAATCATCATAACACTTTATACTTAGATCTTCTTCCAAACCTCCATAGATAAGGAACATTTCTTTAGTTCTTCGTAAGTACTTTAGAATGTTCTTTACAGCAATCCAATGACCTTCTCCCGGATTTTGTGGGTATCTACTAGTCATGCTCAAAGCATACGATATATCCGGTCTTGTGCATAACATGGCATACATGATGGATCCAATTGCAGAAGCATATGGGATACCATTCATTCTTTCTAGCTTAACTTTTGTGCTAGGGCATTGAGACGAGCTCAATACCGTTCCATGTGACATTGGCAAGGAACCTCTCTTAGAGTCTTGCATCTTGAACCTTTTCAAGATTTTATCAATGTACGCACTTTGACTTAAACCTATAAGTCTCTTTGATCTATCCTCATAGATCTTTATACCAAGAATATATGCCGCCTCACCCAAATCTTTCATTGAGAAACATTTCTCAAGCTATGCTTTAACTTCCTTCAAAGAAGGAATATCATTTCTAAATAGTAATATGTCATCCACATATAATACTAGGAAAGTGACAGTGCTCCCACTAGCTTTCTTGTAAACACACAGCTCATCTTCATTTTTAATAAAACCAAACTCTTTGATTTTCTCATTAAAGCGAAGATTCCAGCTTCGAGAGGCTTGCTTCAATCCATAAATGGATCTTTTAAGCTTACACACCTTATTTGGATACTTTGGATCGACAAAACCTTCAGGCTGATCCATATAGACATCTTCAGATAAGTGTCCATTGAGGAAAGCCGTTTTGACATCCATTTGCCATATTTCATAGTCATAATATGCAGCTACGACAAATAGTATCCTTATAGACTTGATCATAGCTACAGGAGAAAAGGTTTCATCATAGTCAATACCATGAGTTTGAGTGAAACCTTTAGCTACAAGTCTAGCTTTATAAGTGTGTAGATTTCCATCCATGTCAGTTTTCTTCTTGAAAACCCACTTGCTCCCAACAGACTTTCCATTAGGAGGAAGATCAACCAAGTCCCATACTTGATTTTCATGCATGGATTGCATCTCAGTGTTCATGGCTTCAAGCCATTTGTCAGATTCAGAATCCGACATAGCATTCTGATAATTGATGGGTTCATCTAAGTTAACAAGATAACACTCATCAATGAGAAATTCATATATCTCGGGTTCATGACGAACTCTATCAGATCTGCGAACACTTTGTGTTTCATTAAGTTCCTGATCAACCGTTTGTTCAGGACCAACAACATCTTGTTGTGTGCTAGTGCTAACCTTAGGTGCATCAGGTTGTGGTTCTTCCTCAAGTTCCACATGCCTCCCACTGGTTTCATCCATTAGAAACTTGCTTCCTAAGAATTCAGCCTTTCTAGCGATAAATACTTTATTTTCGCTGGGGTTATAGAAGTAATATCCTAAACAATCTTTAGGATATCCTACAAAGATGCATTTAGTAGATCTGGGATCTAATTTGTTGGAAGCTTCTTTTCTTACATAAGCTTCACAACCCCATACCCTTAAATAAGATAGGGATGGAACCTTTCCATGCCAAATCTCATAAGGTGTTTTGTCTACTTTCTTGGTTGGTGCCATATTCAAAATACGGGCTGCGGTTAGCAAGGCGTAACTCCAAAAGGTCAAGGGGAGAGTACTTCTGTTCATCATAGATCGAACCATATCTAATAGTGTTCGATTCCTCCTCTCAGACACACCATTATGCTGTGGTGTTCTAGGTGGAGTGAGTTGTGAGACAATCCCACGACTCTCTAGATGACTTAAGAATTCATCGCTTAGATATTCTCCTCCTCTATCAGAACGAAGGACTTTAATGGTTCTGTTGAGTTGATTTTCAACTTCACTTTGAAATAATTTGAACATTTCAAATGCTTCATGTTTATGTTTCATCAAATAAACATAACCATAACGACTTAAGTCGTCAGTGAAGGTGATGAAATATCTTTCACCATTTCTAGACATCGTTTTGAAAGGACCGCATACATCGGTATGTATGATTCCTAACAAATCCTTAGCCCTTTCACTTGAACCAGAAAAAGGAGCTTTAGTCATCTTTCCACATAAACAAGACTCACATATATCAAATGAATCAAGCTCATTTGCCTTCAAAACACCACTCTTTTGAAGTTGGGATATGCGTTTCTTGTTTATATGTCCAAGACGACAATGCCATAGATAAGAGTTATTCAAATCATATTTGATTCTTTTGGTGTTAGTTTGGTATATATAACTATTATTTAAAGAACTATCCAGGTTTACTTCATATAGTCCATTAAGAGGTCTAGCCTCGAAATAGAATATATCATTCTTAAAAGCATGAATGTTATCATCGTCAAAACGATAAGTAAAACCAGATTGTTTCAAATGAGCAACTGAAATTATGTTCCTAGTCAAACTAGGTACAAAACAAACATTATTCAATGTTAAGTACATGCCATTAGGTAAATGTAAATCATAATCTCCTAAAGCTTGGGCTGCAACTCTTGCTCCATTGCCTACTGTAACACCCCCAAATTCGTTGATTTAGATTAGCGGAAGCATTTAGTTTGAGTACGGGAGTGCCACATTTACATAGTACATGCATACGTATCAGAGCATATGATTACAACAGAACATAATATATTAAGATGCCAAAAGTATTACTTACAAAGTTTACGATTCATCGAATCGTACAAGTTAAAAGTAATAAGTTTACAAAAGTAGATTTCTGGAATATGACTAAAACCGTTTCAGTTATACTAGAGAAATCCATATGTTTTCCAAAAAGTTGGCATCCTAAAACTTCACGGGTCGCCTAATTCTCCATGTGTGTTGGCGATTCTTACATGCGCAGCTAATTCCCTGAAAAACATAGTAAAAGTCAACAACGAGGTTGAGTGAATTCACAGGTTTTATGTTTACAAGTTCAGTTTTGATAAACCAAGGTTGTTTATAATGTATCGTTGGGATGTCACCCAAAAGTACAGTGTTGTTGGGATGTCACCCAAAAGTGTAGTTCGTAAAACCAAATACGTTTCCAAACAGTTGTTTGTAGGAAAGTTCGTATCCTAGTAGTTGTAGGAAAGCAGTATCCTATTTTCAAGTATGTTATGTAGGAATATACGTATCCTAATCGTAGATATGTTTCGTTGGGATGTTGCCCAAAAGTATAGTTCAAGTTATAGTAGGAATGTAGGTATCATATTAGTTAATCGTAGGAATGTCAGTATCCTAATAGTTGTGTCTCGTAGGAATGTTAGTATCCTAATCGTTTGGTGGGACCATGTCAGTAGGAACCCAGTGCCCATGTCAGAAGGGACTTTTCATCAGTTTAATAACAATAGTAGACCCATGTTCGCAGGATCTAGTGCCCATGTCAGAAGGGGCTTTTCAACAGTCGGTGCCCATGTCAGTAGGGACTTTTCAATAGTCGATGCCCATGTCAGTAGGGACTTTTCAATAATGTTGCCCATGTCAGTAGGGACTTTTCGTTAGTGTTGCCCATGTCAGTAGGGACTTTTCAGTAGTGTTGCCCATGTGAGTAGGGACTTTTTAATAGTGTAATAACAATAGTAGATCCGTGTTAGTGGGATCTAGTGCCCATGTCCGTAGGACTTTTAGTTACCCAATCCGTTACATAAGGTGTTGCTGGTTGTCCTCCAGCGTTCTCAAAACATGTTTATGTGTTCACAGCGTTGGTAGTATGAAAGTATTATGTTGTAATCGTCAGTTTGTGTATCAGTTTACCAGTTCAATGCACTCCACTTGTTTGAGTAAAATAGTATACAACCATGTTTGTATAAAAGTGTTTGACTATGTTTTCCACCCCAAAAGCAGTTAAAACAGTAAATGTAGGGGCTGTGAACTCACCTGTTGAGTTAAGTAGTTGTGTGAGTGCTAGCAAGCCTAAGCCCAAGTACAGTCCGAAATCTCCTAACGTCCTAAACGTATGAGATTTTATAAGTATGTGGATATCTAAGCTAATCATCCATGCTAGTGTTTGTACAACCAAGTTATGTCCAAAGTGTTTGTTAAACGTTTATGTTGTATTTCGTTGTTTGTGAAAATGTATGCGACTCGTTGGCGATAGTTTGAAACAATAGTTCTGAAATATCATTATTTTGATTGCTACAGTGAATTGCTACAGTAAATTTGACTTTTCTACAGTAACTTTGACTTCAAAATCCTGTTTCTGGTTTCTGCGACACAATTTGCGACACAATAGTTTGGTATGCGACACAAGGGTTGTGTCGCATAGGAATGCGACACAAGAGCTTAGCGACACAAGGGTTGTGTCGCATAAGCGATCGGTGCTAAATCAATAGCGACATAAGGGTTGTGTCGCAGAGAGTCTACGACACAATGGTGCGACATAGTGGTACGACACAAAATATGACACAATATTGTTTATGCTACACAAGCCTGCGACACAAGCGTTGTGTCGCAAAGATGAACACCCAGACAGACCCCAGCGACTGTCGTGTTTTTCCGATCCAAAACCCAAATCTAACGCATTTTTAGGCTATAAAATCATGTTTTCTTTGTTGTTTAGGTTATAACTAAGTATATTAAACACTAAATATTAACTAAAACTTCAAAATCCAAGAATTGACGGGATTTGTCGGAAACTTACGAGTGTCGGATTTGAAATCCGAAAAGGTAGGAATGTAGATCGTGATGTCGTGGTCGTTTTATTCCAAATGAGCCATATGATTCTTCGAGTTTTTGGTGTAGTTTTTGTGGATTTTGTGTTATTTTTGGTTTGTTTTAGAGTGAGAAAGAGATGGAGAGAATTGAGAGATAGAGAGAGAAATGGAAATGAAAGAATGAAAGAAAGAAAAGGAGGTGGAGGTAGTTTTGTTCCCCTTTTCCATCTCCGTGGTTGCACTCCGTGTTTGTTTACCCGATCATTAATTATTTACATTATTTTAACTAATACATTTTTAAATACGTATTTCATTATATTTTTAAATTAGGACATTTTTATAAAACCCATTTAATTAAGTTACAAAATTTTAAACTTTGTTTTATTTTAATTGTACGAGATATACGTTATTCGCTACGAAATACTTGTAAATATTATCAACATAATATTTATTAGACGTTTACGCTATTTAATAATTTTAATTTATTAAATAGTTTTGTTCACCAACAGTCGTATATTTTTGTTTCGTTTGTTCCAATTGTTTCGTACATAATTATAACAAATTATGAATCGTAACACTACGCGTATTAACTAGTTGGGCTTTGCTAGACTTACCTCTAAAATGTGTTGTGAATTCACTCAAGTAGGGAATTAGCCTAATAATGCAAGTGATTAAAGTTTCTAATCGCGTTTAAATTTGCGGGGTGTTACACCTACGTAGAAAATGATTTCGCCTGATTTCAGTTCTCTACTTTTTCTGAACCCCTGTAACGAATTACAGATATGAGTTCCACACCCAGTATCAAATACCCAAGTGTTAGGTGAAAAAGTAAATAGTTCTAGTTCTATCACATAGATACCTGAAGTGCCTTCCCCGACCTTCTTTTTCAACTCCGCCATGTAAGTCGGACAATTCCTCTTCCAATGGCCAATGACACCACATTCGAAACATGCGTCATCTTTAAGAACCACTTCCTTTTTCTTTTCTGGCTTAGGGGTTTGGACAAACTTTTTGCCCTTACCCTTAGCCTTGGAGTTATTATGTTTGGGGTTTCTTGGTACCTCCTTCCTTAATTGTGAGCACATGTGTGGCCTTACCAGGAATGTTCTTCTCAGCAGTTTTTAGCATCGAATGCAACTCTGAGATTGGCTTATCCCAGCCATTCATGTTGTAGTTCATGATGAAGGAATCATATGATTTTGGCAGTGAGTTTAGGATCAAATCCGTAGCCAACTCATTTGTAAGGGGAGAACCAAGTCTCTCCAAATGATCAATATGACTCTTCATCTTGAGTACATATGAGCTCACATCTTGCCCATCTCCCATCTTACACCCATGTAACGCTCGAACAGTTTCAAAGCGTTCAGTTCTTGCTTGTTGTTGGAACATTTCCTACAACTGGGTGATCATAGCATATGCTGAATGATGTTCCAGGTCTTTCTGAAGGTCTGGAATCATCGTTTCTAGCATAAGACTTGCAACCTCGATTGAATCATCCGTATGTTTCAACCAAGCATTGTAAGTTGCCCTAGGAGTTTGAGCAGGTTCATCGGGGATAGGATTATCAAGCACATATAATTTCTTTTCTGGTTTGAGAACAATTCTCAAGTTTCGGTACCAGTCAAGAAAATTTGTATGGTTTAACTTCTCCTTCTCAAGGAGCGATTGAAGGTAATTGTTAGGGTGGTTTGCATTTTGGGCCATCTACAAAATTTTAACAAAGTTCAATTTAGTATTTTTGACGTTTAATTCTTCAATAATTAATACCCTTTTGTTTCCATAAACATTAATTAATTGAAGTCTAGGATCCAACGTTGCAAATCAAACAAATGGTTAGGTGACCTTTTTCCCGTCTATTTATTTCAACAAGGTAGATAAAGTTAATCAATTGCATCCAAATGCAATTCCTAGATGTATGAGATCCTTAACAATTTTTGTTAATGGCATGTCATCCAATTAAAATCACATGTAGAATGGCACATAACTAGCGGTTAGGTGACCTTTTTCCCACTAGAAATTGTAAAACTACCTCGAGCATCAAAAGATGAATCCAAGGGTTAGGTGACCTTTATCCCACAAGGATTATACAAGTGACGTGTGAGTGTCTTTTAAGAGGACGGCTTAGACTTTCGTTTTAAAGGGATTTATATATGTTTTATAATTCTAGTTTTTAAAACATATTGTATCATGTATATTGCATGCATTCAATAATACATGGTACCTTTGAAAATCATATTTTCCTTATTTTGGAATTTGTTATCAGTTAATAATCTCCATTTTAACCCATCTAGCCATTTCAAAAATTTAAGACTTATTATTAAAATAAAACTCCTTTTATTATAAAAGTCTATTTTAGCATCTTATGTTAAAATTGTTATTTTGAAAAGTAACAAATTCCATGATGATTTATGTTTTGTTATTTGGTTGTCTATCATGCAAAATTTTATTTTCATGTGTACAAACAAACACAACAACAAACAATCACCACAAACAACCATTAGTGCATAAACCAAGCCAAACTAGTAGATATTTCATGTGAGCCAAACATGAAATATCAAGTCCATTCCTAAGGGACATAATCAACCATGGTCTTCATAAGAAGTTGTTGTAGAAGTTCCCACTTGCCAAAACATCCCATGCTTGCAAGATCTTGAAAACTCCAAGTTGTGTTGGACACAAAGGCACCATCTCCATGGCTTTAATTTTCAAGTCAAAAACAAAAAATTTCAAGCCCTTGAACTTCAATATGGCTCCATCTTCATCTCTTGTTACATTTTAAAATACATACAAAAAGACTACAAGCTAGTCTAGTACACACAAAATGAACAAAATGAAGAAAGATAACTATTTACTATTACAAACCATTTGAATAAATAAATATTATTACAACCAAATCGAATGGTCCAACAACACAACACATGGTCTATGGCTTGTTTATGCACATTTCATCACATGAATCAACCAAACAACATTTGTTTTTCTAAGACAACATTTATGTGATCAAGATTCATGTTTATAATAAATAAAACTATGATCACATAAACTAATATATTAAATACTATTATGTTGCCAAAGAAGCCATACATGAACTTTTCATGTAACCATGAAAATCACCCATGGCTTCCAAAAACCAATATTTTCATGTCAACCAAAAATCTATGTAAACATGTAAAGATGGCTCTGATACCACTTGATGGAAACTTAGGTGTTCAAGCTTGAATTTCATAAACATTTTATAAGAGTTTAGCAACAGAAGACTTTAGTTTGAAAAACTTGAACAAAAAAGTTACTTACAAAGGATCACTTTACATGAACATATAAGAATTTAACAACCATAGAAAGTAAGAAGTACAACCTTTGTAGCCTATGATCTTCTATGGTGGTTGATGGAGGTTGATTGATGGCAAGAACCCAAGCAAGAGTTCCTCTAGAGATAGTCCACCAACAAGCTTTGATGACACTATTGAATGCTAGTTCACTCTTGTATAAACAATCTCTTAAGCTTAAACCACCATGATCAAGAATGGTGTTCAAGAGAGTATTGTTTCTACAATTTCCTTCTAATTTTTAGAGAGAAAATGTATGTATTTGTTTGTGTAAAATCATCCAAGCAAGAATTACAAATGAGAGTCTTACTCTCATTTAAATAGGCCAAGAACATGCAAAAATCAATCATCACTTATGACCAAGACTTGGCATGCATTGGACCAAATTATAACAAAGAGCTTGCTTGCACTCTTGGTGATGAGATGCCATCCAAGAAGAAACAAACAAAAGGAGTAGTGTCAAACACTACAGGCCAAGAGAGTAGTGTCAAACACTACAAGCCAAGAGAGTAGTGTCAAACACTACAAGACAAGAGTGTTGAGACAAACACTACAAGACAAGAGTGTTGAGACAAACACTACAAGACAAACTCTTTTATCATCCATCCATTTTATATATATACATTTATATATATAAAATCGTTGTTTTATTTATTTAACCCTTAAATTAAATAAACAAAACTTACACAAACTAGTTATTTGATTAAAATTATATAAGTACTATACTTATAATAATTCTCTAATCAAATAATGTATAAGTACCATACTTACAATAATTCGTACACTATGAATTATATTATTATTATCTCCATAATAATTACAAGAGTTATGATATTTTAAATATGAATCATATTCATATACTAAAATATCAACTTAAGTGTCGGCTTGTTATCGGTGTGACCCTATAGGATCATATATTATTAGCAATATTATTTTATGATAATTCTTGGGCATATAGGTATAACCAACAATCTCCCACTTGCCCAAGGTTGTATCATAAAATGATATGTCTTGTTTGGCCGCACCGCCTTGTAAAAATTCAGGGCCATCACGTCCACGGTCCACGGGATGATGAAATTTCCAACGCCAATGGGCATTGCTACATTGCACACCATTGGCACAACCTTGCCGATCTGTGCACATGTTTCCAAGTCGAAACCAAGGCCTTTCACTATGACTGACGATGAAATGGTTGCTATTAATCCTATGTTCCCAGAGCAAAAGATCCGTGTCGGGCTGGCGCTAAGCGCACCGACTAGGTTGCAACTTTGTGAGCTATTGGTGAAAAACACATACGTGTTCACGTGGCAGGATTCAGAAATGACCGGAGTGCCACGGTCAATTGCCTAACACAAGTTGAATGTTAACACAAAAATCACGTCGGTTAGGCAGAAGAAGTGGGGCATGGCCCCTGACCGCAGCCGTTTCATCTGTGAAGAAGTAAACAAGCTAGTACATGCCGGCATCATGCGTGAAGTGCGGTACCAGACATGGGTCGCCAATCCTGTTCTGGTCAAAAAGTCCGACGGCTCGTGGCGAATGTGTGTAGACTTCAAAGATATCAACAAGGCATGTCCAAAAGACAACTACCCGCTCCCCGAGATCGACTGGGAGGTCGAGTATTTATCCGGGTTCAGGTTCAAATATTTTCTGGATGCCTATAAAGGGTACCATCAGATACTAATGGCCAAAGACGACGAGGAGAAGCCTGCGTTCCACACGGACCAAGGCATTTTTTGTTACACCAAAATGCCCTTCGGCCTAAAAAATGCAGGTGCAACATACCAACGTGTTGTTGACAGCGCTTTTAAACCTCAGATCGACCGGAACATATAAGCATACGTCGACGACATTGTGATCAAGAGCAACATAGAGTCCCAATTACTCAGTGACGTCCTTGAAACCTTTGCCTCACTTCGGTGAATCAACATGAAGCTAAAACCGGAAAAGTGCTCCTTCGGAATGGAAGAAGGCAAATTTCTTGGCCACGTTGTGACACCAAGGGGCATCAAGGCAAACCCAAAGAAAATACAGGCCATCGCGGACATGGTATCCCCGAAATGCAAAAAAGACGTACAGAGCTTAAATGGCAAGCTGGCGGCTTTGGCGTGCTTCTTGTCCAAAGCTGCTGAGTGGTCATTACTGTTCTTTGACACAATTTAGGGTTGTATCACAAAAAAGACTTCGCCTAGACGCCGAAGGTAGAACAAGCATTCCAGGACATGAAAACATTCTTAACTGAGTTGCCAACTCTCACAGCTCCTATCCCCGGTGAAACACTCACCTTATACATGGCTGCATCACAGAGCGCAGTAAGCTCCGTACTCATCGCCATGCGCGACAAAACATAGATGACGGTGTATTTTGTCAGCCGCGCTCTGCAGCTGGGCGAGCTAAACTACTCGGCAATTGAAAAGTTAGTACTTGCGCTCGTACATTCGGCGCGACACCTCCGTCGGTACTTCCAGGGCCATCCAATCACAGTCCTCACTGACCAGCCGATCAAGAAGTGTTGTCAAAACCTGAGATCTCCGGCCGAGAAACCAGTTATTTGGGAGTTGTTCAGTAAAGGTGCCTCGAGCTCGGAGGGCGCCGGGGCCGGACTTATTCTTATAAGCCCCGACGGAGAACAACACACTTATGCTCTCCGGCTCAGTTTTCCTGCTTCTAACAATGAGGCCGAGTACGAAGCACTTATGTCGGGTATTCGCATAGCAGCAGAGATGGGTATAAAAAACCTTCGAGCATATGTTAACTCACAATTGGTTGCCAACCAATTCAACGGTGCCTTCGAAGCGAAGGATCCGGTGATGAAGCAATATTTGTTACTTGCTCAGAGTATAGCAAAACAATTTGAATCATTCGTTATAAAGCAAGTCCCGAGAAACAAGAACAAGAAGGCCGACGCATTGGGCAAGCTGACATCACTTACTTTCGCCCATCTCACCAAGAAGGTTCTGGTCGAGGTCCCGGGGCAAAAATCTATTGACCCGGCCAGCATCGTCGCCCAAGTTGAAGAGGAAGGGGATAAATGGATGACCCCGATCATGGCATATCTCCGAGCAGGAACCCTACCCTAGGACCCAATTGAAGCAAGGAAAATCCGGATGAAAGCTCTGATGTATTTCATTGAAAAGGGCAAGCTCATGAAAAAATCTTACTTAGGGCCGAACTTGAGGTGCTTAGGCCCGAAGCAAGCCGAGAACGTTATCAGAGAGGTGCACGAGGGATCTTGCGCTCTACACCCGGGCTACAAGACCGTGGTAGCCAAGGTCATGCGCATGGGTTACTTTTGGCCGTCGATGTACAGAGATGCCGCCGAAATAACCAAACACTGTACTTCATGTCAAATCCACGCACCCGTCACCCGGTCCCCTAGGCATGACCTGATCCCGATCACATCATGCATGGCCCTTCTTTAAATGGGGCATAGATATTGTGGGTCCATTCCCTCCTGGCCACGGCGGCGTCAAGTTCTTGATCGTCACCATCGACTACTTTACTAAGTGGGTGGAGGCGAAGCCCTTGCTGACTATCAGTGGTAAACAAGTCCGTAACTTCGTGTGAGATAACATTGTATGCCGATTTGGCATCCCACACGAAATCATAACTGACAACGGGATGCAGTTCGCCAAAAACCCGTTCAAGGCTTGGTGCACAGAGCTTGACGTTAAGCAGACGCTAACCTCGGTCTATCACCCCCAGGCTAACGGTCAGGTGGAAGTTACCAACAGAGACCTGGTGGCTGGCATCAAGGCTAGGCTCATCGACAGTCATACCGGTTGGGTCGAAGAGCTACCTAATGTACTATGGCCCCACCGTTTACGGCTGTGAGGCGGTCATTCTGGCAGAAATCAGCGTCCCCAGTGAAAGAATCATCAATTTCACTGAAAGCGGAAGCATGACCGCACAGCAAAACAATCTCCACATGCTGGAAGAGCGCAGGGATATGGCTGCTATCCGCCAAGCTATGAACAAGCAAAAAATGGCACACTACTACAACAGGCGCGTGCGCCCACTCTCCTTCACAGTTGGAGACCTCGTTTGGCATAACAACGAAACCAGCATGTCCGAGAGCGTTGGCAAACTGGGACAACACTGGGAAGGCCCGTATCAAATTGTGGAAGCAAATGCCAACGGCTCCTGTCACTTGGCTACTCTGGATGGCAAGTCCGTGCCGCGTACTTGGCACGTGACTAACTTAAAGAAATGTTATATGTAATCAAACTTTATAATAGCTCAGGCCGAACTGATCCCCCGCCTTTGTAGCACCTATCCCCATGAAATAAAAGTTTCGGTTGCATATTATTCTTCTGTCATGCAAATTTATTACTTTCATACATTGTGTTATAGTTAAACATTGCAAAAAAAAGAAAAAATACCGCCATCCGGCGTCATCATTACGCGCTCGGCATATGACCTACGATGTCAGATAAGCCCAGGCCGTGCAACGAGCCTGCCCCCATAAGGGAATGCCTTCTAGCGTCTCGAAGGCAGAGGTCCCCCCAGGCTGGCACTTATCGCCGGGGTGCGACCGGAACGCCATTGGTCGAGTTCGGTTAACTCACACACCAACCCATAAAGTAGTCTAGAAATCTACCAAGTCTTGACAACAAATTAAAAGCGTACACAGAACTAGTTCGAACATGTGCAATTACAAAATAAACGTTGCATTTTTATATATATAAAATTTCATTTATATCAAAGGAGAGATGCCGGCATTACAAATATCCCTATGAAAATCTATGGCCTCATCCCTAAAATATCATCTACAGAGAGTTCCATATCACTACCTATCATTTCTATAAACGGGATGGTGATGGACTTCAGGGCTTCTCCGGCCTGCTGCGCTAGTTGGAAACAGTCCGGATTGACCCTGGACACAATGGCATCAGGAAGGGGAATGGGAAGATCCGGAACGTGCTCAACAAATAAGTTTACCGTTTGTAGCACCTTCACTTCCTGGACAGCGGCTAGAAACTCCTTAAAGGGAGCCGTCATGCTATCCGATGCCAACGCCAACTTAACAACACCAGGTTTACCTCTCTGAAGTCGCTCTAGCTCATCAGCCAAGTCCGGATTCCTGAGCACGGTGTCATTATAATCCTTCAAGTTCAAAGTGTCCGTCTGCTCAAGCAGAGAGGTAATCTATTTCCTGGCATCGGCCAAGTCAGTAGTCAGATCGTCAAACCGACTCTGCAGCCGCTCATCCTTCTCCACCATTGCAGCTTTCTCCACCTCCAAACAAACCACACGCTCCTGCAGCGGAGCAAGGGCAGCCTCAGCTTCATCCTTCTGGAGTTGGGTCACCTGCAGGCTGGCCTCGGCTTTTAGCTTTGCTTCATTGGCCACCTTCAACTCCTCCTATTGGGCACGGGCCCGGTTCTTCAGCTCCGCAATCTCTTCCTCTTGGCGCCTTATAACACCGGCTGATCTCTTTAGCTACTCCGCCGTTATCTCTGTGAGCTCTTGTTCGTCGCACTGAAGTGCGAAGTCCCAGAAGGACATCAGGAGCCGCGCACGTTTGGCGTCAGTGGCAGACATTTTCTTGATCCTGTCTGCCATCGCCGGCGGAATCCCATGACCGGCAAAATCGCGCAGCGACTGCGCATCTACGGCCATGTTGTCAACTTTGATATCCCAGGCCGGAACGAAAGTAGCAGCGCTGGAGTCGGAAGGACCGGAGGCCGGGACCTTCAGAAAACGGTCTGAATGAAGTGACTCCGAGAGCATCGACCTAACAATGTTCATCCTGTCAGTCCTGATTCACACGCTAAGTCAAGAAGCAATGACAAGCAGTAAAAATGCACAAGTAATTGACCAATTACCTCATGCTGTCGGGACGCGGCGTAGTCGGAGCCAGCGGCGGGATCGGAGGCTGTTGGCTTGCTGGTGGTGACGGTTGGCGTGGGGCGTCTACAATTGTAACCTCCGGTTCATCCGTATGTGCCCCCGCACCGTCATCCGTAGGAACCGTCTCGGGGACGGCCCCGGAGCCTCCACCAGCCCTGCGACGGGCGAGTGGCTCTTCCTCCTCCTCGTCCCTGAGCACCAACAATTTGCTCACTGCCTCCACCTCCGCAGCCATTGGATCCGGCACCGCTGATTACAAGAAAAAAGAGTTAGACAAAATCATAACGATAACATACAAAACTGTTGGATACGAACCATTCGCAGGAGTGATGTAACGCCCACCTGTGCTCGGATGTGACTGGAACGTGGCCAGGTTGGCTTCGGCGACTTCCCTCGGCGTCAACCTTCTCTTCTTTGGATCCGTTGTCGCTATCTTTTTACCTTTGCACTTCAAGGCTGGAGCGCTGCTCGTCGCCTCAATGGCCAACGACGTTGCCAAAGGAACGCTGGCACCGTCACCAGGTTCGGCCATGGTAATGGTGGCACCAGATGCCCCGGCACCGGCGTCGGAACCATCTTTCTCAACCACGGGTCGGCGGATATTTTTAACCTCGCCAAGTTGGGGGCCTTCAAGATTGAATTCAAATTCATATCTACGCAAGGAAACAAAAAGGGTTAGCAAAACATACACGTGCCCGCATCAATGCAAAATAAATAACCATGCCCCCACCCATACCGCGGCCGTCCCGCTGCACGACGGGAATTTCATTCTCAAACTGCCAGAACGAGCTGATGCAGCCAATGACGAGCACGTATCTATGATACTCTCTCATATCCAACTTGGCGTCCTTGCAGGCGTTTAACAGATGCTGCTCCACCGCTGACAGAGTCGGGGTATGACTGACATTTTTGGGGCGTTCGTACTGCCACACCAACGTCTCCACAGAGTTGGTGGAAATGACCTCCTGGTCGATAAAGAAAAAAGAATCACGCCAGTCGTGTAGCGATGACTCTTGGCTGCCCACGAAATCATTCTTTTTGACGAAGGTGTACCACCCTGTGCCACTGGCAGCCATCCGAAAACAAGCTCGGAAAACCTTCACACTCGGAGGAAGGTTCAGAGACCGGAACCACATCTCAAATATAATAACCTTCTGCACCGCGAACGGGTGCAACTAGCTGAAGCCGACCTTGTAATGTTTAAGTACATCCAAGAAAAACGGGGTCGGCGGCATTCGGAGATTCCACTTCTTCATGGTTCTCCAGTACACTGCCACCTTACCCTCAGGCGGCTCGTGAGCGCGTTGCTTTGGCGTTGGCACCACCGGGTTATACTGCGCCAAACACTGGTAATGCTTTATCACCGTCGTGAGTACCTCCGGTGTCACTACACTAGCCTCGTTGGCCACGTTAGCAGCCCCCTTACTCGTGCCCCCCCCCCCCCCCCCCACCCCCCGCAGCCGGCCACGACCACATTCGGCTAAGAATAATCAACTATATCGATAACATCGGCAGCGGCAGCCATGGTATAATTTAAAAATAAGTGAAGGTTATATGGACGGACCTGGGTTTGTTTTAAGATGGATCGGAAACTAGGTTGAATGTCGGAACAGTTGTTTGAATATGATCGGAATGCTTGAAGATGGCCAGAGTGCTCTCAAGGTTATTTACTTCGCGTAAGAAGTGAATGAATAGGATATGTGCCTATTTATAGTAAAATCCGAGATGGGCCGGGCCTCATCTGCAGCCCTATACGTGTCAGTAGATCTCACGTTTTGGAAAAGTTACCCCCGTTGGCCTCGTTTTCGCCCCTACACGTGTCACCAGATCTCATGATCTGGCGAATGAACCGTTGCGTGCCAGCTCACCCTCTGACGTCACGATGCCACGCGTTGCGTCCCGTCCCATCATATGCCAGTTGCCGAATTCGAAAGGACTTGCATTTAATGCAATCCATGCGCATTTATTACACGCTGTCGTTTGGGGGATAAGCCGCGTCCTCTAATTCTAAGTCCGTCACCATATCCCCGGACTGGAAAATGATAACGGACTGGGGGACTTAATGATGTACATGACATCACCTCTGACCACGGACCCCGGATTACACTCCGGTCCCATAAAATGTCATCCGAGGTGGTAGCATCCACTTCCGAGTTCGGCCGTATCCGGACCCCGCCTACGGAGTTCGGGCACGGTGATATGACCGCTCAGGTTAGTAATGTTATATGTGACACTCGTCAAATTATGACTAGTGATTAATACCTAATCAACTGTTAATAAATGTAATTAGTTTTGTGTTAGGCTAATTAATGTATCAATCAATATATATATTGTTGAATATATAAAAGTAGTATTGCGGTTTAATTTAAATCGTACAAGTTCAAATCGAATGTAATTCGGTCAATTAAATACGGACGTTGGTGAATAATTTAATTAAATAATGTAACATTATTTAATAACTCTATTATATCCAAAATATTATTTTTATAATATTTCAGTTTTGATTCATATCGTACAACAACGTTTACACAATTAAAATGTTAAACGCGCAAACAAACGAAACAAGTTAAGGGTACATTTTATAACGCAATTATTAAGTATTTGGTAAAATACTTCAACAAAATATTGGGTCATTATTCGTATTTTAAAATGTATATTCAAATGTACAAAATAATTATTTAACGTTTAAACGATTGGGAAAACGAACACCGCACAGAGCAAGATTGCAGGAACTGAAAGTGGGGCTTTCATCAAAACCCCACCTCCTTTTCTTTCTTCCTCATTCACCACCTCTCACACTCTCTCTCCTCATCCTCTTTTCTCTCTTTCCCTCTCAAAAAGAACCATCACCACCACCCTCTTAAATCCTTAAAAAGCACATCAAAAACTCGCCGGATCATCAAGACTTTTAGAGAAAAAGAACCACCGCGTCACGATCTACAATCCTATCTTTCCGGAATTTCATTTCGACACCGCGTAAGTTTCCGACAAAAACCCGAAACTCTCCGTTTTCACTTATTTTTACTTGTTTGCGGTTTGTTTAAGTGTATAATGTCCTTATATGGGTTGGGTAAAAGTTTTGGACCAAACAGAAACCGGAAAACTCGTTTTCGACACAAACTCCGGCCATCAGTCCGTAACGTCGCTTTTGGACCCAGATTTTTGTGATGTCAGCTACAACGTCGCAAAACCTCTCGTGATGTCGCATGGTGCGACATCAGTCACAAATTCGCATTAAAATTTGCGACGTCGCATATAGCGACATTAGCCTTAACGTCGTTAATACCTCACAACGTCGCATATAGCGACATTGACCTCAAAGTCGCACTAATTTCCGAATGTCGCATATAGCGACCTAGAGCCTTACGTCGCAAACCATCCAACGTCGCATATAGCGACGTAACACCTAATGTCGCACTTAGCGACCGCTACGATCAATGTCGTAGTCATGAACTGCGACGTAACAACCTACGTCGCATACAATGTCGCAGATGACAGAACCTAGAAAACTCAGATTTTACTAAGTGTCGAGGACTGAAATTTATCACTTGATTTTATCCAAATTCAAATCCCAGATGCGTTTTTCACCAAAGCAATATAGTAGAAATAAAAATTTTTCGAGCTGACTTGGCATCTCGACCCCAACCAGGGGCCAGCCCCTTGGACCCCGCCAGGGGTTGCCACCCCTGGAACCCCGCTAACCAGGGGCGCTGCCCCCGGACCCACCCCCGTGACTTAGAGTTTGTAAATACATTTCACACCAAGTGCCAAACTTAACCAACTTCAAACCTTTATACGATACGACCTTACAAACACATTGGAATATACTTTTCAAACGTCGCACTTCGAGATCAAAATAATAGTATTGAAATTATTAACGCAAACAATCACCAACGGGTCGTACACGTTTTCAAATACTCAAATCAATCAACCAAATCTTAGTAATTTGGACATGTCAATCAACCAAATTGGGGTAATTTGGACATCATAGATAAACAAACAATTACAAAGGTAGTCTTTCGAGATACCTGTACAATTAATAACCATCACGTGTCGTGGACACACTCAGGTTACAAGTCTTCGAACATCAATTCTCAAGCTAATCAATTCAAGTTTATTTCGATAAACACTCAAGGCTCAGGTGAGTCTCATGGCCCCTATTTTATTGCTTTTCAATCAGGGGTGTGATATTATTGCTCGTTTTATTTTACAAGTTGAACGCAAGTACAAACCAAATCAAATACTACATGAGTTACTTCAACTAATCAATTTAAAGCCCTCCATAGCATAGTCTGGTAATACGTAGTAGCGTGAATGTTAGTATATGATATCATATAGGATTGACAATCCTCGTCCGGGTTAGCACGCACTAACTGGTCAAACGGACGTATTAGCATTTGGGAAGACGAGTGTGGATTAGGCACTCGTAGGAGGCACCTTAGTTGGGTTTCCTTAATTGGACCTGACACTCAAGTTAAGCTCAGACTATGTGCTCATGGCTGTATAACTTTTATTTTGCTTAATTGCATTTTAAATTCAATTATAAATCTTGCGGTTCATACAAATATGTGTTGACATACAAACCTGTGAGTTCACCAGCGTTTCGCTGACCCATTTTAGCATGTATCACAGGTACACATCAGTAGGTTGGACTGCTCAAGCAGGAATCATTAGCTCAAGTCAGCATTCATACAATCAGAGATTTAGCTGCATTATTATATTTTGTATAGATTAATTATGTACTTAAATCTCTCAACTTCAAACCGAGCTAATGTTAAACAATATTTTGATGTAAACTTTTGGTTTTATCAATACAATGTAAAACGATGCATATAGTGGTCGTTCATTATATCTTATGTGCTTTGTAAATTGATTAGTAACACCCAAATTCGTGCTTCCGCTAAACAGTAAATTTGGGGGTGTTACATTATACTCGCCTCGCATGCCCCCGAATGAACATGGCTGAGGCCGGACCACGGCCTCACGATCGAAGTGCAACACTTAACAAGTTTATGATATTATCAACAATGAAACCGTGTGGGCCGTACATATCCGACATTCTCTGACAAAAGTACAACCAGTAACCGTTATATGCAGGTACTATATATATGGCTTGCCCATTAACCTGGTCGGCCAACCTGATTGGTCCACGTCAGCCTTGGCACAGAGAATGCTATTCTTGTCCATGACCAAGCATCCACGTTAGCTGAAGACACAGAGAATGTCAACCTTGCCCACGACCAAACCCTCCACGTCAGCTTAGGGTTTGGGTATAAATACCAGTGCATGGTTTCCATTTCAAACCAGCACCTCATAAAATCCACGGAGTAATTCACCTACAGTTGCTCTCCAAGAATTAAGCTTTCACCACCCACGATTGACTGAGTCTCAATACTGGGTTTGCGCGTTAATCGGAGTGTGACAAGCTTAATTCCTTATACATCATCATCATTATTGTAACTAAGTGTTTTTACGCCTGAACAGTGATGAATGTAACAAATTAATATACATTAAGCACACAAAGATATTGATGAACATGTATGAAGTTTCTTGTATAATAAGTTCACTTTGCTGAAAATTGTTCAGGTTTACCGCTTATGTTCCCTACTACATGAGTGAATATTTTCGTACCTCATTAATCATAATGTTGCATTGTGAGTGGTAGAACGAGTTTGTTTCAATACAGAAGTAAAGAGGTTTTTCAAATCGCTATACATGATATGAGATCTTGCCGCATTAGAATCCTTAAAAGAGGGTGATTGATGTTCGATTATCTCACTAAAGGAGAGTGGTACTACCTGCTAAAACGATAATCAAACTTTACATACCGTGACATAGCGTGTAGTCCTCTGTAGAACAGTTTGTTGATCCTTAATACAATTAAAAGAACGGTAAGTTGCCGAGAACGTTACAATTAACTCATGTATTTTTTTTTCAGGTTTCGACTAATTACTTCTGTTTAAAAAGATAACCAATTTAAAACAACACATTAAAGGATATATGTCCAATTTATGTAAACCAATTGCTTCAAATAACTCTAATAAAACATTGAGAAAAGACATTTAACCTTCTTACATTATCAGCTTTTTGTACATTTAAAGTGATACTTAGCCTTACATTATCATAGTGAGGTTCAAATGAGTACAACAACGTTTAGTGAGAATAAAGGATCGAATAATAATGCGTCACGTGTCATAAAACCCATTTTACCCCATGTTTTTAAAAATTAAATATCTCGAAAACGGAAAGTCGAAAAATTATAAAAATTGCACCATAAAAATCAGCGTTTTTTCTATTCAATAAGAGATCTCACAAACTATACTTTCGACAAACATTTTTTTTATTTTTTATTTTGTTTTTTGGTGGGTTTTGAAAGCAGCTATCACATGTGATACCAGCGTGTACCACGTGTTACCAACGAGTACTACATGTGATACCAACGAGTAGCACATGATACTAATATTATATAATTTGTAAAACCTATTAAAAAGTCGTCGAAAGTATGCCTTGTGAGATCTCAAATCAAAGAGGAAAAAACGCTAATTTTTATGTTACAATTTTTATAATATTTTGACTTACTGTTTGTGAGATATTTAATTGTTAAAAACATGAGAAATATTGAGTTTTATAATACATAGCACATTTTTATTGCTACCCCCCATGACTCCATTCGCACCAAAATTCTCATTCTCATTTGAACGTCACCCTACGTTACCATTAGTTATCCCTTATTCGACAATTAGCCCTCAAACGAAGTATAGAACTAATTAGTTATTAGTTATACTGAGAAAAGAAAACATTGAATTGAATCACAAAACAATTAAAACCCACATGAACAATTAACCTATAGTCAAAATCAAAACTTAAAATAAAACTGAATGTCGAGTTGATGACTAACATTAACTTCTTCTTAACAGAGACATAAATGATTTCTTAATTGTTATTAGGCAGTTATAAGTTTATAAATTCCATCCTTTCATATATATGTATCCACATCAATTTTTATCTTCACAACTCAAATTCTAAAGCTTGTGATTCCATTGATATGGGTAAATTTATCGCCATCTTTCGCGTCATCTTCGTTCTTTTTGGCATCTCTGGTATTAAGTTTACTCTGTTTTCATTCTACTGACATTCATGAATTATTTCTAGTTTATCTGTTCATATGAAAATGAAAAGATATATTTTGGTACGTTATCTAGATATCATTTAGAGTAATATCAGTATCTTTTATGTCAGTTTTTTGTGTTTATTGTTTCAACGTAGAAGAAACTTTACACACATTACTAGTGTATGAGATAAACTTTAAAATTTTTAAGATTGTATGTATATCTACTTTGTTTTTTTGATGTCGTTTGTCACATAAAAAGACGTATTATGTATGTTATATATATACGTTAAATAGTAATTTAACTGCATACAATAGACGTTATTAAGACTTAAATTTATTTACAGATATCAATTTATAAAGTTTGCCCCCATGGAATTTTATGGAAACAAATGACATTTTTTATTATCCTCCAGCCATATGTCGGAATGAACTATATCGATGTTGAACGATGATGTAGGGATAGCGTTGGCGAATGCAATGGATGAATCTGCCGTCAAAGCTCGAGTACATCCAACACGCACTTGCAATTCTTCATTGGGGACCTGATCAAGGGCTTGTTATACTGAGTGTTGCGATGCCAAATGTAAACAACGATATTTTAATGGAACAGGGTTTTGTAATAGTGTTGGAACAGGTGTTGAAGTATGTCAATGTACCTATCCGTGTGCTTAAACTTAATTAAAGCGTTATAAAGAATCTTATAATAAACTTGTTACTTATGTTTTTGGTGATTCAGACCGGCCTATGAAATTTAGCGGTAAAAATATAAGCTCTTTAAAAATGAAATCTTAAATATCTTTTTTTTTTAACGTAAGAAATACCTTAGTTTTCAAACGATGACAAGTGTCTATCCTAGGGAAAAGACCTAGCACTACTACAAAAATGCATATTACGGGCGGTGAAATAGTCAGTTACGGGTGATGGATGGCCCGCTAGCTATGCGAGTGATATTTAAAACAAAAACTTATTTAGAGGCGGTTAAAACACCGCCTTAAAATAAGCATATTCAAGGCGGTTTAAAAGCTTAAGGGAGGTTTATTTTTGATACATGTGCGCGCATTTAAGGTCATTTAAGGCAGACGTTTTCTATATATCTCAAATATTAAAAAGGGATTATTAGAATCTTAATGTGACAATTATGTACATATCCATGTCATTAACTTTCCCGCCATATTTCCAAAACGGTTCACTCCTCCAAACGAAAACTATCCACATCTTTTACTTCTCCAATTAGATTAGATTAGATGAAACACCTTTTCATCCACTTAAAGAAACCAAACCCTCGTACCCTTTAAAAAAACCTTATAATTATACATCCTACACCAATCCTCTTAACATTCATTTATTCACATCCCCTCAACCAATCTGCCTATCTTTAATTGTTCATTCAACCACCCAAAAATGCTGAATCCATTGGCATCATCTTTCAAAATGGGTAATTAACAATTACATCATCATCATCATCATCATCATCATCATCATCATCATCATCATCATCATCATCATCATCATCATCATCATCATCATCATCATCATCATATTTCTTTCTTTTCTTTCTTAAAAACATATAGTACAAAGATTTGTAGTTGCAGATTATTATAATCAGAACAATTGTACATGCCCACTCAAAAATAAAATACAATCTCTTAGTCATGAGTGTTCTCGGAAATTACTATATATTGTGTGGGTGGTTTCGCTTGGACGAGAGAACCATTTCGAAAAATTGGCAGGAAAACTAATAACATGGATGAACGTAATTGCCACATTAGGAGGCCAATAATAATCCCTTTTTAATATTCCGTATTTGGGATGGATAGAATATATAGATATAGATATATCATAACTTGGTATATATGTACAAATCATATATACATGAAAACTATATTTTTGAGAACTCATTTTTGAGTTGGAAAAAAAATTATGTCATACGTTGTCATTTACATTGAGAAGCAAGAAAACCAATTTACCAAGTTATTTGTCTATTTTACTATTTTTATTTGTCTCATTGTCCACTTCTAAATATAAATATGCATTAATGACTAAATGTTTCATATTACCCATAATTTTAAGACTATACAAACTTCAAAAAAGAAACTTAATATATAGTCGGGGGTAATATTGATTTTATACTAAAGTCAAAGTTGCAATTAATATATTCTTCTTTATATGTGTGTTTTCAACTTAATAACAAAATGGTTAAAACGAAAAAATTACTTCGTATAATTTTTTTAATGTTAACGTATTAAACATGACCTTATAGCATTATAATTTCATTCATTCAAACATAAAACATCTTCTTATCGAAAGCTTCAAATTCTATAATACACATATAATTGATTTACACTATTTTGCGCTATGATTGGCCCGTCCGTGCATCGAACAATGATCTAGTATATAGTATAAGGCGGTGTTTATTAGGTGTTGGTCTAATCTTTTATGATATAGTAAGGTGGTTGTGTTAGTTTGTTTATGGCGGTGATCTCGTCAATTATTATTTAAATAGGATTTTTATATATGATATGGTGTGATTATCGAACCGCCTTTTTATTATTTAATTCACGAAAAAGAAATATTTCAAAAAATAAATTATCAGTTTTATTATCGGCGGGTTACAGCTAACCGCTATAATATATTATATATTTAATTATAGCAAATTTTCCAGTCAAAATTTCAGTAGCATATATTCCTGCAATTTTACCGATTACCACATTGCAGTAACCAAAATCCCTGCAATTATCAATTTCTAGCTAGCTAGTATATATCCAAATATATACAAAAAACTAGTTTATTACCCGTGCGATGCACGGCAAGCTAATTTGTTCGTAAAGTGTATTCTATCAATAATTACTCAATACTCATTATTCAATTATATGAGTATAAGAAAGGAAAAAAAAACCATAACCATAACAATTTATCAATTAACCCTTAACATAAAACTAATCTTTAGCCCTTGTGTCATGCATCATCATGTAATTAGAGATTACTCCATTCACCATTTTCTTCTTTTATTTTCGTCTTTTAAAGACACGATCATCCTCCTTGGTTTAATTAAGTCAAAATGAAACAATGTACGTGTGTGGCCTACAATTGCTTCTCGATCAAAACGTAAATGCATAAAGATTTGGGGGGCATATTCGCATGTTAATGTAGTGTAAACAATATAGTGTATTGGCGTACCTCTTATGACATATGCATATGAAATCTGCACAACACCAATTTGGGTGCACAAAGTACCTTGTAGGAGAAGTAATTTGACCTATGAACAAAACAAACCAAAGATATATGTTAGATTTAATATTGGTATGAGTACTAAAAATAAATTAAAATAACAAAATTAACAAAGCACCAAGAGGGTAGAATATATTAGATTGCACAAGCAACGAAGTATTGTATACTACCGGTTGAGCCATAGACATTGAGTTTGATGATTATCAATACATGAACAATCAATCTACCAATGCCATTCATGTGTCAAGATCGGCATACACTTGATTCATGCGAAAAAACTAGAGTAAGATTACATGTGGTGCAAACTTGTAAAAGTTAACATGCATGCACAACTCCATTATCATATTAATTAGGATTATATACTTGTGATAATGATGACTTAATATTATTGTTGTGTTACAACTTGTCTAGAAGGACTTCCAAATGCATATTTGACATGGGGATATTGGAAACAATTGAGTTTTATAGGCAATTCATCAAACGGTTAGTGGGCAAAACATGTTAATAAAATACCGCACATTATGCAAAAAATGTGAAACAGAAAATTATGTCATTAATATTGATTCAAGGTAAAAAGATTGAATACACAAAAAAATCTACTCTACGTTCATACAGGATGAAAAATAAGAATAACCTTAGCATTTGTAATAATCATAAGGGTCTTCAAGTTTCTTTTCCCCCATTGTTGATTGTTGACTGTTGACACGCAACCCCAGAAATAATTCTTGCAATGGTTAAGATAATCCAAAAATAAGTTTTTATCTCACAATTGAAAATTTAAAATCCAATTTGATACTTCATACGTATAATAAATTATCATCATCCGAGTATAAAATTTATATGAGATGAGATTCTGATCCAATTTGAAAGGGTGTTCAGTAGAAGTTTTTGTAAATGCTTTTGGGAAACCGACATAAGGGTGTTGAATTAACCGTTCATGTTTTTTTTTTAATTTTTAATTTTTCTTTTTTTTAACTTTTATATTAAAAGAAAACTCAAAGAAAAAAACTGCTTGCAAAGGGAGGGTATTTTTGGCGGGAAAATAGAGTTTTAAGGGTGACGTGGATAAATCAGGAATTGACACATATTGTTTCAATATCCTATTTTTATTTTTTGGATAGATAGATAGATATATGTAAATATATATATAAAATACATACATCGGAATCAACCTACAGTATATAAATCGCAGTTCAATAATTATGGAGGTAAACTGAGGAAAATCTACTAACGCCTTTGTATACTATTTCGTCCAACTGCTTGCTTGAATAACGTAATGACTTACTATTTTTTTTTACAAACCTATATAACCATTAAACATGCTTGCAAATTCAATTTATGTACGTACGTAATACGTTAACTTATAAAATCATATCATATATGTATATTTAATTTCTTACTGTTAAAGTTAATTAAATGTAGGTTCCATATACGGACCAAATCGAGTAGCTTGAACTTGTATATAGAAGCGGAAATTAAATACACAAGATATGCTAGATGTTCACAAGTAAATGACCAAAACACAAAGTGTGAGTTTATATATAATCAACAAGGAAGATTACAAACACTTTGAACTAGACACACAAAGATCAAAATAACACAATAATAGAGTTTTTCTTCTGTGATTTTCGTGGTGATATGTGTGTGTTTTGTGTTTTTGGCCCACCAAACAAAAACTGGCGAGCTTCTATTTATAGTCTGGACCAAACTGTATGCGACACAAGCTTTGTGTCGCATAGAATGTTCATGCGACACAGTCCTTGTGTCGCATAGATTGCTTCTGCGACACAATGCTTGTGTCGCATAGAATCCTTCTGCGACACATTGCTTGTGTCGCATGACATACAAAAATTGTAATTAAATTAGAACTAAAACTATTCAATACGTAATTACAATTCCGACACGATTACAGACTGAGACCAACTGACAGACACACATTGATGTACCAACATTAAACAAACTTACATCACTTGGAGTTCTTTCTTGCATCCCTGTCGTGCCTCTATCGGTCGGACGGATTTGATTCCGGTCGTTGTTCCAACAGCAATAGAAGCGACAAACAGTGAGTTTTAAATTTGTAGAGCAAGGGAATCCTAAGTTATATACTACTGACAGACCTAAAGGGCAGCAAGTGGTATGTATGACTCAGGTGTCGTTCTTCAAACTACAACGGGCATGGGAGTCTAGGAAGTTTTATTATCTTTAGAGATTCAGCTAGGGTTTTTAAAAGTTTTTTGGATATGTTTGGTTTTTATAACTAAATACTAATTTAAATAAAGAAAATAAAACTAAAGAGGTTTGTACGGAGACTCAGTCAACAGAGGATAAGCGAGTGTTTACTATGATTTCGTTAAATGTTATTGATGAATAGTCAAGGGTAAGGCTACTAGATGTGATGACTAATCCGGAGAGGATAGAAACATAATTAATGCAAAGTATTGTACCTACGACCGTTCCGCGGCTTCCATACGTTTGTACTCCACCAATTGGTGTTTCCAGCACTATACCGAGTAATAGGGCGTTTTACGGTTTTTCCGTTACATTAATTAGGGTTCCACATTACTCTCGCAGATTTACTAAATCCTAATGAGCTACAACTACGAGCCTATTAAATATCTAACGTAGAGTTGTCCGCAATCAGATAAATAACATGTCACGTGGATAGCAGTTATAGAAGTCAAATACACCGGAAGTTCTCCCAAATGTACAGACCAATTTAACCGACGACTATCCTCGAATCCTGGTCCCCAGTCACAGTCATCAGAGACGTCTGTATCGTAGCGTGAATTGTTGATTGAACAAGAACACGAACGGGGATAATCCCGTGGACCAAGTTGAGATAATCGGGCTAACGATCAGTTAAATTGTTCAGCATTACAGATATAAATCATCACAACTATTCCATGCATGTTAATCTACTGTGTAAACCAATATTCTGTGTCTGAAAACCTAATTATACAGTTACTGATATGAACCAGGAGGATAACTCTAGCATGCATCATTCCTAAGGCAACAATCAAACAAGAACATGCAATAGGGTGACACATAACAGAGCACCATGATCCTAAGCATAGCAGATAACCAATAATTAGATCATAGATATCCCGAAAGTTCTCTCAAAGATATATAACAGATAAACATGAATCTAACCTATCTCTAATCCTACGCTCCGTGTCTCTTATGATTTGTTTCAACCTAGAGAACACAGCCATACCAAGTTCATTGATCATCAAGTATAGAATAGGTAGAGAACGTACCACTAGTAATTGGCCAGGTTCTAGGAGGAAGCTTCTAACCACAGCATAGGTTGGATAGATAAACATTCGAGATTCAGTTTACGAGTTCATACACAGTTTAAAGTAACACGGGCAGAGTAACAGCATGGCATAAACATATTGACTATTCTAACATAACTACATCATAGTAAACACAAAGAAATGTCTAGCCTAACATCATATATCTAGCATATAATCCTAAACAAGCATAAACAAAGCAACACATGTTTAAAACTGGAAAGTAAGAGATATATAAATAGAACCTGATACGAATTTATTACAGACAGATCTTCGCAAATACAATGTCTTGGAGTGACTCCGTACAAAAGCTAAAAGCTACCTCTACCTAACTATCTCTCTAACTAGCTCAATTCTAGAGAGAGAAAATCCTTTAGAGAGAGAAACTAGAGAGAGAGTGATGTGTGTGAGAGAGAAAGTGTAGGGAGAGAATGAAAATGAGAAAAATGGTATGAATGAGGTGTTGGGGATGTCCACTATTTATAGGCAAACCATCAAATCGCACGTACAACTTACGAAGCAGCACGTACAAGCAAACGAAGCTATGGGGTAGGGGGCCGTATACGGCCTTGCAGCGGCCGTATACGGTGTATAATAGGTCGTATACGGTCTTAAAAGGGCCGTATACGGTGCCTGAGGCCGTATACAGTCTCCGTCTGATTTCATTCGTTGCTTAAAACGTCCGTATCTCCTTCGTTATGCGTCCGTTTGACTCGATTCTTTTGCCTGTGGTTTCGTAATTCCGTTACGCTTCTAATGATGCCAATATCACAGAAATTGGATGTGTAGAGCTTAGGCATAGCCGAAATGACTTTTAATGGCTCTGAAAGCGTAGTGGTTTCTCCGTCCTTTGGCCGTTTCACTTGATTCCAGATTTTTCCGTCTCGATTTTACCTATACAACAGATGGTAGAAGTTAGGAGGTGTTCCTTGATAGGAAAATGAGGTCGGAGGAATCGGCTTGTATTAAAATACCGTGTTTTGTGCATTTTTAGAGTGTTTTCAGTGATTTTTATCACAACGTCTACTTTTGAACCACTTTAGTGCATTTCAGTAAATAATCAATGTTTTGGAATGTTTTCACTAAAGAAAGGTCCAAAATGTGAGGAATAATGCTTCTAAAAACATGACTTTTTACGTCACATCAAGTTATCCCACACTTAGACGTTGCTTGTCCTCAAGCAACAACTCTCTGAAAAATATTTTAGGTCATGTTTTTAGGGGTGAGTCAGAGAATATGTTCCGAGATTAGCATTTCCTCATATAAGTAAGTTACTTCTAAAAGTGTGGAGGAGGATAAGATGATCCTTCCATAAACAAGAAGAGATTCTCTTAGGCGTACGTCCAAATCTCATGATCTTGGAGTACACATGACTAGGCGATCTCACTATAGGTGGTCACTCAATTCACTCAAAGTGTATCGGGTTTCCTATCAATCTAGCTCAAACGAAATCGCTCGAAATAGCCAGTCATGCTGCACTCATCGTCATAGGCTTGATCGAGAATCGGATCTCCACCACTTAGGTGAGGACGGTGCTAATTATCTCCAGACATTCAGAGGGTTGTAGTGTTTGGTAAGGGTGAAGGGTATGGATAGTGGTTTGTGAGGGTGTTTAGCTTATCCTAAAATTACTGAGATCATGAACAACTTTATTTAGAACGGAGAGGAACGGAGAGTTGGTAGCTGTTTCAGCTTTTGTCGGATTTTCCATGAAGAGCTATGCTTTGAAACTTTCAGCTTTATTTGCGGAGCTATTTTCTTTTCTTTTCTTTTTCTTCTTTTGTCTTTTCTTTTTTTTTCTTCAGAATTTCTTTTAGAGAATTTCCAAGGAATTTATATTTTGAATCCTTTAGAAATCTTTTCCTCTATCTTGATCATTTTGATTCTTTTCCAGGTGCTAATTTTTCCCGCACCATCGTCCTTCCAGTTCTCTTATGTGCTAATTTTCCCGCACCATTTGTTGAGAAGCTTGATTTTGGAGAATGCGAATGAGTAGGATATTTGAAACATATATTCTAAAAGGGTGTTTTTCATAACCTCAGAAATTCCAAGATAAGTTTGGGGGGTAATTTTTGGGAAGTGGGTGAAAATTAGGGTTTTGAAGAAACGAAAGGTTTAGGCTCAACAGGGTATACTAGGCGGATCTTCGAGGCTAAAAATGAGCATCGGAAAGGGTTTTGGGCTTGAAGAGATATGTAAGAAATGGGTTAAGTCCTAAAGAATGTCAAGGTCATTTAATTGCACCTATACCGCGTACGGTACACACCAATATGGTCTCGAAGCGTATGTCAAGAGCAAGTTCTAATTCAGAGATACAGACATCGGCACACACACAAGAAATGAAAGTGAAGCATTAAAGATGAATGCTTTTAGGCTCAAGATACCTCACTGCAAATGGTTGTATGTGTCCAGTCATGCTCCTTTGATTATTACTTATTGCTTAAGCAATTTCTACCTTATTTCCTTTAGGCTTTTAGAAATATCATACTTATATTTTGAAAATTGTTTCTCTCAGTAGTATCTGAGACTCAAAAACTGAGTTAGACTCATTAATTTTGAAAAAAATTGACCTTATTTTTGAAAATTTTTGAGAGAAAGATTGCTATTGGACATAAAAATCACCATTTAAGGTATTCTATACCTACCATCCCACACTTAGAGGAACATTGTCCCTAATGTTATCTTGAGTAGAGATTTTACTAGTAAAATCCCACACTTATAGTTTGAACATGTAAGTAGATGTTTCTCAAGTGTTCAATTTGGGCTGGAATCCACACTTAGTGATAAGTTTAGGATGAGGCACAGAAATTAAACGCACTAACATAGGCATAGTAAAACGTAATTGAAACGGGGAGAAAGGAACAGAGAGACTCCCCATTTGTGTTTACTGGAATAGACCAGGTTTGTGCAGGAGTGGTGCTAGTGAATTGCTGGATTTTAAGGACCAGGCTCGTTTAAGATCATCCATTCCATACAAAGCTGAATTCTGCAATAAACAACAACACACATATCACAGTATCTCATCTAGGTAGTAGGTCTAAAGCGTAAGTACAGAGTCATAATACAGAAAGTAAATAATAAAGATAGAATCTAGTAATCATCAAGTAGGTCGTCAGTGTCAGGATCAAACTCTGCCTCAACATCCCTGTCGAAAACAAAAGTCAGAGATGGAATGGAGAAATCCATAGCAGCCATAGCCAGACTCACAATCTCGTCAGAGGAAGTGACAGAAGTGTGAGCATCAAAATTAGCCAGAAGCGGCTCTGTGAGGCTGAGATCTGGTGATGCAAATCCTGTGGGCATTGCTGGATCAGGATCAGCAGCTGCAGTAGTGGGGCTAGTGGAAGGTCCGGCAGTAGAGACAACAGGTGGGTCTGCAGGAGGAAAGAAGGACCATGGAGGTCGAGATGGTCCTGGATCTGGGCCAAGCCTGTAGGGAATGGCATCAGGTCTCGGAATCTCAAGCTGCTCACAGATAGAGGACAAGATGTCATGCTGGATGGAGAGTGTCCGGAAGAGGGCCCACGAAGCAGCTGGGTCAGTCGTTGTGATACCGTACTCGAAAGTGGGTACGGGGGCTGGCAAAGGTGATGAGGGCCCCTCATCGGGCAACTCCTCGTGAGTGATCGGGACATCAGTCAGGTCCTCCTTAGTGATGGTCAGCATAGCCGCTCTCTGTGCTCTGCATCTACGGGGTCTGTATCGTCTGCGTGGTCTCGCAGCTACATGATCAGTGTCAACAGCGTCCATCCTGAAACAAGATAAAATAAACAGGTAATGCTAACAGTGATGAACAACACTTATCTCAGATTTTACAATTCGAAGTCAGATAAGTGGCAAGCCTGCAATTTTATTAGTTCAGAGACAACCATACTTAATAAAAATAAACTAAGAAATAAAATGACAGAAATAAAGATAGGCTTGGGGTGCCTCCCAAGAGCGCTTGTTTTACGAGTCTCTAGCTTGACTCTTTGTACCTTTCTGTCGACTCACGGTGGTTCAAAGATAAAGACATCTTCCCTGATGGGAAAGTCTTCGAAGTAATGCTTTAAGCGATGACCATTAACCTTAAAATTACCTTCTGGTGCCTCGAGTTCGACTGCACCATAAGGAAATACCTTTGATACTATGAATGGTCCGCTCTACCTGATCTTGAACTTGCCAGAGAATTTCTTGAATCACGAATTGAAGAGCAGCACTTTATCTCCTGTTTTGAATCTTGAGGACCTCAGCTTAGCATCGTGAATTCTCTTAGTTCGTTCCTTGAAGCTTAACGAACTGTCATATGCATGATCCCTTAGTTCGGCTAACTCATTCAACTGCATTCGTCTATTTGCTCCAGCTGTAGAAATATCCAAGTTGCAGTTCTTCAAAGCCCATTATGCTTTATATTCCGGCTCAATTGGTAAGTGACATGCCTTGCCATAAACTAGACGATACGGTGTGGTTCCTAATGGTGTTTTATGGGCGGTTCTGAATGCCCACAATGCATCATCTAATTTTTCAGCCCATTTGTACCCATGATTACTAACAGTTCTTTCCAAGATTCTTTTCAAAGCTCGATTTGTTGCCTCAGCTTGCCCATTTGTCTGGGGGTGATAAGCTGTTGATGTCTTGTGAGTGACACCATACTGTTGCAGAACTTTCATGAATTGAACGTTGCAAAAGTGTGTACCACGATCACTGATTATTGCTTTTGGAGTTCCAAATCGACTGAATAGCTTTTTGAGAAATTTGGTTACCACTTTGGCGTCATTTGTTGGGAGAGCTTGGGCTTCGGCCCACCTGGAGACGTAGTCGACTGCAACCAAGATGTACTCTTTACCGTTAGATTTAGGGAATGGTCCCATGAAATCTAATCCCCAGATATCGAAGATTTCCACGGCCTGGATGTTCTTGAGTGGCATTTCATTCCGGGCTGTTATATTGCCTTATCTTTGGCAGATATCGTAGCGTCTCACCAGATCGTATGCATCTCGAAATATGGTTGGCCAGAAAAAACCGGCATCGTACACTTTTCTTGCGGTCATGTTGGTACCGTGATGTCCTCCAGTAGGTCCATGGTGGCTTTGGTGTAAGATGTGTTCTGCCTCTTTCCCATCAACGCATCTTCTAATGATTTGATCAGGGCAAACCTTAAAGAGGAAAGGGTTGTTCCAATAGTAATATTTTATATCGCGGAAGAATTTTTGTCTTCGAGAGGTTGGCATTCCTTTAGGTACAACTTTTCCCACTAAATAATTGGCATAATCGGCATACCAGGGATCATTTGTAGATCGTGACCCTTGATGGTATCTACCAACATACATGAGTTGTTCTTCTGGAAACTGGTCTTGAATGTCTTTTTCGTGCAACTTATCCATTGAAGGATTCTCTAATCGGCTGAGATGGTCTGCCGCGACGTTTTCTGCTCCCTTTTTGTCTTTGATCTCGATGTCGAATTCTTGGAGGAGTAGAATCCATCGTAGAAGGAGAGGTTTAGCATCTTGCTTCTTAAAAAGATATTTCAGAGCTGAGTGATCTGTATAGACAATAGTTTTGGACAAGATTAGATAAGAACAAAATTTATCAAAATCAAATACTACCGCTAGCAGCTCTTTTTCTGTGGTTGTATAATTTTCTTGGGCATCAGTGAGCGTTTTGCTAGCGTTGTATATTGGTTGAAACTGTTTCTCCTTCCGCTGTCCCAGAACTGCTCCGACAGCGAAATCACTGGCGTCGCACATGATTTCAAATGGGAGACTCCAGTCTGGAGCAACCATGATCGGTGCATGAACAAGTAGATCTTTCAGATTATCGAAGGCCTTGAGACATTCGTCTGTAAAGACAAACGGAGTATCCTTTTCGAGGAGATGAGTCATAGGTCGGGATATCTTAGAGAAATCTTTGATAAAGCGACGGTAGAACCCGGCGTGTCCTAGAAAACTGCGGATGGCTTTGACAGAGGTGGGTGGTGGAAGTTTTGAGATGGTCTCGACTTTTGCTTTGTCAACTTCAATTCCAGCTTTGGATATACGGTGTCCTAAAACTATGCCTTCTTTTACCATGAAATGGCTTTTTTCCCAATTCAGAACTAGGTTCGATTCTTCGCATCGGGTGAGCATCTTGTTCAAGTTAGAAAGACAAGTGGTGAACGAATCTCTGAAAACCGAAAAATCATCCATGAACACTTCCATGCATTGTTCAATCATGTCATGGAAGATTGCTACCATGCATCTTTGAAATGTCACCGGTGCATTACATAAACCAAACGGCATACGTCGGTAGGCAAAGGTTCCGTATGGACAGGTGAACGTTGTCTTTTCTTGGTCCTTTGGATCGAGAGGTATCTGAAAATAGCCGGAGAAACCGTCGAGGAAGCAATAGAATTCGTTTTCTAACAATCTTTCAAGCATTTGATCAATGAACGGTAGAGGGAAGTGATCTTTGCGTGTAGCTTCATTTAGTTTCCGATAGTCGATACATACCCTCCAACCGGTGACGGTTCGTGTTGGAATCAACTCGTTGTCTTCGTTAGCGATGACCATCATGCCTCCTTTCTTTGGGACGACTTGAACTAGACTGACCCATGGGGAATCTGAAATAGGGTAAATTAAACCAACATCCAAGAGTTTGATAACCTCCTTTTTCACCACGTCTTGAATCTTCGGGTTAACTCTCCTTTGCCTTTGAATGGAAGGCCTGAAGTCATTTTCCATTAAGATCTTGTGAGTGCAGTAATTTGGGCTGATCCCTTGTATGTCAGAGATTTTCCATGCAATCGCTTTCTTATGTGACTTTAGAACCTTAATGAGTAGTGCTTTCTCTTCAGGCTTCAGATCTTTGGATATGATAACTGGTAAGTGCGAAGTTCCTTCGAGAAAAGCATATTCAAGGTGTGAGGGAAGTTCTTTTAGCTCCAATTCGGGTGGTTCTTCAGTGGAAGGCTTCATCCTGACAATCTCGTCTCTTTTAAGCTCATCGTATGTTGTCTGATAATCTGACTCAACTGCAGGTGCCTCTGGAATGTCGGCTGATGCTATTTCAACCCATTTTGTATTGTTGTAAAGCTCATCTTTTCTCAGCTCATATTTTACTTGGGAAGATTGAGAGATTGCATTATCTTCAGTGATTATTTCCTTGTTGTCCTTTGTGAATGCAAATCTCTGAAACTGAGCTGAAGAAGATGTGGTAAAAGTAATCTCTGGTTTCAAGTTTTCACAACTTTCAGAAAGTTGCGGATCGGATGGTTTAAGCATTGACTCCATTTCCTTGAGAGTCTTCAGAATTTCTTCTTTTGAGAGAGATGAATTAGGAACTGCAGAATTAGGGTTTCTTCTCAAGAGAGTGACCGGAGTGCCTTGTCCAAGTGGTACAGCAGTGATAAATCTATTGGGCTGTAAGTTGAAATTCTTTAAAGGTAATAGCACTTCCTTTGATGCAATGGATGGATCCGAGATAGCTGAGCATAGACCCGCACCTTCTTCACAGATTTTCCTTGTTGTGATGACAGTGTTTGGAAGGGGATTAATGCTGCTTACTGCGAGGATTTCTTCCAAGTGTTCTTCAATTATTTCCTGCATAGAATCTACAAGACCAAGGTCTTCTCCCATAGGAAGTTTCATTAGTTTATCGACATTGAAGGTGACTTCCTCAGTTCCCACTCTAAGTTTTAAAGATTTTTCATTCACGTCAATGACGGCCTTGGCAATATTTAGGAAAGGTCTACCAAGGATGAGTGGTACCTGAGCGTCTTCCTCAATATATATAACAACAAAATCAACAGGAAAGACAAATTTATCAACACGTACCATAATATCTTCAGCAATTCCTCGAGGGAGTTTAACTGATCTATCAGCTAATTGGATGGTCATACGGGTTGGTAAAAGTTCGCTTAATCCTAGTTTCCTATAAAGCGAGTATGGCATAAGGTTTACACTAGCTCCTAAGTCAGCTAAGGCGTTACTTATTTGAACATCCTGAAGGTAACAAGGAATAGTGAAACGGCCAGTGTCTCCTAGCTTTGGGGGCAGTCCTTGTTGCATAATTAAAGAGCATTCTGCGTCTAAGGGCAAGTTAACTATTTGTCTGAGTTTTTCTTTGTTGGATATAAGTTCTTTAAAGAATTTGGCACAACTAGGCATTTCAACTAAAGCATCTAATAATCGAACGTTTAAGTGTAGGCTTTTGAACATCTCTAGATATTTTCCAAACTGGGCTTCTTGTTTCTCTTTCTTAAGCCTACCAGGGAAAGGTATACGTGTTGGTTTAACTACTTCTGGGGCTTTGGAAGATTCTGGTTCAGGAGAGGTGACAGGAGTGTCAACATGTACTGAATCAGTGGGTAGAGAAGAACTAGAAGGTTCGTCTGAAGGAATATTTTATGATTTCTCATTCTTAGTCTCTTTTCCGCCTCTAGTGACAACAAGGATATCATCATAATCATAAGATGAATGACGAATAGCTTTGCTAATCGCTTCTTCTCTTTGCTTCTCCTCAACTTTTAAAAACAACCTTTTAACATTATCCTCCATGTTTTTAATTAAATCGTTTGAAATTCTGAGCAAATAATCAATTTGGTTTTGAAAATCAACAATTTGTTTGTTTTTATTATTTTGCTCAACCATGAAGTTATTGAAAATCGTATTGTTTAGACGAGAAGACAATTGAGAGGAAGTAGAGGGTGTAGAGGGAACTAACAAATGAGAGATAGGTTGTTTGGATAACCGCTGAGTGAAAGATTTTGAATGAATGATTTGATCAGTGGCTCCAGATTTGGCGAGAACATCTTCCTTGGGCTTCGAGTGTTGCTTCTTAGATTTGGAAGAGTCTTGCATATCCTTAACAACTTTAGAGATGGATTCGAGTTGAGCTTTTAAAGTGTCGAACGCTTGAGTAGAAGTGTCTTTGTCTTCCGAGGTTGATTCATCAAACTCCAAGTCATGTTGGTGCATCGTTATCGTCTCAATCAACTTCCAGGCTTCTTCTGAAGTATGTAGCATGAAATTTCCGGATGAAGCAGCATCGAGGGTTTGTTGGTGATGAGGATTCAGACTGTTGTAGAATGTGCAGACCAGATTCATTTCAGCCAACTGATGATTCGGACATCTTCCAAGCAGATTCTTAAAGCGTTCCCAAGCTGAGCTTAATGATTCAGTAGTTCCTTGACGAAAGTTAATGATTTCATTTTTGAGCTTGGTTTGTAGGGACGGAGGGAAAGATTTAGCTAAGAACTTAGTAGCCATCTCCTCCCATGTATGAATCGAATTGGGTTCGAGTTCATAAAACCATGTCTGAGCTCGGAAAGCTAAAGAATAAGGAAACAGGTGAAGTCGGGTGACTTTGACACTGGATCCGGTTTGTTTGAAAGAGTCGGAAAGGTTGATGAACTTGTTAAGATGGGCGTTTGGATTTTCAACCGAAAGACCATGAAACTTACACTGAGATTTAAGTAATTTAATGAAGTGTGGTCTGATTTCAATGGTTTCGTCGGTTGGTGATACGATTGGTCCTCCTCGTCCCTCTAGCAGTGGTTGGGTTGATGAGGCGAGAGTGATACGATTCGCCATAACTTGTTTTTAGAAGAAAATAGGGTTTTGGAAAGGATAGGTTTAACTAAGGACGGGAAATTAAAAACTAACTAACCTAGGGATAAAAACTGTAACTTCCGGATGATATTGATCTTCCGTAAGGATCGCTAAATAACTGAGATAACAAAATTCCTAAAATCGGTCGTTGTAGTCCCCGGCAGCGGCGCCAAAAACTTGTTGTGCCTCTATCGGTCGGACGAATTTGATTCCGGTCGTTGTTCCAACAGCAATAGAAGCGACAAACAGTGAGTTTTAAATTTGTAGAGCAGTGGAATCCTAAGTTATATACTACTGACAGACCTAAAAGGGCAGCAAGTGGTATGTATGACTCAGGTGTCGTTCTTCAAACTACAACGGGCATGGGAGTCTCGGAAGTTTTATTATCTTTAGAGATTCAGCTAGGGTTTTTAAAAGTTTTTTGGATAGGTTTGGTTTTTATAACTAAATACTAATTTAAATAAAGAAAATAAAACTAAAGAGGTTTGTACGGAGACTCGGTCAACAGAGGATAAGCGAGTGTTTACTATGATTTCGTTAAATGTTATTGATGAATAGTCAAGGGTAAGGCTACTAGATGTGATGACTAATCCGGAGAGGATAGAAACATAATTAATGCAAAGTATTGTACCTACGACCGTTCCGCGGCTTCCATACGTTTGTACTCCACCAATTGGTGTTTCCAGCACTATACCGAGTAATAGGGCGTTTTACGGTTTTTCCGTTACATTAATTAGGGTTCCACATTACTCTCGCAGATTTACTAAATCCTAATGAGCTACAACTGCGAGCCTATTAAATATCTAACGTAGAGTTGTCCGCAATCAGATAAATAACATGTCACGTGGATATCAGTTATAGAAGTCAAATACACCGGAAGTTCTCCCAAATGTACAGACCAATTTAACCGACGACTATCCTCGAATCCTGGTCCCCAGTCACAGTCATCAGAGACGTCTGTATCGTAGCGTGAATTGTTGATTGAACAAGAACACGAACGGGGATAATCCCGCGGACCAAGTTGAGATAATCGGGCTAACGATCAGTTAAATTGTTCAGCATTACAGATATAAATCATCACAACTATTCCATGCATGTTAATCTACTGTGTAAACCAATATTCTGTGTCTGAAAACCTAATTATACAGTTACTGATATGAACCAGGTGGATAACTCTAGCATGCATCATTCCTAAGGCAACAATCAAACAAGAACATGCAATAGGGTGACACATAACAGAGCACCATGATCCTAAGCATAGCAGATAACCAATAATTAGATCATAGATATCCCGAAAGTTCTCTCAAAGATATATAACAGATAAACATGAATCTAACTTATCTCTAATCCTACGCTCCGTGTCTCTTATGATTTGTTTCAACCTAGAGAACACAGCCATACCAAGTTCATTGATCATCAAGTATAGAATAGGTAGAGAACATACCACTAGTAATTGGCCAGGTTCTAGCAGGAAGCTTCTAACCACAGCATAGGTTGGATAGATAAACATTCGAGATTCAGTTTACGAGTTCATACACAGTTTAAAGTAACACGGGCAGAGTAACAGCATGGCATAAACATATTGACTATTCTAACATAACTACATCATAGTAAACACAAAGAAATGTCTAGCCTAACATCATATATCTAGCATACAATCCTAAACAAGCATAAACAAAGCAACACATGTTTAAAACTGGAAAGTAAGAGATATATAAATAGAACCTGATACGAATTTATTACAGACAGATCTTCGCAAATACAATGTCTTGGAGTGACTCCGTACAAAAGCTAAAAGCTACCTCTACCTAACTATCTCTCTAACTAGCTCAATTCTAGAGAGAGAAAATCATCTAGAGAGAGAAACTAGAGAGAGAGTGATGTGTGTGAGAGAGAAAGTGTAGGGAGAGAATGAAAATGAGAAAAATGGTATGAATGAGGTGTTGGGGATGTCCACTATTTTTAGGCAAACCATCAAATCGCACGTACAACTCACGAAGCAGCACGTACAAGCAAACGAAGCACGATATGGGGTAGGGGGGCCGTATACGGCCTTGCAGGGGCCGTATACGGTGTATAGTAGGCCGTATACGGTCTTACAAGGGCCGTATACGGTGCCTGAGGCCGTATACGGTCTCCGTCTGATTTCGTTCGTTGCTTAAAACGTACTTATCTCCTTCGTTATGCGTCCGTTTGACTCGATTCTTTCGCCTGTGGTTTTGTAATTCCGTTACGCTTCTAATGATGCCAATATCACAGAAATTGGATGTGTAGAGCTTAGGCGTAGCCGAAATGACTTTTAATGGCTCTGAAAGCGTAGTGGTTTCTCCGTCCTTTGGCCGTTTCACTTGATTCCAGATTTTTCCATCTCGATTTTCCCTATACAACAGATGGTAGAAGTTAAGAGGTGTTCCTTGATAGGAAAATGAGGTCGGAGGAATCGGCTTGTATTAAAATGCTGTGTTTTGTGCATTTTTAGAGTGTTTTCAGTGATTTTTATCACAACGTCTACTTTTGAACCACTTTAGTGCATTTTAGTAAATAATCAATGTTTTGGAATGTTTTCACTAAAGAAAGGTCCAAAATGTGAGGAATAATGCTTCTAAAAACATGACTTTTTACGTCACATCAATCCCCGTGACCAATATAGCCATATTCTTCATAATATAATAACCACATTCCCAATCAGAATCTTGTTGGGGACAGTTCACCACACTTCATTCCCAGGGCCCCAAGCCATTACTAGAAAATATGTTATTGATTAATAAAATTTAATTTGAAAACATTCATGTATAATGTGTATGTGTGTACGTGTGTACGTGTGTATGTGCTGAAAAATTCTTACCCGTCCACCCGAGCAACAAAAGGATAATTTTCCTTATCTTTAGAACCTTTGAGGGAACCTCACGATACTATAACTCGTTCACTCGGGATACCGAGGGGTTTAAAATCTTGTTGCATATGCTAAATGCAATCATGATTGCCTAAGAAAGTGTGCTTTGTTGTAGAGTTATTTAGACGGATTGAGAGATGACCAAATTTACGATTGACCTAGCTAACGATAACGCATCAACATTCAGGGGAGTTTTTCGTTCTAATTTCTTTTCTTTCTTTTTCTCACTATATTTTTATTGTTTATATACAATGAGGACATTGTATTATTTAAGTGTGGGGAAGGGGTCGGTAGAAAAGAAATTTACTTGTCTTAAATTACAAATTTTCATAATTTTCATCAAATTTAAAAATTATAAGTTAATGATTAAGTATTTATTAGTTAGAATATTTTTGTTAAAAGTTTTATTTTATATTTAAAAGTTTAGACTTTAACATGGATTAACTGTTTTGTAGATATATTGTTAAGTAATGTAATAATAAGTGATATATAGTTACATGATATAATGTACTAATAGACAATCTATAAAAGGATTTTTGAATTGTAAGAAATTAATAAAATAACTTGTATATTATTTTATGGTACATATTATGATGTATGACATAAAAAGTCTTAATTCTTAGATTTATCATGCATAATTTTATATTTTAATACTTATATGAAAACATTTGGGAGTTTACTAATTGTTTCCTTTGTTGTACGAAAGTACAGACGTGGTCTCTAATTTGTATTCTTAATATAAAGTAAAAGAAAGTAAAATCTTTCAAATTAAATTCCTGAATTAATCAAACTATGTCGCTTTGTTATATTAAGGTATAGACTTGTCACAGCTGGTTTGATTTAAATTGGATTTACTTTACTTGAATCAAGTTATGTCGCTTTGTTGCATGGAAATGCAGACCTACCACAAATGCTTTGATTCTTAAAAATGAATTTTATATGTTTATTTTGAATATAAAAGTAAATTGCATGATTAAGTTTAAGAGTATATCATATGTGGAAATCATAAGTAATATATATACTAATAATAAATATGTATTCAGAAATATAAGTATAGATTGTTTAAAGTGGATAAATATATTAGTAATCAATCATGAACTATATATTGCATGAATAATAAAGAGAATTCTTATTTGTACGATATAGTTTTCCATGTTAATTAAATTGTTTAAAGTTTTAACTTATAAAATAGATTTTTAATTCAGGTATTCTGATTCTTAAATATTAGTTTGATGCTTATCAAGTTTTTATGATAAAAATGTATACATCTACTTGAGGACAAGCAGAACTTAAGTGTGGGGATATTTGATAGCATCAAATAATGTCATATTTATTTATCAATATTCCCTAGTTTTTATACACTTTTATTGCATTTATGTGAATTTAGATACTTATTTTGTTCATATTTGCAAAACAGGTATAAATAAAGATTAAGTTGAAGAAAAGAACGAAAAAGAGACTAAAATGAAGAAAAAGAAGCAAAGACTAAAAGTTAAAGAGAATCGGGCCTAAAATGAAGACCAAACCCATATTATTAAAGTTTTGGATCTTAAAAGAAGAATAAATTCGGATTAAAAAGAAAATGAAGCCCAAAAGAGATGCAGTCCGTAGTTGGAACATTCTGGAATCAGCATTCAGCCGGCTGCTGGACTAACCAGCCGGCGGTTGGAACCTAAATAAGGAAGTCAATGGAATACGCGGGTCAAAATCCGGTTACTTGGGCAGAAATTCAATCCAACCGGCGGTTGAAACCTTCGACCGGCAGCTAGATTTGCGAATCTTAAAAATATAAATAGCGGATTCGGCTAAACCATAAAAGATACGATTTCAATATACTAAATTCGATTCTAGGGGTTAAAGGTCGATTAGGGTTACGAATTTAGAGGCTAGGAAACTAGGATTTGAAGGTTTTCAACCCTACGAAGAGCTTGTTCGTCTTTTTGGTTTGGTTCTTGATCCTTGTATCTTTAATAATGCTTATTAAGTGTATTATGGATCTTGTTTACTCAATTTTAATTATGAATTAAGTTTCTTATTATGCTTATTTAGATAAATACTACTTGGATTATAGTTTGAATCTATGTTTATGTTGGAATTGATTTATTGAATGTTTATTATACTTTCCAGATAATTGTGTTGATTATATGATTAAGTTGTTCTTAACATAGTTAATTAATTTATATGCTATACTTTAATTAATTATGAACTTGAAACCTGGACCGGTAATAGGTTAAGAACATTAAGACTTTTGAATATAGTTGATGTGGTAATCATAAACATAGTTGATTAATTTATATGCTATACTTTAATCACTATAGTTGCCTTATAAAGTTATAATAAATTGTTAAAAGGTTTAATAGAATAAAAGTTAATGAAACAATACTTAAGATGGACCTCGGTAGTTGACTTTTACTTAAGTTTTATAAGATAGTAAATCCTTGGACGAGGAAACTGTATACATTAGTTAATTCACCAATAAATCAACCCAACAATAAATAAACATAAGGTAAAACTAGAATCAAAGTAAGACTAATCTAAATAAATATAATCTTCTATCCATTTAATTATCCCTAATTGTTCTTAATTGCTTTAATTGTTTTAATCTATTTTAATTTAGTATCAATTAAATTACGTTCGTACGGAACTAAAACGCCCCCTTATCTGTAATATTATTTGTAGATATAGAATTTAATTAATTATTTTAAATCACCATTCCCTGTGGTTCGAATCGGACTTACCAAAGCTATATTATTATATGAACGGGTTATTCTTGCCTGTATTGTGTAATAGTATTATTTAGTATTTCCATTATTTAAAACTTGTTATTTTAAAAGACTACTCATCACTAATATCAGATGGAGTGGGTCATCAAACGACCTCTACTCTTCTTACCCTAGTCTACAACAAAGCTTATAATTTTTCGGCCTACGTCTTCAGCAACATGGTTGCGAATATACACGGCAATTAGATGTGGTTTCTATATCCACGTTTCGTTCACCCTTTCATCAATGCACAAGTACAAAACATTCCAGCCAACGAGACTGTACGTCTCCGCCAGACCCCTAAGACTAAAAAACTTTTTGGTGACTGTGAAAACTACGGACATGGGGCCCCTCTTCCAAAAGATGATCCGTTGTTTGGGCACATAGTCGACGAAAACTCTGTGGCCCCGCCTAATGATGGTTTTCTGGATAATGTTGAGGATGAAGCTCAAAATGAGGATGAGCTTGTGAATGAAAATGAGGATGAAAACCATGATGATGATCAACTTGTCATTGAGCCTGAGCAGAATGTAAATGAGGATGCAGATATGGAGAACATTGAGGCTAATGGACGTCAATAAGCTGTGGAAAGCTCTTCTACCTTAACTAATGTGATAAATGAGGATCCGAACGATACACCGATTGATTCTGACGGTGACATTCCAGATGAACAGACAATTGAGCGAATACGTCTTCAACATCCTAGACGTTTTGAAAGAATACAACAAAGGAAGAGGCTTGGTTGGCAAGCTCGAGCGTCTATCCTAGGGAAAAGGCCTAGGGACGTTGATGATTCCGATGATGGTTATGTTCCCGACCCTTGAGAAATTCAGAGGAGCAGGCTTACATTGAATGATGAACCGTCATCTGCTCAAGCTCAAATGTCCTCATCAAATGCACGAGCAACAATTTCCAGGCATCCCGTAGCTCTTGTTGATCCACCTTCGGCTTTCCTGCAACAAATTTTGGATGATTTGACCAAATTACGAGCGTTGGTTGCTGATCAGGGTATTCTTATTGCCGCTCAAGCTGAACATATTACCAATTTAGAGCGTGAAGTTACTGAGCTGAAAGCCACGCCAGTCGCCTAGGGGGAGTCTTCTGGTGTGCATCACGATGATGATCATGATGATGGAGATCAAGGAAATAATCAACCACCAGTTGATGATAACAACGACAACGATGATCCTCCTCCCCCTGCCGGTGGAAATCAAAATCAAGATGATGATGCTGCAAACCAGAATGATGGATCGACAGACCTGTTGCATGCCATGATTATCTATCAGCCGTCAGTTGATCAATTAGTCGTGGCAGATATCTCAGAATCAATGATTGAAGATCCAGTGACTCCTAGTCCGTTAGCTGTTGATGATTCTGAAGCTGACCTGACATATCTCCAACATTTATTGTATGTCGGTGAAGTGACTGCAGGGTTTGATTTTGAAGAAGAAGGACTTGAAGAAAATGATGATGATGATATTGATATTGAAGACGAGTTGATGGATGAAGAAGAGGTATTTGTTGATGAAGTGGAACTAGGAGTTTATATGGATGTATCTGATTCTGAAAGTAATGATGAAAAAGAACCGTCTATTGCTGAAACTGCTACTGAACAAACAGCTGAAGCTTCTTCTTCGATCTCAATCTATACCACGTGCATTCTTGAAGCCTCCAGACTAGTATAAGAAGACTGCCGATCTGCCTAAAACTTGCAAGTTCTACACGTCAGAGATATAAGCTCAGGGCAAATTATCAGTTGGAAATACGATGCTGAAAATGAGTTAATCATTGTGAAGTGCAAAGATGGAATTCAATATTTCTGGAAAAGATTCAAGGACTTGAGCACACTTCTCAAATGCGAGGTCAATCAACTCGCTCAACTGAATCTTATCAACCGTACAAGTAGTGGAACAGGAAAATTTATTGAATCAGCGGTGAGAAGGGAAGTAGACAGCATATTCAGTTCAATCTAATAAATCCAAAATGGAAAGCGATATGTCTACAAAAAGAGAATAAATCTAGTTATTGAGAAACCATGGATGAAGCTTGTATATCATGCTCCAAAGACGTTAAAGAAAATTCCGTTGGAGAAGCTGCCTTTAGACTTTCTTAGAAGATTCATATAGTGGCATTACAATAAAGTGATAGGCGAAGCGATAATAGAGTTTATTCCTGAGGGGGAGCCAGAAGAACCAGAAGATAAGTGGAAAGACTTGAAATCTTAAAAAAATTATATGTTTATGATCCGATTAGCATGATTAATCTGACCAAGAAAGATTTAGAAGTTCTGCATGCGAACAAGATCCTGCACGAGATTGAATACAAAAATGAAGAGTTCCAGAAGATTGTTGGTATTTGTGTTGCGAAAGGAGTACATGCGGGAGGCAAGTTCACAAACTGGAGCTGAAACGAAGATATCTAAAGATCAAGCTGCTAACAAGGGGAAGTTTGTTGGTGCATATTGTGTGCCAGTCAGTTGGTCTTAGTTTGTAATAGTTGAAAATGTAAAAAGTTAAACACTTAGCATATATTGTGATTGTATAGCGACACTTGTTTAGTGCCGCAATTGCGACACTAGCTTAGTATCGCAATGGTCGGCTAACCCAAGTGTCGCAAGGATCAGTATATAAATAGCGAGCTAGGGTTATTTGTACAGACGGATGAATATAGAGAGTGGTGTGTGAACTTGAGAGATACTTCTATCTAATCATTATAAGAAAACCAATATATAACATAAGCTTTTGATATATTACGTGTTTGTGTTTCGTTTATATTCAATCAACTGGTCATAAGGATTTCGCACGCATAACTACATAACAATTCGATTTGATCCTGAGTTTACAAGGACCAACAAAGGGTTATAGTTACATAAGGTTTACTTATATAGGGAAAGACAAACTTGCAGAGTAAGAAAATACAGCAACCCCTAGTTCGTGTCGCGACCAAATTCCATCGCGCCGCGAAGTCCTTGATAGTGTCGCCGTCTAATTACATCGTGTAGCGATTCTCCCATTTTCACTGATCGCTTCGCCATCAAATTACTACGCGTCGCGAAGTTCCTCAGACCAAAATACTATTTATTTGTTCAGTTTATCTTCACATCTCAACATAGAGAACCTTGACCCATTTGTATGTATCTCTAGTCGGTGTTTCCCAACTTCTCGGCTAATAGGACTATTCCTTCTTGTAACATATCATAGGTGTGTCACAAAAAACCGAACCTGAATAACTAATTCGAACTCAAATAACCCAAATTCAAATCTTATTCGGCCATCAAATTCAAATAACCCATGTTTTATTTGTATTGGATAACAAATAAATATTTTAGAATTTGTCTAACCCAAATAACCATAAATGTTATTTAATATACAAATATAGCTATATATATGTAAGTTATTTATAATTTATATGAAAATATCCATATATAATATACATTCTAGTATTTTGCCTGTGCAATGCAGCGGCGACAAAAGATTTTACTCATTCTATAACAACATGTCGTATTTGAGTAAAAAGTAAAACAATAAAGCTATACCAATTTGTAAATTATTTTATATACATTATATTTCAAATGGTTCTACGTACTTGTCGGTGGTAATTCTTACCACAACTTGAAATTTTACACGGAAATAAATGGGGAAGAGTTGTATTCTCAATTCTCAACCCGCCGCCGACTGAATTAATTTATCTTATTAGGTTAAGGTTATAGTCCGGGTTGACCTGCTAACCTGCACAATTAATGCAGGTCGTATCCAGGTTGGTTACTTTTAACACGTTAACCCGTTTATCAAATTATTTACGGATTTAGATTGTAAAAAATTTGACCCGCAAACCTAATTCGACCCACATTGCAATCCCTAATTATAATATGAAAGTTAAATAAAATTAAAATAAAACAGGTAAAAAGAGGAGGTTTTTCTGTCCAGTTTACTCGTAGAGGGCGATTATAAATATAATAAAGATACAAATATCTAATATAGTTATAAAATGCTTGCAGTTATGCATTACAGTTATGCATTTGACATTGCAAATGGTCAAATACTTTATATGGTATTGATATAGTATTAACTTTTATAATTACTTGGATTCACTTAATTAAATGTTTAAGTGTTTAATAACATATTTAAAGTATATAATAAATTTTAGGGATTTGCTAATGTGTGCCCCTATGGCACACGTTAAGGTGCATTTAATAAAGTCGAAATATCCTTAAATATTAATATTTACATTTAATACTCATTAATTCAATCTAATAATTTCCTTTTTATGCATATATTAATTACAAATTATGTTATTTAAAGAAATTAAAGGTTCATTAAATGCACTTTAACGTGTGCCACAGGGGCATCCGTTAGCAAAACCCTGAATTTTATGTATCTCTTTTTTATAGTTTAAAATTTGGTAACAAATTCTTTATAATTCGTAAATAATATACTATTTTTCATTAATACTTATATTAAAAGAATCTTAACATACATTAATTATTCATTAATATGTCATATAAGTTATTAAAATGACAAATATTTATGAGGTTACACTTGTAACCGAAAAATCATTATGATATATTAACTTGTATAATAAAATGCATTTAATTTAAGTATTTCAAAATTGAATGAGACTAAAAGGGTAGAATATTATTTTGTTATTACTCCTTTTTAAGACTATGACTCAAATCCTTTATTATATAGTATAGATACATAAATTACCTACAATGATTTATATAAATCATTAGTATTATTTTGTAAAGTTATAGTTTTTTCTAAGATGTGAAAATTTATAAAACCATCTTATTCGAGTTTAAATACATTACTCGAACCCGACTCGTACCCAAATAACCCGCCATTGTTTGAACCGGATTATGGATGAAATAATAAACTTGAAAAATCGAATAACCCGACCTAATGATACCCCTACCATATCAGATACACAGTTAAACACTAATTCGGCTACGCGTCCTTCCATCACAATTTTCATCCACTTGCAAGAGTTTCCTCCAGTCAACAATTAGCAATCAAATTATATGTATACACACACACACACACACACATACATATACACAAACACTAATTTTCAGACCTCAATAATTCAGAGGCGTTGGGCAGTCGACCACCTCGCCCACCCTCAATGAGGGATTGAGGGCCATGAAGTGGATTGAGGTTCAAATTTTTTGTGCCACCGACGGCCTACCTGGGACTTAATTTGCCGAGTCCGCCACTAATGCAAGTTGTTTTGTGCATTTAAAGTACACTTTGGACAACTTTCAAACCTTTAGGCATATTTGCCCATTCTCCTTTTAGCTATTTTATTACCCATTTGACCTCCTAGAAATAAAACAAAACCCAAATTGACCCGTCCATAAGTAAATGGGTCAAAACTGCCATTTCTATTTGACTACAAACATTACAAATAGTTCTTTAAGATAGTTGGGTTCACAAAGAAAGTGCTCGCTCTGGTTTCACCCCTGGTACATAGGCTTCTTGAGCCATACGGTTCCTGGGAACACCATGAAGTTGGTTTTGTCCAGGCTGCTCTTTTCATTATCTTCCAGGAGTGAGAAACCAAACCTCTTTATCCATGTCTCAGCTACGTATGCTTGGTAGAACTTCAACATCTAATGACACAACAAAAGGACCATGTAATTTCATATAACCAACTTTTACACTGTTTTGGACAAGAAGCATAGCAGAAGTATATAAGCTTTTAGAAGTAATAATGCTATGTTAAATATTTAAGCTTTTCATATAAACTGCCAAATATTTCCTCTTCAATGACATTCATGAGCCACCTACACATTTCTTGGCCCTATATCTACTGCATGTTGCGATGAAGGGCAACTCTGCTACCCTTCCGCCATGAATTTTTAAGGATGCCACACTAAGTAAAACGTCATCCTTCTCCAGTATCACTGTGTAGAATTCCTCATAATTGAGACGAATAAATCCTGATCTGCGCAAATCAAAATGAACAGTTATTTGGCCAAATTACTAAAAGAAGCATTGTGTCATAAGTATATAGAACTCTGAAAAGTCATTGCTAATCAAAAATCTGAAAACATGGAATGAAGACTGACCCCCAATTGTATAATACACGGGGTATCGTATGATTGTTAGTCCGCGTATCCACCATAAGAAGGCATTCCTCCACGATTGTAAGAGCAACAGCTAGTTTTAGATTGAATTCCATATTCAAGGCAACGAGATCCTGATCACAATGAACCTTTTGGTCACCATGAATACACCTCAGAAGGGTCCACGAGAAACATTCAGAAATGGCAGTAAACAGCAATAATTGTAACACCCGGTAACTTAGGACTATGCATTAGTACCTAACTGTTTGTAATTACGCGTATTTATTGCTAATTAATCTAAATATACGTGGCTTTTCGTGCACAACTGTTGCGATCGGTTTAGATCGTGGGATATACGTACTGGATTAGTTCTAACCATTTATTAAAATGATATTACATCCGAAATATTATTTTTATAATACGTCAACTTAAATTCGTATTGTATAAATAACGCATACATGATTAAGTGTTAAACGCGCTAACAAAACAAACAAGTGAAAACTACATTTATAACGCAATTAATTAGTAATTGGTAGAATACTTCAAATAAAATATGGGGAAAGTAATTGTATTTTAAAACATATAATTAAAATGTTCAAAACAATTATTTAACGTTTAAACGATCGGGGAAACGAAAACCGCACGGAAAGCAATTGCAGAAAACGAAAACTGGTGAAGCCCACGCACGGTGGACCCCACCAGCCAGCCCAAGGTGAGGGTCATCACCCCCTCACCTCCTTCCTCTTTTTCCTCACTTTCCCACTCTCACTCTCTCTTTCTCTCTTCTTTCAAAATACCATCACCACCACCACTCACTAACTCACAAAAACGCACCATAAAACGAACTCGAATCACCTCGGCCCTTTGGAGAAAAAGAACCACCACATCGAGATCTACAACGCTACCTTTTCGGATTTCTTCGGCGTTAATTTGTAAGTTTCTGAAAAAATCCCGAAACCTCTCGTTTTTGAGTACTTTTACTTGTTAGTTGTTTGTTTAAGCTTGTAATGTCCCTAGAAGGGTTGGGTAAAAATATTAAGTCGAACGGTGGCCGGAAAATGTGTTTTTGGGGGCAAAATTCCGATCAATCGCGTAACGTCGCATCTGGCCTGGGGCCTCTGCGACGCAGCGACTTACGTCGCATAAATCCTCACCGTCGCATTAGCGACGCAGCCAATTACGTCGCATTGAATTGCGAATGTCGCACGTAGCAACACAGACCTTAACGTCGCAAACCGAACCCACGTCGTATTAGCGACGCAACACCCTACGTCGCATTGAATTGCGCAGGTCGCATAATGCGACGTACACGCCCACGTCGCACCTTACGTCGCATGCTACGTCGCATAAAACAGAACCCTAAAAACTCAGATTTTTACTAAGTGTCGGAACCAAGATTTTACCCCCTAATTTTACTCCAAATTCAAATTCAAAGCTCGACCCCAACCAGGGGCTCTGCCCCTTGGACCCCGCCAGGGGTTGCCACCCCTTGGACCCCGCTACCAGGGGCGCTGCCCCCGGACCCCCGTACCCAATTCCCCCACTTTGTTAAATACCATGAAATAAACTCAGAGATTATTATTATCATCGAAAACCGTCACCAACGGGCTATACACGTTTTAAAACACAAACGAATCAACCAAAGGTAATTTGGATATTCTAGTTGGATGAACAACTACAAGGGTGATCTTTCGAGATACCCAATCATAATTATAACCAACACGTGTCGTGGACACTCTCAGGTTACAAGTCTTTGGACTTCGCTACTCGACTAATCAACTGAAGTTTATTACATTAAACTCACAAGGCACAGGTGAGTCTTACAGCCCCACTTTTACTGTTTTACATATGGGGTGAGATACATTGCTTACTTTTCTTGAACACAAGTACGAACTATTCATTTTACTATACGGGATTGCATGAGTTACTTACTTTCTACTGAAGTCTCTCCATCATATATCATTAGTTATGGACTTAAGCGCGAACACTAATTAATGGATCCATTAGGGAAATGACCCTCCCCGCCCGGGGTAGTAGCGCTACCACGAACCGTACTGTATAAACGGGTGACTATTATTCGTTACTTATGCTTGCTCAGTTACGAGCATGTCACGGGAGCAACTTATTACTTACGGGTTAAGCTTCGATTATGAGCCTCATGGCAACGGTATAGCTTACTTATTTTACATTTGCAGGATTGCAAATACTTGATTTATGCCTACGGGCACTACTGATGAAATCTTGTGTTCAAAAACTGATATTACTTACAAATCTGTGAGATTCACCAACATTCGTGTTGACCTTTTAGCATGTATTCTCAGGTACCCAAGCGGAGTAGGATTACTCCAGGACATAGCTAGAGTCGCATGATTTCAACTAAATTGCATTAACGGAGATTCTTAGCATTATCTTTTGTACATTTTGATTATGTAATAGAATCTCCCGCTACACGCGTGGACTCTAGGGAACTACATTTTGTATACGAAAACATTGAGTTTTCAAACATTTATTTCATATGAAATCGTTTTACAACGTCTCATTTAGAGGTCGTTTGCTGTATATCTTGTGTTTTTTATATTGATTAGTAACACCCAAGTATGCTTCCGCAAATCATTAATTTGGGGGTGTTACAATAATGCATATTACCTTCTCGCAGGTTTCTCCACAGAGCGAGTTATGACCCACCAACTCTCCCTCAATCCTGTTCTCTTAGAAACATATTTCATGTTTTAAAAATAAGCAACAAAACCTTCAGCAGTGATTCAGAACGAGCAACAATGGGGATTATACGCAGCTGAATTACATGGTTAAGGTGTATCTAGTTATTCTGATTTATAAGCAAACAAATTGCTCTTCCATAACAAAGGTATATAAATTACATTTGTGTTCGCACTGCAAACATTTCAGAACATTAGAGACTGAAGCATCAATAGGATTGACTACATTCCCACAACTGCACGTTAAACAATATCAATTGTCTTCAGGTAGTTCCTGGAAACACATGAGCAATAAAATGGATAAACACATTAACCACCAAAAAACAACATAAAGGAGAATACTCAAGCGTCTCCACAGATATAACTTTTTTGGAAACTACAGACTAATATTACCATAACAACCAAGTCAATGCACAAAGGATAAACAACAAAACGCAACCAGCAAAACTACAAACGCCTCCACGATCTACAAGACGTAGAATAGAAGAAATAACTAACTAAACAGAAACTACAACATCAGTAAAATTCACATATGTATGGGCTATAGAAATTGAAGATCCGAACAAACGGAAGCCCAAACGAAATCTGATGACAAATTGGTGTGTACACGATACTATGCCAGTCTCAAATGATTATTAGGTATTCAGACCAAATCTATTAGCAATGCGCTAAAGCAGCAAAAATAATCTTTTCCTTGGTGTGAGAATTGGGCAGATTCTCAAACGGATTATGAAAAATCACTTCAGCAGGACAACTTTTAATACTGCTCTTTGAAATCACGAGCATTACATTTACCTGAATTAATACAAGAATTCAAAATACCATGGTTGGCAAGTAGATAATACTGCCTGGACAAATGACATTGGGGATTCAGACTTCTGGTACCCATTATGTTATAATATCTAGAGGAAAATGAGAGTGTTAATAATATTTGAACTGATTTGCAGAGTTAGACCAAATAACTATTCAGAACATATTCTTTACAAAGTCAACACATTTCAATAATCACCCTGAACAAAGGTTAGTTACTGAGCGCTGTATTTGTATTAGCTATACATGGAAACACCTATTCGTTGGTATACATTTTATAAATGGCGATTAAGAAGTTACTAGTGTCGTTCCTCTTTTTAGCTAAACCATTGGCGGTTACAGATAGACAGAGACAGATGGCTAAAGCATGGTGAATAATAGTTTATGTTCTTGAACAATATATCTTAAAGGGAAATAGAAAGATAAACCTGTGTAGACAAGCATGCTTGATGAAATGTTTAGGGACTGTTATCGCAGCATATCAGATCACATCCATCACCACAAAGGCCACAAGTATCATCATATTCGTCAATCCCCATTCCCCTCAACCTGTGCAACTCGAGTGGCACTTTTCCTGATATTGTATTCAGTTGACCAAGCTTCAAGTTTAATTAGGGTGAACGATTTTCCAGACTGCATAAAAATATCCAAACATGGACGCTTCATGCTATAACCAGCATGATTCTTAAAATCAGAGACAGGGAACACCTTCACACAACATTTGCACAAAATAGCATTTCCGATAACTACACCATCCATCCCCACTGAATAATCCTGCGGGTTCCTGTACTCGATCGCTTCTTTGACACAGATAACTCCAAGATCAATCAACCAACACAATACCTTTCTTACACAACCCAGACCACTTCCCAAAATTGCGTGGAACCAACCTACAACTACCTTTTTGCTTCTTGTATTTTCGCACACTTTTTCAACATGAAATGTCCTTTTTCTAGTACATCGATAACTTACTTTAGCTGAGGGTAAAAGGTCACCATCTTTACAATGACAATTTTCTTCGTATAAACTTTTGATACTTATTTGGCTTTTCGCATCTGATTGAGCTCCTAGAACTTCCAGAATGCTTGACCACACTTCTCTCTGCTTTAATTCTTTCCCTTCTTTCAAATAGCGCACACTTTTGTCAATGAACACGACTTTTGCAAAGGGATCAAGCAAGTACCACCAACGAGCTAAAGCAATAGAACCTCTCAAATTTCTTAGTTCTTCAACCTCTATGAATACATTAGAAATATCGGACCAAAACTGAGTCAAATCGGTCCAACGCTTGCCACCACATGCACCAAGGAAGTTTGCATCTTTAACTAACCCTTTGGGAGTTCTGAAAATATACCCTCCAAGCCCTTTATTATGTGTGAGTATGTTACGCTTATCGATTGCCCACCCTGCTGCTCTAGATAATGAATAGGCATGATAGCGCAAAAGATGTATGGGATTCATGGTAGAATCTTTAGGGGGAACTAAGAACTCGATATAATCAAGTTCAATGAAGGAAGAGTCATTCCATCGTTTTTTAGAACCTTGAATCTTCTTTTAGAACCTTGAACTGGAATTGAAGACTTGACTACCCTTTCTGGATAAGATTTAGTCTCAGAAATGTTCTCCAGGTGACACCTTCATTCGCTTAACTTCAACACAAAGGGCAATTCTCGTCAATAAAGCAAACTCTTCAGAGATGCCACGGTATCAATACCTTCCAAAGTAAACATCACCAATTTTCCTCACTGGCACTTGTGTATCAATACCTTCCAAATTAAGCATCACCAATTTTCCTCACTAGCACTTGACATTTCTAGTTTTCATGTTGAAATTTTTAAGAATCAGCAAATGTGAGAAAAAATAGCAAATAAACAGCAACATAATCATATAGTGTTATCGAAATGGTGCATATATACACATCAACTGACCATGAAAACATTTTACCTAAACAGGAACAACAATACTACCCCACTAAATTTATTAATTCGGACACATTTCAAGTAACATTCAGCTAAAATATGTAAATACACACATACATGTATATACCTAAATTCCATAGATAAACACAAAACAGGACATGGAAACATTATTGCTAGATAGGAACAAGTGAACAACAATACTACACCATAAGATACATAAAACCGAAGAACTTTCAGGTAACATACAGCGAATATACCAAATAGAAACATACAGATATATTCCTTAATTCTTCAAATAAACAGATGAATTAAGCATGAAAACTTTTTACCCAATTTGGAATAACAATCCTTCACCATTAAATTCATCAATGAGGATATAGTTCACATAACTACATTAACATTGAGATATTTTAAGCAAACAGATACCTACAACTATAAAACTATATATACCTATATTCTACAGATTAACAAATAAATTAAGCATTAAAACATTACACCTAAATTGGAACAAAAAATACTTCTCTGGAAATCCAAACACATTTCCATTCAGCTAAAATAAGTAAATGGATACTTACAAATCATACCTCTGGACCGCATGTCACGTGTGAAATCGACTTTTATACATGATTAAGTCTGTTACAAATCAATCTATTTACTTCTTCTTTTGCAACCACTCGGGTCTTCCAAACTTCCATGGCAGTAATCTCTTCATTTCATCATCTGTCTTCTTTTCAAGCTCTTGATATTCTGAGATAATCTTTTCATAGATACAATCAAATCCTACTTGGGATATGACGTTTCAAATGTTGTTGAATAGCCAACCGATCAATCTTCTTCTAAATGGTCTGGCTTGATGTGAACGGCCCTCTTTAAGCAATGCAATACAATGATATAGAGGCTCATGATCTACTCTGCTTTAAACTTGAAAACACTACACACCATTTGTATATGTGTAACACAATCCTTCATGCTTAGCAGTCTTCACATATGTTCTATCCACAAAATTTATATCTTCAGGAACTGGATGCTCTCTTTCGTTTCAACTGTAAGGCCTAATGATCTTCCCTCAAGCGCATAGTTGTTTGCAATATAGAATAACCTGAACTCTGCTTCACTCAGGCGTCCAACGATATATGATGCATGCATTAAAGAGGATATCTCTTCAAGTACTGTAGTCTTTAATTCTTTATCATTTATATTCTTCATGTAGTGTGCAATGTATTTCCACTTTGTAAATCCTAGAGTATGCAAGTTTTCCAAAGCAACCATCCTTTTTTCGTTAATGGTTAGTGTGCCAGCCCTGCTCAGATTACAACTCTCGATTCCTTTGGAAGGTCATTTTAAAAATTCCTTAGGAGATCTTCAGTTCTTTGCATTATAGTTTGAAGTTTTTCATCTTCATCGATTTGTTTTTCTTTCTCATTCTCTCTTGCAGCCAAAATTTCTTCCATCTCTCTAAGTCTATGCAAAAATCATCTTCTATCTTTGAATATTTCTCTTCTTCTGGTGCGGAGTACTCCAAATTATCTGGCACTTCCTTTTTATTCATCCGAATAGCCTTAAGCCCTTCCCTGATCAGCACTACATGCTCATTCAACTCTTTGGCTATCTTTTTCGCTTGCTCTTCTTCATCGCGGCTTTCTGTTACTCCTGCCCCCTTTTCGGTAGATGTTTCACTTGTTACTTCGTCAATATCATCCATTAACTGTTTTCTTTTTCTAATGACAGTGGATGTGGAAGCTAGGTTTGAATCAGTGACCATTTCATCATTTTGCTCCCCCGAAATGGTTTCAGCGTGTTGCCCCCCCCCCCCCCCCCCCCCCAACATTTGTTGCTTCCTCTTTCTTTGTTTCCATTTTCTTACTTAGGTCATTCCCTTTCTTCTTTTCCTCCAACGGGTTTGTATCCAAATTTGGGTTATCAGACACAGTTTCAGCTTCAAGAGAAATCCCATTAGTAATATCAGCTAAGCTACTGGATCATGTGTTGAGGAAACAACATTAGCTAAAGCAAGAAACCATAAGACAAAAAAAAAAAATGTAAGCTGACAAAATTAAAGGACAAAGAGAACAAGAGAAAGAACATAGAACTGAACCGACGACTACTTACAAATAATACAACCGTGATTACAACTGACGTCTAAATTAGTAATCACGACTGTGTTATTTGTAAGTAGTCTTCGGTTCGGTTCTATGTCCTTTCTCTTATTCTCTTTGTCCTTTATTTTGTTAGCTTACATTTTTATATTTTTTTTTTTGTCTTATGGTTTCTTGCTTTAGCTAATGTTGTTTCCTCAACACATTATCCAATAGCTGCGATTACTAATGGGATTTCTCTTGAAGCTGAAACCGTGTCTGATAACCCAAATTTGGATACAAACCCGTTGGAGGAAAAGAAGAAAGGGAATGACCTAAGTAAGAATATGGAAACAAAGAAAGAGGAAGCAACAAATGTTGGGGGGGGGGGGGACGCTAAAACCATTCTAGGGGAGCAAAATGATGAAATGGTCACTGATTCAAACCTAGCTTCCACATCCACTGTCATCAGAAAAGGAAAACAATTAATGGATAATATTGACGAAGTAACAAGTGAAACGTCCACCGAAAAGGGGGCAAAAGTAACAGAAAGCCGCAATGAAGATGATGAAGAAGAGCGAGCGAAAAAGATAGCCAAACAGTTGAATGTGCTTGTAGTGCTGATCAGGGAAGGGCTGAAGGTTATTCGGATGAATAAAAAGGAAGTGCCAGATAATTTGGAGTACTCTGCACCAGAAGAAGAGAAATATTCAAAGATAGAAGATGATTTTTGCATAGACTTAGAGATGGAAGAAATTTCTACTGCAAGAGAGAATGAGAAAGAAAAACAAATCAAAGAAGATGAAATGCTTCAAACTGTAATGCAAAGAACTGAAGATCTCCAAGGAATTTTTAAAATGACCTTCCAAAGGAATCGAGAGTTGTAATCTGAGTAGGGCTGGGGGCAAAATACAAATTTGCTGCACATTAACCAGTAACGAAAAAAGGATGGTTGCTTTGGAAAACTTGCATACTCTAGGATTTACAGAGTGGAGATACATTGCACATTGCATGAAGAATATAAATGATATAGAATTGAAGACTCCAGTACTTGAAGAGATATCCTCTTTAATGCATGCATCATATACCGTTGGACGCCTGAGTGAAGAAGAGTTCAGGTTATTCTGTATTGCAAACAACTATGCGCTTGAGGGAAGATCATTAGGTCTTACAGTTGAAAAGAAAGAGAAGAGAGAGCATCCAGTTCCTGAAGATAAAAAATTTGTTGATAGAACATATGTGAAGACTGCTAAGCATAAAGGATTGTGTTACACATATACAAATGGTGTAGAGTGTTTTCAAGTTCAAAGCAGAGTAGATCACGAGCCTCTATATCATTGTATTGCATTGCTTAAAGAGTGCCTTTCACATCAAGCCAGACCATTTAGAAGAAGATTGATCGGTTGGCTATTCAACAACATTTCAAACATCGGATCCCAAGTAGAATTTGATTGTATATGTGAAAAGATTATCTCAGAATATCAAGAGCTTGAAAAGAAGACATATGATGAAATGAAGAGATTACTGACATCTTTAGCAGCTACTGGATCAGATCAGGTGTTGATGAAACATCTTTAGCTAAAGTAAGAAACAAAAAAGACAACAAATATATAAGTTGACAAATTAGAGGACAAAGAGAACAAGAGAAAGAAAGACATAGAGCCAAAGACAACTTACAAGAGAGCTAACACTCCAGTTAAATGACAATCACGGATTATTACAATAACAATATTCATAACAAAGAGCCACTAAAAGAAGCAACTAACAGAGTGCTTAGTTTCTAACTCAGACCAAATACATTAATTTTTAATTATTTCTTGGCTTCCCAAACACTGTCAACATTTTTGTGTGTACTGATAATGCTGAATTCAGGTATCATACTGTAGAAGGACAGAGTCCTAATGTTTGAAATGGAATCACATCGGGACCTTATCTTTCAACAACTTTTAGACCCTGATAATTTGAATGTACAACGGGACTAGACTCGGGATCAAAACAAAAAGGTCAAAACCAGTTTAAAAGCTGCTGAACTATGTTGTTCGTAAAAGCTTTTGAAGTAAAGGCAATGTCAAAATAGAAGCTTTGTACCAATTTGAACAAGCTCCAAATGAGATAGCATAATGGATTCAACTGGTTATTGGCAAATGCAACAGTAAAGGAGTCTATTAGTAAGAGTGAATGTCCTAAGTCCTAGGAGGCAAGCAATCAGACTTGGGAAGAGGCCCTAGTTTCCACTCGTTCTTACTTAAGGAGTGGCACCGTTTAATGTCACATACAATTTAGTATTTTTAAAAATGGACTAAATATCTCCTTTGTACCTTTTTGTACCTTCTCTATGTTTTCCCTTTTCTGTACCTCCTTCCCTCGGCTGTCTTCATCTAAAATAAAGTGAACCTACTGGATGAGAGGAGAACTATTATATCAATCACCAAATTCCAGTAAGCACTTAACGATACTGTAAAGTGATTAGTGTATTGCCTATCATATTCCAGTGTATTGCTAAGTGCCTTAAGGGCGAAGAAACTTATATAAATGAAAGCATGTTGACTAAAGAAGTATAGAGGTGTGGGAGATTAGTTAGTTATAACTTGTAAAAACAATATTAAAAGGAGGATGAAGAAAGATTACTTTAGTTGCATACAACCAAATCCGGTCCTACTTCATGAAACAAATACATAAAACGCAATCTTACCAAGGCCATTCCCTTTCTTCTTTTCCTCCAACAGATTACTTGTTTCCAAATTGGGGTTATCAGACAAGGTTTCAGCTTCAAGAGAACTCCCATTATTAGCTAAAGCAAGAAACAAGAAAGACAACAAAAATATAAAATTGACAAATTTAAGGACAAAGAGAACAGAATGACATAGAGCTAAAGACTACTTACAAGTAACACAGCGGGGGTTACTTTTAGTTGATGATATATCATATATGTGCTGTCGTTGAAGTCTTGTTTTCACCAGTACCTGTACAAAAACAAGAAATTTTCTATTAATGAAAATACAAAATAAAAAAACAACTAATTTAGAACCATAACTGCAAAAAACTTGGTTAGAAAGTTACAGGACTCCTGAAACTCAGACGTCGAGTTAGCTGAAAACATCGGATGCAAATAATGTCATGCATGACTTCTGAGCAGAAAAGAACGAATGTTTCCAATGGCCTATCACATGCTAAGCGCCTTACCGGGTGGGAGAAAATAAAATAAATGAAAGCATGATGACTTAAGAAGTATAGAGATGTGTGGGGGATTAGTTAGTTATCAACTCTTTATTCCCATTATACAGATATGAATTCCATTTATGCATGTTCGTAGAAGTTACCAAATTTGTAGCTTCAATAAGTATTATTGTAACACCTGGTCAAAAAGTCAATTTTCGCTACAAATTTAAAACATTCATTTCACATACTTGGTACGCATTACTTTAAATAATGTGTTATTATTCTAAATAAACATTATTTACACGGAAAATATTAAATTATTTCAGAACATAATTCGTTTTGTTTAAAACGTATTTTTCGTGACGAAACCATACGAAAGGTATCTGTCAAACAAATCCAAAACAAAGTTATAATTTTATAACTCGAATAAAGTATTTTTATAAAATGCTTCGAATAAAAACATGTACGATTTCGTATTAGCAAAATTATGATTTTAGAATAATTTAATTATTTTACGATCGGGTACAAAAACACGGGTATTTTGTACTGTAATTGGAGACCACAGTCCCCGAATTGGGGATCTGGATTTGTGATGTGACGCAAAAAGTCATGTTTTCAAAGCCATTATTCCACACTTTTTGGGCACATCTTTAGTGAAAACATTCCAAAATAATCATTATTTACTAAAAATCACTAAAGTGCTCAAAATATAGGCGTTGCTACAAAAGTCAGTAAAAACATCCGAATAACGAGCAAAACGGAGCAAATAAGCAGCAACCAATTCTCGCACCCTCATTTATCCTATGATAAGCATAATCTAACCTTATTATATGATGTAATAGGTAAAATCGAGACGAGAAAATCAAGAATCATGCAAATCAGACAAAGGACGGAAAAGACTGGACGGTTACAAACTCCTATAAAGTGATTTCGGCTATGCTAAAGTTGTACACATCCAATTTTAGTGAGATTGGCACCATTAGAAGCGTAACAGAATTACGAAGACACAAGCGAAAGAATCAGGTCAAACGGACGCATAACGAAGGAGATACATTTGTTTTAAGCAACGAACGAAATTAGATGGAAGTCGTATACGGCCTTGCACACCGTATACGGCCCTTCATAGACCGTATACGGCCCTTTATAGGGCCTTATACGGCCCTATGAAGGCCGTATACGGCCCTTGGTACCCCATATGCTGCCCGTTTGTGCTTCGTTTGCTTGTACGTGCGTGCTTCGCGAGTTGTACGGCTGATTTCAAGCTTTGCCTATAAATAGGAGGCCACCCCTCCAACCTTCAACACACTTCAACATTCCATTCATTTATCCATTTCCACTTTCTCTCTCACACACTCTCTCTCTCTCTAAACTCTCTTTCTTTCTTTCTCTCTCTAGAAATTAGGGTTTGATCTAGTTAGTTCTCAGTTAGTATTTAACTGAAACTAACGGAGGGGCTACTTTTGTAATAGCATAGGGAATAGTTCAGGGGCTTTTATTGTAATATTGTCAAGGATATTGCGGAAGTTCTGCTTGTACTCTCTCTCTAAACGCTTATTCAATCTACGCTTTATTAACGGTTACTTCTTTCCTTATCTGTTATAATGATAATTGCTGTTGTTATTATGCTAGATTTAGGATCTGTTATTATGCGTAGTGAGTAGTTTCCTTGTGTGTTTGTTATGATGTAGTTAGTTTATATATGTGTGGGGTGATGCTGCTTTAAACATATAATTGGATAACATTATGAAATAACGGAGGTAACGTTATACGGCTTTCATTTGTATAGCGCCGGAATCATCACTTATGTGTGTAGTACGGAACGTGGAAGCTATGAAAGTCGTGGGCACAATCCGTTGTGGAAATAATGTTTTCAGTTATATTATATAAATGAAAACCGGTGATCTATTAATCTTGTATTTATGAATTTCTAAACCAAATCGCCTTTCCTCCAATTAAACGTGGTTAGAACCTTTATGAAAAGGAGTCGCGAACCTTGATCAAACGGTCACTACCTATCTGTGTTTTCTAATACTGTAAACATGGTCTGAATTGTATAGCTGTGGAAATACTGTTTAAAACCTTTCGTATAGTACACCATGAATCAATCAGGGATTTATTGGGAAATAGTGAGGGTTGGTTTATATCATAGATGGTTGGGCTTTAATACAAACGTAGTTTATGTTAGATTATAGCAAATAGATAATCAAATTGTCACACAATTGCGGAAGCATATAACACGTATTTATAATTAGTTAAGATTGAAAACGTGTACCTTTTAGCTAGCTCCAAATAATCGTTTAGTAAAACGAATAGGTTTCACTAATGGTAAAACCCTCTACGATTGCACACACAACACGTTGTTGATCACCACCCGAATGCTAGTTCAATTAACCAAAGAAATATCTCTTTCTCTTTTGTGTTGTTCGACAAAAACCAAACAAAAACCCTTGGGTTTTTCCTTCGTCCGTACGAATTCAAGAAAGAGGAGTTTACGAATTCCAGAAAAAGGAGTTGTGGTTCGGTGGTCAAAGTTAAGGTAATGGGTTAATTGTTTCGTACGTATAAAACAAAGTAAGGGTTATATATATAATATAATCCTTATATAATAATTAAATAATAATAACCTTTTATTATTAATTAATTAATTATAAACCCTTTAAATAATTAGAAGTAACATTTTAGTCCTAATAACTTTCACCTTGAACCGTATAATTTTAATAACATTTATTAAACTATCACAAATTAACTAATAACTCAAGCAGTTATTACAGTTAACTTAACTTGGTTAAATAAGCGGTATCTATGTGTTAACGCGTGTGTCCCCGTAGGCTCATTAATTTCCGGACATGCTTAAGTCGTGAACATATATACCAACAGCTCCCACTTGGACATGTCTTAAGCAATAACGTTGATTAGTGTCTAGCAACAATTCAAAGTTCCCAGAAATTTCTGAGTTTCGTTTCATAAAGTCTCAGATAATGATTTCATAATTTACAATCCCTTTGTTTCAGATACCGGTGTTAATCATGAATATGGATCAATGTCATTTCATGATTTAACTGTTCTATTTCTCATTCTATGTAATTAATCAAGATTACAAAATGAATCGAGACACATCTAGATTTCATTTTGGTATGGCCATACACACATCTGATTAATACCTAATGAGCGGCCTAGAAGTATCATTCTTCAATAACGTATTGAAGGAACAAATTCTGTATTGACTGCACGTGTCAGTCATGCATTTCACTACACCTCTGAAAATAGTCCTATATAACTACCATTTACGAATAGTTAGAACTATATCAAGAAGATGCAATCCATACATGCTGAACCTACTTGCATCTCAAGTCTAAGGATTCAGTAAATAATCATTTTCGAATATTCCTTAATGACGACGATCCATAAAGTAATAATTCGATAAATTGGGGAATCCGATATGCATCCGTATGAATATCATGTGAGTTTAGTGAGACCCTTTCTAACCAATCACTCAGATATGTCTTAGTTTGACTATATTCCCATATAATCAATCGACATTGGATAGTTTAGAATAATAATAAATTATTAAAGGATTAAACATGCAAAAATGAGATACAATAATATTTAAATAAAATAAACATACCAAGTACTTTATTTCATTAATAAATAAAATGTTTTACATCTCATATCCAAATAATAATCACAGAATTACATGGGATAACTAGCTAGACGAAGTCCTATGCCTTCAGCATGTTTAGTAAGCTTTGCTCTCGATAAAGCTTTAGTGAACGGATCAGCTAAGTTATGTTCTGTGCGAACTTTGAGTAACTTGATTTCACCTAGTTCGATTTGCTCTCGAACATAGTGAACTCTCCTTTGGTAGTGTCTGGCACCTTTCTGAACTCCAGGTTCATTGGCAATTATGATTGCACCTGAATTATCACAATATAATTCCATAGGTGATTTATTTAAGGGAACCACGCTGAGCCCAGAAATAAACTTTCTAATCCAAACAGCTTCCATGGCGGCTTCCGAGGCAGCAATGTACTCAGATTCTGTTGCAGACATGGCAGTAGTAGTTTGCTTCTTGCTTTTCCAATCTACTGCTCCTCCATTTAAGGTGAAGACGTATCCTGACTGAGATTTCATATCATCTTTGTCAGTCTGAAACCCAACGTCACAATAACCGGTTACTTTAAGCTCAGCTGCAGGATTTCCCCCATAAACCAGAACCATATCTTTAGTAGATCTCAAGTATTTAAGAATGTTCTTAACAGCAGTCCAGTGTCTTACACCTGGATTCTGTTGAAAACGACTTACAATATTTTGCTCGAATGCAACATCAGGCCTAGTGCATCTCACAGCATACATAATGGATCCTACAGCCGAAGCATAAGGAACATTTTGCATTTGCTTCACCTCATCAGGTGTAGACGCACCTTGTTTATTACTTAAGTCAAGCTTTTCGAGCATTGGAATATTCCCTCTCTTAGAATTTTCCATCCTAAATCTCTTTAGGATCTTATCAATATAAGCTTTTTGACTTAAACTAATCATCCGCTTTGACCTATCTCTATAGATCTTGATTCCGAGTATAAATGCCGCTTCTCCTAAATCTTTCATAGCGAAACATGTTCCAAGATAGGATTTTACATCTTGTAACATTGGAACGTTGTTTCCCATGATTAATATGTCATCGACATACAAGATCAGAAAAGTAACATTTCTCCCACTAGCCTTGAGGTATACACATGGCTCATCATGGTTTTGAAGAAAACCAAACTTTTTGATCTCTTCGTCAAACCGTTTATTCCAACTTCTAGATACTTGCTTGAGTCCATAAATGGACCTTTGAAGCTTACATACTTTGTTGGAATGAGATGGGTCAATAAAACCTTCAGGTTGATCCATATAGACCTCTTCGTCTAGATAACCATTTAAGAAGGCAGTTTTGACATCCATTTTCCAAATCTCATAGTCATAGTACGCAGCTATGGCTATAAGAATCCTAATCGCTCGAATATCTGCCACAGGAGAGAAGGTTTCTTCATAGTCAATTCCGTAGACTTGAGTATAACCCTTCGCTACAAGACGAGCTTTGTAGGTGTGTACATTTCCATCCATGTCGGTCTTCTTCTTGAAGATCCATTTACACCCAACGGTTTGAGCATCGGGTGGAAGATCAACCAAGCTCCAAACTTGATTATCTTTCATGGATTTCATTTCCACTTTCGTAGCTTCAAGCCATTTTTCAGATTCTGGATCTGATAATGCAGCTTTGAAGTTTTTAGGTTCATTTAAATCCCCTAATACATGCTCCTCAGTTTCTACATTTAGACATAACTTCTCGGGGGCACGTATAGTCCTATTGGACCTACGAAGTGGAACCTCATCATCAGCTTGAACCTCAAGACTTTCTTGTTCAATTTGATGATTACTAGTGTCTTCAGAAGGTGATGCATCTTCTTGAATTTCTTCAAGTTCTACCGCCCTCCCACTGTCTTTTTGAAGTACGAGATCCTTTTCAAAGAATTCCGCATATCTCACAACTTTGACAGTGTGTTCAGAAGGGATATAGACATAGTAACCCATCGTTTCCTTTGGGTATCCTACAAAGATACACTTAATAGATCTTTGCTCGAGTTTGTCAGGCGTGTCTCTCTTTACCATCGCCTCACATCCCCAGACCTTTAAGTAAGACAAATTAGGGACCGTTCCATGCGTACAGCAGTCTCTAGAACATGTGGTGTCTTATCAACCTTCTTGGTTGGAACCATATTGAGAATGCGTACAGCAGTCTCTAGAACATAATCCCAAAATGATAGAGGTAGAGTTGTAAGGTTCATCATCGATCTAACCATGTCTAACAAGGTTCGATTCCTCCTCTCCGATACCCCATTATGTTGTGGTGTATATGGAGGAGTAAGCTGTTGGACGATTCCACACGCCTTTAGATAATCCTTAAACTCTTGGCTTAAGTATTCACCACCTCGATCCGAACAAAGGATCTTGATGGTTTTTCCGAGTTGATTTTCTACTTCATTTTTAAACTCTTTGAATGTTTCAAAGACTTCATGTTTATGTTTCAACAAGTAAACATAACCATAACGACTGAAATCATCCGTAAAGGTTATGAAGTAGCTAGCACCTTTTCTAGACACATGTCTAAGTGGACCACAAACATCGGTATGTATTATCCCAAGAAGATCAGAAGCTCTTTCCACATGATGTGAAAAAGGTTTCTTTGTCATTTTGCCAGATATACAAGACTCGCATTTATCAAATGATTCATCATCACTTGATTTTAAAAGACCTTCACGTTGAAGTCTTTTAATACGATCCTTGCCTATGTGAGCAAGACGACAGTGCCATAGATAAGTAGAGTCCAAGTTAGGCTTGGCTCTTTTATTGCTAACATGATACATAGAATTATAATTTGAAACACAACCACGCATATCTATTTCATAAATACCATCACAAGGAATAGCATCAAAACAATGAACATCATTTTTAGAAACAGAAATACCATTATCAGTAAATGAGTTTACATAACCGTTGTCTTTCAAAAGAGAAACTGAAACAACACCTCTAGTAATAGAAGGTGCATAATGACAATTGTCTAAACAAATTACTAAACCAGAAGGTAAAATTAAGTCATAACTTCCAATTGCTTCAACAGCTGCTGGCAGACCATTGCCCACTTTTAGTTGCAAAGCTCCTGGCTTCAGTTTCCTTCTTCCTCTAAGACCCTGTAAGGTATTACAGATGTGAGTACCACAACCAGTGTCATATACCCAAGAGTCATGTTTAGAAAAAGAATATAATTCTATGGTGAAGATACCTGAAGTACTGGCAGTATTACCAGCCGCTTGCTTCCTCTTCTTCATCAACTCGGCAAGATAGTCAGGACAGTTCCTTCTCCAATGCCCCACTTCACCACAGTGGTGGCATACCTCATCTTTTGCCGGATGCTCTTTCTTAGCTGGAGGATTCTTCTTGGGTTTGGAAATACGAGCAACAGTTTGCTTATTCTTGCCTTTCCCTTTCGGATTTCCTTTTGCAGCTTGCGGCTTCTTCTTGATTCTACCCCCTTTGATCATCATCACAGCAGGAGTTTCAGCTTTCTTGGGAAGATTTTTCTCATACTCAATGAGCATAGAATGAAGTTCAACTACGGTCTTATTCATACTATGCATGTTGTAATTGCGCACAAATCCCTCAAACTCCTTGGAAAGAGAATAAAGGATTAGTCCAATTGCAACAGGCTGATGATAAGCATAGTTAAGCCTTGCCAAGTGCTCCAAATAGCTCTTCATTTTAAGAACATGTGGACTAACTGGTTTCCCTGATTCATGCTTACAAGAATGTAGTTTTTGAACAATGTCAAACAACTCCACTCCAGCTTGCTTTTCGTACAATGACCTTAACTCATTTATCATATCAAATGGGCCATGGAACTCAAATTGCTCTTTCAGCTCGGGCGACATGCTTGCGAGCATCAAGCAAGCAACATCATTGTGACGATCATAAGCAGCAGAATACGCTGCCTTTTCTTCATTAGAAGCATCTGCAGCAGGGGCGTTCATAAGCTGTTGTTCAAGAACATCAGCTTTCTTTTCAGATCGGAGGACAATCCTCAATGAACGATACCAGTCATTGAAATTAGAACCAGTAAGTTTCTCTCTCTCAAATTGTTGCCTGAAAGACGAAGTGTTTTGGTTTTGGGCAGGATTAGTTGCCATCTACAAAACAGATAAAGTTCAAAAATCAGTATTTTCGATAATTAATCTTTATAGAAAAATTAATTTACCCAAGTTTAACCACGTAAACTATTAATTTTCTAAAAGGCTAGGATCCTATTGACATAGCACTATTACATCAGTTGATCTGCTAGTAATGATGTTACTCGAAAGGTAAGTGACGATCAATAATTGCATTACTAGTGCAATTCCTAGAAATTATGGTACTTACAAATAATACATATGAAGCAAGCATAAGTAAATTTGTAAACATGTTTCATCCCATCTTTTGCCACGGGCTTAAGGATCTCACCGCTTAACTCGTTTTAAGTCGTCCAATTAAGAACTGTAAATAGTCCACCACCGTCTCACGATGATTGGTAATTTACCTTGGGATTGCAATTTACCGACGTCTCACGCAGAGTAAAAAGCAACTGCAAGTGTTCTTACGATTGGATGGCAATGACTTAAGTTTTAGGGTAACGCAATTTGATGTGTTATCAAATATGTATGAATATGCATGCACCATATTCATATCATAGGTTTTAATAAAAAAAAACATTCTTAAATTAAGTTATGTGCGTCAAGATGTCTAATTTAATATTCATATTAAATTAGAGATTGCACTTTTATTAAAATTGACGATTCAACATGTTTTAAACCTTTTCGGCCATGTACAAGAGAGGCCATGAAGAGGCCAGTCGAGGGGCTAGGATCTTTACATCGTTTTATCCAACCCGTCGACTTAGACACCAAGCCGAAGATACCTCTCATATACAAGTTCCTAGTCATGGTTTAAAACAAATTATTAACTTGCAAATCTCGTCGTGGGAGAAAATTACGGTATGTGAGCCCAACCCGAGTTGACATAAGATTTGCAAGGAAATAATAAATCTTATTTCATAGCCATTTAGTCAAGTTTAATTTTTATTTTCTAAAAACAATTTTTGCGTCACAAGTCAACAATTGGCAAATAATAATTAAACTAAACTATAATCAACTATCTTAAGGGGCATTGATCCTATGGCCACTATGTTTAGAATTTGTAATTTAAACAATTAAACAATTAACAATTAATTTTCATGCAACTTTTGGTGGGTGTAACCCTAAAGCATAGCAAACTAGGGACATGTAATCCTTGTCAATTAAACAATTTAAACAAGTAACACATAATTACACTAATTAGATTTTTAAGCATGCCATCTCAATTAACAATTAATTATAACTAGCATATCAATATATCAAAGTGATATCCATGACAAATTATGCATGAATTTCATGGATACCCTTTTTATCTAGTTAATTCAAAAGTACACAAATAATAACAAAGCAATTTACATTAAACATGTTATTATTCTAGTTAAACATTAAATTTGCTATGGGTTTTAAAAAATTTTAACAATTACTTTAAGTTTAATAAAAAAAAATATTCTTTCTGTTTTGGTCGTTGAATCCATCACAACAACAAAAAATTTTTTTTTATTGCATTCACCACACTTTCAATTCAATTAACCAAAAAAAATAAAAAATTTATTTTTCCTTTGTTGCTACTGTTCGCCGACTTTGATCTCTTCAACCAAACCAAAACCCCCTTCTTTTTTTTTATTCTTTGTTGGTCGACTAAACTCATAGAACTAAAACAAATTTTTTTTTTCTTTCAATCGTCGAACCAACAAATACACCCAGCACAAATTTGATGTTTAACTATCTAACTAATTACAACATACGCGTGGCTCTGATACCACTGTTAGATTATAGCAAATAGATAATTAAATTGTCACACAATTGCAGAAGCATATAACACGTATTTAAAATTAGTTAAGATTGAAAACGTGTACCTTTTAGCTAGCTCCAAATAATCGTTTAGTAAAACGAATAGGTTTCACTAATGGTAAAACCCTCTACGATTGCACACACAACACTTTGTTGATCACCACCCGAATGCTAGTTCAATTAACCAAAGAAATATCTCTTTCTCTTTTGTGTTGTTCGACAAAAACCAAACAAAAACCCTTGGGTTTTTCTTTCGTCCGTACGAATTCAAGAAAGAGGAGTTTACGAATTCCAGAAAGAGGAGTTGTGGTTCGGTGGTCAAAGTTAAGGTAATGGGTTAATTGTTTCGTACGTATAAAACAAAGTAAGGGTTATATATATAATATAATCCTTATATAATAATTAAATAATAATAACCTTTTATTATTAATTAATTAATTATAAACCCTTTAAATAATTAGAAGTAACATTTTAGTCCTAATAACTTTCACCTTGAACCGTATAATTTTAATAACATTTATTAAACTATCACAAATTAACTAATAACTCAAGCAGTTATTACAGTTAACTTAACTTGGTTAATTAAGCGGTATCTATATGTTAACGCGTGTGTCCCCGTAGGCTCATTAATTTCCGGACATGCTTAAGTCAACCGGTGATCTATTAATCTTGTATTTATGAATTTCTAAACCAAATCGCCTTTCCTCCAATTAAACGTGGTTAGAACCTTTATGACAAGGAGTCGCGAACCTTGATCAAACGGTCACTACCTATCTGTGTTTTCTAATACTGTAAACATGGTCTGAATTGCATAGCTGTGGAAATACTGTTTAAAACCTTTCGTATAGTACACCATGAATCAATCAGGGATTTATTGGGAAATAGTGAGGGCTGGTTTATATCATAGATGGTTGGGCTTTAATACAAACGTAGTTTAAACTAGTCTAGAGTGACCATAAAATATGTGACCCCGGAAAGACCACGGTAAACGGCACTGTACTTCGTGTAACGTTGGAAACACCTTTGGTGAAAAACAAATACGTAGGAGCTAAGGAAATGTCGGTGGTTGAAGACTGTGTCACATCCTGGTTTGACTTCAAAGCTGTGGAAATGTTTGGTTGCACTGTACACCGTTAGTACACTTAGAGATCTGTAACACTGTGAAAATGATTAATTGCACTATACACCGTTAGTACATCTCGGGTCTGGAAAACTGTGGAAATGCATAATCGCATGGTACACCGTGATGAAAGCTCTAGATTAAAATATAACCATTAATATAAAGTTAATAGTCACTAAACCAAGTCTTAATCTTAAATGCCTTGTTTGACTTCGTTGTCCCCGTAGTGTTAAGAAAGGTCGGAACCTTAGTGGGTATGTTACTCTATCTCATGCACCCAGGAATTAACATTCCAAGAAGGGTCGTTACTCCGTCACTGGATAACGTTGAAGAGTTGAGCATCCTCCTCCGATCAGACTCAATTTGGCCTAGTACTCAATGACATATTGATTGGTCTCCCCCATCAGTAGGGTACTAGTGTTTACACTACGAACAATTAAGCTCAGATAAGACACAAATCTTTAAAAGACGTTTTCATATCAAAACCCTAACATCACCCCCGTATAAGCTAACGAAGGCATAACAAACACATATCCTCCATACTGATTTCATCCCTATTTCTGTTTTCCATTTATTTACTTTTATTTAATTGCTTTAAATTACGGACCTAAGTAACAAAAAACCCATTCAAAATCTGTTTGAAAAAAAATCCCATAACTAAATTAAACAACTTGTCTTGATACTCCCATTTCACAATACGATTAGCTTGAAGAACGACCCTAGGTCATACTGCTGCTATACAGCCGTAGTAAAACTTAGGTCCCCAGCTCTACATATTTAAAACACTCCACTGCCGTGTCCTCCTTCCGTTGCGTTGACGACCGTGTCGGATTGGGTCCACGTCAAGTTTTTGGCGCCGCTGCCGGGGAGTTAATCGTAAGACTCTTAAGCATCCAGACGAGTTTTCTATTTAGTGATACTTCTTTCCCATTCTTATTTTCTTTTCCTTGTTCCAACCGACAATATCTTCCCATATCCCACAACGATATTCGACCAGATCATCCGGATCTGAATCTCTCATTTTCATACCAGATCCTGAGTCGATTATCCGTACCATCCGCAAAGAAAGACGTTCCCGTTTTCCACAAATGGCCGCTCGTGTTACTCTCGCCGACAACACCAAACCATCCATCGAAGGACGAGGAGGACCGATTAGCTATCCAGTGATTGACGGAGCTTCTTTTGAGCTTAAACACCACATCGTACAACTCATAAAAGATAACTGCCAATTCCACCGTCTACCCCGTGATGATCCCAATGCTCATATCGACAAATTCATTCAGGTTTCAAACTCCTATAAGCAGAATGGGGTTGAGCAGGATATCATCCGCTTATACTTGTTCCCCTATTCTCTCGCTTTACATGCTTCTACCTGGTTTGAGGGACTTGAGACCGGCTCAATCACCTCATGGACTGACATGGGTAATAAGTTTCTCGCTAGATACTTTCCCCCGTCCAAACAAACTCAGGCAAAGAATGACATCGCAAACTTTCAACAAGCCCACGATGAATCTATCTACTCAGCATGGGAGCGATTCAAGAGTTTACTGAGGAAATGTCCAAACCACCAAATGACGAAGACTGACAAGGTGTGCACCTTCTACCGAGGTCTTGATCCTAACCATCGCATCAATCTTGACGCAGCAGCTCAAGGAAACTTCATGAAACTTACTAATGATGAAGCATGGAGCTTGATTGAGGATATGACGATGCATCACCACGATTGGAAGTCTGATGAGCAATCCTCATCTTAACGCCTCTCCGCAAATAACACCCGCCAAAATGAAGCCATTAAGTCTCTGAGCGAACAAATTGAGACTCTGACAAAACAAATAGCAGATCTGAAGAAACAACCACAGCAGATCCACCAAGTTCAGGCCTGCCAGAACTGTACCAACCATCCCGCTGAAGAATACGAGGTTGAATACGAAGATCCTACTGACGGTTCAGTCTACTATGCCCAGTTTCCTGTCAGTCCTCAAAATCCGCCTGGCTTCGCTAGAACTTCACCACCCAGAACTCGAGGAAACCAGTATCCTCCATGGAACAACCAACCCCCTTTCCAGCCCAGGTTTCAGCCACGATATCCGACGTACCCACAACAACCACAACTTCCATACAATCAACCACTTCCATTAACCGCCACTGAGGATACCCAGCCTGCTAAGCCTGCGAAGACCATCATTCCAGTCACGAGTACTGATGACAACCTCAACAAATTCATCCAAGGTCAGACCGCTTTCAACCAAAAGATTACGGCTCGACAAGACCAAACTGATCTATTCCTTCGAAATCAACTCTCGGTCCTGAAAAGCCTTGAGAACCAAATAGGTCAGTTAGCCCAACGTCCCGATACCCGACCTCAGGGACCTTACCAAGCAATACTATTCAGAACCCCCACGTCGAGGAAGCCAAGACCTTAAACTCTGATAAACCAACTCCTTCTATGACTGTTTCTCAAAGGGAACCTTCCCATGTCCCGCCGACAGTTGAGACCAAATCAATGCCCACGCCAAATCGTGAGGTTGAGATTCCTTTCCCTAACCGCCTGCACAAGAAGTACAATGCCAAGTCATTCAAACTTGATGGAAAATTCTTAGATACCGTGTCTAAAATCCCCTCTAGTACGAAATACATCCGACGAATGCTGGCGACTAAGGACAAGATTCCTGCCATTTCTAAAGTCTCCCTGAACGCCGAGTGTTCAGCTGTCATCCAGAATGCCTTACCGGAAAAACTAGGAGACACGGGTCGATTCACCTTACCCTGTTCCATCTATCACTCAGGCACAATACGCTCCTTGGCCGATCTTGGAGCTAGTATCAATCTGATGCCTTACTCGCTCTACTCCAGATTAGAATTAGGACCTCTCCAGCCCACTAAAATGAGCGTCCAGCTTGCCGATCAATCAGTCCGATACCCGAAAGGCATTGCTGAGAACGTCATGGTAAAAGTTGACGGGTTCTATTTCCCCACTGACTTTGTAGTGATGGATATACAGGAAGACATTAACATACCCATTATCCTAGGTAGGCCATTCATGAATACTGCACGTGCTATTATTGATGTATACTCTCAGGTTATCAGTCTATGAGCACACGGACAAACAATATCATACAAGATTGATCAGACCGACTGTTCAATAATGGAGCATGCAGAGATATACGCAATATCCATGGGCAGAGTTACTTCAGATGATGATACTTCTGATTCAGAGCCAGAACCATACAGGCCATACGAGCATACTTGTCTTATCTCAGCTACTGAAGAGTCAGAATCAAAAGACGAGGAAATGGAAGAATCTGAACCAGAAGAAGAAATAGAAGAGGAGGAAGATTCAGAGCAGGATGAAGAAGAAGAGGAACAACCTGCAACAGAACCAGAGGAAGAAGAGATGGAAGAAACGGAACCAGAAGAAATGGAAGAATCCGAGGAAGAACAGGAAGAATCAGAGCCCGAGGAAGTATATCAGTCCACACCACCTCATCAATACCTTCCTGACTCATATTTACCAACAGTAGAGATTATGCAGATCGAGAACCTCGAGAACTTCATCCCTCTGTCACAAGATGAATCAGATGAAGAATTACCGACTGATTACTCTCACGATGCAGAATTTGGTCTCACCATAGAGAAACTCATTGCATCAGCTATTGATCCCACCAAACCTCTCGTGTCTCCCCGACTTGACGCTCTGCTGAATATTGAGAAGACTATAGCTTTATCCGCACAGCACCCGGAGCTTCGAGACAAACTCTTGAGAAAGATTGCAGCATACAAAGCATCCCGACTTCCCCAAAGGATTCAAACCTTTGACACATCTGCACCTCGAAGTCAGTTCGAGAAGGGAAGTACTTCCGGATCTAGCCGTAATTCTGATTCTCAGGAGGAAAAAGACATCGAGATGGATTCCTCTCAGCCGATATCTCAGATTACTGATGACTCCCTTCCACCATCCGATAGTGTTGAGTTCCCTGATTTCCAGGCTAGGGATACTCCAGCTGAAGAGAGTGATGACGATGACATCATCTATACTGATGTTCCAATAGATATTCGGTCTGTCCGACTTCTTGCATCTTCGACTGTTCCCGCTTCTCCCCAAATTCCGACTATCTCCAACCATGAGGAAATGATAAGTGCTATTGAAGAATTCGAAAACGACATACCTATAATGACAAGCATTATCATTAACTCCACCAATGATTACACTCCACACCAAAGGAACCTGATTGAGGAAATCATAGCCGAATCTGAGGTCAACCAAGCCGAGAATTCCCAAGATTACAGATTCTTCCACAACCGCCTAAATGCCTTTGCCGAAGACCTTGCTGCTCAGCTGCTACGAGAGTACCACACTGCTGGACCAACACCTGAGGAGCTTGAGTTCTTTGAAGACCAAAGACGCATGTACAGGAAGATCTATGACACGCTGTTCAGATCCGCATTTCCATATTCTGCTGAGCAACACGAGTTCTTAAACTCTTATCGCAGCAATATGTACAATGCTACTGGGAATCCCGACGCAGACATAGACATCCGATTGATGAATGATCTTAGGGGACTTCTAGATTCTATGGCTAGGAATGATCATATCGACGAGACTTCTCCTCATAGGTTCTACATTGACTGCACCATCGAGTACCATGCTAACAAGATTGTGGAAGATCTCGAGTACGAGAGTTCTGACGAGAGGACGTATGTCATCCCTTCTTCTATACCTGAAGGTTCGATGGTTAACATCGCGAACTTCCTCACTGATCGAATCAAGGAAATCTTCGCTGAAGTACCTGATGAAGAGCATAGTCAGATATTCAACTACGGATTACGAGAGGTTTACGACATGATGAAAAATACCTTTAAGAACTCCGACCTCACGTTTTCCCACTACCAGACCAGTCTCATCCAGGGTATTCATGAATCTATCCGAGAACTTGGAGTAAACTCCAGTATTGCAGATCACGAGACTTTACACCTGCAGTTCTTTGGATTTATGGACTCGCTCAGACAATACCATCCTGAACGAGAGATGATTGAAGCTGATGGATTCTCTTTTGTAAATTCCGGCGGAATTATCTCCAGCACAGTAAAGGAGATTACTTGGGGCCTGCTGCACCTAAAAAAAAATTACAGAGCAGCATCTGCAGAGCTTCCCCATATTTTCATCTGAGATTCCAAACATCGTCGACATCATCGCTCGCCATTTTCTGAGAATATACCCACGCAACCCCAGGATTCCACTACTGAGCACTTCCGGTCCTGGTGGTTCCAGCACCAACTAAATCTGAAGGAAAGCAAAGTCGAGCTCTCGACTCTAAAAGCAGCGCTTCTCGGGAGGCAACCCGTGCAATAAGACGTGTAGAGAGAACAGTGTCAATAAGTGAAGATATATCTCTGACTATCATTCACACTTGGTCGTCACCAAAACACTTTTATGATATTACAACTCATTTGCAAATAAAACACTCATCTCAGAAATAAAGAAATCAATTTGAAAAATGATAATTCATGTGTTTCGAGCATTTGAGGTACTTGCATACTACTTTTATGCATTATGCTCGAACTCGTTTAAAAACACATGTTTTATAAAAATGATTTGTAGTAGAAAATATCTTTTCAAAGTTATGAGACGATGATTTATCTTTTCATTTGCAACTACTTTGAGTTTGTAAAACTGGTACGACCAACGTGTTCACACTTACGAGATTGATTCACAAAGGGAATAATGGATGGAGAAGAAAACCAAATAGCAAGAAACTTTGAATCTGTGCCACTCTTCATGAATGCAGAAAAAAAGATCTTGGCAACATCTCTTTTCAGCAAATTCAGATTCTCAGCTTCTTTGCTGCTCGCTATCTGGGGAGTGTCTTAACCTTTACTCTCTTTTGTTTATAATTCTGTATATTATTTGCTTTGTTAGTTTGTTAAAGTAGTCTATACTCTATCCTAAGCTTATCATTAAGTGTGGGATTCCAGCCCAAAACAAACACTTGAGAAACATTTTCTTACATGTTCAAACTCTAAGTGTGGGATTTTACTTCCAGTAAATCTCAACTAAAGAGAACATTAGGGACAATGTTCCTCTAAGTGTGGGATAGCAGGTATAGAATACCTTGGTTATTTTTCTTTGATTTTTAATGTCTGAAATAGTAAACTCAGAAAATGTTCTTCAAATTTTTCAAAATTTTTCAAAGAAAATTGAAAGTATGAGCTAAATCTATTGATTAACTCTGCTAATTTTGAGCCAAAATATCTTTTGAGATGAGCTATTTTCAGATGTGAGTAATATATTTCAGAGTCTAGGGAAAATAAGGTGGAAATTGCTTAAACAAGAAATAATAATCTGATGGAAGCATGATGAAGCACATACAACCCTATTTGCAGTGAGGTATCTTGAGCCTAATAGCATTCATCTTTAATGCTTAACTAACCATTTCTTGTGTGTGCCGATGCATGCATCTCTTAATTAGAACTTGCTCTTGACATACGCTTCAAGACCACATTGGTGTGTACCGTACACGGTATAGGTGCAATTAGATGACCTTGACATTCCCTAGGATTAAAACCCCTTTTCACATATCTCTTCAAGCCCAAAACCCTTCCGATACTCATTTTTAGTATCGATGATCCGCCTAGTAAACCCTATTGAGCCTAAACCTTTCGTTTCATAAAACCCTCATAAAACCCTACTTCCCAAAAATATTCCCCAAACTTATCTTATAATTTATGAGGTTATGAAGAACATCTTTTAGAATATCCGCTTCACTTATCCTACCCCTTCGTGTTCTCAAAAAGATTGAAGAATCCTTGGTGTGAAAAATTGACACCGCGAAAAGACTCGGAATGTTCAAGATAAGGGATTTCTGAAAGAATCAAAAGAAGAAAAATATCCTTGGAAATTCTCTGGCAAAGAAATTCTGAAGAAGAAAAGAAAAATAGAAAAATATAAAAGCAGAAAAAGAAAATAAAAAGAAGAAAAAGAAGAAAAGAAAGAAAAATAGTTCCGCAAGAATAAAGCTTAAAGTCCTTTGAAGTATCATCCTCACAAGAAGATTCTGATAGAAGACCAAAAGCTACCTCTCTCTCCGTTCTGAAATAAAGTTGTTCATGATCTCAGTTGTTTTAAGATAAGCAACCCTTACAACCCAAAAATACCACTATCCATACCCTTTACCCCTCATCAAACACTACAACCCTCATGAATGTCTTGGGATAATTAGCACCGTCCTCACCTAAGTGGTGGAGATCCGATTCTCGACCAAGCCTATGACGATGAGTGCTGCATGACTGGCTATTTGAGCGATTTCTTTTGTTCTAGACTGATAGGAAACCCGATACACTTTGAGTGAATTGAGTGACCACCTTTTGTGAGATCGCCTAGTCATGTGTACTCCAAGATCATGAGATTTTGATGTATGCCTAAGAGAATCTTTTCTTGTTTAAGGAAGGATCATCTTACCTTCCCCTAAATTCCTGAAACTATCTTATTTACATTTGACAGTGGTAACTCTTAAAAATGTTGAAGCTCGCTCTAAAAAATGTTTTAAAATGTTTTCAAAAACTGAGTGTTGCTTGAGGACAAGCAACGTCTAAGTGTGAGATAACTTGATGTGACGCAAAAAGTCATGTTTTCAAAGCCATTATTCCACACTTTTTGGGCACATCTTTAGTGAAAACATTCCAAAACAATCATTATTTACTAAAAATCACTAAAGTGCTCAAAATATAGGCGTTGCTACAAAAGTCAGTAAAAACATCCGAATAATGAGCAAAACGGAGCAAATAAGCAGCAACCAATTCTTGCACCCTTATTTATCCTTAAATAAGCATAATCTAACCTTATGATATGATGTAATAGGTAAAATCGAGATGAGAAAATCAAGAATCATGCAAATCAGACAAAGGAAGGAAAAGACTGTACGGTTACAAACTCCTATAAAGTGATTTCAGCTATGCTAAAGTTGTACACATCCAATTTCAGTGAGATTGGCACAATTAGAAGAGTAGCGGAATTACAAAGACACAGGCGAACGAATCAGGTCAAACAGACTCATAACGAAGGAGATACAGACGTTTTAAGCAACGAACGAAATCAGACGGAAGCCGTATACGGCCTTGCACACCGTATACGGCCCTTCATAGACCATATACGGACCTTTATACACCGTATACGGCCCTATGAAGGCCGTATACGGCCCTTGGTACCCCATATGCTGCCCGTTTGTGCTTCGTTTACTTGTACGTGCGTGCTTCTCGAGTTGTACGGCTGATTTCAAGCTTTGCCTATAAATAGGAGGCCACCCCTCCAACCTTCAACACACTTCAACATTCCATTCATTTCTCCATTTCCACTTTCTCTCTCACACACTCTCTCTCTCTAAACTCTCTTTCTTTCTTTCTCTCTCTAGAAATTAGGGTTTGATCCAGTTAGTTCTCAGTTAGTATTTAACTGAAACTAACGGAGGGGCTACTTTTGTAATAACATAGGGAATAGTTCAGGGGCTTTTATTGTAATATTGTCAAGGATATTGCGGAAGTTCTGCTTGTACTCTCTCTCTAAATGCTTATTCAATCTACGCTTTATTAACGGTTACTTCTTTCCTTATCTGTTATAATGATAATTGCTATTGTTATTATGCTAGATTTAGGATCTGTTATTATGCGTAGTGAGTAGTTTCCTTGTGTGTTTGTTATGATGTAGTTAGTTTATATATGTGTGGGGTGATGCTGCTTTAAACATATAATTGGATAACATTATGAATTAACGTAGGTAACGTTATACGGCTTTCATTTGTATAGCGCAGGAATCATCACTTATATGTGTAGTACGGAACGTGGAAGCTATGAAAGTCGTGGGCACAATCCGTTGTGGAAATAATGTTTTCAGTTATATTATATAAATGAAAATCGGTGATCTATTAATCTTGTATTTATGAATTTCTAAACCAAATCGCCTTTCCTCAAATTAAACATGGTTAGAACCTTTATGACAAGGAGTCGCGAACCTTTATCAAACGGTCAGTACCTATCTGTGTTTTCTAATACTGTAAACATGGTCTGAATTGCATAGCTGTGAAAATACTGTTTAAAACCTTTCGTATAGTACACCGTGAATCAATCAGGGATTTATTGGGAAATAGTGAGGGCTGGTTTATATCATAGATGGTTGGGCTTTAATACAAACGTAGTTTAAACTAGTCTAGAGTGACCATAAAATATGTGACCCTGGAAAGACCACGTTAAACGGCACTGTACTTCATGTAACGTTGGAAACACTTTTGGTGAAATACAAATACGTAGGAGCTAAGGAAATGTCGGTGGTTGAAGACTGTGTCACATCCTGGTTTGACTTCAAAGCTGTGGAAATGTTTGGTTGCACTGTACACCGTTAGTACACTTAGAGATCTGTAACACTGTGGAAATGCTTAATTGCACTATACACCGTTAGTACATCTCGGGTCTGGAAAAATGTGGAAATGCATAATCGCATGGTACACCGTGATGAAAGCTCTAGATTAAAATATAACCATTAATATAAAGTTAATAGTCACTAAACCAAGTCTTAATCTTAAATGCCTTGTTTGACTTCATTGTCCCCGTAGTGTTAAGAAAGGTCGGAACCTTAGTGGGTATGTTACTCTATCTCATGCACCCAGGAATTAACATTCCAAGAAGGGTCGTTACTCCGTCACTGGATAACGTTGAAGAGTTGAGCATCCTCCTCCGATCAGACTCAATTTGGCCTAGTACTCAGTGACATATTGATTGGTCTCCCCAATCAGTAGGGTACTAGTGTTTACACTACGAACAATTAGGCTCAGATAAGACACAAATCTTTAAAAGACGTTTTCATATCAAAACACTAACATCACCCCCGCATAAGCTAACGAAGGCATAACAAACACATATCCTCCATACTTATTTCATCCCTATTTCTGTTTTCCATTTATTTACTTTTATTTAATTGCTTTAAATTACGGACCTAAGTAACAAAAAACCCATTCAAAATCTGTTTGAAAAAAAATCCCATCACTAAATTAAACAACTTGTCTTGATACTCCCGTTTCACAATACGATTAGCTTGAAGAACGACCCTAGGTCATACTGCTGCTATACAGCCGTAGTAAAACCTAGGTCCTCAGCTCTACAAATTTAAAACACTCCACTACCGTGTCCTCCTTCCGTTGCGTTGACGACCGTGTCGGATTGGGTCCACGTCAGTTTGATAAAGCCGATCCACTCACCCTCTCCATCTCATTTCTTCCTTTTCATTTCACCAAACACACCTCCATCTATCTATCTCCCTCCCTCTCTACCTCACGGATCCGCCACCACCACCATCATCATTTTCGGAATCATCAACAACAACGAGACTAGCAACAGTCGGACATCATCACTATCATCTCCATCATCTCGATCCGCCATTTTTAAGCTCGAAATCGACATTTGGTAAGAACACCCCATTTCACACCTTTAAAACACTTGATTTATGTTCATTAACATGTTATTGAGCCGACACAACAAGAATATGTCCAAGAAATCGGTTAAAAACGTTTTAAAACTCGAAACCCACTTCAAAAATCGCAGCAGTTCGTCGAGCGAGCCGAGTCGAGCAGCGAACCGAGCCGAGATGCGAGTCGAACCGAGCAGCAAACCGAGCTTAGCTGTGAGTCGAACCGAGCAGCGAACCGAGCCGAGATGCGAGTCGAACCGAGCAGCAAACCGAGCCTAGCTGCGAGTCGAACCGAGCAGCGAACCGAGCCGAGCTGCGAGTCGAACCGAGCAGCGAACCGAGCCTAGCTGCGAGTCGAACCGAGCAGCGAACCGAGCCGAACGAGCGAGCCGAACTGACCTGCTCTGCGAAATGAGTTTTTGCCCAACGATTCAACATTTGCATAACAACAACTACACTTTTTACAACGATGACTTACATACAAAACTATATTTTGGGAAGTAGACAACGAAACGACTTTAATAATGATTTAACTGAGAATTATCATTATTACAAAACCGTCACAAACGGGCCGTACACCATTCTAAAACTAAACAACAAAAGTGTACTTTCATGACACGTTTAGTTAAACCGATTAGTATCTTACTCATATGACCTCACGTGTTTAGGACACTAGAAGGTTACCATTCGGACGACGCGCGTATCATCGTATCGCTAACAACTAACAGGTGAGTTCATAGCCCCACTCTTTCAACTGTTTTACTGTTTTCGGGGTGAGACGCATGCTTAATTACTATTTTCGGATTATAATGATAAACTTTTATAATTCACACGTAACGATATTACTGTTACGTAATACAAATGTGTAATACTTAGGAATTACACCCAATATATTATTGTAGGACAATATCACTACTTAACCTAGATAGGTTGCCATTGTACATTACTAGATTGTTGGAAAACAATCACTATCACATAAGTTGACTAAGTTATCATTATGCATTGACCATATTGTCGCGGGACAATACTCTCAAACACACTAGAACTAGTTAGTTCTACCTACACTCGACAACAACTAGACTTTTACAGGATTGGTTTTCCTTTTAGGAACTAAGACTGCCCATACATTCCATTCCAGGACTCCTAAATTGGAATTGTACACAAGTAAACATCAACCAAGGATCTCTATATACTTGCTAGGCTGAGGCTAGGAGTATACGTTAGTAATGTTCGTTAGTATAGATTCCTTATACTAATACAAAACAACTAGGTGATGATTAGTCATACCTAGGCTTATGGTGATATACTTGATATCTAAGTATTGGATATACATATTTAGATACGCTAGACTATTTTCATGTGTTACATGATATCCTACTAGATGTGTTTGCTGATTTGATACACACACACACACACACACACACACACACACACACACATATATATATATATATATATATATATATATATATATATACACACACACACACACATATTCGTACGCTATCTCGAGCACTTGGTGCTACCAACAATATAATTATGCATATTAAGGTACATACAATATTCCAAACATGATCACACTAGTCGGGCATGTCGTAGTACTGCCGGCTCATTTACATACTTTGCTTACTAGCAATGCGGACGATGTCCAGATTGGACACACAACGATGCCACGGTAAAGTGGGCACAAAACGATGCCACGGTATTGCAGTGGGCACAAGGACATATTTGCGGTAAAGCGATACACTCACGGATGGGCGGGCTTATACTCGTGATCCACAACAGTTAACGGGTCGGTGAGATTTCACGCGAGGTCGTTAGCTCAGTACTTGATTAAATACTCTATCGTAGTTCTACGGGACTGCACGGTTACTGATAAGCATCAAATAGATAGTATATTTTATATTAATTTATCCCTATATTTATATACATTTTATTGCATTTATATGATTTTAGATACTTATTTTGTTAATAATTGCATAAATGTATTTTAATTGAAGAATGAAGAAAAAGGAACAAGAACGAGACTAGAACTGAAGATTTAAAAGCACTTAAAGAAATAGAGATTAAAGACCTTGAAGAAATGAAGACTAAAAGAGTTAAAATGAAGAATTGGGCCAAAAAGAGAAAGAAGTCCGGTTATGAAGATTGAGAGCCCAAATATTAAGCCCAAGCCCGAAATTAGAATATTCTGGAATTAACATTCAACCGGCGGTTGGATTATTCAACCGGCGGTTGAGATTTAGGGTTTAAGGCGGTGGAGACACGTGGTGTTGGACCCGGATTCAAATTACTTCAACCGGCGGTTGAAGTATTCAACCGGCGGTTGGAAGGTCGGCCTGAAAAAGTATAAATAGAGGCTTAAGCTAGGTCATTTGAGATACGATTCAAGAATACTAAACCGAAAATTAGGGTTTTAGGGCAACTTTAAGGTGCGATTTTGGAGGCAAAGGAGCTAGGGTTTGAAGGCCGATAACCCTAGGAAAAGTTGGTTTGCTAATTAGTTCGGTTTCTTTATCCTTGTAACTTTATTAATCTTTTGGGTTATTTTGGATATTGTTTATTTGGATTAATTGCTTATTAGGTTTTCATTATGAATGTTTAAATGTATGTTTATTAGATTTATGATATGAATTATATGTTTATGTTGGAACTATATTATTGAATGTTTATAATATACAAGAATTGTCTGTGTTATGTTAATATTGATAACAGTTAATTGATTTATATAGATAACTTTACGAATCTAGTGAGTTTTATAAGTTAATTAATGATTGTCAATTATTAATGTTAAGTAACACTGTAATTCAACCGAAGCTAGGAATTGTATTAATATTCTGCTGATAGATCTTAATAAATAGTAATATTGTACTTAATCTTTGGCAATGCTACTATATGAAAATTATCTTAATCTTTGTGATTTTCTACATTAGTAATTCACCAATAATAATAGCCAACAAAGCAAATAGACATAAGTTGATATAATACATTTAATAAATAATTGTTTAAATAGTTATAATTTTCTATTCAATTGAGTATACTTAAGTTGTTTCCTAAAACTTATCTATTAGAATCTGTATCAAAAATATAAATATAAATATAAATATGTTCGTTCGGAACTAAAACGTCCCCCCTTATCTTGTAGATTATTGTATTTGATTGTATTATAATTGTAAATATTTGTAAGTAGAATAAATAGATAATTAGTGATGAACGCCAAAATGTGCTATTTTATAGTACTAATTACCCCTTAGTTTGATTAATTTCTTATGCATTTTATTTGAATTCGATACTCATTTCGTTCATATTTGCATTTAGGAATTATTTGGAGCTTGAATCGGAATAGAAGATGAAAACGTGCGAGAATTGAAGAAAAGAAGCTAAAAATGAGAAAGTTTAAAGATTGAAGGTCGATGGTGAAAAAGCTGGGAAAAGTGATCCATACGGCGTATGGAATCCATACGGCGTATGGATGAAGTGAGCCGGGCCGCCAGAAGACGCGGGTCAGATCCATGTGCTTTGTGATCCATACGGCGTATGGAAATCCATACGTCGTATGGATCGTTTCGACAGAAAACCTAAAAAGCTCATTTTGCCTCATTTTGACACACACTTCACAACCCTTTTTCTCCAGTCGATTTCTTCAGATACAAAACCATTTTCCAGAGGCAATTGGAGGGATTTAAGCTCAAGGAATCAAGGGCTTTTGTTCTTTTGATTGTTATTCGACATTTTCGGTTTGATTTCTTTTATATCTTTCATTCGATTATGATTATGGATATGATATTGAATCTGATTTTCTGTAAAACTATGATTGGCTAAGTCTCTTATGTATTTGCTTAGATGATAATACTTATTTGATGGATTGATTATTGAAAATGCGAACGTATCGGATTTTATTCAATGTTTATGTGTTTATTCGTTAATCCTTGGATATTTGATGATTGTTGCTGATTACCTAGCGTGGTTTCATAATTAGTTGAGATTGATTTCCTGTTGGTTGTGGAATTATTGATAGTTGTTGATTTTGATCGATAATTATTGCCGAATATATTGAGTTTGACGGGCTAGGGTTAATAGTTAGTAATGGTCATTGATGGACAAGATAACCTTAATCAGTTATAGACTTTGTTGATTCAAGTCAAAAGAATAAGTCACATAAACGGTGTTGAATTAATCTTGTAACACTCCGCAAATTTAAACACGATTAATAATATTAATCACTTGCATTATTAGGTTAATTCCCTACCTGAGTGAATTCACAACACACTTTAGAGGTAAGTCTAGCAAAGCCCAACTAGTTAATACGCGTAGTACTACGATTCGTAATTTGTTAAAATTATGTACGAAACAATTGGAACAAACGAAACCAAAAATATACGACTGTTGGTGAACAAATTTATTTAATAAAACGAAATTATTAAATAACGTCATTAACAATTAAATATTATGTCAATAATATTTACATATCATTTGATAACATAAAACGTAAATTTGTATAATTAAAATGAACCAAAGTTTAAAAATTTTGTAACTAAATTAAATTGGTTTCATAAAAAGATCTTAATTAAAAACATAATGAAATATGTAATTAAAAATGCATTAGTTAAAATAATGTAACATTTAACGATCGGGTAAACAAACACGGGACGAAAACGCAGGAGATGAAAATGGGGAACCAAAACCCACTCCCACCTCCCAACTTTCTTTCATTTCATTTTATTTCTCTCTTTCCTCATCTCTTTTTTTCTCTCAACTCTCTCTCTCTCTAAACTCAACCAACAATCACACAAATCATACAAATACTACATCAAAAACGCGCCGAATCAACTAACCAATTAGAGAAAAATGATCACCTTGCAACGATCTACACAACCATCTTTTCGGATTTCAAATCCGACATCCGTAAGTTTCCGACATCTTCGTAAACTCTTAGATTTTGACGTTTCCTCCAATATTCCTTGTTTATAATACTTAGATTACCATGCTTTAGTGTTCTAACAACTGAAAATGTCCAAAAATCGACCCAAAACTCGTTTTTCCCGAATTGTTCGTCGAACAGTCCGCTACGTCGCATCTGGCTTGGGCTAAATGCGACGTCAGTCCCTACGTCGCAGAACATCTCACAACGTCGCATACTGCGACGTCACCTTTAACGTCGCATTAAATTGCGAAATCACACATAGCGACGCCGACCCTTACGTCGCACTAGACCCTGACGTCGCATATAGCGACATAAGCGCCTACGTCGCACGCAACGTCGCACGCGACGTCGCACAAGTCAGAACCCTAAAAACACATTTTAAAAAGTCAAAGTTACTGTAGAAAAGTCAAATTTTACTGTAGCAGTACTGTAGCAAATGAGATAATAACATTTTTGAACTATTGTTTCAAAACATCACCAACAAGTCGTATACATTTTCACAAACAACGAAATACAACGTAAACGTTTAACAAATACTTTGGACATAACTTGGTTGTACGAACACTAACATGGATGATTAGCTTAGACATCCACATACTTATTAATCTCATACGTTTAGGACGTTAGGAGATCTCGGACTGTACTTGGGCTTAGGTTTGCTAGCACTCGCACAACTACTTGACTCGAACAGGTGAGTTCACAGCCCCTACTTTTACTGTTTTAACTGATTTTGAACAGGGGTGGAAAACATAGTCAAACACTTTTATACAAACATGATTGTATACTATTTTACTCAAACAAGTAGAGTACTTTGAACTGGTAAACTGATAAACAAACTAACGATTTCAAAGTAATATGTAATACTGTCCGCACGTGACCCAGGTACGGGTCTTAGGGGGAGTGTTACATAATACTTCCATACTACTAATGCTGTAAACACATGAACATGTTTTGAGAACGCTGGAGGATAACCAGCAACACTTTATATAATGGTCTGGGTAAAGAAAAGTCCCTACTGACATGGGCAACACTATTGAAAAGTCCCTACGAACATGGGCAACACTATTGAAAAGTCCCTACTGACATGGGCAACGCTATTGAAAAGTCCCTACGAACATGGGCAACACTATTGAAAAGTCCCTACGAACATGGGCAACACTATTGAAAAGTCCCTACTGACATGGGCAACGCTATTGAAAAGTCCCTACTGACATGGGCAACACTATTGAAAAGTCCCTACGAACATGGGCAACACTATCTGAAAAGTCCCTACTTGACATGGGCAACACTACTGAAAAGACTGGGTTTCCTACTAACATGGACCCACTAAACGATTTGGATACCTACATTCCTACTATAACTTGAACTATACTTTTGGGGCAATATCCCAACTAAACACATCTATGACTAGGATACGTATAATCCTACAAAACATATTTGAAAACAGGATACTGATTTCCTACAACTACTAGGATACGAACATTCCTACAAACAACTATTTGGAAACATATTTGGTTTTACGAGCTATACTTTTGGGTGACATCCCAACGATACGTTATAAACAACAGTGGTTTATCACAACTGAACTTGTAAACATAAAACCTGTGAATTCAGTCAACCTCGTTGTTGACTTTTACTATGTTTTTTAGGGAATTAGCTGCGCATGTAAGAATCGCCAACACACATGGAGAATTAGGCGACCCGTGAAGCTTTAGGATGCCAACTTTTTGACAACTGGATTTCTTTTGTATAACTAAAGCTGTTTTAGTCATATTTACGAAATCTACTTTTGTAAACTTGATAACTTTTTATAACTTACGATTTGATAAATCGTAAACTTGTAACTATTACATTTGGCATCTTAATATATTATGTTCTGTTGTAATCATAAGCTCTGATACGTATGCATGCTTTGTTATTGTGGCACCCCCGTACTTAATCCAAATGCTTCCGCTAAACGAATTTGGGGGTGTTACAAATCTAGAATACAATTTTGTGGACAACGTTAAATTGAACTGTTAATGTGTTGAAAACAACCTTGTGTCTTTCTTAATTGTATTTAATTCAACTTATCTTGTAAGGAGGGTTGATATATTTGAAAGGGCACGATAGAATCCATACGTGAGCATTTTAAATAATATGATTTCCGGATTTTAAGGAAAGTAATCTAAGCAAATGCATTTCTTTTACTATCTGAATTAAACCTTTTATTTTAATTAAGCTATTTCAGTATTTCTTTATTTTAATAAATTAGTTTTCTTTAATTAATCATTTCTTTTATAATTGTTACTTATTTGTTCGTCCGGAACTAAAACGTCTCCACTTTTACTGCTTAAATTAATTGTAGCAATTTCCAATTTGTTAATATTGACATCCGTTCCCTGTGTTCGACTCGGACTTACTGAGCTATACTATATATGATCAGGTATTCTTGTCTGTGTTGTGTATAGTAAGTTAGGTATTTTCCATTTTAAAATAAACCCCCGTTTACACGACATCAATTAGTTATAAATAAGAATAACGTTTCTTGTGTTCCTTGTTGTTCGAATTTGGACTTACTTATTAAGCTATATTACATGAACGGGTTAATCTTGCCTGAATTGTGTGATAGTATTATTTAGTATTTCCTTAATTAAACTTGTTATTATAATTGCATATACTTTTCACCACATCAAGTTTTTGGCGCCGCTGCCGGGGAACACTTAACCGGTTGAACTTTTGTTTTACCGGGGGAGTGTATTTTATTTTAAACTAATTATTTTACTTTTATAATATGTATTTCTGATACTTTGTAAAATCAATAAGAAATATCGGCTCACCCATTGAGAATACTGACAAAAACAAAGGTATAAGGAGAGTAAAGCCCTATCTCATTGATTTATCATATAAGAGATAAGGTGCTTCTCAAAAGAAATAGGTTTTTAATAAGCTTAGCGCTGACCTGTTTCTCCGCTTTTGTGTACTATCAATGGAGCTACCGAGATCTATTGATTAAGCTTTGTAAAAGAAATTTAATTAAATATGTATAATTATGTAAATGTATTCTATTTGTATAATATGTTTTATTTGTACTATATGTGTTCTAAATTAAATAATTTGTGTATACAGACTTCGTTAACTGTTATTGAAATGGAAAATAAGCAAATTGAAATCTTGAATGAAACTGTGGAATGCAAGGATGTCTGTGTTGATGAACATTCTCTTAGGAAATTTGATAACCCTACACTAGATACTATATCTGAAGAAGAGGAAGAGAATTTAGATAGTATGTCTGAAGAAGAAGGAAATAACTTAGGTATTAACACTGAGGTTGGAGATACTAATTTAGGAAGGATACCTGTGCCAGTAGTTAGTATGAGAGGTGGATTGATGCAGCTTTTAGAAGTTGGGAAAGATGATACATATCATATTATGGCTGTTATCAGAGCATCTACTTATGAATTTACACCTGAACAAAAGTACATAATTGAAAAGATTGGAAAAGAATATGAAGATTGGCACAATCCTAACCAGACCCGAATGGTGAACTATTTTGATAAGTATGTGACTGAATTAATGGACACGCTATATCAGCAAGAAGCTCAAGAGGAAGATTTCTTTGAAGGACAGAAGATTTTGTATTCATGTGTCTACAGAGCGTTGACTAGATATCCGTTTCCATATTCTGATAAACAAGTTAGTTTATTGGAATCCTACAAGCATCATATGGATTGGGCAACTGGAAATCCAACGCAAATGGCCGATATTTGTTTGATAGAAGAATTGCAGGAAGTGATTAGCTTATTGGAACAAAAAGATTATAAAAATTGCAGCACTTACTATGTAGATTGCACAGTGGAATATTATGCGCATCAAATGATAAATGATTTGTACTATCCCGCACAAGAAGAGCTAAGAAGGAGAGTTCCGGAGGGGATATCTGAAGTGGCATTAGTTAATGTAGCGAATTACGTGATTATGGAGCTTAAATCAATTTTTCAAGGAAGGAATCATTTTTGTCATAATGATCTATTTCACTTAGGATTATCTCAGATTTATACAAAAATGATAAATATGCTTAGATTTTCGGGATTGTTGTTTACTTAGCGTCAGAGAGAGTTAATGAAAGGAATAGTATGGGAAGTTGAAGAGGTAGTAAGAAATCCTACAACTGGAAAGTATGAAATGTTACATTTAGGATTTTATGGTTTTATGGATGAGTTAAGACGTAAGCATCAAGAACGTGAAGTGAAGGAAGTAAATGGATATAAGGTAATTAATGAGGAAGGACATGTAGAAAAGATAATAAAGAAAATAATGAGGGAATTCTATGAATTGCAAATAGCAGCAGATGAACATTACCGACATTTTGAAGATTCTACTGCTCAAGTACCTGATATCACTAAAACTATGTTTAGATACTTTTAAGAATCTTTCCTCCTGACCAAAGAGTTCCTATACAATTTATGCTACCAAATGGTTACTATGTTTTACCACTAGCTCGAGAATGGGTTCATCAACATTGAAGACATTTGCACATTTTTATTTTTATTGGAGTTTTTCATTTTGTTATTAGTTACGATTTCTTTTAAAATTTAGTTGGTTGTCTGTTTCTGGATTTTAAGTTTTTAATATATGTGTTATTTTAGGAATATTCTCATGTTTATTTTTCTTTAGTAATATTTAAGTGGTTAAATGTTTTCACTATTAATCTCGGTTATATTATGTAAGGTATGATACATTTCGATTAAATAACCATATTTTATGACTACATTAAAAATCATTTTAAGATTCATATTGGATTTTATCATCACTTTTATAAGTTTTTTTTTTATCGTAAAATGTTTATAATGTTGGTTTGACAAAGTATGAGTTATTCTATGAGAATTGTTAAAATATTTTGATAAATATAATGGAAGTAGATATGAGGAATTTAACTATGTTATATGCTAGACTTTTAATTGTTAACTTAATGAATGAATGGTTTTTCTTTGAATATTGGTATTATTTTACTAAGGTGTAGATACATTAATTCAGTGATAGTTTTTATTTAATTATTCTTTATAGTTAGGATTTTTAGAATCTAAATTGTATATATGTTTTTGCTATAAAAATAATTACTATAAAACACACTAGATAATGATATGAAACATTGATGAAGAAACATTTTAATCAATTATTTGAAGAAAATAAAGTTTGTTAAGTGTGTTAATATTAGAAATATTGTGTGACTATTTTAGTTTTGGATAGGTTTAAGAAACTATAATTAATAGTTGTAGGTACCCAACAAGCGATTGAAAGCTTATCTGAATAGCAGTAGTTTAATAAGTTTTTATACATATTAAGCCTTAGGAAATAATAACATGTGTTTATATGTTTTTGAAATATCTTTAATTTGTACTTTTTATTTTAATTTTTGGTACGTTTAATTTGTTTGCTTGTTTATTTTAGATTACCATTGCCATTTTTCGAAGTTGGTGTATAGTATGGTAAATAGTATAGTACGATATAATGCAGCTGAACAATGCTTTGAGATAATTTTTGGAAATTTAATAAGTTTATCTTATTAATTATGAACTTTGTGGGTGTGTTCACTGGAAACCCTCACGAGACTATAAGTCGTCCACTTGGGATACCGAGGGGTTTAAAGGCTTATTGCATATGCTAAATGCAATCGTGATTAACTACGAAAGTGTGGATGTTGTATATTATATTTCAAGAGATGAAGGAATCAACCAAGGAGATTTTTATTAGCCAATGATGAAATTTATAATTTCAGTCATGGAGTTTTTCTGTTCTATTTTTCTTTCCCTTACTCACTTTTTGTTTATCAATTTTTATACAATGAGGACATTGTATACTTTAAGTGTGGGGATAGGGTTCGTAAGAAAAAGAATTTCTTTAATTAACATTTAAGTTTCTACTGTTCTTAAATTTTATCAAAAATTTAAAATTTTTAAGTGAATAAACTAAGTATTTATTATTTAGAATACTTTTGTTAAAAGTTTTGTTTTGTATTTAAAAGTTTAGACTTTAATGTGGATTAACTGTCTTGTATAAATAACGTAAGCTATTTAATAATAAGTGATATATAGTTAAATGATATGATGTACTAATAGGCAATCTATATGAAGATCTCTGAATTTTAATAATATAACTTGTATATTATTTTATGATACATAATATGATGTATGATATAAAAAGTCTTAAATTTTAAATTTGTTATATGATACTTTTATATATCTTTTTATTTATGTGAATACATTTGGGGCTATATATTGATGGTTTCCTCTGTTATACGAAAGTATAGACCTGGTCTCTATTAATATATACTTAAAAATTAAGCAAACGCAAGTCAAAAGTACTTGAAAAGTCTTAAAAATAAAAGATACCTAATGAGGTCGCCAAAATGGTTTGACCAAGTCTGGTTTTGCTTAAACCTGAATCAAGTTATGTCGCTCTGTTGCATGAAAATGCAGACCTGTCACCAATGTCTTGATTCTTAAAAATGTATTTCATATATTTATTGGGAATATAAAAGTAAATTGTATAATTAAATTTAAAGGTATATCATATATGGAAATCATAAGTAATATACATACTAACAATAAAGGTGTATTCAGAAGTATAAATATAGATTGTTTAAAGTCGACAAATATATTAGTAATCGTTCATGAACTATATATTGCACAAATAATAATAATTTTATTTATACATTATAATTATCCATGTTAATTAAAATTGTTTAAATTTTTAATTTATGAAACAGATTTTTAATATTGGTATTCTGATTCTTAAATATTAGTTTGATGCTTATTTTTAAATTTTATTCAGTATTCTACTTGAGGACAAGCAGAACTTAAGTATGGGGATATTTGATAAGCATCAAATAGATAGTATATTTTATATTAATTTATCCCTATATTTATATACATTTTATTGCATTTATATGATTTTAGATACTTATTTTGTTAATAATTGCAGAAATGTATTTTAATTGAAGAATGAAGAAAAAGGAACAAGAACGAGACCAAAACTGAAAATTTAAAAGCATTTAAAGAAATAGAGATTAAAGACCTTGAAGAAATGAAGACTAAAAGAGTTAAAATGAAGAATTGGGCAAAAAAGAGAAAGAAGTCCGGTTATGAAGATTGAGAGTCCAAATATTATGCCCAAGCCCGAAATTAGAATATTCTGGAATTAACATTCAACCGGCGGTTGAGCTTTAGGGTTTAAGGCGGTGGAGACACGTGGTGTTGGACCCGGATTCAAATTACTTCAACCGGCGGTTGAAGTATTCAACCAGCGGTTGAAGTATTCAACCGGCGGTTGGAAGGTCGGCCTGAAAATGTATAAATAGAGGCTTAAGCTAGGTCATTTGAGATACGATTCAAGAATACTAAACCGAAAATTAGGGTTTTAGGGCGACTTTAAGGTGCGATTTTGGAGGCAAAGGAGCTAGGGTTTGAAGGCCAATAACCCTAGGAAAAGCTGGTTTGCTAATTAGTTCGGTTTCTTTATCTTTGTAACTTTATTAATCTTTTGGGTTATTTTGGATATTTTGTAAATTTTGGATTAATTGCTTATTAGGTTTTCATTATGAATGTTTAAATGTATGTTTATTAGATTTATTATATGAATTATATGTTTATGTTGGAACTATATTATTGAATGTTTATTATACAAGAATTGTCTGTGTTATGTTAATATTGATAACAGTTAATTGATTTATATAGATAACTTTACGAATCTAGTGAGTTTTATAAGTTAATTAATGATTGTCAATTATTAATGTTAAGTAACACTGTAATTCAACCGAAGCTAGGAATTGTATTAATATTCTGCTGATAGATCTTAATAAATAGTAATATTGTACTTAATCTTTGGCAATGCTACTATATGAAAATTATCTTAATCTTTGTGATTTTCTACATTAATAATTCACCAATAATAATAGCCAACAAAGCAAATAGACATAAGTTGATATAATACATTTAATAAATAATTGTTTAAATAGTTATAATTTTCTATTCAATTGAGTATACTTAAGTTGTTTCCTAAAACTTATCTATTAGAATCTGTATCAAAAATATAAATATAAATATGTTCGTTCGGAACTAAAACGTCCCCCTTATCTTGTAGATTATTGTATTTGATTGTATTATAATTGTAAATATTTGTAAGTAGAATAAATAGATAATTAGTTATAAATAAGAATAACGTTTCTTGTGTTCCTTGTGTTCGAATTTGGACTTACTTATTAAGCTATATTACATGAACGGGTTAATCTTGCCTGAATTGTGTGATAGTATTATTTAGAATTTCCTTAATTAAACTTGTTATTATAATTGCATATACTTTTCACCACATCAGTTACTCATACTCTGTAACGGATCGGCGAGCTTATACTCGAGATCGTTGGCTCAGCATTTGCATAAATGCTTTATATTAGTTCTACATGACTACAATTTACGTTGCAGGAGGCAACACTACATGCCAGATAGGCATGCCGATTATTACTCAACATTACATGACGTAGTCATACATTTACTTGGTCTATACTCAGGCAGGTTTTGCCACACAATGGTTTATTTCACTTATACCAGATAGGTATCTAGGCATGGATTGCCACACCCTCGATATGACACAGTCATACACTTGATAGTATTTAGGCATGTATTGCCTCGCGATTGTAGACTCACTATACCTGATAGGTATCTAGGCATGGTATGCCTCATTCCTTACGTACTTAGGTACACAACTCTACTTTTAGGGTAGGAAATACCTAGTGAAATGTATACACATTGGTGTTTCATCTTTAACACAATACGAATCAAAATACAGGGATTTCAAACTACTTTTCAAAACATACAGGATTTACACTTTATGTTTTCAAATAACAATCCTATGAACTCACCAGCTTTATAGCTGACCCGTTTTAGCATGTGTTCTCAGGTGCCCAGCAGGATTAGGGTTGCTACAAGATTATGCTAGCTCGAGTCGCATATTTTCAAACGACGGGATTTCTCTGCATAACTTTTGCATTACAAACTATGTACTGAAATTACTTTGCGAACTCGCAACTTGTATACACTTTTATTTTGGAATTGTATAACTATTTTCAAACGTCTCATTTAGAGTCGTTCATTATTTACCTTTGTGCTTGTAATATTTGATTTGGTAACACCCGAACTGTTTCACCCCCAGAACACGTGGCAGCGGAAGTAGGAGGTGTCACGGGGACGCCGACCAAATTAAATATCATAACACCAAGATTAAAGCAAACGACCTCTATATGAGACGTTTGAAAATAGTTACATTACATTAATTCAAAAGTTTACAAAAGTATTTGGAGTTCGCATAATAAAAGTAGAATTACATAATTAAACTAAAAAATATAGTAAATGCAATTCTAATTCCTTGATGTTTGAAAACAATGCGACTCAAGCTATGTTTTCCAAAAGCATCCTACTGTCTTGTTTCCTGTGAGTAGTCCTACTGCGTCTGCAAACCTGAGAATACATACTAAAAGGGTCAACATAAAGTTGGTGAGTTCATAGGTTTACGCAGTTAAAATCATAGTATGAACCACAAGATTTCATAGTAATCAAAGTAGCACGAATGCCAAAGTAAATTATAGTATACTATTGTCATGAGCTCATAGTCTGAAGCTTAACGGTAGTTGTTTAACCCCAGTGAGTGTATAACCAGTACACTCGGCTGTACGAAATATTATGCATCCGTATAGTGGTTAGAGCGACTAACCCGGATGGCGGATTGTCAGGTCCCGATAGATCTATCCATAATGTCCGCGCTTAGTATTAACGTACTATGATATTTGTTAGGGGCCATCGTAGTTTGGTTTAGTTACTCATGCAATTAGTAAAAGATTTTTCGTTACTTGCGTTCATATGTAAAACAGTTTATAAAACATAGCATGTATTCTCACCCCAAAGTAAAAAGCAGTAAAAAGTGGGGCTATGAAACTCACCTTAGATTAGCAAGTAGCAAGCAAATATCAAATAAGCAAGCAAGCCGGTGTGCAACCTTCTAACGTCCTAAACGTATAAGGTTGTGTAAGTAAGTAGATGTCTCATAAGACCATCTATAGCGATTGTATAAGTGGGGGTCAATGTCCAGTTAAGCCAATCGCGTAGGTGGAGGGTTAATGTCCACCTAAAGCTAGTTCATCAACTAGTATGTCCAAATAAGTTGTTCAAGTTCGTTTATCAAAAGCGTATATGAGCCGTTGGTAAAAGTTTGTAATAATAATTCGTTTAGACATTATTATTAAGTTTGTTTCGTTGTACGTTATTCATTAGTATATATATCGTGTGTTGCTAACAAATTATTTAGTTCGTAAAACCTCAAACCGTAGGTCAAAGTTGGTCAACTTGGTCAAACTTGGTCAAAGCTGGTCAACCCTTGTCAAACTGGTCAAAGCTGGTCAACCCTGATCAAAGTTGGTCAAACTGGTCAAAGCTGGTCAAACTGGTCAAAGCTAGTCAACCCTGGTCAAACTAGTCAAAGTTGGTCAAACTGGGTCAAAGCTGGTCAAAGTCATTTTTTAGTTACCCAAACCCATTTTTGTTCCCACTTTTCAAAAAATAGTAAGTTTGTCGGTTTTTAGAAATCGAGCCGTTTTTGTTGACTTGGTCAAACCTACTCGGTTTGACCCGAAACTTTTACCCGAACCATATTTCAGTTTATAAAGCCTATAAAAGTTGTCGGTTTGTGTCAGAGTTATTTCGAGGTGTCGGTTTTTAACATGCAACTTAGAACTTCAAGGTTTCACATTTTCGTTTTTTTTTTGTCGGTTTATTTCGCCATATAATTTCTATCATTTCTAGTCCACATCAAGTCTCACAAATTTTACCAACTGATCATCAAGGTTTCTAGTCTAACATATAATTTTTCCAGCAACCATAATGTCCATTTACATAGGTAATTAATTCCGCGTAACAACCGTACTAGGTTTTCGACAATGGTCAGACCAGGCTCAAAGATGGGTTTATTCATAAAAATTTGTACAGTTCTGGTAAAAGTTCAAAACACGAAAGTTGTAGCTCTTTTCAATACGCAACTTCTAAAAAACAATTCGTTGTCTAACTCTTCCTAGAACTCCAGATATGACCATTTTAGTGGACTGTGTTTTTCTGAACAGATTATGCATGTTCATGTATATTTCATAAAAATGATTTTTAGCAAGGATTTTGGACATATTCAAGTTAGATGGACTATAAAACATGTAAATAACATATGTGAGAGTAGAGATGAGTCTCCTTACAGAGATTTTGATGTAGATGAGATGAGATGATGGTGCTTGTGCTCTTGAGCTAATTATTATTACAAAAAGTTAAGGAATTAATTGGTTGTTGATGGTGGTTTATGGTGGTGGTTGTGGTGGTTATTGATGGTCTTGTGGTGGCTGGATTTCCAGCAATTAGAGAGAGAGAGAGTGATTATAGAGAGAGGTGAGAGCAAATTGAGTGAAATGGTGAAGTATGAATGAGGTTATGCATGTAGGAAGAGTGGTCTAGTAAGTGAAAGGAAATGAGTGGGAATTGCATGGAGTGCCATTGGGGAGGGGAGGTGGTGGCACATGGGGGCTGGCCCTATGGGCCCCATTGTGGTGGGTTTGTGATTTTTAACTTCGTTTTCTGACTGTGTTGCGATCGGTGTTCGTTTATACGTTTTTTGGTTATTCGATTAAATCACGTAGAGTTTTCTTTCGTCGTTTTAATTCACGATATGTTTGGGATTATTTTTCATTGAAGGGTTTTTAAAATACTTAAATTTGAGTTGTCAAATTATTAATTAGGGTTTCGTTTGGTTGTCGAGCTCAATTGCGCATTTTAACCGCATTTGTTACGTTTTTAACAAAACGTCTAGGTTTTTCGTGTATTATTATTCTAAATAATAATATAGGGTAAATAACTACTATTTAATTCATAAAATAGGTTTACGTTATTTATAGAAAATATTTTCACCAACGTATAATTAGTCGGACTCCGTCCGGTTGTTTCGCGTAATTACAAATAATTACGTAAGCGTAATATAAAACAATTACGTAGGTGTATATTCACAATAATATACAAATAGTTACAAGTAATTACAAGTATTTAGCCTAAATCACATCTAAATACACGTAATTAGGGTTTCAGTTAAGTTTAAAAGTTAACCTAAATTGCCGGGTGTCACATTCTCCCCCTGTTAGGAGAATTTCGTCCCGAAATTTGCTCGTAGTCATAGTTTGTGTGGGATTTAGCGAAAGTGTGAGTATTTCTGACGTTTAACTAAGTCCATGAAAGGAAAGTTTGTTGTTGTGATGCAACGCATCCGTTTGTATACGTTTGGAGAATTATCTCCATGTACTATTAGTAGGACAAATATTCCTATATAGTCAGTCGTAGTAAGGTCATTTACTATAAGGTTCGTAGTTCGTGTGAGTGTGGACAGTTAGTTGGATTATATCCAATATAAATTGCTGGAAACGCATTTCCAATAAGTAAACTGTGAAGAGACCCAAAGATGGTCTAATGTAAAAGTCGTCAGAAAATGTAAGTCGTAATCCCAAGAGGTATATGGAAGAATTTGTTTGCTAAGTGCAAGTTCTACGAGGTGCTTAGCACCTAGATCGGTGGGGTGTGATTGTGTATTGGACTAAACTAATCCGGTATCGTATAAGGTTGAAATAATTATGTCATTGTCTCCTTTAATTTTATACTCCAATAGTTTCGTATTGGTCGTTGTCACCTCTATCACTAACGTCTCGGTTTGTCTCTATAAGAATTAACTTCATCCGATTTTGCAAGATCGAGTATTGCTATTATCAAACCGACTACTAAGAGAATCTTATTGCGTACTAGTCTATCGTACCTATGCCTTTGTTGGAAAACCACAATCCAACTTCTTATCTTATAAATTCTTTAGCAATGTTTCAGGTGTAATCTGTATTCTAGTTTCAAAATGGGATTAAGGTTAGATCATAGAGAAAGATTGATTGAAAATCAAATGTTTGTTGATATATATGGTTTTCTTTTGCCAAAAACGTCATCGTAATTTTTGATAACTTTGTTAATAATTTATGAATTTTAAGAAATTCTGTAAAAACTTTTTGTAGCAAAATTTGTTTAAAATCACTGCTGACGTGAATCTGTTGAAAACTCTTGTCATTAACAAAACGGGGAAAATTTTGTTTAACAAAAATCCATTGAAAATTTGAAGTTGTGGGAAATTTTGAGTAACCGTTTGATGAAAATTCGTTAAAGGCTCAAATAGATGAAAATACGTTGAAAACTCTGGTCACTGAAAAGTGTTGAAAATTCTGTTTGTCAAAAATTTGTTGGAAGATTTATGTTTGTGAATAATTCATATCGTCTATTCTATTCTAGTGGCGGTGAAGCCTACAGCTAGTACCAGAACGGTATGATGAGCGTGTTCCTATGCGTATGGAGGGGTATTCATGTTGGAAGATTCTCCGCGTCTCAAGAGTTGTAAATAGCCAAATCGTAGTTTCAGAAAGTAGTCATGACAATGACCGAGTAGTGTTCTTGAAATAGTCAATCATGACTATGTTATTGTTTCGAAATGAACGAAAGTTTGATAAAGGTGTTCAGAGCAGTCAAAGTCGTGCATCAAGTTATGGGTAAATTGCTTGACGAACGTGTCGAAATAGTGACCAAACATGATCAAGTAGAAATAGTATGAATAGGATAAGGTCTAGTCCGAGGAGGTCTATCAGTCAGTCATTCTAGTGGTGTAAAACACACGCGATTCATATATCTTGGTCGAGAGTGGGTGGAGAAAGTGAAGTGGCGGAAGTAGGTATAGTCCTTCTAAGTGACGAAGTATCGTACAGTTTAAGTTCTATACGTGTTCCCGAGTGATTTGGTTGCAAGCGGAAAGAAGAGGGTGAAGTAGATGTGACTTGTTTGGTTGGCGAATCCTTAGGTAGATTCTTCTCAAGTGAGTCCTATTCGATTATGTAGTTACCCGATACGGTTGGGCAAGTGGTACCGTGGAAGTCTCCTCAGTGGTAAGTAAGGGTTGAGTCTCGTTTTCTGTGTCGGGTGATGTAGTTGTGGGAGTGGTTGCCGTAAAGAGTGACAATTAAGTTCGTATACGTCAGGTTATATATATATACACATATTCATATAAAAACCTAGCACATAAGCAAGTATAAAGCTTGGTCCCATTTCTAACCTTGGTCAAAGTCTTCTAATGTATTCCTATTCACTATAACCATTTCAGGTCTTGCATCGAATCTCCTTTAATTGTACATAGTTGATCAGGCTATGTTAAATTAAGTTCGAATGATGCAATTGATGAACCAGTCATACCAAATGAGGAATACTAACCTAACGGTTATAGTCTAGTTCACTAATGCAATCCTAGTTCACTATAACCTGAGGCTCTGATACCAATCTGTCGCACCCCCAGAACACATGGCAGCGGAAGTAGGAGGTGTCACGGGGACGCCGACCAAATTAAATATCATAACACCAAGATTAAAGCAAACGACCTCTATATGAGACGTTTGAAAATAGTTACATTACATTAATTCAAAAGTTTACAAAAGTATTTGGAGTTCGCATAATAAAAGTAGAATTACATAATTAAAACTACAAAATATAGTAAATGCAATTCTAATTCTTTGATGTTTGAAAACAATGCGACTCAAGCTATGCTTTTCAAAAGCATCCTACTGTCTTGTTTCCTGTGAGTAGTCATACTGCATCTGCAAACCTGAGAATACATAATAAAAGGGTCAACATAAAGTTGGTGAGTTCATAGGTTTACGCAGTTAAAATCATAGTATGAACCACAAGATTTCATAGTAATCAAAGTAGCACGAATGCCAAAGTAAATCATAGTATACTATTGTCATGAGCTCATAGTCTGAAGCTTAACGGCAGTTGTTTAACCCCAGTGAGTGTATAACCAGTACACTCGGCTGTACGAAATATTATGCATCCGTATAGTGGTTAGAGCGACTAACCCGGATGGCGGATTGTCAGGTCCCGATAGATCTATCCATAATGTTTGCGCTTAGTATTAACGTACTATGATATTTGTTAGGGGCCATCGTAGTTTGGTTTAGTTACTCATGCAATTAGTAAAAGATTTTTCGTTACTTGCGTTCATATGTAAAACAGTTTATAAAACATAGCATGTATTCTCACCCCAAAGTAAAAAGCAGTAAAAAGTGGGGCTATGAAACTCACCTTAGATAAGCAAGTAGCAAGCAAATATCAAATAAGCAAGCAAGCCGGTGTGCAACCTTCTAACGTCCTAAACGTATAAGGTTGTGTAAGTAAGTAGATGTCTCATAAGACCATCTATAGCGATTGTATAAGTGGGGGTCAATGTCCACTTAAGCCAATCGCGTAGGTGGAGGGTTAATGTCCACCTAAAGCTAGTTCATCAACTAGTATGTCCAAATAAGTTGTTCAAGTTCGTTTATCAAAAGCGTGTATGACCCGTTGGTAAAAGTTTGTAATAATAATTCGTTTAGACATTATTATTAAGTTTGTTTCGTTGTACATTATTCATTAGTATATATATCGTGTGTTGCTAACAAATTATTTAGTTCGTAAAACCTCAAACCGTAGGTCAAAGTTGGTCAACTTGGTCAAACCTGGTCAAAGCTGGTCAACCCTGGTCAAACTGGTCAAAGTTGATCAAACTGGGTCAAACTGGTCAAAGCTGGTCAACCCTGGTCAAACTGGTCAAAGCTGGTCAACCCTGGTCAAAGTTGGTCAAACTGGTCAAAGCTGGTCAAACTGGACAAAGCTAGTCAACCCTGGTCAAACTGGTCAAAGTTGGTCAAACTGGGTCAAAGATGGTCAAAGTCATTTATTTAGTTACCCAAACCCATTTTTGTTACCACTTTTCAAAAATAGTAAGTTTGTCGGTTTTTAGAAATCGAGCCATTTTTGTTGACTTGGTCAAACCTACTCGGTTTGACCCGAAACTTTTACCTGAACCATATTTCAGTTTATAAAGCCTATAAAAGTTGTCGGTTTGTGTCAGAGTTATTTCGAGGTGTCGGTTTTTAACATGCAACTTAGAACTTCAAGGTTTCACATTTTCGTTTTTTTTTTGTCGGTTTATTTCGCCATATAATTTCTATCATTTCTAGTCCACATCAAGTCTCACAAATTTTACCAACTGATCATCAAGGTTTCTAGTCTAACATATAATTTTTCCAGCAACCATAATTTCCATTTACATAGGTAATTAATTCCGCGTAACAACCGTACTAGGTTTTCGACAATGGTCAGACCAGGCTCAAAGATGGGTTTATTCATAAAAATTTGTACAGTTCTGGTAAAAGTTCAAAACACGAAAGTTGTAGCTCTTTTCAATACGCAACTTCTAAAAAACAATTCGTTGTCTAACTCTTCCTAGAACTCCAGATATGACCATTTTAGTGGACTGTGTTTTTCTGAACAGATTATGCATGTTCATGTATATTTCATAAAAATGATTTTTAGCAAGGATTTTGGACATATTCAAGTTAGATGGACTATAAAACATGTAAATAACATATGTGAGAGTAGAGATGAGTCTCCTTACAGAGATTTTGATGTAGATGAGATGAGATGATGGTGCTTGTGCTCTTGAGCTAATTATTATTACAAAAAGTTAAGGAATTAATTGGTTGTTGATGGTGGTTTATGGTGGTGGTTGTGGTGGTTATTGATGGTCTTGTGGTGGCTGGATTTCCAGCAATTAGAGAGAGAGAGAGTGATTATAGAGAGAGGTGAGAGCAAATTGAGTGAAATGGTGAAGTATGAATGAGGTTATGCATGTAGGAAGAGTGGTCTAGTAAGTGAAAGGAAATGAGTGGGAATTGCATGGAGTGCCATTGGGGAGGGGAGGTGGTGGCACATGGGTGCTGGCCCTATGGGCCCCATTGTGGTGGGTTTGTGATTTTTAACTTCGTTTTCAGACTGTGTTGCGATCGGTGTTCGTTTATACGTTTTTCGGTTATTCGATTAAATCACGTAGAGTTTTCTTTCGTCGTTTTAATTCACGATATGTTTGGGATTATTTTTCATTGAAGGGTTATTAAAATACTTAAATTTGAGTTGTCAAATTATTAATTAGGGTTTCGTTTGGTTGTCGAGCTCAATTGCGCATTTTAACCGCATTTGTTACGTTTTTAACAAAACGTCTAGGTTTTTCGTGTATTATTATTCTAAATAATAATATAGGGTAAATAACTACTATTTAATTCATAAAATAGGTTTATGTTATTTATAGAAAATATTTTCACCAACGTCGTATAATTAGTCGGACTCCGTCCGGTTGTTTCGCGTAATTACAAATAATTACGTAAGCGTAATATAAAACAATTACGTAGGTGTATATTCACAATAATATATAAATAGTTACAAGTAATTACAAGTATTTAGCCTAAATCACATCTAAATACACGTAATTAGGGTTTCGGTTAAGTTTAAAAGTTAACCTAAATTTCCAGGTGTCACACGACCCGACCGCTTCCGCAAACCCCAAATTTGAGGGTGTTACAGATTGGTATCAGAGCCTAAGGTTATAGTGAATTAGGTTGCATTTAGTGGGCCTAGACTATGACCGTTAGGCAGTATTCCTCGTTAGGTATAACTGGTTCACGGATTACATCATACGAGTTTAATTTAACATAGCGTAGCTAACTATGTACAATTAAATAAAGATGATGTGACATCTGAAAGGGGTTATACTGAATCAAGAATGCACTAGTTGACTCTGATTGTTTTGTGCTAGACACCCTAGGCTATTATATGTACTATAGGTATATATGAATAGGCCTTACATGTGTACTACTTCTACGTATCTATATATATATATATATATATATATATATATATATATATATATATATATATATATATATATATATATTGAGTATGTACAACACAATTCCGCTGTACCATCATATACTTACGAAGAGGCACATTGCCGTCTTCCTCACCATCACGACTCAACACTCTCTCCGTATGTACTCATAGGAGAACATCACGCTTACCACTGAACCTCGGGAAGGAGGTATAAGCATTATCTATTGGGATGGAAACCCACACATGCTAAACGTCCACGAAATTTAAAACAAACAAACGAGTTTCTCACATTTGACCGTACTGGTTACCATTGGATTAGTGTTGACTAAGTCTACCAAAAATTACCTAAAACACAACTTGATCGTTTAGATCATCACGAAACAATACCTCGGTGTTAGCCTTCATGCTACAATCTGGAAATTTCAAAACATCAACGCAATCGATGGCCTTAGGGCTACACTCAAACAACTCACAGCACGGTATGTTGATACCGCAATTTGGCACATTAGTGCAACACTCACAGTATGTTAATACTGCAATCTGCACGTTTGTGCTACTTTCAATATACGTGTAGACTTGATATAGTTACATGTACGATCTATATATATACATATACACTTACTTAATTCGGCACGAGGTGCCACACCTGACTCTTGCTACGCGTGTATACTTGTATAGTTACGTGTACACCACATATGTATAGGCATGTGATGCCTCAATCGAGGAATACACACTGATATTACCACACACATGGGTTATGTTGGTGGACCCCGTTCCAACACCACACGTGGCACTGTGGGTGTCACACTTACATGCATAAATGGCCACATAGTATTTCGGTACTGCACAATTGTCCATAAAACTACTCATGACAACATAGTCTTGGTTGACTACTTTAGGTACACAATTTGGTCGTCATTACGACTACGTTTTGAGACTACAACCAAATTGGTCACAACACTCGGAAAACGTGAAATTCATGACAACTTAACTAAGGTTAACTCGACTTAAACTGTTGTATCAACACTACAAAAAGGTAGAAATACGTATGTCACTCACAATATCAAAACTTCAACATCAAGGATCATAGGATCCCGTGTCCCTCAATTTAAAACTCAAGTGAACTATTCATGTCACTGTAATAATCATCATCTTTGAATAAAGATCTCACGCCTTGTCGTTTCATTCTTATTCAAGAATCATGCCGCCTAAACGACAAACATACACCCAAGCTGAACGCGACCAATTTGCTGATCAAAGAGTGGCTGAACCTCTAGCTACACGAAACCGAGCACGACCCTGCACCTATAAGGGTTTTCTAAGCTGTGAGCCAGTAAATTTCGCTGGAACTGAAGGGGCTGTCGGATTAATCCGATGGATCGAGAAAATGGAATCGGTATTCCACATTTGCAACTGCCCCGATGACGATAAAGTCAAATACTCCACCTACACTCTCCAGGGTAATGCCCTCACCTGGTGGAATTCCTACGCTCAAACTATAGGGGTCGACACTGCTTACAAACTTCCTTGGGAGGAACTGAAACCCGAATCATGAGGGACGAGTATTGTCCCCGCGAGGAACTGTACAAACTCGAGAACGAACTTTGGCATCTCACCGTAAAGGACAACGATATCATGACATACACCAATCGTTTTAACCAACTGGCACTTCTTTGCCCAACCTTGGTGAACCCTGAACACCAACGAATCGAAAGGTACATCGGAGGACTTCCATTACAAATTGAGGGAATGGTCACCGCCTCTAAACTCGCCACTATTCACGATGTTGTTCGCATGGCCCATAAACTAATGGCACAGGTGGTTCGACGCGGAACACCTGCAACTGAAAACCAACAAGGAAAATGGAATGGAGATTCCAACACTAATCATAACCCAACAAATCAACCCGAACCCTTGAGGTCCTATGCCACTGAACTTAAAGAAAAACGAGGCTATGCAGGTAATAAACCATTTTGCCACTGCTGTAAACGTCATCATGATGGTTCATGTGGTTTACCCTGTGAAAGATGCCAACGATTCGGACACAAGATCTGGGATTGTAAAGTTCCTGCCAATCCCGACTCACAAAGGATATGCTTCAAATGCAAAGAACCAGCAGGGCATTACAAGAAGAATTGCCCAAAGAAACGCAAAATCCACCTGATCGGCTAGGAATGAGTCGTGCAAATCTTCGACAATAACGTAGGTACATCCTTTCTCGAAAACATAACCCTTCGATTTTAGTTACACTAGATGTGTACTTCTTACCTTCGATATCACCTTTATCAACTTATTGCCGAGTGGATCATAGGGTTATTTGGCCTAGGTCCTCGTAAAACTCAGAGTTTGCTTTCAGCAGACTGGACAAACTGAACGTTTACCAATCACTCAGTCCTGACGGAACTACTCTCTAAACGATCACTTTGTGACAACTATCTAGTCTTGGATGGACTGCCACGTAAATGGTTAGCCTGTAACCACGATATAGCTAAAACTAGAACGAATGAAATAGTCAGTGACTGGCTACTATGTTAAACCACGACACAGTCATGGATTGACTGCTTTCAAACCTGACCTAGACATTGTACTTCTACTATCTATTTAACGAACTCCTTGTACGTACACTTCTCCCCAGACCCCACGCGATCACGACTTCAATCAAAATTTCGGGACGAAATTTTCTTAACAGGGGGAGAATGTAACACCTGGTCAAAAAGTCAATTTTCGTGACAAATTTAAAACTTTCATTTCACATACTTGGTACGCATTACTTTAAATAATGTGTTATTATTCTAAATAAACATTATTTACACGAAAAATATTAAATTATTTCAGAACATAATTCGTTTTGTTTAAAACGTATTTTTCGTGACGAAACCATACGAAAGGTATCTGTCAAACAAATCCAAAACAAAGTTATATTTTTATAACTCGAATAAAGTATTTTTATAAAATGCTTCGAATAAAAACATATACGATTTCGTATTAGCAAAATGCTTTAATTATTTTACGATCGGGTACAAAAACACGGGTATTTTGTACTGTAATTGGAGACCACAGTCCCCGAATTGGGGATCTGGGTTTGATAAAGCCGATCCACTCACCTCTCGATCTCATTTCTTCCTTTTCATTTCACCAAACACACCTCCATCTATCTCCCTCCCTCTCTACCTCACGGATCCGCCACCACCACCATCATCATTTTCAGAATCATCAACAACAACGGGACCAGCAACCGTCGGATATCATCACCATCATCTCCATCATCTCGATCCGCCATTTTTAAGCTCGAAATCCACATTTGGTAAGAACACCCGATTTCACACCTTTAAAACACTTGATTTATGTTCATTAACATGTTATTGAGTCCACACAACAAGAATATGTCCAAGAAATCGGTTAAAAATGCTTTAAAACTCGAAACCCACTTCAAAAATCGCAGCAGTTCGTCGAGCCGAGTCGAGCAGCGAACCGAGCCGAGATGCGAGTCGAACCGAGCAGCAAACCGAGCTTAGCTGCGAGTCGAACCGAGCAGCGAACCGAGCCGAGATGCGAGTCAAACCGAGCAGCAAACCGAGCCTAGCTGCGAGTCGAACCGAGCAGTGAACCGAGCTGAGCTGCGAGTCGAACCGAGCAGCGAACCGAGCCTAGCTGCGAGTCGAACCGAGCCAAACGAGCGAGCCGAACTGACCTGCTCTGCGAAATGAGTTTTTGCCCAACGATTCAACATTTGCATAACAACAACTACACTTTTTACAACGATGACTTACATACAAAACTATATTTTGGGAAGTAGACAACGAAACGACTTTAATAATGATTTAACTGAGAATTATCATTATTACAAAACCGTCACAAACGGGCCGTAAACCATTCTAAAACTAAACAACAAAAGTGTACTTTCATGACACGTTTAGTTAAACCGATTAGTATCTTACTCATATGACCTCACTTGTTTAGGACACTAGAAGGTTACCATTCGGACGACGCGCGTATCATCGTATCGCTAACAACTAACAGGTGAGTTCATAGCCCCACTCTTTTCGGGGTGAGACGCATGCTTAATTACTATTTTCGGATTATAATGATAAACTTTTATAATTCACACGTAACTACTGTTACGTAATACAAATGTGTAATACTTAGGAATTACACCCAATATATTGTTGTAGGACAATATCACTACTTAACCTAGATAGGTTGCCATTGTACAATACTAGATTGTTGGAAAACAATCACTATCACATAACTTGACTAAGTTATCATTATGCATTGACCATATTGTCGCGGGACAATACTCTCAAACACACTAGAACTAGTTAGTTCTACCTACACTCGACGACAACTAGACTTTTACAGGATTGGTTTTCCTTTTAGGAACTAAGACTGCCCATACATTCCATTCCAGGACTCCTAAATTGGAATTGTACACAAGTAAACATCAACCAAGGATCTCTATATACTTGCTAGGCTGAGGCTAGGAGTATACGTTAGTAACGTTCATTAGTATAGATTCCTTATACTAATACAAAACAACTAGGTGATGATTAGTCATACCTAGGCTTATGGTGATATACTTGATATCTAAGTATTGGATATACATATTTAGATACGCTAGACTATTTTCATGTGTTACATGATATCCTACTAGATGTGTTTGCTGATTTGATACACACACACACACACACACACACACACACACACACACACACACATATATATATATATATATATATATATATATATATATATATATATATATACACACACACACACACACACACACATATTCGTACGCTATCTCGAGCACTTGGTGCTACCAACAATATAATTATGCATATTAAGGTACATACAATATTCCAAACATGATCACACTAGTCGGGCATGTCGTAGTACTGCCGGCTCATTTACATACTTTGCTTACGAGCAATGCGGACGATGTCCATATTGGACACACAACGATGCCACGGTAAAGTGGGCACAAAACAATGCCACGGTATTGCAGTGGGCACAAGGACATATTTGCGGTAAAGCGATACACTCACGGATAGGCGGGCTTATACTCGTGATCCACAACAGTTAACGGGTCGTTGAGATTTCACGCGAGGTCGTTAGCTCAGTATTTGATTAAATACTCTATCGTAGTTCTACGGGACTGCACGGTTACTGATAAGCATCAAATAGATAATATATTTTATATTAATTTATCCCTATATTTATATACATTTTATTGCATTTATATGATTTTAGATACTTATTTTGTTAATAATTGCAGAAATGTATTTTAATTGAAGAATGAAGAAAAAGGAACAAGAACGAGACTAGAACTGAAGATTTAAAAGCACTTAAAGAAATAGAGATTAAAGACCTTGAAGAAATGAAGACTAAAAGAGTTAAAATGAAGAATTGGGCCAAAAAGAGAAAGAAGTCCGGTTATGAAGATTGAGAGTCCAAATATTAAGCCCAAGCCCGAAATTAGAATATTCTGGAATTAACATTCAACCGGCTGTTGGATTATTCAACCGGTGGTTGAGCTTTAGGGTTTAAGGCGGTGGAGACACGTGGTGTTGGACCCGGATTCAAATTACTTCAACCGGCGGTTGAAGTATTCAACCGGCGGTTGGAAGGACGGCCTGAAAAAGTATAAATAGAGGCTTAAGCTAGGTCATTTGAGATACGATTCAAGAATACTAAACCGAAAATTAAGGTTTTAGGGTGACTTTAAGGTGCGATTTTGGAGGCAAAGGAGCTAGGGTTTGAAGGCCAATAACCCTAGGAAAAGCTGGTTTGCTAATTAGTTCGGTTTCTTTATCTTTGTAACTTTATTAATCTTTTGGGTTATTTTGGATATTGTTTATTTGGATTAATTGCTTATTTGGTTTTCATTATGAATGTTTAAATGTATGTTTATTAGATTTATTATATGAATTATATGTTATGTTGGAACTATATTATTGAATGTTTATTATACAAGAATTGTCTGTGTTATGTTAATATTGATAACAGTTAATTGATTTATATAGATAACTTTACGAATCTAGTGAGTTTTATAAGTTAATTAATGATTGTCAATTATTAATGTTAAGTAACACTGTAATTCAACCGAAGCTAGGAATTGTATTAATATTCTGCTGATAGATCTTAATAAATAGTAATATTGTACTTAATCTTTGGCAATGCTACTATATGAAAATTATCTTAATCTTTGTGATTTTCTACATTTGTAATTCACCAATAATAATAATAGCTAACAAAGCAAATAGACATAAGTTGATATAAAACATTTAATAAAAAATTGTTTAAATAGTTATAATTTTCTATTCAATTGAGTATACTTAAGTTGTTTCCTAAAACTTATCTATTAGAATCTGTATCAAAAATATAAATATAAATATGTTCGTTCGGAACTAAAACGTCCCCCTTATCTTGTAGATTATTGTATTTGATTGTATTATAATTGTAAATATTTGTAAGTAGAATAAATAGATAATTAGTTACAAATAAGAATAACGTTTCTTGTGTTCCTAGTGTTCGAATTTGGACTTACTTATTAAGCTATATTACATGAACGGGTTAATCTTGCCTGAATTGTGTGATAGTATTCTTTAGTATTTCCTTAATTAAACTTGTTATTATAATTGCATATACTTTTCACCACATCAAGTTTTTGGCGCCGCTGCCGGGGAACACTTAACCGGTTGAACTTTTGTTTTACCGGGGGAGCGGTGTATTTTATTTTAAACTAATTATTTTACTTTTATAATCTGTATTTCTGATACTTTGTAAAATCAATAAGAAATATCGGCTCACCCATTGAGAATACTGACAAAAACAAAGGTATAAGGCGAGTAAAACCCTATCTCATTGATTTATCATATAAGAGATAAGGTGCTTCTCAAAAGAAATAGGTTTTTAATAAGCTTAGCGCTGACCTGTTTCTCCGCTTTTGTGTACTATCAATGGAGCTACCGAGATCTATTGATTAAGCTTTGTAAAAGAAATTTAATTAAATATGTATAATTATGTAAATGTATTCTATTTGTATAATATGTTTTATTTGTACTATATGTGTTCTAAATTAAATAATTTGTGTATACAGACTTCGTTAACTGTTATTGAAATGGAAAATAAGCAAATGGAAATCTTGAATGAAACTGTGGAATGCAAGGATGTCTGTGTTGATGAACATTCTCTTAGGAAATTTGATAACCCTACACTAGATACTATATCTGAAGAAGAGGAAGAGAATTTAGATAGTATGTCTGAAGAAGAAGGAAATAATTTAGGTATTAACACTGAGGTTGGAGATACTAATTTAGGAAGGATACCTGTGCCAGTAGTTAGTACGAGAGGTGGATTGATGCAGCTTTTAGAAGTTGGGAAAGATGATACATATCATATTATGGCTGTTATCAGAGCATCTACTTATGAATTTACACCTGAACAAAAGTACATAATTGAAAAGATTGGAAAAGAATAAGAAGATTGGCACAATCCTAACCAGACCCGAATGGTGAACTATTTTGATAAGTATGTGACTGAATTAATGGACACGCTATATCAGCAAGAAGCTCAAGAGGAAGATTTCTTTGAAGGACAGAAGATTTCGTATTCATGTGTCTACAGAGCGTTGACTAGATATCCGTTTCCATATTCTGATAAACAAGTTACTTTATTGGAATCCTACAAGCATCATATGGATTGGGCAACTGGAAATCCAACGCGAATGGCGGATATTTGATTGATAGAAGAATTGCAGGAAGTGATTAGCTTATTGGAACAAAAAGATTATAAAAATTGCAGCACTTACTATGTAGATTGCACAGTGGAACATTATGCGCATCAAATGATAAATGATTTGTACTATCCCGCACAAGAAGAGCTAAGAAGGAGAGTTCCGGAGGGGATATCTGAAGTGGCATTAGTTAATGTGGTGAATTACGTGATTATGGAGCTTTAATCAATTTTTCAAGGAAGGAATCATTTTTGTCATAATAATCTATTTCACTTAGGATTATCTCAGATTTATACAAAAATGATAAATATGTTTAGATTTTCGGGATGGTTGTTTACTGAGCGTCAGAGAGAGTTAATGAAAGGAATAGTATGGGAAGTTGAAGCGGTAGTAAGAAATCCTACAACTGGAAAGTATGAAATGTTACATTTAGGATTTTATGGTTTTATGGATGAGTTAAGACGTAAGCATCAAGAACGTGAAGTGAAGGAAGTAAATGGATATAAGGTAATTAATGAGGAAGGACAGGTAGCAAAGATAATAAAGAAAATAATGAGGGAATTCTATGAATTGCAAATAGCAGCAGATGAACATTACCGACATTTTAAAGATTCTACTGCTCAAGTACCTGATATCACTAAAACTATGTTTAGATACTTTTTAAGAATCTTTCCTCCTGACCAAAGAGTTCCTATACAATTTATGCTACCAAATGGTTACTATGTTTCACCACTAGCTCGAGAATGGGTTCATCAACCTTGAAGACATTTGCACATTTTTATTTTTATTGGAGTTTTTCATTTTGTCATTAGTTACGATTTCTTTTAAAATTTAGTTGGTTGTCTGTTTCTGGATATTAAGTTTTTAATATATGTGTTATTTTAGGAATAATTTTCATGTTCATTTTTCTTTAGTAATATTTAAGTGGTTAAATGTTTTCATTATTAATCTCGGTTATATTATGTAAGGTATGATACGTTTCGATTAAATAACCATATTTTATGACTACATTAAAAATCATTATCCTCACTTTTATAAGTTTTTTTTTATCGTAAAATGTTTATAATGTTGGTTTGACAAAGTATGAGTTATTCTATGAGAATTGTTAAAATATTTTGATAAATATAACGGAAGTAGATATGAGGAATTTAACTATGTTATATGCTAGACTTTTAATTGTTAACTTAATGAATGAATGGTTTTTCTTTGAATATTGGTATTATTTTACTAAGGTGTAGATACATTAATTCAGTGATAGTTTTTATTTAATTATTCTTTATAATTAGGATTTTTAGAATCTAAATTGTATATATGTTTTTGCTATAAAAATAATTACTATAAAACACACTAGATAATGATATGAAACATTGATGAAGAAACATTTTAATCAATTATTTGAAGAAAATAAAGTTTGTTAAGTGTGTTAATATTAGAAATATTGTGTGACTATTTTAGTTTTGGATAGGTTTAAGAAACTATAATCAATAGTTGTAGGTACCCAACTAGCGATTGAAAGCTTATCTGAATAGCAGTAGTTTAATAAGTTTTTATACATATTAAGCCTTAGGAAATAATAACATGTGTTTATATGTTTTTGAAATATCTTTAATTTGTACTTTTTATTTTAATTTTTGGTACGTTTAATTTGTTTGCTTGTTTATTTTAGATTACCATTGCCATTTTTCGAAGTTGGTGTATAGTATGGTAAATAGTATAGTACGATATAATGCAGCTGAACAATGCTTTGAGATAATTTTTGGAAATTTAATAAGTTTATCTTATTAATTGTGAACTTTGTGGGTGTGTTCACTGGAAACCCTCACGAGACTATAAGTCGTCCACTTGGGATACCGAGGGGTTTAAAGGCTTATTGCATATGCTAAATGCAATCGTTATTAACTACGAAAGTGTGGATGTTGTATATTATATTTCAAGAGATGAAGGAATCAACCAAGGAGATTTTTATTAGCCAATGATGAAATTTATAATTTCAGTCAGGGGAGTTTTTCTGTTCTATTTTTCTTTCCCTTACTCACTTTTTGTTTATCAATTTTTATACAATGAGGGCATTGTATACTTTAAGTGTGGGGAGAGGGTTCGTAAGAAAAAGAATTTCTTTAATTAACATTTAAGTTTCTATTGTTCTTAAATTTTATCAATAATTTAAAATTTTTAAGTGAATAAACTAAGTATTTATTATTTAGAATATTTTTATTAAAAGTTTTGTTTTGTATTTAAAAGTTTAGACTTTAATGTGGATTAACTATTTTGTATAAATAACGTAAGCTACTTAATAATAAGTGATATATAGTTAAATGATATGATGTACTAATAAGCAATCTATATGAAGATTTCTGAATTTTAATAATATAACTTGTATATTATTTTATGATACATAATATGATGTATGATATAAAAAGTCTTAAATTTTAAATTTGTTATATGATACTTTTATATATCTTTTTATTTATGTGAATACATTTGGGGGTATATATTGATGGTTTCCTCTGTTATACGAAAGTATAGACCTGGTCTCTATTAATATATACTTAAAAATTAAGCAAACGCAAGTCAAAAGTACTTGAAAAGTCTTAAAAATAAAAGATACCTAATGAGGTCGCCAAAATGGTTTGACCAAGTCTGGTTTTGCTTAAACCTGAATCAAGTTATGTCGCTCTGTTGCATGAAAATGCAGACCTGCCACCAATGTCTTGATTCTTAAAAATGTATTTCATATATTTATTGAGAATATAAAAGTAAATTTTATAATTAAATTTAAAGGTATATCATATATGAAAATCATAAGTAATATACATACTAACAATAAATGTGTATTCAGAAGTATAAATATAGATTGTTTAAAGTGGACAAATATATTAGTAATCGTTCATGAACTATATATTGCACAAATAATAATAATTTTATTTATACATTATAGTTATCCATGTTAATTAAAATTGTTTAAATTTTTAATTTATGAAACAGATTTTTAATATTGGTATTCTGATTCTTAAATATTAGTTTGATGCTTATTTTTAAATTTTATTCAGTATTCTACTTGAGGACAAGCAGAACTTAAGTGTGGGGTATTTGATAAGCATCAAATAGATAGTATATTTTATATTAATTTATCCCTATATTTATATACATTTTATTGCATTTATATGATTTTAGATACTTATTTTGTTAATAATTGCATAAATGTATTTTAATTGAAGAATGAAGACAAAGGAACAAGAACGAGACCAGAACTGAAGATTTAAAAGCACTTAAAGAAATAGAGATTAAAGACCTTGAAGAAATGAAGACTAAAAGAGTTAAAATGAAGAATTGGGCCAAAAAGAGAAAGAAGTCTGGTTATGAAGATTGAGAGTACAAATATTAAGCCCAAGCCCGAAATTAGAATATTCTGGAATTAACATTCAACCGGCGGTTGGATTATTCAACCGGCGGTTGAGCTTTAGGGTTTAAGGCGGTGGAGACACGTGGTGTTGGACCCGTATTCAAATTACTTCAACCGGCGGTTGAAGTATTCAACCGGCGGTTGGAAGGTCGGCCTGAAAAAGTATAAATAGAGGCTTAAGCTAGGTCATTTGAGATACGATTCAAGAATACTAAACCGAAAATTAGGGTTTTAGGGCGACTTTAAGGTGCGATTTTGGAGGCAAAGGAGCTAGGGTTTGAAGGCCAATAACCTTAGGAAAAGCTGGTTTGCTAATTAGTTCGGTTTCTTTATCCTTGTAACTTTATTAATCTTTTGTGTTATTTTGGATATTGTTTATTTGGATTAATTGCTTATTAGGTTTTCATTATGAATGTTTAAATGTATGTTTATTAGATTTATTATATGAATTATATGTTATGTTGGAACTATATTATTGAATGTTTATTATACAAGAATTGTCTGTGTTATGTTAATATTGATAACAGTTAATTGATTTATATAGATAACTTTACGAATCTAGTGAGTTTTATAAGTTAATTAATGATTGTCAATTATTAATGTTAAGTAACACTGTAATTCAACCGAAGCTAGGAATTGTATTAATATTCTGCTGATAGATCTTAATAAATAGTAATATTGTACTTAATCTTTGGCAATGCTACTATATGAAAATTATCTTAATCTTTGTGATTTTCTACATTAATAATTCACCAATAATAATAACCAACAAAGCAAATAGACATAAGTTGATATAATACATTTAATAAATAATTGTTTAAATAGTTATAATTTTTTATTCAATTGAGTATACTTAAGTTGTTTCCTAAAACTTATCTATTAGAATCTGTATCAAAAATATAAATATAAATATGTTCGTTCGGAACTAAAACGTCCCCATTATCTTGTAGATTATTGTATTTGATTGTATTATAATTGTAAATATTTTTAAGTAGAATAAATAGATAATTAGTTATAAATAAGAATAACGTTTCTTGTGTTCCTTGTGTTCGAATTTGGACTTACTTATTAAGCTATATTAAATGAACGGGTTAATCTTGCCTGAATTGTGTGATAGTATTATTTAGTATTTCCTTAATTAAACTTGTTATTATAATTGCATATAATTTTCACCACATCAGTTACTCATACTCAGCAACGGATCGGCGAGCTTATACTCGAGATCGTTGGCTCAGCATTTGCATAAATGCTTTATATTAGTTCTACAGGACTACAATTTACGTTGCACGAGGCAACACTACATGCCAGATAGGCATGCCGATTATTACTCAACATTACATGACGTAGTCATACATTTACTTGGTCTATACTCAGGCAGGTTTTGCCACGCAATGGTTTATTTCACTTATACCAGATAGGTATCTAGGCATGGATTGCCACACCCTCGATATGACACAGTCATACACTTGATAGTATTTAGGCATGTATTGCCTCGCGATTGTAGACTCACTATACCTGATAGGTATCTAGGCATGGTATGCCTCATTCCTTACGTACTTAGGTACACACCGCTACTTTTAGGGTAGGAAATACCTAGTGAAATGTATATACATTGGTGTTTCATCTTTAACACAATACAAATCAAAATACAGGGATTTCGAACTACTTTTCAAAACATACAGGATTTACACTTTATGTTTTCAACTAACAATCCTATGAACTCACCAGCTTTATAGCTGACCCGTTTTAGCATGTGTTCTCAGGTGCCCAGCAGGATTAGGGTTGCTACAAGATTATGCTAGCTCGAGTCGCATATTTTCAAACGACGGGATTTCTCTGCATAACTTTTGCATTACAAACTATGTACTGAAATTACTTTGCGAACTCGCAACTTGTATACACTTTTATTTTGGAAATGTATAACTATTTTCAAACGTCTCATTTAGAATCGTTCATTGTTTACCTTTGTGCTTGTAATATTTGATTTGGTAACACCCGACCCGACCGCTTTCGCAAACTCCAAATTTGTGGGTGTTACAATTATAGACAACATAAGCAGTGTAAAAATTTATAACTTTAGAATTCATATATATTTAATATGCATGAATAATTGTAACTCGTAGTTCAATACCTAAGTTACCAAATAAGAAAATAGAAAGATTGCTCACTGGTAAGCAATTTCTTTGCATTGTACCCAGTGGCGGATTCAGGAATTTGTGTTACGAGGGGCGTAAATCTTGAACCGTACAATTTTTTTGTTACGTGATAAGGCTACTAAAATTAACCATACGGTATGAAAAACTTGAATACGACAGCAAATTAACCAAAATAATGTTAGGACCGATATTTAGCCCAACAACATAACAAACATATAAGCCTACTGATGTTTTATCCTAAAATCAATCGAGCATAGAGGGAGTAGCCCATGAACTTATATGTACACATATTTTTCTTTAAATTTTCAATGTGGGTGTCGCGGCCCTATCGGTCGGTCGGATTTGACTCCGGTCGTTGTTCCAACAGCAACAGAAGCGGCGGACATTGAGTTTTAAATTTATATGAGCTGGGGCTCAAACTATAAGTACTACCTACCTTGGGAGCAAGCAGTAAGTATAACTCGAGGTCGTTCTTAAATCGGAGCGAATTGAAATAAAGCGGATCACCAAAGATTATGGTCGCAATTAGGATGGGGGTAGGTAGATAGATTTTGGATTGATTTGGTTTTCTAATTATCCTAAATACAGAAAAAATAAATAAAGAGAAATGAAATTAGGGTTTAAGCAGACAGATAGAGATGTGATTGCTGAAACTTGGATACTAGGGTTTCGGGATGATGTTCATTATAAAATTGATTGGAGATTTACCAAATAAAGAGTAGACATACTTTCGGTGTAAACACTAGGACCCTACGTTCAGGTGAAACCCTAGAAACATATGTCACTGGAATCCTAGGTTATCATGATTCTGATCAGATCAGGCTGTTTTCAAACCCCCCTGAGCCTTTGCTTAATTAAGACAAAGTCACCCTAAATGTTCTAGGGATCAGGCATAAGGCAACAGACCGCAATTGTATTTACTGACCTTTCTTAACACCTAATCGTCTATTTACTTTCATTATAGCAAATACTGATTGTATCCTGTGTATGTTAAACTATTGGTGTGATTAGGGTTTTGCATGTCTAGGTATATGATTGACACTACCCTGTATTGTTTCTATTGAAGCACATACTTAACCATCATAAATATAGACCCTCCTTTACAGTCAGGCGTTCATCCCTAGGAATAATCACGGTGTACAGGGCAATTAGGCATTTCCACAGTGTTCCAAACCCTAGATGTACTGACGGTGTACTGGGCATTTAAGCATTTCCACAGTGTTCCAGATCTTAGGTGTACTAACGGTGTACAGGGCAACAAGCATTTCCACAGCTTTGATTCCTAGACCACAGTTCTAGAAGGATCACTTCTAGGTAATTCACGATGAAACAATCCATGGCATTTCCTTAGCTTCCACGTATTTGTACTCCACACGAGGTGTTTCCAACGCTATACGAAGTACCGTGCCTTTTAAAGGAAAGTTCATAGTTTCATACTGTAACTGGAGATAACTGTGTATTCATAGTATTAGGGTTGATCAGATCTTATCCTAGGGCAACAGTCACGTGAAAGTCTGGAAAGGGTGATGAGAGACTAGATCTATATTCAGGATAAGCTTAACCAGATACACAACATAACAATTTCCAATCGTATAAATGAAACATTAATTTAACATCATCCCTACTCCTAATATCTACATTTCAATAATCATAATATTAAACTACTCTATAAACATGGCAATATGCAGAATACAAACTGAAATAACATAAAACACAAGCATTATAACAGTAAGTAAAGTTTAGATATCACCGAGAATACAGCAGCGTAATACTGAGGATTACAAATAGTCTGAACTTGAAAAACTCGTTACAACAAGATTACCAAGCTAAAACTTCCTCTAGACTCGAACCGTAAGCTCAACCCTAACCTTTCTCCTCTAACTCCTAAGAGTAGTGGTAGATAGAGAAAGTTAGAGAGAGAAAGTGAAAGAAAAGAGAGAAATAAGAAAAGTGAGAGAATGAGAAATGTGTGAAAATGTTGAGATGTGTTAAGGTGTGTGAAATGAGGAGGAGTGATCCCCTATTTATAGGCAAAGCTCAAAAATCAGCCGTAAAACTCGCGAAACAGCACGTACAAGCAAACGAAGCACGATACAGGGCAACAGGGCCGTATACGGCCTTAGGGGGGCCGTATACGGTGTGTACATGGCCGTATATGGTCTCTGTGGGGCCGTATACGGTTCCCAGGGCCGTATACGGTGTTCTTCTGATTTCGTTCGTTGCTTAAAACGCGCGTATCTCCTTCGTTATGCGTCCGTTTGACCTGATTCTTTCGCCTGTGGTTTCGTAATTCCGTTACGCTTCTAATGATGCCAACTTCACTGAAATTGGATGTGTATAGCTCAAGCATAGCCGAAATGACTTTATAGGGTCTGATACTGCTCAGTCTTCTCCGTTCTTTATCCGATTTGCATGATTCTTGATTTTCCCGTCTCGATTTTACCTGTTTTATCATATGATGAAGTTAGAATGTGATCTATATAAGGTAAATGAGGCCGGGTGATTTTGTGCACGTTTATTCGTCCTGATTTGCTTGTTATTTGGACGTTTTAGGTGATTTTTGCAGCAACGCCTATATTTAGACCACTTTAGTGAAATTTAGTAAATAATGATATTTTGGAATGTTTTCACTAAAGATACGTCCAAAAAGTGCGGAATATTGCCCTTAAAAACATGACTATTTGAGTCACATCAAGTTATCCCACACTTAGGCGTTGCTTGTCCTCAAGCAACACTCAGTTAGAAAAACATTTAAAATGGGTTTTTAAGGGGCGAGTCAAAATAATTTCAAAATGATACCACTTCTAATATGATTAAGATTGTTTAAGAATAAGGGAAAGGATAAGATGATCCTTTCAGAAGCAAGAAGCAATTATCATCAAGCATACTACCAATTCTCGTGATCTTGGAGTACACATGATTAGACGATCTCACTATAGGTGGTCACTCAATTCACTCAAAGTGTATCGGGTTCCCTAACAATCTAGAACAACTGAAATCGCTCAAATAAGTCAGTCATGCAGCACTCATCGTCATAAGCTTGGTCGAGAATCGGATCTCCACCACTTAGGTGAGGACGGTGCTAACTATCCCAAGACATTCAACGGGTGGTAGTGTTTGGTGAGGTTTAAGGGTATGGGTAGTGGTATATGTTTGGTTGTAAGGGTTTGACTTATCTTAAAACTCAAAGATAGTGAAAAACTTTATTTCAGAATGGAACGGAGGATTTTGTAGCTGCTCGTCTTCTATCGAATTTTTCTTGAGAAGGTGATACTTGAAGCACTCAGCTTTATTTGATGGAACTGTTTCTTTTTCTTTTCTTGATTTTTCTACTTTTTATTTTACTTTTCTTCTTCAGAACTTCTTTGCCAGAGAATTTCTAAGGATATTTTATGTTGATCCTTTCAGAAATCCTTTTCGGAACTATGATCTTTGATCTTGAACTTCAATTTCATTTGTCGTGCCAATTTTTCGCACTTTTGACTTTTAGAGTACACAGAAGAGGAAGACTTTAGAGCATAATTGAAGAGGATGTTCCAAAAGATGTTTTTCACGACCTTAGAAATTCTAAGATAAGGTTTTGGGAATTTTGGATGAGTAGGGGTTTTGTACGAGGGTTTTTAAGAAATGAAAGGTTTAGGCTCAACAGGGTTTACTAGGCGGATCATCGATACTGAAAGTAAGTATCGGAAGGGTTTTGGGCTTGAAGAGATATGTAAAAATTGGGTTTAAATCCTAAGGAATGTCAAGGTCATCTAGCTGCACCTATACCGCGTACGGTACACACCAATGTGGTCTTGAAACGTATGTCTGGAGCAAGTTCTAATTCAGAGATGCAAGCATCGGCACACACAAGAAATGAAAGTGAAGCATTAAAGATGAATGCTTTTAGGCTCGAGATACCTCACTACAAAATAGGGTTGTATGTGCCTAGCCATGCTCCTTTCAGATTATTGTTTCTTGCTCGAGAAATTTCTACCTTATTTTCCCTATATTCCAAAATATCTTACTCATATTTCGAGAATGATTCTTTTCAAAAGTATTTAACTCGAAAACTTAGAGTTTAGTTTCATAATTTAACTCATAATTTTAAATTTTTGAAAAAATTTGTTTGAAAAATTCGTTATTTTGGGAAAACATTTTCTGAGTAATGCTATTTTGGACATAAAAATTGCCTAAAAATTATCCAAGGTATTCTATACCTTGTTATCCCACACTTAGAGGAACATTGTCCCTAATGTTCTCTTGAGTTGAGTTTTTACTGGAGGTAAAATCCCACACTTAGAGTTTGAACATGTAAGAAAATGTTTCTTAAGTGTTAAATTTGGGTTTGAATCCCACACTTAGTGATAAGCTCAGGATAGGGTATAGAATATAACAAGCTATCAAGACAGAATATATATGTGATCATGAAATGGATAGAAGGTTAAGAAACTCCCCAGATAACGTTTTGAAGCATGTGAAATTTTGCAGGAGAGAGAGAGTTGAAGTGAGCTTTCTTCTGCATTCTTCTTGAAGGACATCAAGCTTCATATGGGGTTATCCGGTGTCATGTATCCAACGTTATCAAAAATCAACTTCAATTCTTTTAAGTGGGGATCCTTATGGTGTAGAATCCCATACTTTAGGTTTTGAAGAAGTTGGAGTGATTTTGATAAGTGTTTGCGGTGTGGGGAGTGATCCCACACTTAGTTCTTTGAAGTGCTTGGATACAAGGAAGTTTTGAGAAGAACGAGGCCCCTCCATGAGATGTTTGAATGTTCCGCAGTCTGCAAATATTGAAAACTGGTTCGGGTTGCCTTTTGACTTCACGGATTTTCTTCTTGAAAGTGCGTCATCTCGCCCTTCTTTCCACGTTCATACATCACAACATTTCTACTTATTAAACAGAAAGAAAATAAAACATAATAAGTAATAGCATAATGTAAATACGGATAGAGTGATCAACCAACCAGTGGCTGATACAAATAGGTTCCAAAAGTAAGGTTTAACAGTAGCCAACAAACACAAGATAATAATAATGATAATGTCTGAAACCAAAGTCAGATGATGCAAATGGGGTAGAACTATGAAGCTGGGGATCCCTGGTCAGGTGCATCAATATGCTGAGTAGGAGCTGGTGCTGTGGATGGTCCTACGACTGACTGCTGGCCACTAGATACTCTCTGTCCCTGTTCTTCAGCATTGATCAGTTTGAGCTGAATCAATATGTCTCTGAGGGTAGCTGCTGGCAGTCTCATCGGATCAGTGTAGCCCCACTCTAGCAAAATAGCCGAAGTAACCCCTGCCTGCTCTAGTAAGGTCATGTAAGCCTGACATAGCATGCTCTCTGTCGGTACAGCTGAGGAAGAGATCGGTCCCAAGTTTAATAGCATCCCGGAAGTGTCAAAAGATACAGCATCAGTGCCCAAGTAGACTGTGTCAGCACGGTAAGATCCACTGGCGACTGGCTGGGCAGGATGAGAAATCACAGGTGCAGAAATCACTGGCTGAACTACCGGTATCTCGGTCTCAACTGACTGGACCTGCTCTGGTACTGGTGTGGTCCGGATAGCGGGTGATGGTGTATGGGTGGTATGTGATGGGATGGATGTATGTGGTGGTGGTATGGCTGGTGGTGGTGGACCGCATTGGTACATGTAAGGCTCTGGGTCAGGAATACCAAGTTTCCTGGAAATCAACAGCTGATGGGAACGGCTAACCTGAAGAGCATGCAAAAGATAATACTGTGTCAGCGAGGTCACTGGATCTGTGTAGTGAACAGTAGCCTGAGCTGGTGGCTCGGCTGTCTCAGCTCCTCTATGCTGGACACTAGTATGAGTAGTAGGTGCTCGGGCTCTATCAGATGGGCCATCCTCAGTATCTGCAACAGGTGAGGATCCTCTAACACGCTTCCCAGGGAGACGACATCCTGGAATGATCTGTTTGGTGTTCTTCCATAGGCACTGTCTCTGCTCATCTACCTCAACAAGATGGATCAACTTGCAGTAGTCCAAGTTGAATGGCAAAGAACGAGAACAAACAGTAAACTCCTCAGTGTGGGCCTCAGTCAACAATCCCATACTATACAGCAATCTAGTAATAATCGACCCCATGAACATGTGCCTATCCATGTCTGTCTCAACTCCAAGTCTCTCAGCGATCAAGAAAGCAACATTCAGATTCTTTCCTCCTATGATTGCTTCCATGAACTTCAACTCTTCGGCACTCACAGCACCACCTTCCTTCTTTCCAAATATAGAACATGCTAACAACTTGTGAAGGATGTGATGAACCGGCTTGATGAAAGTGGATGACTTAACACAGCTCCTAAAGTTTGATCCTGCTAAATCCATCCAAATATCCTTGTGGTTCCTGTTTGGTAGGCTGGAGATGTCTTGAACACTGTTTCTGAACCATGCAGAGTTGACCTGAGACTCTGTATATAAACCAAGATACACTCCCAAGTCGGCAACTGAGATATGATGAATCCGTTCCTGAAACCTGAATGAAATCTTTCTTTTGTCGGATACGCTCATCTTTGGATTCAGCTGGTAAGTCATCATGAACTCTGTCACTACTTCTCGGTATGCATACTCATCTATATCGAAGAGACGGAGAAAGGCATTGTTTACTTGACCATCGGTCTCATACATCAACAAACTCTTCAACTCATCCCTGATCCCTAGCTTAATCATGTCTTTCCATACCACATATCGATTACTGCCTATCGGTCGCTGCAACCACTGGCGAATGAGTGACCTATTCTTTGAAGATTTGGCCAAGTAGCTGAGTGAAGGTGGGCAATTTTCCATCTGTGATAAAAGACAAGAAAAGATTAGGCCATAATAGTGATATATTAATGGATATGCTAAAGTACTTCCAAATTTTCAGAAAAAAATTTGGAAATGTAGGCTTTAGAAATGGGCATATCCAGAAATTTTAAAATTGCTAAACCTAACCGCAACCAATCACAAATCCAAAAACTTTTATCAACTTATGTCTAAATAAGGGTAATTGGCACAAAGCTTCAAGTTTCTAGCATAATTAAAGCAAGTCAACAAGGTACCTAACTTAATTATCCCAAGCACTAAAAACTTAAAATACTTTATGTTCATGGTTAATCAATCTAAATGAGCTTAATACTTTGGATAAATCCAAGGTTATATAATTACCTCAAGTAAATCAATTAATCATAAAAGGGCATATTACCAATTAAATATGCAATCCAACTTTCCGCAATTTCCAAAAGACATAAAGCCATGTTTTTCATGATTTCAAGCAAAGAAACGAAGTAAACTTATTTGACAAAATGGTAGATTTTAGAAAATGGCGTTTTTGTTGGTTTCATTTCAAAGTCATACACTTTATTAATTAAAGTGATTAACTTTAAAAATGATTAAATGAACCGAAGCTTGTTTTGATAATCTTGTAAGCTTTTTAAGTTTAGAAAAGTCATAAACATAGTTTAAAAAATAAAAGTTTTAAGTAAAAATGATGTTTATGATGATTTTATCAAAAATGAGCTTACTTTAATTACCGAAAACTAGCTTAACCATTTTCTAATTGCAAATGATCAATCAAAACATGTTAACCTATCATATTTAAGCATAACTCAATCAACAAAAGTCAACATAAGCAATTAATCATCCAAAAAGTCAAACTAGCCATAGTTCATCAAAAAGTCAACACTTTAATTCCCAATCTTGCAATTAAGCCAACAAATCACTAGATTAAGCTTGTAATCATGTTAAGCATCAAGATAAGCATGAAATAACACTAAAGATTGCAACTTTTAACCATGAAATCTATGAAAATGAGTTACAAGCCCTAATTTTTAAAGTTTCATGAAAATCACAAAAGTAGGTCAAGAATTACCTTAAACTAGATGTAATGATGTTGTGGATGCAAGAAAGATCATAAAATGATGAATTTTGAGCTTGGAATCATGTAAAATGGTTGAGTAATGAAGGTTTGGTGGTGATGGAGGTGGTGCCGACGGTTTGGGGGTGGGGAGAGGAAGAAAATGAGCTTTTTTTAATGTTTTGTCTTATGTGTGTGACCAAAAGTCCCTTTTATATCCTTCCAAACGCACGCGATTTAAAATTTGCGAAAGATACGAAACATACAAGTAAAATTTCAAAGTTTAAAAATTTTTAATAAAACAATTTTAAAAAGTTTGTTCGTAATTTTCTGAATCTTTACGCGCAGTCTGAAAAGATATTGCGAATCGTACGCGAAATCGTATACGTTTTTATTTAAAACAAGACAATCTTTTTGTGTTTTTTTTTTAAATTCAAGACAAATTCAAAATTAATTTTTCAAAATTTAAAAATAAACTTTTTCGAACTTTCTGAAAATGTCTGAAATTCGTTACTGTGTTGTGCGAATTTGAATTTTAAAAGAACGTTTTCTTGTGTAAGCTTTTAAATTTAAAAATAAACCACTAATATTACTTAGCCTAAATACTTAAAATAAAACTAAATTAACTAAAGTTTGGGTTGCCTCCCAAAAAGCGCTTGGTTAAAGTCGGTAGCTCGACTTTTGGACAAATTTATTGAATATTGCCCAAGAGCAATTTAAGTGAATTTGGTGCTCTTGGTTGAGGGAAAGTGTAGCGAGGAATAAAGTCACAAGTGAGAATCTTAATGACAGAATCAACTAGGTCTGCGGGATGTAATGAGAATCGTTCGTGTTCAGTGAGAAACATACGTTCCTTTTTGCCTAAATCTAGAAGATTGTCAATAAACTTGTTAAATTCCTTTCTAACTTTCTTAGGGTTTGAAATTCCGTTTCGTGATCCGTCATCTATATGGTTTAAGTCATGAAGAAGCATTCCTAGGGTTTGTTGAAATTTCCATTCTTCTTTCGAATCGGGATCTCCGGTGGTAGTGTGAACTGACTCCGTGATTTCTTCGATTAAAGATGTTTGTGAAACGGTGAAAGGAAATTTTGACTGAGCAAATAACAAAGTGAGTGAGACGTTAATATCCTTCCTTCCAGCAAAGAAAGTAGCTTCCATGTTATCGTCAGTGGCTCCAGGGAATATCTCTAACAACTTGTCGATCATATAAGTAGCGGGGTCAACGAAAAATGGAATTTTATCAGAAATGACGAGAGATATAGCTGGATCTTTGCTGATCCAGAACTCAAGCTCATAAATCATAGCCGCAACATAACGATTAATTAAGGTTTGGGAAACCGGTTGATAATCGGTGCAGGCGAATAGGTCCATTAGTAGGTCTATTTCTGATTTAAGCTTTAGTTCTTGCTCTCGATAATGTGTGAAGATACCTTCCTCCTTTTGATTTGGAAGATGGTGGAGAATACCAACCTGTTTCTTTATCCTACGAGCGACTTCTCTTTGTTCAACTGAAAAAGGAAAGTCAGAAGTTTTGAGTTGTCTGGCAAATGCCCGACAAACATCTAATCTCCTATCAGGATCAAAAGAGTTACCTACGTAGCGGATATTTTCTTCAGGTTTGATTGGTAAAGTCCTATCAACAACACGATAGATGGTGTACTCAGGTTCGGGTACGAGGTTCAAAAAGATAGGTGATTTTGGAGGGTATTCGTAAACTTCTTCGTCCCATGGTGGAAGACGTTCTTCAATGGGTGGAAAACGAAAGGGTTGAAGATGTTCAGAGTTACTCTCGACAAAACCATATGAGGTAGGGAATTGAAAGAAGTTTTCTAAGGAATATGAAATCTCAGGAGCAGGTATAACCTGATAGCTTAGAATGCTAGATGCAGAAGTTGAGATCTTCTGATGAGAATCATGGGTTCCTAAGTCAAGGTCTAAGAATTGCCCTATGGTTCTAGATTCATCGTCTGAATTAGCGGAGATAACTTCGGAAGAGGATAAAGATGAAGAGTAGACGTCAGATTCCAACTCTTGTTCTAAGCAGGCGAAGAACTCAGCGTCATCCATGGCCATCATTTCTTCGGACGTCTTGAGGGCGAGTGGAGAAATGGGGCTAGACGGAAATGAATCATAGAAAGATGTTTTTGTATTTTTCATTTTTAATTAAACTATCTAAATTATTCTATGGAAAGCAAATAACTACCAACTAAGTTTGGGAAAACCTAATTGGAAAGGGTCTCCTAAAAGCTAGAATATCTAAGGCGGCTTCAAATCGTAACGCTCTACGATTCCCCGGCAGCGGTGCCAAAAACTTGTCGCGGCCCTATCGGTCGGTCGGATTTGACTCCGGTCGTTGTTCCAACAGCAACAGAAGCGGCGGACAGTGAGTTTTAAATTTATATGAGCTGGGGCTCAAACTATAAGTACTACCTACCTTGGGAGCAAGCAGTAAGTATAACTCGAGGTCGTTCTTAAATCGGAGCGAATTGAAATAAAGCGGATCACCAAAGATTATGGTCGCAATTAGGATGGGGGTAGGTAGATCGATTTTGGATTGATTTGGTTTTCTAATTATCCTAAATACAGAAAAAATAAATAACGAGAAATGAAATTAGGGTTTAAGCAGACAGGTAGAGATGTGATTGCTGAAACTTGGATACTAGGGTTTCGGGATGATGTTCATTATAAAATTGATTGGAGATTTACCAAATAAAGAGTAGACATACTTTCGGTGTAAACACTAGGACCCTACGTTCAGGTGAAACCCTAGAAACATATGTCACTGGAATCCTAGGTTATCATGATTCTGATCAGATCAGGCTGTTTTCAAACCCCCCTGAGCCTTTGCTTAATTAAGACAAAGTCACCCTAAATGTTCTAGGGATCAGGCATAAGGCAACAGACCGCAATTGTATTTACTGACCTTTCTTAACACCTAATCGTCTATTTACTTTCATTATAGCAAATACTGATTGTATCCTGTGTATGTTAAACTATTGGTGTGATTAGGGTTTTGCATGTCTAGGTATATGATTGACACTACCCTGTATTGTTTCTATTGAAGCACATACTTAACCATCATAAATATAGACCCTCCTTTACAGTCAGGCGTTCATCCCTAGGAATAATCACGGTGTACAGGGCAATTAGGCATTTCCACAGTGTTCCAAACCCTAGATGTACTGACGGTGTACTGGGCATTTAAGCATTTCCACAGTGTTCCAGATCTTAGGTGTACTAACGGTGTACAGGGCAACAAGCATTTCCACAGCTTTGATTCCTAGACCACAGTTCTAGAAGGATCACTTCTAGGTAATTCACGATGAAACAATCCATGGCATTTCCTTAGCTTCCACGTATTTGTACTCCACACGAGGTGTTTCCAACGCTATACGAAGTACCGTGCCTTTTAAAGGAAAGTTCATAGTTTCATACTGTAACTGGAGATAACTGTGTATTCATAGTATTAGGGTTGATCAGATCCTATCCTAGGGCAACAGTCACGTGAAAGTCTGGAAAGGGTGATGAGAGACTAGATCTATATTCAGGATAAGCTTAACCAGATACACAGCATAACAATTTCCAATCGTATAAATGAAACATTAATTTAACATCATCCCTACTCCTAATATCTACATTTCAACAATCACAATATTAAACTACTCTATAAACATGGCAATATGCAGAATACAAACTGAAATAACATAAAACACAAGCATTATAACAGTAAGTAAAGTTTAGATATCACCGAGAATACAGCAGCGTAATACTGAGGATTACAAATAGTCTGAACTTGAAAAACTCGTTACAACAAGATTACCAAGCTAAAACTTCCTCTAGACTCGAACCGTAAGCTCAACCCTAACCTTTCTCCTCTAACTCCTAAGAGTAGTGCTAGAGAGAGAAAGTTAGAGAGAGAAAGTGAAAGAAAAGAGAGAAATAAGAAAAGTGAGAGAATGAGAAATGTGTGAAAATGTTGAGATGTGTTAAGGTGTGTGAAATGAGGAGGAGTGATCCCCTATTTATAGGCAAAGCTCAAAAATCAGTCGTACAACTCGCGAAACAGCACGTACAAGCAAACGAAGCATGATACAGGGCAGCAGTGGCCGTATACGGCCTTAGGGGGGCCGTATACGGTGTGTACATGGCCGTATACGGTCTCTGTGGGGCCGTATACGGTTCCCAGGGCCGTATACGGTGTTCGTCTAATTTCGTTCGTTGCTTAAAACGCGCGTATCTCCTTCGTTATGCGTCCGTTGGACCTGATTCTTTCGCCTGTGGTTTCGTAATTCCGTTACGCTTATAATGATGCCAACTTCACTGAAATTGGATGTGTATAGATCAAGCATAGCCGAAATGACTTTATAGGGTCTGATACTGCTCAGTCTTCTCCGTTCTTTATCCGATTTGCATGATTCTTGATTTTCCCGTCTCGATTTTACCTGTTTTATCATATGATGAAGTTAGAATGTGATCTATATAAGGTAAATGAGGCCGGGTGATTTTGTGCACGTTTATTCGTCCTGATTTGCTTGTTATTTGGACGTTTTAGGTGATTTTTGTAGCAACGCCGATATTTAGACCACTTTAGTGAAATTTAGTAAATAATGATCATTTTGGAATGTTTTCACTAAAGATACGTTCAAAAAGTGCGGAATATTGCCCTTAAAAACATGACTATTTGAGTCACATCAGTGGGCTTAAGTTTGCACCTAACACTCAATAATAACATAAAGAATAATCACAAAACAACATATGAATAGCTTTAAGAGTACACAAAATTAGATATAATTAGCTCAGAACAAGTGTGATCAAAGTTACAGAAATACATAAAAAAAAAAACATATTAGTTATAAAACAAATATAATTATCTCAAAACATTGCATAAAAAATATTTTAGATATAAAACAAATATAATTAGCCCAAAAAATTGCGATAAGAATTTAAGATAACAATAGTAGGTTGAAAGGTAGAGCCATTAATTTTAGTATAACGTTATTATTACTTCAATATTTATTTAAAAAGAAATCAGAGTTTGTGCTGCTGACTTGGTGGGAAAAGAAATTAGCATATGTAATTTAATTTTTAAGCAACTTATAAATAGTCTATCTTTTATGTTTAGATGAGTTTTTTTCTTAAAAAAGGATGAAATTGTTGTATTGGTTAACTAAAAGTAAAAGAAAGGAAAAACAACTAGAAACATGATTTTATTGAAGGAAAATATAAGTTTAGGGACTTAAGTGTCAATCTATATACTTTAGAAGGGGCACTTTTAAAAAAATATGGTAAAATTTCTTAAAGTTGCAACTTTTTTGACTTTTTTGTATCTTCTTCTTCATTCATCCCAAACTCTTGTATTCCACCATTAAAACAAGTCCAGAGCTTTGTTTTTATATTTTACTTCAATACTTTGTTAGATATATAATAGACGTTTATGTACGTAAGTTTAATATAAATCAAGGAACGAGGGCAATTTTTTTCCAGAGCCGAGGGTGTAACCCAAAATGTGTACAATTACTCTAAAGTTTGTTGGGTTATCGGGGGCATCTGACCCCCCTTGCCCCTTCTTGAATCCGCCCTTGATTGTATCCACCTATCATGGGAGATTGTTGATAGTCAGGCATAGAACCAACAAGGTTTGGTTCAACTGAGCTAGTTACAGGGGCGGATTCAAGAAGGGGCAAGGGGGGTCAGATGCCCCCGATAACCCAACAAACTTTAGAGTATATTTGTACACATTTTGGGTTACGCCCTCGGCTCTGAAAAAAATTGCCCTCGTTCCTTGATTTATATTAAACTTAGGTACATAAACGTCTATTATATATCTAACAAAGTATTGAAGTAAAATATAAAAACAAAGCTCTGGACTTGTTTTAATGGTGGAATACAAGAGTTTGGGCTAATTATACTCCCTCCGTCCCAATTTAATTGTCCCCAGACAAGAAACACGCATTTTAAGAAAACATCAACTTCTCTCTTACTTTTTGATAAGATGACAATTATACCCCTTACTTTTTACCTACTTTTTTGTCTTACATATATAAAGTAGGGGTATAAAAGGATTTTAGCTCATCATTTTTATCCATTTTTGGAAGTGAACAATTAATTTGGGACAACCCAAAAAGGAATAGTGGACTATTAATATGGGACGGAGGGAGTATTTGTTTTATATCTAAAATGTTTTTTATGCAATGTTTTGAGATAATTATATTTGTTTTATAACTAACATGTTTTTTTTATGTATTTCTGTAACTTTGATCACACTAGTTCTGAGCTAATTATATCTAATTTTGTGTACTCTTAAAGCTATTCATATGTTGTTTTGTGATCATTCTTTATGTTATTTTTTGAGTGTTAGGTGCAAACTTAAGCCCACATTGAAAATTTAAAGAAAAATATGTGTACATATAAGTTCATGGGCTACTCCCTCTATGCTCGATTGATTTTAGGATAAAACATCAGTAGGCTTATATGTTTCTTATGTTGTTGGGCTAAATATCGGTCCTAACATTGTTTTGGTTAATTTGCTGTCGTATTCAAGTTTTTCATACCGTATGGTTAATTTTAGTAGCCTTATCACGTAACAAAAAAATTGTACAGTTCAAGATTTACGCCCCCCGTAACACAAATTCCTGGATCCGCCACTGGCTAGTTACGTCTAGAGTAGATGAATTTGGAAGAGGTGTTTCATTCAAATCATGACCACTTCCCTTCTGTGGTGGATTCATGGATGGGCTACTTGTGGAGTTCTTTTATGCTTCATTGTAGTCTTACAAAGACTACGGTCCGAATTTGCACCATCTTCCGAAAGGAAGTACGAGCTTGAAGGTGAAGCGTGGTCAAAAGCTATGCTCGGTATCAGGTTAGGACTTGGATTTGTAACAGAGGTCGGGTTTAGTATCGGGTTCAAGTTTCTTGTTGTTAAACCAGCTACTTGATTTTGAATTTCGCTATTTTGATTATGTTCTTGAATTACTTCATTCAAATCCGGAGTCTCGTTTTGCATAATACCCCTGTAGTACTGCACAGAAGCCGGCCAGTTCACCTGAGTCTCAGGTGTCACATTAGTTATCTCAGAAGCAGGTGCATCTTTAACTTCAACAACAACATTAGTATTCGGCGAACAATCAGCAGCAGCTACGTGACCATGTCTTTATGAAACATAAGAGCATTCCCAACGGTAACCGGTTATCCCAACCGGCTACCAAGTGATTTGAGGGGAGGGTGCCAACGGGAACCACTTCTATAATCACTTCAAACCACTTCAAATCCCAACCGGTTATAACCACTTATCCGGTTTGAATCACTTGTGTAATCACTTGAAAAAGTGGGCCCGTAAGCTTTTTGTGAGGGTGCTTTATATTTAAATAATTAAAATGAAAATAAAGTGGTTTGAAAGTGGTTAAACTGTTAGCACGGACGAATCAGTTTTGAATCAGTTTGTGGAAATCTAATGTGTCGCTGATGTGGCAGAAGTGGTTAGGAAGTGGTTCAACCACGGTTGGGAGGGGTCTAAGTAGCTATAGCAAGAAACAATACACATATATATGTATATAAGTTTACATATCGAAGGACGACGAGAAAAAGAGAAAGGATATAGAGTCAAGGACTACTTACACATAATAAGTCCTTCCCTCTGATCCCATTGGGCTTTGGCTTTAAATGGTCATCCCAATTTCTACCGTCTTCAGGTTTTTCACCACCCCTTCATTTGATAGGTTTCACCTTTACAAACTTGATGGTCTTTATAAATTCTTCCGTCTGTTTCTCTGACATACCAAAGCGTTAATTGATTTAAGGAAAATTCCGACCCTCCATACTGAAGTTCAACACCGGTTCCGGTACAACCGCAGCAGCTACAGGAAGTTGTTGCTTCACATGTGTAGGGAGAACGAGGCTTTGCCTTTTATAATCAAGGGTACCAATATGTATGGTATTTTATAAAACCCATTTAATCTGATCTAATTCTAATAAATAAATAATATACAACCTTTAAATCTTAAACTAGTTTATAACCCGCGAATTCGCGGGCTATTTCATGATATTTGTTTTATAAACAGTGAACATTAAATCATTTTGCAAGTCGATTTCCAATTTTGAAAGTAAAATTAATTAATAGTAATTATGTGATATCGTCAAAAATAAAAAATCAACCACATTATTTTCGTAATCTTCCAAAAAAAATGATCATAACAAAGTAGGAGATTTTCTCTCTATTCCGAATAAAAACATGGGAAATGGTATGGACAGCCCTTAGGGCTGTCGATAAGAACTATCTAAAGACAATTATTAAACTTAAAGTGCCCTTTATTATAAAAAATCATAATTAATATATCACATAAAAAAATAATGTTTCAGTGAATTAAATACAAACTTTCAGTGTATTAATTATAATTTTGATTAAATAATGAAGCTTTAAGTTCAACAAATGTACAATTTTTTCCTTATAAACTGTCCTTAGGGCTATCATTATCAATTATCACCTAAAACAGTTACTATAACTTACATCAAAAGTTGGATATAATTTAAGAAAATAGAAAATAGTCGATATATACAATATACATTAGTCATGCATTAACAGACATATCTATATTTTGAAATCGTATCACGATAATGAAAAATTGATATTCATATATATTCACTTATTCACTTTCAATCAATTGAATACGTTTATTTTATGAACTTATAAAGACAAATTAAAGACAAGTGATTTATGTTAAATCAGTGTACCCTAATAAATATATTTTTGTGTATTTAAAACTATCATACGACGTTAATTCTCATATTTTTAGTATTTCGAGCAGTATAATTGTAGGTACCTACTAATACACAAATATATGTCTTAATTATTAAAGTCTAAATATGTTGTATGTTTTTTTTATCCACTTTAAGTATGATTATGTAACCTATATACCTAAGTATAAATTTAATAAATATTATATTCAGTATTGTATTCAAATTTGAAATGAATTAATTGAAACAACTCACTTTACAGTGTTACACTAATATGTGGATACGTCTACACTATAACCTTCTCCAATATCATTGACAATAGCTATTCTACACTTTTATCCACCGTTCTCTATAATTTTAAGAAAATTTTTGATCAGCTATAAAGCCTTGTGAGAATCACGTTTTCGCACAAACATATACCCACAATTTTTATATCCCAATTTGTCACATAAGCAATATTGATTAAATACAACAATCTCTTTTCAATTTCAATTTCCACATTTACCTTTTGTCCACTATTTGATTGCAAACCGTAGTTTTACACATTTTCCACTTTTCAACTTTTTGATGGCAAACCGCAGTTTTACACTTGCCACTATTTGTTATTCGTACACTGTTTTGTTCACTTTTTGTGTGATTTCATTATTATTTATATATATTGGATAATCAATACGCTTTTAGTAACATTTTTGTTTTCACAAAGCTCACATTATCAAAATAGTCATAAAGCACTTAAATAATTTCATAAGCGTATCATTTATAAAACAATTGCAACACAATTAAAAAGTCACGTAAACACTCTCCATATAATATTAAACAATCGAGTTTGATTTTCTTTTTAATTTCCTCCAAAAAGACCGACTACAAACCAATTTCTTTAATGCCGTCATTATTTTTCTCTTTTACTCCCTCGGCTCACACACATAAATACATGTAAACCTTTTTTTATTTATTTATTTTTTAATATTTTTATCCGCAAGTACATTAATGTGCATGTATATATGATAAGCTAGCATTTATATTCCAATCACAACTCAATAACTACCTGTAACCCAACAATTTCGGTCATATACTGATTCACATGCACGTATCCATTTATTTTAATATATTATTTAAAGTTATACCCTATTATAGTCGATGTATTTATATTTCAACCCATTAAGTTTCGTGTATAATTTAAAATATGTAACTAATTTAATTTATTAAATTTGGGGTGTTACAACTCTATCACACTTATAAAAATTTCATCCTCGAAATTTGGTTCAATATATTAGTTACAACATTTTATCATTTTTGTAGAATTTGAGGTGTTACATTAATAGTTACATGTGTAATATAAGATATTTTTATTTTATTATCATGCATATTAATTATGATAATTTAATCCGCTAACATAAATAGACTTTTAAGTAAATGTTAACATCATATTATTTTAAAAATGTATTACAACTGAAAAACAGTATGATTGTAATTAAGTTAATTCAATAATTATTTTCTTTAAATATTTAATTATGAATTTTAATTAAAATTATTTGATGACCATTAATCCCTACATTAAAGAAGCCTTAATCATCTAAAAGAAAGAGTGTATTTAAATTATTATATTAATTAAATTTAATTACTAATCTTAAACATGGGTAATTATGTTTAAACTTCAAGGGTATTAATGTCATTTGACTTGGTTTTAATTTGCTATTTAGGTAGTCAAGGTTAGGAGATAAGATTTATGGTTCAAAATCTTTGACATTGGGCATTTAATGGAAAAGATTACTTTATATTGATCTATATTTAGTAAGGAAACCTAATTTAGTTTTTCTTTTAATATATAAAAAAGAGATTACTAGTCATCATTCCATAAATATATTATTTATATGAAGTTCATCTCCGGAGTTCATCACGAGCTCCAAACCACCGGTGATATTTTTTGAAACACGGTTGTTAACTCCAAAGGGCCACCAGCCCACCACCATCATTCGAACCGTCGGCGCCGCCATCCAAATCACCGTTGTTTAGTCGGAGTGGTCATCACCACCATTCAAACCGCCGGCGCCGCCATCCAAACCGCCGTTTACTCCGAATCGCAACCGCCACCACCGTCATTTCCGAACAACCACAGAATTACTAACTACAGATCGAAGCTAGTCAGCTACCACGTCTAAACCCGAAATCCAAACACCCACAATTCGATTTCGTTCTCAGGTTATAGTTGTAAGAAATTTGAGGATAAAATGCATCACCAAGTTGATAAACAACAATGGTGATGCCGGATCTGGTCCTACTCGTTCTCCACCGTCTTCGCCACCATCGGATCTGTTGTGTTTCCCGCCGCCTCCGTCGGTGGATATTTGTATGGTGACGGTGATGATCTCTACCGGCCGGAGTGCATGTCGCCGGCGATTCAAGATGAATTCGAGTCACAGGTATTGATGTTTGTGGGAGAGAAAAAAAGTTGGTTGTGGATCTTTACCATCTGACTATGTGTGAGAGAAGTCGTGGTTTTCTAGCAAATGAGTAAAGGTTGGTCTGAGATTTTTTGTCATGGTACGTGGTCCGCCTCTAGTTCCCGGTGCTTTTTCAGTCCAGTTTTATCTATGATTGATCCAGTTCAGTACAAAATCAGGTTCAGTTTTAGATTAAACAGGGGTAGGAATTAGAAAAAGAGGGGTATACCCAGAAAATAATAAAAAAAGAGTATAATGTGATTGATTAGATGGGTGAAGGGGTAGAAAATGGGAAAAATTACAAAAAAGGGTAGCTTTATTAGGACCCTAGGTGAATTGTGTTTAAAAAACAAAGATGGAGATAAGTAATTGAAGAATAAGGGTATTTTAGTCATTCACTGTGATTTAACGAAAAAACTTAATGAAAGTTAGTACGAGGGACAAAAATTGCAGAAAAAGAAGACCACAAAGTTAAATTTGCAGAAAAAATTCTTAAAGGATAAAATCGGCTAAAACGTAAAACCACAGGGACAAAAATTGCAACTTTCTCTTGATTCATCTACCATTTATGTATTATACCAAGTAACGTAACGTAACGTACAAGATTTTCTAGTTATATTGCACAATAGAGTATAATAATCTTAAAACATTTATTACCATCATTAATGATAACATTTGATATTTATAGTTATGATAAGCTTATGGAGTATCATATTATCAAAATCATACAATAAATGAAAAAAGCTAACCATTATAAATGCCAATTCCGATTCTCACTGTCCCTAGTCATGTTAAGAGAATTTACATGGATATAACTAAGTCTATAACCGTATTTTTCATCATCTTCTTTCTTCTTAGTTATGTTTCAGGTATAAATCTTCTATACATTCTCAGTTGTTTATATAAACTCTATAATGCAGTATTTTCTTTTTGTTTTTCATTTATTTGATATATTGCATCATTAAATGAAACGGAATACTAGTAACGTTGTTAAATGAAACATAATGCAGGCACACCATTAAAAAAGGCAATGAATGAATCTACTAATGGAAATCAAGTGCATCAAATGAACACTTGTCGTGCAAACATCGGACCTTGTAGCTATTGTTGGTCAGAATGTTGCAATGATCAATGCAATGTAAGGTTTGATAAGGCAGTTGGAACTTGTCATAGGATTGGCAAAAGTGGTACTACGTATTGCCAATGTGTTTATCCATGTTGAGTTTTACTCTTCATGTTAATTTACATTGCGATCAAGAAAATAGATCACTTGTTCAATCTTCTTTATTGTAAAACTTATTATGTTATTGTATAAATAATATAATATACCATTATATTATATATATGTTGAATCTCTAGTGGTAAAACATTTTGTGTAAATAATTCATTGAAAGAGAGAGTCTATATTTAGATCTTTAAGGAATGAAAAAAAAAAAAAAAAAAAAACAAACAAACAAAACAAGACTTATGTTAAACAGTTAAACGCACTTATAACTTTAACAACAACCCTTGACCTATTATAAATAGCATCGAAACCCCTCATATTAAAAGAATATCATTTCTAGATTCTGAAACTTAAACACCTAAGTAAGATTAAATGTCAATAATTAACTTTCTTTAAAGAAGATTAAATATCATTAATGTCAACATGTATACTCCCCTAATCTTATTACTTCAATTCGTTCATTGATTCTTTGGGGCTCAGTGAGTATAATATGTTTGGCAAGAGGTTCACTTATCATGCTGATAATGGAACCAATTGTAGCAAATTAGATAGATTTTTGGTGTGTCGTAGCTTCATTGAGACATGGCCACTCGCTTCGGTTTCTTGTCTATCTTCGATTGGGTCAGACCATTACCCAATCTTGCTATCTACGGTCAATAACGACTTTGGCCCGATTCCCACAAAGGTGTTTAATTCATGGCTTGCTCTTCCGGGTCTCATGAATTATATCGATTATCATAGTAAGCGTTTCTCTTTCCATGGTGCAGCAGACATTGCTTTAGCCACGAAGTTAAAGTGGTTAAAAGCAAAAATTCGAACTTGGGTCTCCAATCATAAAAAGTCCAATTCAGGTTTATACCAAAGGAAAGTCAAAAGATTGGAGGATTTAGACAATGTGGCTGAAGACAGAATGCTTTCTCGGGATGAATTGCTCATACGTGAAGATTGTAAACGTTATATCCGTGAATTTGATGAAAGGCAAGCAATGGATATTAAGCAAAAGTCAAGGGTGAAATGGGCAAGTGAGGGGGACGAAAATACCTCTTACTTTCATGGGATAGTAAATGCAAACACCACGAACAACAGGATTCACGGCATTTTACTAAATGGTGATTGGATATCAAATCCATCTATGATCAAAAGTGAAGCTGCCGAGTTCTTTTCTAACAAATTTGTGGATCCACTTCCTTTAAGACCAAACCTAATTTGCTCTAATCTGGGTCAGATTTCATCAAATGATGGGGCTTCGTTAATCCGGAATTTTTCGTTAGAAGAGATTAAAGATGCTATTTGGGCTTGTGATGGAGATCGGGCTCCTGGCCCAGATGGATAATCTTAATTTTATAAAGAAGAATTGGTCATGGATTAAAAATGATCTCATGCTTCTATTCGATCATTTTCATGCATCTGAGTCAGTTCATCCCTCCTGTATGTCGTCTTTTATAGCCTTAATTCCTAAAAAGTCAGATCCTCAATCTTTCAACGATTTTCGTCCCATCAGTCTTATTGGTTGTGTGAACAAAATCATATCCAAGGTCTTATCTAATCGCTTGAAAAACCATATGCCCGAATTAATATCAGAGGAACAATCAGCATTCATGGCAAACCAAAGTATCACTGATGGTCCATTGATAATAAATGAAGTAATTGCTTGGTTGAAGAAATCAAAGAAGTCCGGATTCATATTCAAGATCGACATCAAAAAGGCGTTTGATACTTTAAACTGGAAGTTCCTTGATTCAATATTGCACCAAATGAACTTCCCGGTTAAATGGAGAAAATGGATTCAAGCTATTATATCTTCTGGGCACGCCTCTATTTTAATTAACGGGTCTCCTACCGTTGAATTTCAATTACATCGAGGACTTCGCCAAGGTGACCCGTTATCCCCGTTTTTGTTTATCTTGGCTTTGGAATCTCTCTCACAGGTTTTGAAAAAGGCATGTGAGCTCGACATTTTTCAAGGATTAAATTGCAATAATTCTGGTCTAATTTTATCCCACCTTCTATACGCCGATGACGTGGTCTTTCTTGGAGAATGGCACTCTTCAAGTTTGTTTAATTTAAGGCGTATACTAAGGTGTTTCTTTCTTTGCTCGGGTCTGGAAATTAACTTGGATAAATGCTCTCTATTTGGAATTAATGTCGAAGAATTGGAGGTTCAATCGCTAGCTAATGAACTGTCGTGTCAAGTGGGTAATTTCCCGTTCAAACACTTAGGATTATGTATTGGTGGGAATATGAACCTCGTACGAAATTGGAATCCTGTGATTGAGGTATTCAAGAGCAGGCTGTCGATGTGGAAATCAAAGAAACTATCCTTTGGTGGTCGAATAACATTGATCAACTCAGTTTTAAACTCACTGCCAACCCACTATTTTTCGTTATTCAAGGCCCCAATCGGTGTTATCGACATATTAGAAAAAATCCGTAGGGAGTTTCTTTGGGGTTTTGGCGATGACGTTAGAAAGATAATCTGGGTGTCGTGGCCCAAGGTTATATCCTCCAAAGACAATGGTGGTGTAGGCCTCGGCTCACTCTTGGAATCGAATTTGGCAATGCTTTCTAAATGGTGGTGGCGATTCAAAAATGAACCGGCTAGACTTTGGAGAAAGATCATTTGGTGTTTGCATAATAATTCCAGGTCTTGGAATTTCATTCCTAGAAGACTGGCAATTCCCGGAACTTTGAAACAAATTTGTAAGATTTCGGACCAATTTGATAGATATGGAATTGACTTACAAAGATTGTTTCATGTCAATCCTGGAATAAATTCAGACCTACTATTCTGGTACGATCCCTGGCTATCAAATATTCCATTACAATTTCGCTTTCCAAATTTATTCCAACTAGAAGCAGTTACATTGTGTTACTTAAGGGATAGATTTCGGATACAAAACGGGAATCATTTGATACGGTTCCATTGGATCAGACAATTGAGTCATGAGGAGCACATGGAGGTAAAAGAGTTAGTTGATCTTTTCTCTTTGGTGACATGGTCTGAAAACTGTGATTCATGGAGGTCCGAAGTTTGCAATTTGGGCAAGTATTCAGTTAAATTGATTAGAGAAAAAATTCGAGCAACTCAAGAAAGTGAGGTAGATGACAGTTTCGTTTGGATTAAATGGATCCCGTTGAAGGTCAATTTCTTGCTTTGGAGGGTATGGTTAGACAGATTACCAACTAAAGAGAATCTTCAATTCAGAAACATTTCCCTTGCTTCGTACGATTGTAGCATTTGTGGAGTAACGACCGAATCTCTGGATCATCTACTTGGTAACTGTTTAATCTCTATGCAAGTATGGGATTATATTTCTCAATGGTGTAGACTTTCTAATTTCTTCTTTCTCTCGGCGAAAGATCTTTTGTCAATGGCCCCGAGCTTAAGAGGCGATGCAGATTGGAAACGTGGAGTGCATTTGGTAATAGCCACTTCGATTTGGTGCATATGGAAAAACAGAAACAAGGCGGTGTTCGAGTCGAGAATTGGTTCAGCAAGCTCAATCATTGAAGAAATTGGTTCTTTATCCTACGTGTGGATCAAATCTCGCTCTAGATATAAAACATTGTCTTGGGATAGTTGGAGTGATTTTAAATTCCATTAGAGATACTCATGTATCTACGATGCCTTTCATTTAATAATTGGTGTATGTAACGATAATCGGGGATTTTCAACGTTTTGTTGTTATCGCCCAAGTAATGAAATTTTCTTTGTTGGTCGTTCAAAAAAAAATAAAATAAGTTCATAAAGCTACTATCACACACTTATGTTCATTTATTAAGCTCGTTTATAAAATGGTCAGCCACTTGATTTGAAGACTTAGGCCTCGTTTGGTTTATTGAATTCGTAGGAATCTAATTAATGGAATTGGAATCTGAATTCCATTCCGTATCCTGTTTGGTTGGCAAAATGAAATTCAGATTCCAGTACATCGTGTTTGTTTTTCAGAATTGGAATGAATTGGAATCCTTCAAATTTCATCAAAAAAATAAATTCAGATTCCATAGCATATTGGATGAAATGCTTACTATTTCACTGAAATTTAGATTGTTGATTAAAAAAACTTCTTTTATAACTTTTTTAGTTAATACTATTATTAATTATATTATTCTAATATTACATTTATATTTTTATGTTATATTATATAAAAATATATTGTAACATTATTTTTATAAAGAATTATATAATGTAACCTTTTAAAATTAATATATGTTGTCACTTTTCCAATTGTATATGCAGTTAATTGATACCTAAATAAATTCAATGGTTAATTTGGTTTTACTATTAATAATAATTATTGTAACACCTCAAATTTTATAAGTTCGTGATTTTTAAAGTTTAAAGAGTTAAAATAATAATATTATTTTATATTAAGCTTTCATTTTTATTTGAGTAAATAGTTTAAATTAGAGAAAAAGAGCCTTACGATTTAAAACTTTAATACCGAAACTAAAGGGGGTGTAATAGGACAATAGTCCAAGTTGAATACACTTAAATAAACCCGCCACCTCAATTATTGAGGAGGGTGTTTGGTGCTGGCTCGATCAAAAACACAGAGGGTGAGAGAGACCGAGACAGAGAAAGAAAACGAGAAAGAGAGGGAGAGAACAAAGAAGGAAATCGCCAAATTGAGCTTATATTCTTGAAGATTTAGAGTAATTCATACGTATTCGTGATCCTTGAGGTAAGCCCTAACCATATCAACCTTTAATTTGATGTTTTGATGAGTTCATGAGATGAACCCTAAGTTGGGTTTTTGAGAAAACTAGTGATTTCTATATGTTAATAAGTTAGATGATGCTTATTTAGCTTAAATGAGTTACTTGAGATTAACTGAGATGAGTTTTATGATTTAAGATGAGATAATGAGATTTTGCGGTTAGAAGGTCTTGATGATGAGTATAATAATGATTGTTGAGATGTTGTTATTGTGTTTAGGATGCTAAATTGTCATCTAATTAATCATGTACATGTAAGTTTTATGATTCTTGAATCATAATCATTAGTGGTGAACTAAAGAGTATGGTAAATTGTATGAGTTAGTGATGATGAGAAGTTAGTAATGAGATTTATAGATGAATTGGTGTTCTTGAGTTGAACACATAATATCATGTGAAATATGAGAATAATTGTTGTTGTTAAAAGAGATAAAATGTGATAAGCCAATTATATGTGGTGATTTGATAACCTAAAGAATTTAAATGATGAAGATGATGATGATAATATAGTGTTATTGAGTATTAGTGTCATTTTGTGAAAAAACAAGTGTCTAATATGGGAAAACGAGTGTAAGTGATTAATTAAGAAAACGTTATTTTGGAGTCACCACGTTTGGATTGGTATTTAATAATTGAATTGCACGAGTTTTGATAATTGAGAACTAGTAATGAGTAAAAATAAAGTGTGTGTCATTGAGATGATTATACGTATTTATGTTAAAATATGAGGATGAGTTAAGGGATGAATGAAGGTGCTGACTTAATTGATTAATCACTTTGAGTTGTAAGTAACCATTGATAAGCATCAAATATATAGTATATTTTACAGTAATTTATCCCTATATTTATATACATTTATATGATTTTAGATACTTATTTTGTTAATATTTGCAAAGATGTATTTTAATTGAAGATTGAAGAAAAAGGAACGAGAACGAATCCAAAACTGAAGAAAATGAAGAAATGAAGAAAATAGAGCTTAAACCTTAAAGAATTGAAGACTTAAATAATAATATTGAAGAATTGGGCCAAAATGAAGATTAAAATCCCTAAAAGAAAAGAAGAAAGCCCAAAAATGAAGCCTGGCCCGTATTTAGAAGATTCTGGAATGAAGGTCCAACCGGCGGTTGGGGTATAAAGGGGTTAAGGCGGTGGAAGACGCGGAGTTGGACCAGGACACAACTTGTTCCAACCGGCGGTTGGGAGGTCGGCCAACAAAACTATAAATAGAGGCTTAGGCCAGACTTAGGGATATACGATTCTTAGAATACAAAGTCGAATATTAGGGTTTAAGGTCAACTTAAGGTGCGAATTTGGAGGCTAAGGAGCTAAGGTTTGAAGGTTTTTAACCCTAGGAAAAGCTGGTTCAACAATTGGTTCGGTTTCTTTATCCTTGTAACTTTAATAACCTTATTGAGTTAATTTATGGATATTATTTATTTGATCTGATTGTGAATTAGGTTTTCGTTATAGTTATTTGAATGAATGTTTATTGAGTTTATTATATGAGTTTATGTTTATGTTGGAACTATATTATTGAATGTTTATTATACAAGAATTGTCTATATTATAATATATTAATGATTGTTCTTGATATAGTTAGACTGATTTATATTAAACGAGGATGACCATATTAAGATTGTATAAATTAAGTGATTGTGTTTATGTCTTGATCTTAACCTAATGCGATAGACTAAGAATATAATTCATTGATATAAAGTAATATTGTGATTCACGCCATACCGATGAAATTGTATTAATAAACTGCTGATAGATCTTATTAATTAGTGATACTTTACGTAACCTTATGACTGTGTTGCTATGATGAAGATTAGCTTAAGCTTAAGTAATTTTCTACATTAGTAATTCACAAATAATAATAGTCAACGAGCAAATAGACATAAGTAAATATAATAAGTTTAATAAATAATAGTTTGAATAATTATAATCTTCTATCCAATTGAGTATTCTTAAGTTGTTCCTGAAACTTATCTATTAGAATCTATATCAATTATAAATATGTTCGTTCGGAACTAAAACGTCCCCCTTATCTTGTATATTATTGTACATTGGATCCTTTATTTGTATTATAATTGTAAATAGTTGTAATTAGGAAATAATAGATAATTAGTTATAAATTATAATCACGTTTTCCTGTGTTCGAACTTGGACTTACTTATAAAGCTATATTATACGAACGTGTTAATCTTGCCTGAATTGTGTGATAGTATTATTTAGTATTTCCTAAATTTAAAACTTATGATTATAATTGCCTATACTTAGCACACATCAAGTTTTTAGCGCCGCTGCCGGGGAACACTTAACCGGTTGGACTTTTGTTCTATCGGGGAAGCGGTATATTTTAATTAAACTAATTATCTTCCCTGTATAATTTTTTTATTTCTAATACTTTGCAAAATCAATACGAAATATCGGCTCACCCATTGAGAATACTGACAAAAACAAAGGTATAAGGAGAGTAAAGCCCTACCTCATTGATTTATCATATAAGAGGTAAGGTGCTTCTCGATAGAAATAGGTTTTTAATAAGCTTCGCGCTGACCTGTTTCTCCGCTTTTGTGTACTATCAATGGAGCTACCGAGATCCATTGACTAGCTTTGTAAAAGAAATTTAACAAACCCACTGTAATTTCAAATTGTTGTATAAATAACTAACTTGCATTACTAACAAAAAAAGGAAATTTGAGTTGGGTATTCTTTTTCGATTATTTAATTTTGAATGTATTTTATTATTAATTATCGGGATTCATATACACCAACTTGAATATTTCTAACATTTTACTAACATTTACTTTTGAATTTAAAGTACTACTAAATTCTGTTTTTGTTGCAGATAGATGTATGACCCGGACACTTCATCCGGATCCACTTAGTCCATTTGACGAACCAGAATGAGAATTTCATTGTAGAAGACGGTTATCACACGCGCCACCTAATTCGCCAGAACACGGAATTTCATCTGAGGAAGAAGACTTAATTTTTCATAACAGTTTAGCCAAAACGGCTAAAAGAGGTTACTACTCCGATTTGGAGTTAGATAAAGTACCTTCTAGACAACCTACAGTATATCCAAGCGATTCTGAACCGGAACAAATAAACGTGGCAGACATAGCTAATATGACGCTTGAGGATTACACGATTCAAACTCGTAGAGATCCGAGACCGGGAGTGGTTAGGCCTGCCATAGCTAGAGAAGTAGAATTTGAGTTAAAGGGACAATTTCTGAAAGAATTAAAATAAAATCCTTTCAGAGGAGAAGATAAAGAAGATGCAAACGAGCATGTTGAGAAAATTTTTGAGATTGCAGATATGTTTAATATTCCTAATGTTACAAGAGATCAGGTTATGTTACGAGTATTTCCTTTAACACTAAAGGATGGAGCTAAGAGATGGATTAATAATGAACCAGCCGGATCTATTACTACTTGGGAAGATCTTCGTACAAAATTTCTAAAAATGTATTGTACACCTTCCAAGACTTCGAAGATGATTGATGAGATTATGAACTTTAAGCAAAAACCCGATGAATCTCTATATCAAGCTTGGGAAAGATATAAGGAGATGTTACATAAATGTCCACAACATGATTTAAATGTCCAACAAGAAATAATGGTATTCTATAAAGGAGTTGATCGAGTAACACGTCAACAGTTAGATGCACAAGGCCCAGTACCTAAGAAAACTCCGGCAGTAGCAAGAGCCGGAATTGAAGAATTAGCTAAGCATTCTCAGTTATGGGATGATGGTTCATCTGGAAGAAAAAGAATGTCTGAAGACAGTGATGGTCTCGCAGCTATCACAGCAAAATTGGAAAGTATGGGAAGAGATATTAAGAAAGTGAATGAACAAGTTCATGCAATCAGGATTGGTTGTGAAATATGTGGAGGAAGTCATCTAAAGGCAGAATGTCCTAATAATGATAGCGAAATGAATACTGAAGAAGTTATGTATGGGGATTTTCAAGGAAATCCAAATTATCGTCAAGTTTCTAATTTTAGAAGAGTTAATCAACCAGGACAACAGTATCAACAAGGAGCACCAGGTTTCTATGTAAAAACGGAACAAAATCCGTCCTATACTGACAGGATCTGTTTGTCCCTTACTTAGGATCTAGTACGAACCGAGTCACTCAATCGTTTGCGGAATCAACGATTAAGTTATACACTAAACACACGAACAATCAATACGCAATGAATATCAAACGAAACGTATTATATTGTATTATAATCGGTCAGATTACAGAGATTTCGACTAATTGCGTTTAGGGTTTCGTCAAACCTAAAACAGAAAACATAAAACGAATTTATACAAAAACTGGCACCTGCGACGTCGCACGCTACGTCGCAGGCCCAAGCCCATGCGACGTTGGCTACGTCGCAGGCCCAAAACCTGACGTCGCACCTGCGACGTTGCACGCTACGTCGCAGGAGTCAGGAACACTAATTCTAATTACAAACTACGAGCTAGACCAACTGACAGACACTAAACATGTACTAACAAACTCCCCCGTGTCTTCAGCTTGGTCTTCAAAAATCTTCATTAAACCCAGCCCGCAGGAAATTGGCCGTCGGCATGAATTCCATTAGCTACGCAAACAGTAACAACATTGTAAAACTGCTGTGCTAAACGTCTGTTGAATTCATTCTTCTGACCAACACGAATCCGATTATCATAGAGTTTTCTTAAATCTTTTTCATGAAAATTAATCAAACTCATCGGATCATACAGTCTAAATGTTGCTTGCTTCAAATTCCATATACCTCCAACTTCTGGCCACGGTTCAAAATCTGGAACGAAAGTAATAACCGCTTCGCCAGTCTGTGGATCAAGTTCCCATTTTACAAGTTTTCTCAGAAAATAATAAGGAACTGATTCCAGAGGTATCTCAGTCAAACAGTTAGCAGGCGAATAGTGAACTTTAACCAAAGGCTTCCTGGTGACTGGATCAATCTTCTTTTTCCACGTATACCGAGTTCCCAACGTCGGTTTCAATTTCGAATATGTCTTCGATAATACTTCCCGACGTAGATTTCTCTGAATGAACTCAGCATAATCATTCTCGAAAGGATTAATCAATTTAAGCTGAGCTAATCGATTAATCTCTCCTTTTGGCAACGTACTTAATCTATCAAAACGCATTCTGAAGTACTGAACTCCATCTTCTCTCTTAATCATGAACAGATTCCTCTGACACTTCCAGCTTTTAATAACACCGGTATAATTTCGACTAACCCGGTACACTTGACATTTAACTGGAATAGGAACTGGATTTCGTCCCTTAGGCCACCATTTCTTGTTTCTCTCTCTCTTTTCTTCAGCAGTTAATTTCTTCGCTGCTGAGTCCGGTGCCTGTGTCTCTGAAGCTGGAGTTGCAGCAGAACTTGATTCTCCATGTTGAGCTTTATCAGGACTCTCGTCTTCACTTGAATCATATTCAATAATTGGTGCACCATCATAAGCTTCCCCAGATTGTGCATCATCATACGTTTCATCTGCATTCAACTGCTCTTCTTCAATCGAAACATCCTCATTCATCTCAAAAACATTCTCTGTTTCTTCCTCAGAGCCAACTCCACTGGCCATCCTCTGAATAAATGATAAGTCAGCGAATGAGTAGTCAACTGCCAGCGGTCTCGGTTGCCCTGGAATATCATCAACACAAAAATAATCCAAACAAGAAATATTTTCATTAACATTTTCAATTACAGGGTTGGGATTTACAGACGCAGGTTCACTTGACTCTAAAGTGGGTATCCCAGACCCATACTCCCCCGAGGCAAGTAACCTGCCTTCCAAAACATTAACCCTAAGCTTCGTATCCTCAAGCTCCTTAGATTGAACCTCGATCAACGCAGCTTGTTCAGCAATCTTCTCGTCCTGAGCCTCCAGCTTTTGTTTCATCTGCTGCATATCTTCCATAATCTTTTGCATGAAAGCTGGAGTCGGTTGAATCTGAAAATCAGGTTGCAGCTGTGGATTGACTGGAGCTCGTGTTGACGAAGAGCGACGAACACGACAACGAGGACGATAAGTTTCATCAGCAGAATCATCACCGTCTCGTGTACGTTTCCCAGTATCCCTTGGAGGTACATACTTGCGTCCTGCCCGGATCCGACGCTGAATTCTTAGATATCTGAATGAATCGGAAAGCCTGATACGTTCCATCTCAGAGGGATGCGGAACAGTACCATCCGAATGCTCAAGCGTCGGACCCCCATCCTGAGGACCTACATTGGCCGGTTCTTCGGAATCAGAACTCTCGACCGTGTCGTGAGATGCTGGATTGTCCGAATCCACATGCCTGAACTGCTCGATGTTCTCCAATAGAGCATCTACATTCTCCCCCGCAGGTTGAACTGGAATGTTCACAAGCGGTTGCTGCGGCTGCTGAGGTACTGGAATATCCATATACTGAGGATCTGGAGGCGGTACATAATTTTCATCCACAATAGCACCGAATAAGGGAACATCCCTTGGTGCCTCGACCCCTTTCTCATACCCTGCACAAATAGTGAAAATCCGACTCATCATCGGGGAAATCTTGAGCGGCTGATCGATATCACCCTGTGCCTGAAGATCCGGATGATGACGATTGATGTGCAACTGTACAAATCTCGGATATAAAATCCATTTCTGATCCCCGGCATTCGCATTATCAACCATAGCCTTGAAGATAAATCCCGAGAAGTTGAACGGCTTGTTGTATACCAACGCTAACATAGCAGAAGCCAGACTTCGGCTCATCCCATCCATTCCACCTTTCCTATTCCCCAAGCAAACAATAATCACATGCATCAAATATCTCCAGACGCGTGTGAGATTCGCTTTTCGATACTGATCAGAGGGAATCCCGGGATATCCTATCCGTTGCATAGCTCCAGTAACAAAAATATGATCAAAACCGATAGGCATATCCGGTTGATCATTCAGCTGTAAAAGTTCCCGAATACTCTGTTCTGTAATAGTGATCTCCGTACCCAGAACGGTAGAGACCAATCGTCTAACGTCGTTATCAGTAACAACAGTCGCATTTCTCCAAAAAGGGTTGATCAGATTTCCAAACGCCATAGTGTTATCGGAAATGGCGTGGAATACCCTTGAACGTCTCAAAAACGCGATCATCTGACGATACGGTGCAGCTTTATCAGAAGTGTCAGTAAGGTACGCAGCCGTATTGTGACGAGCTTCGAAAATCAAAGCCATATCTGCAAGAACAGAAACAGATTGCAACTCGAAAAAGGTTAGCAAAAATGTTACATTTTTAAGAAAAACCTTTGTAAACTTCCTGGAACTAGCGACGTAGCCACTTACGTCGCATAAACACAGAGCGACGTAGAACTGTACGTCGCCTAAAATCAGAATAAATTGAAAAGCGACGTAAGGCTTGACGTCGCAGAAAATTCGAGCGACGTCAAGAGGGACGTCGCATTTTGCAATTTATTGTGAATTTAATCACTTTATTTAAAATAGCGACGTAGAGGAGTACGTCGCATCGGACGTCGCAGTGAAAGCGACGTAGGGAAGGGCGACGTAGGAAATTAATAATAATTAATTAAAGCGACGTAGGCTACGACGTCGCAGCGTACGTCGCACTGACGAACAGGCGTCCCCAACCCAGAAACCCTAACCTTCGATTTTAGGGGTTTTCAAAATCAAACGCACTACAAGGTGCGGCTAACGATGGTGATCACGAAAACATAAGTTATAATAGTTACAACATCCAATTAACCATCGAATTTAACCCAAAACCGAAACCATATTAACCCGTATCACATATATAGCAATTAAACGTAATATACACGGTGAAAAATGGTAAAATCGGTACCTAAGTGTGCGGAATAACGAGTAGATCAAAAGTACGTAAGTGAATCGGAATGAAAACGGCTACAAATCACGAAAAATGCTCGAAAATTGCTACGTCGCAAATCGCCAATGCTACGTCGCAGGGTACATCGCACGTGAATAGTGAATAGTGTGACATGTTACGTCGCAGTTGAGACTATATATAGTCTAACCCTACATGCGACGTAGACTGGGACGTCGCAGGCGACGTAGAGTGTGACGTCGCATATAACATTTTTGATCCAATTTTGAATTTTTCAAACCGTTTACTCGTTATTTTAGCAAATAATTTCAAAATAACTCGTGACTTTGGAAAAATAACTCAGAATAAAAATAAAGCATAAAACAAAAAAATCTTTTTGGTATTTTCTTTAATTTTACAAAAAGTAAAAAAATGAACAAAATAAAAATAAAAATACTAACACTCTATTTTTGGTGACGGAGTTGAGTTGTCTGATTAGGGATCATATCGGAATAACATGCATTTATTAGGAATAGTAAGTGTTATTTCGATCATCAGTATATTTGTCCACTTTAAATTTACGTGGCACATTTAAAACACCTGTTATAAAAATTATTTCAAAACGATTATTGGTATTGTTTGTCCACCTAAACACGTTACATCCATGTCTGTGAGTTAACATTTTATTGTTAATATGAATATTTCTCCGTGGTCCCCACCATAGATATACCCCTATAACTTAGACATGAACATAGTTTCTAAATTTAGAAAGAATATAAGAGAATTAATTTTAAGAATCAAGCCAGCGGTGACAGGTCTGTACTTGCGTACAACAGAGCAACATAACTTGATTCAGGTGTAAGCAAAACCAAACGCAGTCAAACCAAAATTGAGTGGCGACCTTGTTTAGTACCTTAAATTTAAGACGTTGCAAGTACTTTGACTCACGTTTGCTTAGTTTTAAGAGTAAGCTGAATTGAGACCAGGTCTGCACTTACGTACAACAGAGGAAACAATCAGCATACTCCCCCAAAAGATCTCAGATATACGGTCCAAAAATAGAAGTATGTCAAGCTATGCTAAGGAATTAAGACTTAGCGTCGTACATCACAAGGTGTTTACCACATGATCATAGACATGTATTTAAATGACTTCTTAATATCTCAGAGACCGGTGTGTACCATGCCTACCAATACATCGTATGATGAAGATAATTTAGATAAAAACTGTTTTAAGTGTGTCAGATAAACCTACTGACACATCCAAGATAAATCTTAAAATTCCATTTTGTGCATGTCACCCGATGTACTATCATATCCCAAGTTGTTTACAGACACAACTTCAATGTCTATTTTAAAAATGTAGCAACCTTGCGTTTTCTTTAATACTAAAGAGTATAAAGAGTGGCTGTTGCGATTTTTTTTTTTTTTTTTTTTTTTTTAAATTGAATTTAAAAACTTAAAAAATCCAAGTCACAAATCATTTCTTTGACTGAAAGAACCTTAAACCTATCAGATTGACCAGTTCTATAAAACGTGATCGCAAAAAGGCTTTTGTGAAAATGTCCGCACACTGCTTAAGGGTCTCTATATGTACGACATCTATAAGGTGTTTCTCAAAGCAATCCCGTATGAAGTGGAACCTAAGTTCAATATGTTTGGTCTTAGAGTGCTGTACGGGATTGTGAGTTATAGATATAGCAGCTGTATTATCAATGTAAATAGGAGTCATAGAGAGATTGAACCCGTAATCACGCAGCTGATGCTGAATCCAGAGAACTTGAGAACAGCAACTTGCAGCAGCAACATACTCGGCTTCAGCTGTTGAAATAGCAACCGCAGTCTGCTTTTTGCACTGCCAAGAAACTAAGCGCGATCCAAGGAACTGACATCCTCAAGTAGTTGACTTCATATCTATCTTGCAGCCACCAAGATCCGAATCCGAATAGGCAGTTAACTCGAAGTTTTTCTCGTTTGAATACCATAGACCCAGAGATGGCCTAAAAGCGAGATATCCAAAAATGCGTTTTACTGCCTTCATATGAGACACCTTCGGATTTGCTTGAAATCGTGAGCAGAGAGAAATAGCAAACACTATATCTGGTCTTGAGGCAGTCAGGTACATGAGAGAGCCTATCATTGAGCGATAGTCTTTCTCCTTGCAATCTTCATCGTCCTCATTAGGTCCAAGATTGTGTCTTGCTTCAATTGGAGTGCCGTAGTGTTTACAGTTGAGCAATTCATATTGCTTTAACATGTCAGTGACATATTTTGACTGGTGGATATAAATTCCATTGTCAGATTGCTCAACCTGTAGTCCCAGAAAGAACGTAAGTTCCCCCATAGCACTCATTTCAAACTCAGATTTCATCAGTCTTTCAAAATCCTTGCACAACTGATCATTAGTTGATCCAAAGATTATGTCGTCCACATAGACCTGCACAAGTAACAAATCCGCTCCTTCCCGTTTGATGAAAAGCGTGCTATCAATCTGTCCTCTGTCAAAACCATTCTTCAGCAAGTACTTGGCAAGTCGCTCATACCAAAGTCGAGGAGATTGATGAAGACCATACAAAGCTTTCTTCAGTTTGCAAACATGATTAGGATGCTTTGGGTCTTCAAAACCAGGAGGCTGACACACATAAATCACTGCGTCGACATCTCCGTATAGAAAAGCACACTTTACGTCAAGTTGATACACGCGGAATCCTTTAAATGAAGCATAGGCTAGAAAAATCCGAATAGATTCCAAACGAGCAACAGGAGCGAAAACTTCATCATAGTCAATACCTTCTAATTGACTATATCCTTGAACTACTAGACGGGCTTTATTTCGAATAACAGCCCCACGATCATCCATTTTGTTACGGAAAACCCAACGAGTACCCGTCAAGTGAGCACCCTTGGGTAGAGGAACAATTTCCCAAACATTCATCTTGTTTATTTGTTGTAGTTCCTCCTGCATAGCCTCGACCCAAGATGGATCTTTTAAGGCTTGTTCAACCTTTTTAGGTTCAATTTGAGACAAATGACATGAATCGATATGAGCAATAAGTCCCAAAAGCTGCTGAGCTGAAGTCTGCTTTGCTTGCTGTCGTGTTTGAACAGATGCATGAGGATCACCAATGATATTATCAATGGGGTGATCCTTATGTATACGAGTTTCTGGTATGGCACCTGGCACAAGATCCACACCCAGATTGTTCAAATCTCCCTCAGTTTCAGGAGTAGCAGCAGACTCAGGAGAGGCTAACTCTTCTTCTTCTCCTTCATCTTCACGAGAAAATAAGTGAGAGTAGGCCATTGTTTCCTCCATTTCATCTTCTTCTTGAGGTTCCTCTAAAGGAGGCATGTTTGGATCATATGGAAGCTCCTTTGTGTAGGTATAAACTGTTTTAGAAGGAGCAGCCGAAGATGATGGAGTAGGAGATGGTGTTGATGGTGGTGATTTGGTAGTTGTTTGTGGTTGTGTGGGTGGTTGTGTGGGTGGTTGTGTGGGTGGTGGTGAAGGTGTAGGTGTAGTTTGTGGAGGTGTAGGATTAGTCGGTGGAGGTGCGGGTGTTGCATTGGGATTTGGGTTGGATGGTTTATTATTAACAGGTGTATCTTGAGTAATATCAAGCTCATGAAGTATAGAAACCAATTCTTCCATTTCATCTTCTTCCGGAATATTGAAAGAGTTGAAGAGGTTTCCATAGTTGAAAAACCAATCCGGACCTGTTCCTTGAGGAGGTTCCGTATACCTTAAACATTTCACTTCAAAATGCTCCTCTATCTGATTCGATGATTTGTTAAAGACTCTTTTGTTCGGAGAGTTGACTGAATATCCAAGAAAAATCCCTTCAACAGCCTTATCACCAAACTTAGAGACCTTATCTTTTGTTATCATGATCAGGCATGGACACCCAAATGGTTCTAGGAACTGCAGATTTGGCTTACGGTTATTGAAAAGTTCATAACACGTTTTGTTCCTTTTCTTAACCGTGAGTACTCTGTTGAGAACATAACAGGCAGTATTAACTGCCTCAGCCCAGAAGATAATTGGTAACTTGGAGTCAGCTAACATAGTCCGAGCTGTCTCGATGATTGTCCTGTTCTTTCTTTCTGCAACTCCATTCTGTTGTGGAGTCCTCGGAGCACTAAATTGATGCTCAATACCTCTTGTAGCACAAAACAATTCGAGAGTTGAGTTCTTGAATTCAGTTCCATTGTCGCTTCGTATCCTTTTCACCTTCAAGTTGCACAGATTTGCCAACTTGTCCAACAAATACACCAGAATCTCAGGAGTTTCCCCTTTTGTGGTCAAAAAGTAAACCCACGAAAACCTTGAGTAGTCATCAGTAACTACCAAGCAGTAAGACCGACCACCAATGCTCTTTGTAGAGACTGGACCAAAAAGATCCATATGCAGTAGTTCCAATGGAGCATTTATGGAATTCACCTGCTTAGACTTATGGGACTTCTTACGTAACTTTCCTTTTTGGCAAGAGATACAGTCATCCTTTAGAGAAAATGACTGTTTTGGAACTCCTAGCACTAGGTCATTTTTGGTCAAGAAATTCATTTTTCGGAAATGAATATGTCCCATTCGTCTGTGCCAAAGCAGTGATTCCTTTTCAGAAGCCTTAGACAAGAGACACGTATACTCGTTCGAGGTCTCAACAGTTCTCATGTTCAAAATGTATGTGTCATTCTTTCTTGGTGCTCTCAGTAACACCCATTCTTCTGGAATGGCATACCCAGGCTTTAGTATCACACACTCTGTCTTTGTGAACGCAGTGGTATAATCTTTATCACAGACCTGTGAAAACACTTAGCAAGTTGTGCGTAAGCTGTTCCACGTAGTTCACATTTTCAAAACTAACATTGCCGTTAGTTAACGTTCCTCTTCCAGAAATGGTTCCCCCAGTATCTCCAGCAAAAGCAACATATCCTCCTGCGTATGGTTTAATATCCACAAGAAGAGATACATCGCCTGTCATATGTCGCGAGTAGCCACTATCCAAATACCATTCACTATCTTTAACGCGTTCTGACTGCTGCAACACACAAACGAAGGAGATTAGTGAGAAACGGTGACCCAAGCCTTTACAGACTTAGGTCGACCGTGGTCATCAACAATAATCACTTCAGATAGGATTTTATCTTTAAACAAATTAGAATTTTTATCTGATGTGTTATTGTTGACGACTGAAGAGTCAACATCAGACTCTTTACGTTTCCAAACTTTTGAAGATTCGGAATTGGTAATCGAAATAATGTTGGGCTTTTGAATTGGCAAAGGTTTTTGCTCAACATTACTTGGTTTCGAAACAGGCTTCAAAACAGGCTTGGGAGAGGTAGAGTAACGCCTAGGTGGAGATTTTGAAAAAGAATTTCTATAAACAGATGTCCTAGGCATCTCTCTCCCATAGCGCTGATTTGACAGCTTTGGACATTCACGAATTAAATGTCCTTGTTTCTTGCAGTAGAAACAAGAACGAGTCTCAACAAACGGTTGAGGCTGAGGAATTACCACAGGAGGTGGAGAAACATTTCTAGAACATGAACAATGCGTACATGTTTTAGAAAGTGTTTGTTTTGGTTGAGAGGTTGAAGTTGAAGGTTTATCATACGAAACTCTTTCATTTACTATTTTATTTTGCAAAATCTTTACAGGTGACTGTAAAGTTTGTTGTTTCGAATTAAAAACCTTGGCTTTTCCCTTATTTGGTTGAACCTTAATTTCAGGCTCAATCTTTGAAATCACTTTTTCAGGTTTAACCACAACCTTCTTAACCTCAGGATACTCCTGATCCGTAATGTCCTCAATCTCAACAATCTCCTCAATAATAACAGGAGATTCATTCTTTAACTCAACACTCTCCTTAACACTAACAGGAGATTCATGCACAGACTTAACAAACGTTGGTAAGGGGTACTCTGGCCGCTTGGTTTTCTCCTTTGCCGGTTTGTTATGTTTGGTCTCTTTAGCATCTTTAGCTTTTAAACCATAAAGCTTGGACCAATCAACTGGAATCTCTTCAAAGCCTTCCTTAACAGGCAGGGGACAGTGAGTAGTAGGAGGAGGGACTGAGTTGTATCCCAATCCCTCATTCTTCTTCCCTTTAGTACCATGCTTGCTAAGAATTTCATTAAAAACAACCGTTGAGGAATTTGAACCTAAGATTTTACTCTTATAATTCTCATACTCAGCTTTTAAATCTGTAAGTTCTTTATTTAGTAATTCAATTTCAACAAGATAGCTTTTAATGGCATCTTCTTGACTAAAAACCTTAGATTTATATTTCTGAGTATCTAACCGATGAGCCTCAAGATGTTTTTCATAAAGTTTCTCATTAGCTTTTAAGAAATTATTTGACTCGGTTAGTTTTTCATTCTTTTTCCTCAACTCTACAGTTTCGTTCTGAAATGCCTTTAGAGATTCAGTTAACTTAATACATGAGATACAATTTAATGGTTCATCAGGTACCTCATTCACGATGTGAGCCATCAAACACTGTTGGTAATGCTGGGAGACTGGCGTCCAATCTTGACTTGTAGGCTCAAAGGCAATCAGGGCATTATCAGCAAGCCCTTTCTTAGAAACTTCCATTTCTTTGGCCTTTGGAGGAGTAGATGGTGTTGTGAATCCCGATGCTGGCATTTTGGGTTTCTCGCACTCCCTGGCGAAGTGACCCAAATTTTGACAATTGTAACATCGGACCTTACTCTTGTCAAATCCGAAGCCAGTCTTTCCATCACCTTCCAAGCTTTTACGCCCTGTCCTCTGCAAGAACTTTTGAATTCTTCGGGTGATCATCGCCACATTCCAAGTTAAATCCATTTGTTCCAGATCATCTTCATCAAGCTGAGCATAGTCTTCCTTAGTCAGCTCCAAAGTAAGATTTGGTTGAGTAACCAAATCCTTGTATGAGCTTAAGAAAGCTGTATAAATTGCAGCTTGTTCCTGAATAGCAGGTGAGACCTGAACCTGTTGTTGATTTGAAGAAGGTCCAGTCATGAAAACAGAATGAATCCCATCGGAAGAAGAAGAAGTCGATGACGCATTTGTATTTGTTACAAAAGCGACTCCAGATCCATAAGTCTTCCCAGAGTTGATCTGAACACCATACACACTAGGATTCTGAACAGCAGCACCAGACCTAGTTTCTTTCTTCTTAATCTCCATCGCGTGAGCTTGAAGATCCCCGATCAGCGTATCCAACGACATGTTTGCAAGTTCTTCATTTTCCTTTAAAAATTGAACTTTAACATCCCAAGAACTTGGCAACACATCCAGTAGCTTCTTATTTACTTCAATTGAAGGAAAAGTATAACCCCCTTCAAACAACTCACCAACTAACCGTGAGTACCTAGTGAATAACGAAGTCGTGTCTTCATTTGGAAGGATGTCAAAGATATCGTACTGTTTCTTAATCAGTTCAAGCTTGGCTTCCTTGTACTTATCGTTTCCTCCACAACGAGTTTCAATTGCCTTCCATAAATCAAAGGCTGTTTCATGAGTTCTGAAAAGCCAAAGAACATCCTTAGTTAGACACATTTTAATCATTGAAAAAGATTTTCTTTCAGTATCAAAATCTTTCTTCTCCTCGGGAGACATCGCTTTATAGGTCTTAGCAGGACGAATATTACGGTATTCTCCTTCAGCTAATGGAGGTACATAACGTTCGTGTAATGGTCCCCATAATTCTGGACAATGAAAATCAATGTATTGTTCAACTCGGTCTCTCCAGTATACATAATCCATGTCCGCAGTAAATAATGGAGGTTTATTACTTGAACCTATGTCATTACTTTGTTTAATCATTTCTCTTAGACCTCTAATATCCTCTTTATCAGCTGCCATTGTAATTACTTAATCGAAAAACAAACTTCTGATCTTAGCGACGTAGGTGAGTACGTCGCACCAAGATTATGCGACGTTGATAGGTACGTCGCAAAAGCAAAGGATTCAATTAAGAATCAGAAATATGCGACGTTGAGAGGTACGTCGCAGATGACGTCGCAGAATCACACTATGCGACGTTGAGAGGTACGTCGCAGATGACGTCGCAGAGGACGTCGCAGAATCACACTACGTCGCAACACGACGTCGCACAGACTAATTAAAGTCCAAATCACTACGTCGCACGCGACGTCGCAGCTTACGTCGCAATGGTACGTCGCAAAACGCGAAATCCTGCGGCCAAAAACCCTAAAAACGAATTTTTAACCCTAAAAACCAAAACCACGAATGCCGAACGACAGAAACCTTCAATTATCCCAGTAATACTGATCGAAAACCTGTAAAAACACAAAACAAATGTGATAAACACAAAAACACGCGAATATCACTTCCTTTTAAAAACCAAACTCGATCCGAATCGCCAAAACGAGCACTTTCTGCTCTGATACCAGTTGTTTGTCCCTTACTTAGGATCTAGTACGAACCGAGTCACTCAATCGTTTGCGGAATCAACAATTAAGTTATACACTAAACACACGAACAATCAATACGCAATGAATAACAAACGAAACGTATTATATTGTATTATAATCGGTCAGATTACAGAGATTTCGACTAATTGCGTTTAGGGTTTCGTCAAACCTAAAACAGAAAACATAAAACGAATTTATACAAAAACTGGCACCTGCGACGTCGCACGCTACGTCGCAGGCCCAAGCCCATGCGACGTTGGCTACGTCGCAGGCCCAAAACCTGACGTCGCACCTACGACGTTGCACGCTACGTCGCAGGAGTCAGGAACACTAATTCTAATTACAAACTACAAGCTAGACCAACTGACAGACACTAAACATGTACTAACAGGATCAACTCGTAAGAAAGTATTTAGGGAAAAATGGTTGAAGCTAGTAATAAAAGAATGGATGATCATGATTCAAGGATGCGTAATAATGAAGCATCAATCAAACAAATTGAAGGATCAGTTCATCAGATTGCTAAAACTTTACAAGAGAGATTTCCAGGTACATTGCCAGGATTTACTGAAACAAATCCAAAGGAGCAAGCTAAAGCAGTAATTACCAGAAGTGGTAAGAATGTTGACTCTCCTATTATAACTAATAAAATTGTTGAATCTGATCAGGTTGAAAAAGAAACAATTGATGAAGACATACAACCAAACAAAAAGAACATCGGAGAAAATAAGGTTAAAGAAGTCATCAAAGACTATACACCCCCACCTCCATATCCAGCTGCTCTGAGGAAGGACAAAGAAGATGAACAATACCACAAATTTCTGGAAAATCTAAAACAACTTCATATTAACATTCCTTTTGTTGAACCTATAGCTCAAATGCTTGTATGCAAAATATCTTAAGGAGCTGCTGACAAACAAAAGTAAACTGGTTAATGTGACAAAGGTGACCATGAATGCGAGATGTTCAGCAATAATGCAGAATAAACTACCTCTGAAAGTCAAAGATCCAGGGAGTATTACTATACCTTGCAAAATTGGTGAAATAACTATTGAAAATGCATTAGCAGATTTAGGTGCTAGTATTTCATTAATGCCATATACTCTTTATATGCGATTAGGATTAGGAGAACCAAAACCTATTCGTATGTGTATTGAATTAGCTGACCAATCTGTGCAATACCCTAGGGGAATAGTTGAAAATGTTTTAATTAAAGTTGATAAATTTGTTTTTCCATGTGATTTCATAATCTTAGATATGGTAGAAGACCCTAAAGTCCCTATTATATTAGGAAGACCATTTTTAGCAACTACACATGCCCTAATAGATGTTTTCAATAGAAAGATTACCATGAGATTAGGGGATGATAAAATTGTTTTTGATGTTAATAATTCCATGAAATTTCCTGGTTATGTGGATGATACTTGTTATTATTTAAATTCGTATGAATATATGGATAACCCTTCTTTTCAAGATTTTTTAGAAAAAGATCAAGCAGATACATGAATTCTTAAGGGATGGACTGAAGAGTTTGACACTGCAAAGGATTTGGCATAATTTGATAAGTTATTAGAGGAAGATGAAGATTTGGAAGAAGCAACAGTGGTTATTCAACAACATCCTGCAGAGGAATCAATACAGCCAGTTGCTAAAATTATTAACCAAGAATTGATACCATATTTATCTTTGAGATCAAAACATCTATTGAAGAACCACCACAGTTGGAACTTAAAGAGCTACCATTGCATTTGGAATATGCTTATTTACAAGGCACATCAGACTTGCCAGTTATAATATCTTCTAAACTATCAATATCAGAGAAAGAATGCTTAGTTTAGGTTCTTAAACAGCATAAACAAGCAATAGCATGGAAAATCAAGGATATCAAGGGAATCAGTCCTACATACTGCACTCATAAAATCCTGATGGAAACAGATTTCAAGCCAGTCGTACAACCATTAAGAAGATTGAATTTGAATGTTAAAGACGTTGTCAGGAAAGAAATCATTAAATTGCTGGATTCAGGATTAATCTATCCTATTTCAGATAGTCCATGGGTAAGTCCAGTACATGTTGTACCAAAGAAAGGCGGAATAACGGTTATACCAAATGAAAAGAACGATTTGATACCAAAAAGGACGGTAACAGGATGAAGAGTTTGCATTGATTATCGGAAATTAAATGATGCTACCAGGAAAGATCATTTTCCATTACCATTTATTGATCAAATGATAGAAAGGCTAGCAGGAAAGGAGTTCTATTGTTTTCTGGATGGATTTTCAGGATATTTTCAAATACCGATTGCAGTCGAAGATCAAGATAAAACAACATTTACTTGTCCGTTTGGTACTTTTGCTTATAGAAGGATGCCGTTTGGTTTGTGTAATGCACCAGCTACATTTCAGCGTTGCATAATCGCAATATTTCATGATATGGTAGAAGATTTCATGGAAGTATTTATGGACGATTTCTCGGTATTTGGTGATTCATTTGATTCTTGTTTAAAGAATTTACAGAAGATGTTGCAGAGATGTGAAGGTGCAAATCTAGTTCTTAACTGGGAAAAATGTCACTTTATGGTTCGAGAAGTGATTGTTTTAGGTAATAAAATATCCAAAATAGGAATTGAGGTAGATCAAGCAAAGATTGAAGCCATTTCAAAATTACCTTATCCTACAAATGTTAAAGGAATAAGGAGTTTTCTAGGACATGCTGGATTTTATCGGAGATTTATGCCAGATTTTTCAAAAATACCAAGACCATTGAATCATTTGTTGGAAAAAGATGCAAAGTTCGAATTTACAGACAAATGCAAACAATCGTTTGATACATTAAAAGAAAAGTTAGTATCTGCTCCAGTTATGACAGGTCCAAACTGGAATCTACCTTTTGAATTAATGTGTGATGTTAGTGATTATGCGGTTGGAGCTGTTTTAGGGCAGACAATTGATAAAAAGTTTAAGTCACTCTATTATGCCAGTAAGACATTAACAGATGCTCAGGAAAATTACACAACTACGGAAAAGGAACTTCTGGCAGTGGTTTTTGCTTTCGATAAATTTCGTTCATATCTTGTCTTAACTAAAACTGTGGTTTATACTGACCATTCTGCTTTGAAGTATTTGTTTAATAAGCAGGATGCGCGCCCTCGTTTATTGCGATGGATTCTTTTATTGCAGGAATTTGATATTGAAATCAAGGATAAGAAAGGAGCTGAAAATGTCGCAGCTGATCATTTGTCAAGGTTGGAAAATCCAGAGTTGGAAGGATTGGATGAAGAGGAAATTCAAGATTCATTTCCGGATGAGAAACTTATGACAGTACAAGAAATAACAGAGATACCTTGGTTTGCGAATTATGCAAATTATTTGGTTACTAAAGTTCTCCCGAGGATGGATTATCAAAAGAGGAAGAAATTCTTTTCTGATTTAAAGTATTATTTTTGGGAAGATCTATTTCTTTTCAGATACTGTGCAGATGGCATAATTAGAAGATGTGTACATGGTGAAGAGGCTTAACAGATTATAAAGCATTGTCATGAAGGACCAGTAGGCGATCATAATGGACCAAGTTACACTGCAAAGAAAATATTTGACGCAGGTTTTTATTGGCCGACGATTTTTAAAGATACATATGCATTCGTTAAGAATTGTGATTCTAGCCAAAGAGCTGGGAATATTTCTAAACGTGATGAAATGCCGCAGACTAGTATACAGGTTTGTGAAATTTTTGATGTCTGGGGTATTGATTTTATGGGACCATTTCCTATGAGTCACGGTAATAGGTACATATTAGTAGCTGTGGATTATGTTTCTAAGTGGGCTGAGGCAAAAGCATTACCTACAAATGATGCTAGAGTTGTGGTGAAATTTCTTAAACAATTATTCTCCAGATTTGGAACTCTCAAGGCATTGATTAGTGATCGAGGTACTCAATTTTGTAATACTCAATTAGAGAAGGTATTAAAAAGATATGGAGTTAGTCATCGATTTGCTACACCTTATCATCCACAGACTAGTGGACAAGTTGAAAATACCAATCGTGCGTTAAAACGTATTTTGGAACGTTCTGTTGGTTCCAACAGAAAAGAGTGGTCGGAAAAGTTAGACGATGCACTTTGGGCATACAGGACAGCATTTAAAACACCCACAGGTTGTACTCCGTATAGATTAATTTATGGAAAATCTTGTCATTTACCAGTGGAAATAGAACACAAAGCATATTGGGCACTTTGAGAATGCAACATGAATACCGATGAGGTTGGTAAGCATCGCTTTTTATAGTTACATGAGTTAGATGAGCTTCGTTGGAATGCTTATGAGAATTCAAGGTTTTATAAAGAAAGGACGAAGAAATGGCACGATGCAAGACTTCGAGGAGATAAAGAGTTTGTTGCTGGAGAATGTGTGCTTTTATACAATTCACGTATTCGGTTATTTCCGGGTAAATTGAAATCCAGATGGAGTGGACCGTTTGTTATTCACCAAGTTCATACAAATGGAAGTGTGGATTTAATAGCCTTCAATGGAGCTATTTTTACAGCTAATGGACATCGATTAAAGAAATATTATGAAGAAACAGTTATTGAACATACTTCAGATGTAACTCTAGAAGAATAGGTTACAAGATCATGTCGAACTTACCGACACTTAAACAAAAGTGCTTCTCGGGAGACAACCCCTGTTTATTTTTATATGTTATGTTTTTCTTTTATGTTTTTATTTTCAGGTTTGAACTTTGTAGGTGTGTTCCCTGGAAATCCTCACGAGACTATAACTCGTCCACTCGGGATACCGAGGGGTTTAAAGGCTTATTGCATATGCTAAATGCAATCGTGATTAACTACGAAAGTGTGGATGTTGTATATTATTTTTCAAGAGATCAAGGAATCAACCAAGCAGATTTTTCTTAGCCGATGATGAAATTTATAATTTCAGTCAGGGGAGTTTTCTGTTTTATTTTTCTTTCCCTTACTCACTTTTGTTTATCAATTTTTATACAATGAGGGCATTGTATAATTTAAGTGTGGGGATAGGGTTCGTAAGAAAAAGAATTTCTTTAATTAATTATTTAAGTTTCTATTATTCTTAAATTTTATTAAAAATTAAAAATTTTAAGTTAATAACTAAGTATTTATAAGTTAGAATACTTTTGTTAAAAGTTTTTTTTTTTGTATTTAAAAGTTTAGACTTTAATGTGGATTAACTGTTTTGTATATATAATGTAAGCTATTTAATAAGGAGTGATATATAGTTACATGATATGATGTACTAATAGGTAATCTATATGAAGATTTCTGAATTTTAAAAAATTAATTAAATAACTTGTTTATTATTTTATAATACATAATATGATGTATGACAGAAAAAGTCTTAAATTTTACATTTATTATACAATAATTTTATATATCTTTTTACTTATGTGAATACATTTGAGGGTATATATTGATAGTTTCCTCTGTTATACGAAAGTATAGACCTGGTCTCTATTAATATATACTTAAAAATTAAGCAAACGCAAGTAAAAAATACTTGAAAAGTCTTAAAAATAAAAGATACCTAATGAGGTCGCCAAAATGGTTTGACCAAGTCTGGTTTTGCTTAAACCTGAATCAAGTTATATCGCTCTGTTGCATGAAAATGCAGACCTGTCACCAATGTCTTGATTCTTAAAAATGTATTTTATATATTTAATGTGAATATAAAAGAAAATTGTATAATTAAATTTAAAGGTATATCATATATGGAAATCATAAGTAATATACATACTAACAATAAAAGATATATTCAGAGGTATAAATATAGATTGTTTAAAGTGGACAAATATATTAGTAATCATTCATGAGCTATATATTACATAAATAATAATAATTTTTATTTATACCTTATAGTTATCCATGTTAATTAAATTGTTTAAATTTTTAATTTATGAAACAGATTTTTAGTATTGGTATTCTGATTTTTAAATATTAGTTTGATGCTTATTTTTAAATTTTATTCAGTATTCTACTTGAGGACAAGCAGAACTTAAGTGTGGGGATATTTGATAAGCATCAAATAGATAGTATATTTTATAGTAATTTATCCCTATATTTATATACATTTTAATGCATTTATATGATTTTAGATACTTATTTTGTTAATATTTGCAGAGATGTATTTTAATTGAAGATTGAAGAAAAAGGAACGAGAACGAATCCAAAACTGAAGAAAACTGAAGAAAATGAATAAATGAAGAAAATACAGCTTAAACCTTAAAGAATTGAAGACTTAAATAATAATATTGAAGAATTGGGCCAAAATGAAGATTAAAATCCGTAAAAGAAAAGAAGAAAGCCCAAAAATGAAGCCTGGCCCGTATTTAGAAGATTCTAGAATGAAGGTCCAGCCGGCGATTGGATAACCCAACCGGCGGTTGGGGTATAAAGGGATTAAGGCGGTGGAAAATGCGGAGTTGAACCAGGACACAACTTGTTCCAACCGGCGGTTGGAATACCCAACCGGCGGTTAGGAGGTCGGCCAGCAAAACTATAAATAGAGGCTTAGGCCAGACTTAGGGATATACGATTCTTAGAATACAAAGTCGAATATTAGGGTTTAAGGTTGACTTAAGGTACGAATTTGGAGGCTAAGGAGCTAGGGTTTGAAGGTTTTTAACCCTAGGAAAAGCTGGTTCGACAATTGGTTCGGTTTCTTTATCCTTGTAACTTTAATAACCTTATTGAGTTAATTTATGGATATTGTTTATTTGATTTGATTGTGAATTAGGTTTTCGTTATAGTTATTTGAATGAATGTTTATTGAGTTTATTATATGAGTTTATGTTTATGTTGGAACTATATTATTGAATGTTTATTATACAAGAATTGTCTATATTATAATATATTAATGATTGTTCTTGACATAGTTAGACTGATTTATATTAAACGAGGATGACCATATTAAGTTTGTATTAATTAAGTGATTGTGTTTATGTCTTGATCTTAACCTTATGCGATAGACTAAGAATATAATTCATCGATATAAAGTAATATTGTGATTCACGCCATACCGATGAAATTGTATTAATAAACTGCTGATAGATCTTATTAATTAGTGATACTTTGCGTAACCTTATGACTGTGTTGCTATGATGAAGATTAGCTTAAGCTTAAGTAATTTTCTACATTAGTAATTCACCAATAATAATAGCCAACAAGCAAATAGACATAAGTAAATATAATAAGTTTAATAAATAATAGTTTGAATAATTATAATCTTCTATCCAATTGAGTATTCTTAAGTTGTTCCTGAAACTTATCTATTAGAATCTGTATCAATTATAAATATGTTCGTTCGGAACTAAAACGTCCCCCTTATCTTGTATATTATTGTACATTGGATCCTTTATTTGTATTATAATTGTAAATAGTTGTAATTAGGAAATAATAGATAATTAGTTATAAATTAGAATCACGTTTCCCTGTGTTCGAACTTGGACTTACTTATAAAGCTATATTATACGAACGGGTTAATATTGCCTGAATTGTGTGATAGTATTATTTAGTATTTTCTTAATTTAAAACTTGTGATTATAATTGCCTATACTTAGCACACATCACCATATATGTGTATGATTGTTAAATAGGTGTTTAAAGAGTTGGAAAGGATTGCTAATCATTCTTTAAGCCGGATTCGAGGTAAGTGATGGTTACTTGAGCTTGATACTAATATTCGTATTATGTATGCAAATAGTGAGAACATAAAAAGAGACTAACTAATGAGTATAATCGAGTAATGTTCTTGAGACACATGAGTGTGTTTCAACGAGCATATTTTAAATGGTAAGATTCAAGGATGGCATTGAGACTTGAGAAAGCTCAATGACCATGCCTTGATACACTAGATTTAATCATTTGAGCAAAAGATACTGATAATGAGATTGAGTTATGTCTAAAAGAGAGATTAGACATATACTTAGAGGTATTAATGTTTGGATTGAGATTTATTGATTTGTAGCTTTTCTTTGTTAATGGATCTTCATGAGTCTTTGTCGTCCCTCAAACCAGTCACGGTCGGCAACGCAACGGAAGGAGGACACGGCAGTGGAGTTTTAAATTTATAAGAGCTGGGGACCTAAGTTTTACTACGGCTGTATAGCAGCAGTATGACCTAGGGTCGTTCTTCAAGCTAATCGTATTGTGAAACGGGAGTATCAAGACAAGTTGTTTAATTTAGTGATGGGATTTTTCAAACAGATTTTGAATGGGTTTTTGTTACTTAGGTCCGTAAATTAAAGCAATTAAATAAAAAGTAAATAAATGAAAGATAGAAATAGGGATGAAATCAGTATGGAGGATATGTGTTTGTTATGACTTCGTTAGCTTATGCGGGGGTGATGCTGGGGTTTTGATATGAAAACGTCTTTTCAAGGTTTGTGTCTTATCTAAGCTTAATTGTTCGTAGTGTAAACACTAGTACCCTACTGATTGGGGAAACCAATCAGTATGTCACTGAATACTAGGCCAAATTGAGTCTGATCGGAGGAGGATGCTCAACTCTTCAACGTTATCCAGTGACGGAGTAACGACCCTTCTTGGAATGTTAGTTCCTGGGTGCATGAGATAGAGTAACATACCCACTAAGGTTCCGACCTTTCTTAACACTACGGGGACAACAAAGTCAGACAAGACATTTAAGATTAAGACTTGGTTTTGGTGACTATTAACTTTATATTAATGGTTATATTTTAGTCTAGAGCTTTCATTACGGTGTACCATGTGATTATGCATTTCCACAGTTTTCCAGACCCAAGATGTACTAACGGTGTACAGTGCATCTAAGCATTTCCACAGTGTTCCTGATCTTTAGGTGTACTAACGGTGTATAGTGCGATCAAACATTTCCACAGCTTTGAAGTCAAACCAGGATGTGACACAGTCTTCAACCACCGACATTTCCTTAGCTCCTACGTATTTGTACTTCACCAAAGGTGTTTCCAACGTTACACGAAGTACAGTGCCGTTTACCGTGGTCTGATAGTCCCGTACACGTAGATCTGATCGGATCGTATGATCAATTGCAAGTACGGAATCCAAACAATTGAATAATAAACGTTAAACGAATCAAACACGATTTCTATAAGCTTTTGTATATATTAACAATTGAGTATAAAGCTTTACAATCACCAAACCACAAAAACGTTTTTCTCTGCCTCTCTCACCACAAACGGCTCTCACTCTCTAGGGTTTGATCAACCCTCAAATGAAACCTAACACTCGTATTTATATCACACCTATCGGACCCTGCGACGTTAAGCCCAACGTCGCAGGCCCAGACCCTTGCGACGTCTGACCCAACGTCGCTAGCCCAATTCTATGTATATTCTATATAATTACATTTCGTTTACATACTCGAATATACACACTAAACACATCATACGTAGACTAATTGACTTTGACAATTACAATAGTTTGACCAATTGACTGACACACAAAATGCACCAACAAACTCCCCCTTGTCAGCAGCTTGGTCAAATAAGTCTTCAATTAGTCTTCATCAACAAACTCTTTCATGTCTTTGACAATCAGAAACTCCCCCTTTGAGATAGCATGGTCTTCCAAGAAATCTTGATGTCCAAATTCATGTGACTGACACAAATTTATCATACAATAAGATCTTCAAACTCTGTGACCATCTCTCAATCATCAGCAGCTTCTCCGATAGAATTATCTTCACAATCTTTGGAGAATAACCGACATCCTTTGCATCTTCAATATTTGACTTTAACAAGATATGTGATATTGAAGAAAATAACATAGAAATAAAATCTTTTTGAATTTTTCTTTATAAATGAAAAGTAAAGAACGAAGATTAAAATAACATTGGGGATAGGATTGTTTTAAGTCTGCTTAGGGATCATATCAGGCCAACATGCAATTATTAGGGAATAGTAAGTGTTATTTCGATCATCAGTATATTTGTCCACTTTAAATTTACTTGACATATTTAAAGCACCTTTTATAAAAATTAGTTCAAGACGATCATCGGTATTGTTTGTCCACCTAAACATGTTACATCCGTATTTGTGAGCTAACTATTATTGTTAGTTTGACTATTAATTTTGAGAAACCTATTATATGATATACTGATAAACTTCAGTAAAACAAACACTGCATATTCACACAAGGTAGAGATTACAAGACCAAGTTTATCTCGGTTTTCTCGTAACATACACTTGATATTTATATTTAGGCATACATCAAACTGATTATGAAGATACTAGTGGCCCCAGATCTGTACTTAGTACAACAGAGGGTCCCTTAGTATGAACATAACAAGTTTGAGACTATTTGCATAACTAATGGATTCAGGTATGTACGTGAGTACAACAATAGTCACCATTAGTTAGGCGAATAATCATATTATTACTATATGCCATTTTGCATTTACATAATGATTATGACAGTGTATGGCAGTACCTCCATTTATCAATTAAGACTTATGTCATACATCATATAACATTTTTCGCAAAGTAATAGACAAGTTTTAATATTACTTCTTACTCACTCACAAACCGGTGTGTATCATGCCTACCGATACATCATATGATAAAGCTAATGTTTATAAAAGATGTGTTAAATATGCCAGATAAACCTACTGACACATCAAACATAAACCTTAAAATTTCCATTTTTATGCATGTCACCCGATGTACTATCATATCCCAAGTTGTTTTACAGACACACAATCCAACATCTTTTCAAGAATTAAGAATCTTGCTGTTCACATTTCTGAATTAAATAATCAGAATTTTTAATATTCAGAATTACTCCCCCTGAACAGAAAATTCTTATATCCAATCCAAAAATACTCCCCTTAAACATTAAACATATTTTTGTTTTTTTTAATTGAATAAATTTCGCAACATTGCATTTCTTTAATACTAAAAAGTATAAAGAATGGCTGTTGCATTAAACAAAATTTAAAAAAAAATATCAAAATCACATATCAAGTCAAGTCAAATGCCTTTAGCACTTTTACCACCTCATAACATCGAAATTCTCATCCAATCACAAATCATCTTCGCATTCTTCCAACAATATCCACATCCATGCAGTCACTAAAAATGTTAGCTTTCAATAACCTAACTGCACCACCACAAACAATTAAACGTTAGTACTTATGGGACACCCAAGCCTTGATAGACTTAGGTTGTCCATGATCATCCATAATCATCACATCAATGAGTTTATGATATTTTAAAAACTCAGAAGATTTCATTGACGTGTTGTTTGTGGATTTGGGTTTCCAAACCTGTTTAGGTTCAGATGATTTGTTTTCAACAATGTTGTGCTGTTGAACTTGAAGTCTACTGGGCACAACTTTGTTTACTCTTGCCATAGGTTTTGGAGAGTTTGATGCACAACCTGAAGTTTTGGAGAGTTTGTTGCAAAATCTTTACAGGTGACTGTAAAGTTTGTTGTTTCGAATTTAAAACCTTGGCTTTTCCCTTATTTGGCTTTTCTCTGATACCAGTTGTTTATGCCTATGCGGATCTAGAAGATGTGAATCACAGATTGTATATAGCGGAAATCAACAATCACTTAACAAGAACGTGAATCTTAACGAACACAACGATATAAATAATGTTTCTGTTTATTGATTAACAAAAACAAACGGTTTAAGCACCAAATACAAACACACCGAACTCTCTGATCTCTCTGGAACGTTCCTCACACACGAATGAATGAACTACTAACAAATGAAACCCTAGTTGACTATTTATACGTTGGACCATTGGACCCTGCGACGTTACACACAACGTCGCAGGCCCAAACCCATTGCGACATTGACAATGTCACAGGTCCAAATACATGCGATTTCATTTGTTGATCAAGCTAAATATTCTATACAAGATATTGACAAAACATGTTGATTTTGCATCAACAAACTCCCCCTTGGCAATAGCTTGGATATGTCTTCAAATCTTCAGCTTTAGCTTAAGTATATTTCAGCATTAATCCTTTCTCTAATCAAAAACTTCACCGAAACCTCCAAGAATCTGCATGTTCAATAAACATGTATCAACAAACTCCCCCTGAACAGCAGATTCACCTCGAACTCTTGAAGGATCGTCAGATGCAAACATTTTGTTGTTGATGGTGTTGGATTCTTCTTTCACTTCAATCTTTATCCTTGGTCTTCTAATAAGTCTTTAACCGTGCTCAACTAACAGAAACAAAATTTAGGTTTTTTTTTTTTTTTTTTTTTGTATACTATATACAATTACAAAACAAAAACAAAAGCTAAATTTTAACTTTAGGAACCCATTTGAGCACGGGCCAAATCTTTCTTGAAAGCTTCGAGACCTTTCGATATGATTCATCAATAAAATCCAAAGACATCGAATTCCACCTGAAATTAAAACATCTTGTTTCATTTCTAAATTCGTTACTCCGAACCGATGTCCTCCAGGAGAAAGGAACAAAATCTTTTCGTCTATTTTGCATCATATGATGAAACCGTGGTGGTGCAAACGCAAACATTTGCTCACGAGTATAAGCATAAGACTTTGTTCGTCTCGATTTCGGTTGTAGTGTTGGTTTCAAATCTATTGATTTCTTTGGAAATGTTGAAGCCGAACTTCTGTTACATTCAATGTTACCGGAATTATCACGACAATCAACCTATCCATGATTACGTTGTCTGGTTGATTGAGATTTCTCTAAATACTTATTATTCTTATGCAACGAATAATTTGTAAACTGAGAAATCTTTTTCGCATGAAATAATTCGGAAGATTTATCAGTGCAAATCTTCTTCTTATTCTTGACTGGCGATCTTGGTGATTGAGAGATCTTATCAATTTGCTTGCGAAGATCTTCAACAGTTTTTAATGCAAGATCCTTATCTTCTATTAACTTGACAACAATCGGTTGTTGAAGTTTGGTTACCAACTTTTGCTTAACTTCAAATAATTTAACCTGTTCTTCCAATTCGACAATTTTTGATCGCATTGCTGCACGTTCAGTTTCTATATCAAACAATTGAGATTGAAGGTTTTTAATCTCTTCTTCCTTCTTTTCAAGTCTGATAATTTTTAATCGTGTCTCTTCGCGTTCATTCTCCATGGTAAGTATCTGAGATTGAAGGGCCTTGATTTCTTCTTCTTTCTTTATCAATTCCTCTTTCGTCCCTTCATTAGAACTTATCCCTTCTTCCGAACTTGTATCTCTCAATTTAGTGTTACTTTTTATGAGAGAATCCCACAACAGAAATGATGTATCTATAATTTTCATAGTTCTATAACTCGAAGATACATAGTTTGGTAAACATGCCAGAATAGTCTCATACGTTTTGGTTTACCGTTTTAACACTTGTAGGTATATCTGGGAAAAATTCATATTCTGCGATTGTTGGTATTTCATACGGCTCAGTAATGAAAATCCATAAATCTGGATCATGCAATGTAATCAAATCTTCAAAGATTGTCTTCCATCGAGCAAAATCTTTATAGAATAAGGACTTCAACTTTTCCCTCATGGTGTGAGTCAAAAAATCCATATTTGAATTTTCCCTCGAAATTTCCGTTCAATTACTTTGACAAATGCTCGACTAGAACGCAACTTTTCCCAAATTAAAATCAAACACTTCTAAGCCCAAACACAAGATTTACTAAGCGACAATTTTCCTCGATTTTTTTTTTATTTATTTTTGTGACACTAGGTAAGTGTCGCTAAAAGCGTCGCCAAAAATTTTTTTGCTGATGAATAGTGCTGAGACGTAAGGGCCAACGTCGCATGCACTGTAGCTATGAATAGTGCTGGGACGTTAGGGCCAACGTCGCATGCACTGTAGCATGAATAGTACTGGGACGTTAGGGCCAACGTCGCATGCACTGTAGCATGAATAGTACTGGGACGTTAGGGCCAACGTCGCATGCACTGTAGCATGAATAGTACTGGGACGTTAGGGCCAACGTCGCACACAACGTTGCATGCACTGTAGCAAACGTCGCAAATCGCGACTGCAGCAGCTCCAAACCCCAAAATATGACAATTTTCGAAACCCTAACCAAAATCGATGAACGGAGGACGATCAGGCACCAAAAATACGTCTAAAATTCACAATTTTCAACCCAATCAACCCAGAAACGAAGATTAAACAATAAAACTTCGCGAATCAAACCGAAAACACGTTCAATAATGATTCAAACAACTCCTCCCTCTCTGATACCAGTTGATAGTCCCGTACACGTAGATCTGATCGGATCGTATGATCAATTGCAAGTGCGGAATCCAAACAATTGAATAATAAACGTTAAACGAATCAAACACGATTTCTATAAGCTTTTGTATATATTAACAATTGAGTATAAAGCTTTACAATCACCAAACCACAAAAACGTTTTTCTCTGCCTCTCTCACCACAAACGGCTCTCACTCTCTAGGGTTTGATCAACCCTCAAATGAAACCTAACACTCGTATTTATATCACACCTATCGGACCCTGCGACGTTAAGCCCAACGTCGCAGGCCCAGAACCTTGCGACGTCTGACCCAACGTCGCTAGCCCAATTCTATGTATATTCTATATAATTACATTTCGTTTACATACTCGAATATACACACTAAACACATCATACGTAGACTAATTGACTTTGACAATTACAATAGTTTGACCAACTGACTGACACACAAAATGCACCAACATGGTCTTTCCGGGGTCACATACTTTATGGTCACTCTAGACTAGTTTAAACTATGTTTGTATTAAAGCCCAACCATCTATGATATAAACCAGCCCTCACTATTTCCCAATAAATCCCTGATTGATTCACGGTGTACTATACGAAAGGTTTTAAACAGTATTTCCACAGCTACGCAATTCAGACCATGTTTACAGTTTCAGAAAACATAGATAGGTAGTGACCGTTTGATCAAGGTTCGCGACTCCTTGTCATAAAGGTTCTAACCACGTTTAATTGGAGGAAAGACGATTTGGTTTAGAAATTCATAAATACAAGATTAATAGATCACCGGTTTTCATTTATATAATATAACTGGAAACTTTATTTCCACAACGGATTGTGCCCACGACTTTCATAGCTTCCACGTTCCGTACTACACACATAAGTGATGATTCTGGCGCTATACAAATGAAAGCCGTATAACGTTACCTCCGTTATTTCATAATGTTATCCAATTATATGTTTAAAGCAGCATCACCCCACACATATATATAAACTAACTACATCATAACAAACACACAAGGAAACTACTCACTACGCATAATAACAGATCCTAAATCTAGCATAATAACAATATCAATTATCATTATAACAGATAAGGAAAGAAGTAACCGTTAATAAAGCGTAGATTGAATAAGCGTCTAGAGAGAGAGTACAAGCAGAACTTCCGCAATATCCTTGACAATATTACAATAAAAGCCCCTGAACTATTCCCTACACTATTACAAAAGTAGCCCCTCCGTTAGTTTCAGTTAAATATTAACTGAGAACTAACTGGATCAAACCCTAATTTCTAGAGAGAGAAAGAAAGAAAGAGAGTTTAGAGAGAGAGAGAGAGTGTGTGAGAGAGAAAGTGGAAATGGAGAAATTAATGGAATGTTGAAGTGTGTGGAATGATGGAGGGGTGGCCTCCTATTTATAGGCAAAGCTTGAAATCAGCCGTACGACTCGCGAAGCACGCACGTACAAGCAAACGAAGCACAAACGGGCAGCATATGGGGTACCAGGGGCCGTATACGGCCTTCATAGGGCCGTATACGGTGTGTTATGGGCCGTATACCATCTATGAAGGGCCGTATACGGTGGCCAAGGCCGTATACGGCTTCCGTCTGATTTCGTTCGTTGCTTAAAACGCGCGTATCTCCTTCGTTATGCGTCCGTTTGACCTGATTCTTTAGCATGTGTCTTCGTATTTACGTTACGCTTCTAATGGTGCCAATATAACTGAAATTGGATGTGTACAACTTTAGAATAGCCGAAATCACTTTATAGGAGTTTGTAATCGTCCAGTCTTTTCCGTCCTTTGTCCGATTTGCATGATTCTTGATTTTCTCGTCTCGATTTTTCCTATTACATCATATCATAAGGTTATAATATGTTTATCATAGGATAAATGAGGGTGCGAGAGTTAGTTGCTGCTTATTTGCTCCGTTTTGTTCGTTATTCGGATGTTTTTACTGATTTTTGTAGCAACGTCTATATTTTGAGCACTTTAGTGAATTTTGGTAAATAATGATTGTTTTGGAACGTTTTCACTAAAGATGTGCCCAAAAAGTGTGGAATAATGGCCTTGAAAACATGACTTTTTGCGCCACATCAAGTTATCCCACACTTATACGTTGCTTGTCCTCAAGCAACACTCAGTTTCTGAAAACATTTTAAAACAATTTTTAGAGAGAGCTTCAACATTTTTAAGAGTTACCACTGTCAAATGCAAATAAGATAGTTTCAGGAATATAGGGAAAGATAAGATGATCCTTCCTTAAACAAGAAAAGATTCTCTTAGGCATACATCCAAATCTCATGATCTTGGAGTACACATGACTAGGCGATCTCACTAAAGGTGGTCACTCAATTCACTCAAAGTGTATCGGGTTTCCTATCAGTCTAGAACAAAAGAAATCGCTCAAATAGCCAGTCATGCAGCACTCATCGTCATAGGCTTGGTCGAGAATCGGATCTCCACCACTTAGGTGAGGACGGTGCTAATTATCCCAAGACATTCATGAGGGTTGTAGTGTTTGGTGAGGTGTAAAGGGTATGGATAGTGGTATTTTTGGGTTTGTAAGGGTTGCTTATCTTAAAACAACTGAGATCATGAACAACTTTATTTCAGAACGGAGAGAGAGGTAGCTTTTGGTCTTCTATCAGAATCTTGATGATACTTCAAAGGACTTTAAGCTTTATTCTTGCGGAACTATTTTTCTTTTCTTCTCTTCTTTTTCTTCTTTTTATTTTCTTTTTCTGCTTTTGTATTTTTCTATTTTTCTTTTCTTCTTCAGAATTTCTTTGCCAGAGAATTTCCAAGGATATTTTTCTTCTTTGATTCTTTCAGAAATCCCTTATCTTGAACGTTTCGAGTCTTTTTGCGGTGTCAATTTTTCACACCAAGGATTCTTCAATCTTTTTGAGAGCACAAAAGGGGTAGGATAAGACATTCTAAAAGATGTTCTTCATAACCTCAGAAATTCTAAGATAAGTTTGGGAGTATTTTGGGAAGTAGGGTTTATTAGGGGTTTTTATGAAACGAAAGGTTTAGGCTCAACAGGGTTTACTAGGCGGATCATCGATACTAAAAGTGAGTATCGGAAGGGTTTTGGGCTTGAAGAGATATGTGAAAAGGGGTATAAATCCTAGGGAATGTCAAGGTCATCTAATTGCACCTATACCGTGTACGGTACACACCAATGTGGTCTTCAAGCGTATGTCAAGAGCAAGTTCTAATTCAGAGATGCATGCATCGGCACACACAAGAAATGATTAGTGAAGCATTAAAGATGAATGCTATTAGGCTCAAGATACCTCACTGCAATTAGGGTTGTATGTGCTTCGTCATGCTTCCATCAGATTATTATTTCTTGTTTAAGCAATTTCTACCTTATTTTCCCTAGACTCTAAAATATATTACTCACATATGAAAATAGCTCCTCTAAAAAGATATTTTGGCTCAAAATTAGCAGAGTAAATCAATAGATTTAGCTCATACTTTTAATTTTCTTAAAAAAATTTTGAAAAATTTGAGGAACATTTTCTGAGTTTACTATTTCGGACATTAAAAATCAAAGAAAACTAACCAAGGTATTCTATACCTGCTATCCCACACTTAGAGGAACATTGTCCCTAATGTTCTCTTTAGTTGAGATTTACTGGAAGTAAAATCCCACACTTAGAGTTTGAACATGTAAGAAAATGTTTCTCAAGTGTTTGTTTTGGGCTGGAATCCCACACTTAGTGATAAGCTTAGGATAGAGTATAGACTACTTTCACAAACTAACAAAGCAAATAATATACAGAATCATAAACAAAAGAGAGTAAAGGTTAAGACACTCCCCAGATAGTGAGCAACAAAGAAGCTGAGAATCTGAATTTGCTGAAAAGAGGTGTTGCCAAGATCTTTTTCTGCATTCATGAAGAGCGGCACAGCTTCAAGCGTCTTGCTATTTGGTTTCTTTTCCATCCATTATTCCCTTTGTGAATCAATCTCGTAAGTGTGAACACGTTGGTCGTACCAGTTTACAAACTCAAGGTATTTGTAAATGAAAAGATAAATCACCGTCTCAGAACTTTTGAAAAGATATTTTCTACTACAAATCATTTTTATAGAACATGTGTTTTTAAACGAGTTTGAGCATAATGCATAAAAGTAGTGTGCAAGTACCTCAAATGCTCGAAACACATGAATTATCATTTTTCAAATTGATTTCCTTATTTCTGAGACGAGTGGTTTATTTGCAAATGAGTTGTAATATCAGAAAGTGTTGTGGTGACGACCAAGTGTGAAGGATAGTTAGAGATATATCTTCACTTATTGACACTGTTCTCTCTACACGTCTTATTGCACTGGTTGCCTCCCGAGAAGCGCTGCTTTTAGAGTCGAGAGCTCGACTTTGCCTTCCTTCAGATTAGTTGGTGCTGGAACCACCAGGACCGGAAGCGCGCAGAAGTGGAATCCTGGGGTTACGTGGGTATATTCTCAGAAAATGGCGAGCGATGATGTCGACGATGTTTGGAATCTCAGATGAAAGTATGGGGAAGCTCTGCAGATGCTGCTCTGTAATCTTTTTTATGTGCAGCAGGTCCCAAGTAATCTCCTTTACTGTGCTGGAGATAATTCCGTGGGGATTTACAAGAGAGAATCCATCAGCTTCAATCATCTCTCGTTCAGGATGGTATTGTCTGAGTGAGTCCATAAATCCAAAGAACTGCAGGTGTAAAGTCTCGTGATCTGCAATACTGGAGTTTACTCCAAGTTCTCGGATAGATTCATGAATACCCTGGATGAGACTGGTCTGGTAGTGGGAAAACGTGAGGTCGGAGTTCTTAAAGGTATTGTTCATCATGTCGTAGACCTCACGTAATCCGTAGTTGAATATTTGGCTGTACTCTTCATCAGGTACTTCAGCGAAGATTTCCGTGATTCGATCAGTGAGGAAGTTCGCGATGTTAACCATCGAACCTTCTGGTATAGAAGAAGGGATGACACGCGTCCTCTCGTCATAACTCTCGTACTCGAGATCTTCGGAAATCTTGTGAGCGTGGTACTCGATGGTGCAGTCAATGTAGAACCGATGAGAAGAAGTCTCGTCGATATGATCATTCCTAGCCATAGAATCTAGAAGTCCCCTAAGTTCATTCATCAACCGGATGTCTATGTCTGCGTCGGGATTCCCAGTAGCATTGTACATATTGCTGCGATAAGAATTTAAGAACTCGTGTTGCTCAGTAGAATATGGAAATGCGGATCTGAACAGTGTGTCATAGATCTTCCTGTACATGCGTCTTTGGTCTTCAAAGAACTCAAGCTCCTCAGGTGTTGGTCCAGCAGTGTGGTGCTCTCGTAGCAGCTGAGCATCAAGGTCTTCGGCAAAGGCATTTAGGCGGTTGTGGAAGAATCTGTAGTCTTGGGAATTCTCGGCTTGGTTGACCTCAGATTCGGCTATGATTTCCTCAATCAGGTTCCTTTGGTGTGGAGTGTAATCATTGGTGGAGTTAATGATAATGCTTGTCATCATAGGTATGTCGTTTTCGAATTCTTCAATAGCACTTATCATTTCCTCATGGTTGGAGATAGTCGGAATTTGGGGAGAAGCGGGAACAGTCGAAGATGCAAGAAGTCGGACAGACCGAATATCTATTGGAACATCAGTATAGATGATGTCATCGTCATCACTCTCCTCAGCTGGAGTATCCCTAGCCTGGAAATCAGGGAACTCAACAGTATCGGATGGTGGAAGGGTGTCATCAGTAATCTGAGATATCGGCTGAGAGGAATCCATCTCGATGTCTTTCTCCTCCTGAGAATCAGAATCACGGCTAGATCCGGAAGTACTTCCCTTCTCGAACTGACTTCGAGGTGCAGATGCGTCAAAGGTTTGAATCCTTTGGGGAAGTCGGGATGCTTTATATGCTGCAATCTTTCTCAAGAGTTTGTCTCGAAGCTCCGGGTGCTGTGCGGATAAAGCTATAGTCTTCTCAATATTCAGCAGAGCGTCAAGTCGGGGAGACACGAGAGGTTTGGTGGGATCAATAGCTGATGCAATGAGTTTCTCCATGGTGAGACCAAATTCTGCATCGTGAGAGTAATCAGTCGGTGTGTCTTCATCTGATTCATCTTGTGACAGAGGGATGAAGTTCTCGATCTGCATAATCTCTGCTGTCGGTAAATATGAGTCAGGAAGGTATTGATGAGGTGGTGTGGACTGATATACTTCCTCGGGCTCTGATTCTTCTCATTCTTCCTCGGATTCTTCCATTTCTTCTGGTTCCGTTTCTTCCATCTCTTCTTCATCCTGCTCTGTTTCAGGTTGTTCCTCTTCTTCTTCATCCTGCTCTGAATCTTCTTCCTCCTCTATTTCTTCTTCTGGTTCTGATTCTTCCATTTCCTCGTCTTCTGATTCTGACTCTTCAGTAGTTGAAATAAGACAAGTATGCTCGTATGGCCTGTATGGTTCAGGCTCTGAATCAGAAGTGTCATCATCCGAAGTAATTCTGCCCATGGATATTGCGTATATCTCTGCATGCTCCATTATTGAACAGTCGGTCTGATCAATCTTGTATGATATTGTTTGTCCATGTGCTCGTAGACTGATAACCTGAGAATATACGTCAATAACAGCACGTGCAGTATTCATGAATGGCCTACCTAGGATAATGGGTATGTTAATGTCTTCCTGTATGTCCATCACTACAAAGTCAGTGGGGAAATAGAACCTGTCAACTTTTACCATGACATTCTCAGCAATGCCTTTCGGGTATCGGACTGATTGATCGGCAAGCTGGACGCTCATTTTAGTGGGCTGGAGAGGTCCTAATTCTAGTCTGGAGTAGAGCGAGTAAGGCATTAGATTGATACTAGCTCCAAGATCGACCAAGGAGCGTATTGTGCCTGAGTGATAGATGGAACAGGGCAAGGTGAATCGACCCGTGTCTCCTAGTTTTTCCGGTAAGGCATTCTGGATGACGGCTGAACACTCAGCGTTCAGGGAGACTTTAGGAATGGCAGGAATCTTGTCCTTAGTTGCTAGCATTCGTCGGATGTACTTTGTACTGGAAGGGATTCTAGACACGGTGTCTAAGAATTTTCCATCAAGTTTGAATGACTTGGCATTGTACTTCTTGTGCAGGCGGTTAGGGAAAGGAATCTCAACCTCATGATTCGGCGTGGGCATTGATTTGGTCTCAGCTGTCGGCGGGACAGGAGAATGTTCCCTTGGAGAAGCAGTCATAGAAGGAGTTGGTTTATCAGAGTTTAAGGTCTTGGCTTCCTCGACATGGGGGTTCTGAATAGTATTGCTTGGTAAGGTCCCTTGCGGTCGGGTATCGAGACGTTGGGCTAACTGACCGATCTGGTTCTCAAGGCTTTTCAGGACCGAGAGTTGATTTCGAAGGAATAGATCAGTTTGGTCTTGTCGAGCCGTAGTCTTTTGGTTGAAAGCGGTCTGACCTTGGATGAATTTGTTGAGGTTGTCATCAGTACTCGTGACTGGAATGATGGTCTTTGCAGGCTCAGCAGGCTGGGTATCCTCAGTGGCGGTTAATGGAAGTGGTTGATTGTATGGAAGTTGTGGTTGTTGGGGGTACGTCGGATATCGTGGCTGAAACCTGGGCTGGAAAGGGGGTTGGTTGTTCCGTAGAGGATATTGGTTTCCTCGAGTTCGTGGTGGTGAAGTTCTAGCGAAACCGGGCAGATTTTGAGGTCTGACAGGAAACTGGGCATAGTAGACTGAACCGTCAGTAGGATCTTCGTACTCAACCTCGTATTCTTCAGCGGGATGGTTGGTACAGTTCTGGCAAGCCTGAACTTGGTGGATCTGCTGTGGTTGTTTCTTCAGATCTGCTATTTGTTTTGTCAGAGTCTCAATTTGATCGCTCAGAGACTTAATGGCTTCAGTTTGGCGGGTGTTGTTTGCGGAGAGGGGTAATGATGAGGATTGCTTATCAGACTTCCAATCGTGGTGATGCATCGTCATATCCTCAATCAAGCTCCATGCTTCATCATCAGTAAGTTTCATGAAGTTTCCTTGAGCTGCTGCGTCAAGATTGATGCGATGGATAGGATCAAGACCTCGGTAGAAGGTGCACACCTTGTCAGTCTTCGTCATTTGGTGGTTTGGACATTTTCTTAGTAAACTCTTGAATCGCTCCCATGCTGAGTAGATAGATTCATCGTGGGCTTGTTGGAAGTTTGCGATGTCATTCTTTGCCTGAGTTTGTTTGGACGGGGGAAAGTATCTAGCGAGAAACTTATTACCCATGTCGGTCCATGAGGTGATTGAGCCGGTCTCAAGTCCCTCAAACCAGGTAGAAGCATGTAAAGCGAGAGAATAGGGGAACAAGTATAAGCGAATGATATCCTGCTCAACCCAATTCTGCTTATAGGAGTTTGAAACCTGAATGAATTTGTCGATATGAGCGTTGGGATCATCACGGGGTAGACCGTGGAATTGGCAGTTATCTTTTATGAGTTGTACGATGTGGTGTTTAAGCTCAAAAGAAGCTCCGTCAATCACTGGATAGCTAATCGGTCCTCCTCGTCCTTTGATGGATGGTTTGGTGTTATCGGCGAGAGTAACAAGAGCGGCCATTTGTGGAAAACGGGAACGTCTTTCTTTGTGGATGGTACGGATAATCGACTCAGGATCGGGTACGAAAATGAGAGATTCAGATCCGGATGATCTGGTCGAATATCGTTGTAGGATATGGGAAGATATTGTCGGTTGGAACAAGGAAAAGAAAATAAGAATGGGAAAGAAGTATCACTAAATAGAAAACTCGTCTGGATGCTTCAGAGTCTTACGATTAACTCCCCGGCAGCGGCGCCAAAAACTTGTCGTCCCTCAAACCAGTCACGGTCGTCAACGCAACGGAAGGAGGACACGGCAGTGGAGTTTTAAATTTATAAGAGCTGGGGACCTAAGTTTTACTACGGCTGTATAGCAGCAGTATGACCTAGGGTCGTTCTTCAAGCTAATCGTATTGTGAAACGGGAGTATCAAGACAAGTTGTTTAATTTAGTGATGGGATTTTTCAAACAGATTTTGAATGGGTTTTTGTTACTTAGGTCCGTAAATTAAAGCAATTAAATAAAAAGTAAATAAATGAAAGATAGAAATAGGGATGAAATCAGTATGGAGGATATGTGTTTGTTATGACTTCGTTAGCTTATGCGGGGGTGATGCTGGGGTTTTGATATGAAAACATCTTTTAAAGGTTTGTGTCTTATCTAAGCTTAATTGTTCGTAGTGTAAACACTAGTACCCTACTGATTGGGGAAACCAATCAGTATGTCACTGAATACTAGGCCAAATTGAGTCTGATCGGAGGAGGATGCTCAACTCTTCAACGTTATCCAGTGACGGAGTAACGACCCTTCTTGGAATGTTAGTTCCTGGGTGCATGAGATAGAGTAACATACCCACTAAGGTTCCGACCTTTCTTAACACTACGGGGACAACAAAGTCAGACAAGGCATTTAAGATTAAGACTTGGTTTTGGTGACTATTAACTTTATATTAATGGTTATATTTTAGTCTAGAGCTTTCATTACGGTGTACCATGTGATTATGCATTTCCACAGTTTTCCAGACCCAAGATGTACTAACGGTGTACAGTGCATCTAAGCATTTCCACAGTGTTCCTGATCTTTAGGTGTACTAACGGTGTATAGTGCGATCAAACATTTCCACAGCTTTGAAGTCAAACCAGGATGTGACACAGTCTTCAACCACCGACATTTCCTTAGCTCCTACGTATTTGTACTTCACCAAAGGTGTTTCCAACGTTACACGAAGTACAGTGCCGTTTACCGTGGTCTTTCCGGGGTCACATACTTTATGGTCACTCTAGACTAGTTTAAACTACGTTTGTATTAAAGCGCAACCATCTATGATATAAACCAGCCCTCACTATTTCCCAATAAATCCCTGATTGATTCACGGTGTACTATACGAAAGGTTTTAAACAGTATTTCCACAGCTACGCAATTCAGACCATGTTTACAGTTTCAGAAAACATAGATAGGTAGTGACCGTTTGATCAAGGTTCGCGACTCCTTGTCATAAAGGTTCTAACCACGTTTAATTGGAGGAAATGCGATTTGGTTTAGAAATTCATAAATACAAGATTAATAGATCACCGGTTTTCATTTATATAATATAACTGGAAACATTATTTCCACAACGGATTGTGCCCACGACTTTCATAGCTTCCACGTTCCGTACTACACACATAAGTGATGATTCCGACGCTATACAAATGAAAGCCGTATAACGTTACCTCCGTTATTTCATAATGTTATCCAATTATATGTTTAAAGCAGCATCACCCCACACATATATAAACTAACTACATCATAACAAACACACAAGGAAACTACTCACTACGCATAATAACAGATCCTAAATCTAGCATAATAACAATATCAATTATCATTATAACAGATAAGGAAAGAAGTAACCGTTAAAAAAGCGTAGATTGAATAAGCGTCTAGAGAGAGAGTACAAGCAGAACTTCCGCAATATCCTTGACAATATTACAATAAAAGCCCCTGAACTATTCCCTACACTATTACAAAAGTAGCCCCTCCGTTAGTTTCAGTTAAATATTAACTGAGAACTAACTGGATCAAACCCTAATTTCTAGAGAGAGAAAGAAAGAAAGAGAGTTTAGAGAGAGAGAGAGAGTGTGTGAGAGAGAAAGTGGAAATGGAGAAATGAATGGAATGTTGAAGTGTGTGGAATGATGGAGGGGTGGCCTCCTATTTATAGGCAAAGCTTGAAATCAGCCGTACGACTCGCGAAGCACGCACGTACAAGCAAACGAAGCACAAACGGGCAGCATATGGGGTACCAGGGGCCGTATACGGCCTTCATAGGGCCGTATACGGTGTGTTATGGGCCGTATACGGTCTATGAAGGGCCGTATACGGTGGCCAAGGCCGTATACGGCTTCCGTCTGATTTCGTTCGTTGCTTAAAACGAGCGTATCTCCTTCGTTATGCGTCCGTTTGACCTGATTCTTTCGCCTGTGTCTTCGTAATTCCGTTATGCTTCTAATGGTGCCAATATCACTGAAATTGGATGTGTACAACTTTAGCATAGCCGAAATCACTTTATAGGAGTTTGCAATCGTCCAGTCTTTTCCGTCCTTTGTCCGATTTGCATGACTCTTGATTTTCTCGTCTCGATTTTTCCTATTACATCATATCATAAGGTTAGAATATGTTTATCATAGGATAAATGAGGGTGCGAGAGTTGGTTGCTGCTTATTTGCTCCGTTTTGTTCGTTATTCGGATGTTTTTACTGATTTTTGTAGCAACGTCTATATTTTGAGCACTTTCGTGAATTTTGGTAAATAATGATTATTTTGGAATGTTTTCACTAAAGATGTGCCCAAAAAGTGTGAAATAATGGCCTTGAAAACATGACTTTTTGCGTCACATCAGTCTTGATTATGTTGATATTATTGCGTATTTGATTACTATCATTGACGAGATATTTTAATCGATAAAGAGTTTGATTATAATTGAATCGCGTGTTGAAAGAGTGATATTGTGTAACGGGTTAGAAAGTGTCCAAACGGGTCGTAATTGGGCACTTTGTGTACTTTGAGTTGAAATTGTAATATGGTTGTTATGAAGCATGTTTCATACTTGATTTGAGTTGTTTCTGACGTGGGCAAAATGTCCCAACCGGATTGCATATGGTTTGCAGTGTGAGTCGTCTCCAAAAATGGTCCAAAATGGCCGTTAATTAGTCATACGTCTAAATTCGTTATTTTTGTGAAATTTGGAAAAGTGTAAAAAGGGAAACATTCGTGTTGGTATGGTGGAGGTGTCCATAAAGTTTCGAATCGTAACTCTAAACGAGTAAAAAGTTATGCGTGTCCGAACTTTAGCCAAAAACCTGAGTTTTTATCATTTTTCAGCTGGTAGGCTTGGATACGCAATCCCAGAGGGATCCTAGGATCGCATATGTTAGTGTAAAATGGTGACAGTCGATTTTGTTCATCGATACGCGATCCCACCTCCTAGCCAGGATCGCATATGTATGTGTAAAATGGTGACAGTCGATTTTGTTCATCGATACGCAATCCCACCTCCTAGCCAGGATCGCGTATGTATGTGTAAATCAGTCACAGTTCTGTAAAATCTGAAAATGCATAAGTGTTAGTTGTACTTTTAGTGACTGTTTTAGTTCACAGTTTCTGATTTCGATATATGATATAATTGGATGAGTTTGGTTGAGTCCAAATTTTGATACCAATTATTTATACTGCGATATAAGAGTTTATACCATAGATGAGTTATTTAATGGTATAGGAGTTGATCCCTTGATCGTGATCAATATTGCATAGTAGTTGGGTCACTTGCGTGTGACCGACATTTTTTGTAATTAATCTTTCAAGTAAGATTAATATCTCGTTATTAGAGTTGATCATTTGTATATGATCAATGTTGTTATGATTTTATATATTAAGAATGAGGTTATACATTGTTATTGAGATTATGTTAGAGTTCACCATTACTTATTAAGCATTATTGCTTACTCTATTACTGTTGTGTTATGATGTAGGTAATTGTGGGATAATGGTTTCACTTTGGGACAAGGACCCGAGGATGAATTTTGGTGGGGCTTACTAAAAAGATTAGTAGGTGAATCCCTTCTTTAATCATGCTCTGTACGGAGAAAACCCCATTTGTATAATTATGAATCATTTGAGTATGGTTCACTTTTGTTTGAAGAAATATTTGTATAACTTTGAGAATCATGAGTACTAATATAAATATTAATATTGATATAACGAGTTTATATAAAAAAAAATCTGGGGCGTTTCAAATTGGTATCAGAGCTATGGTTTAAGGGATTTGAGTATCCACCATTAGTGGGTACTTGGACTTAGACCTTTAAATTATTATTTGAGCATGATTTAGAGTAATATAATTGCGTTACTGATGTTGAGTTGATAGTGAGTCGTTGGGAACTTATGAGTTGAGATGTTATGTGATGACTTTAGAGACGTGTAATATGGGGTGATAATTATTAAGTCTTGCCAATGTAATACTCATCACATGCCATTATATGAAACTTTTGAAGTCACGTGATGTTGAGAGGATAAAGTCGAGATGATTCCTAACTAGAGGTGGTTAAGAGTAGACTTTATCTACATAATTGAGTATCTGAGTGTAACAATAAATGAGGTTTGTCTACTTGTGTTTATAAATGTTATGAGAACGGAGTTGATATATTGAGTATTGAGTGTACATTTATTGAGAGTGCTTGAGCGCACAACCACATGAGAGTGCTTGAGTGCACATTTACTGAGAGTGCACATTTACATGAGGTGTTTGAGTATCATGAGCATAATTGAGTATTATGAGTATAATTGAGCTTTTTGAGTATATTTGAGTATGTCGAGTACTATGAGTAATTGAGTATATTGTTGTTGTTGTTGTTGTTGCTGTTGCTGTTGCTGTTGCTGTTGCTGTTGTTGTTGGTGTTGTTGTTGTTGTTGTTGTTGTTGTTGTTGTTGTTGTTGTTGTTGTTGTTGTTGTTGTTGTTGTTGTTGTTGTTGTTGTTGTTGTTGTTGAGTGCACATTTACTGAGAGTGCACATTTACATGAGGTGTTTGAGTATCATGAGCATAATTGAGTATTATGAGTATAATTGAGCTTTTTGAGTATATTTGAGTATGTCGAGTACTATGAGTAATTGAGTATGTTGTTGTTGTTGTTGTTGTTGTTGTTGTTGTTGTTGTTGTTGTTGTTGTTGTTGTTGTTGTTGATTTCTATTACTTACTAAGCGCGATGTTGTTGTTGTTGATTTCTATTACTTACTAAGCGCGAGATATATTAAACGAGTATAGAGGAAAGTGTTAAATTTACTCTCAATACTAAAATGAGTAATGTGAAATAAATCAGAGATAGTGGACAAGCGGTAATAATTGAGAAATTTCGTAAAGGAGTTATATATCGAGATATATGTATATACTAAGAATTTAATGTCAGAGGAAGTTGTGTGAGGAGCATTATAAAAAAAATGCGAACGAGAACTACTATTTTACGAAATCATGAGATATGAAATTAAAGAGAAATAACTAAATGACATTTGAGTATGCCATGAGAGTATGAGTAGAATGGGGGACTCAGGGATAACAATGGGGCTTGAGAAATCTCATTGCTTATGCCTTGACACCATTGAGATGGTCCTTTGAGTAGAACCATTTAGTGCTATTGAGAAAATATGCACTAACTTGAGGGGTAAGAGTAGAGACAAGCAGTGTCATAGAGAAAATGTACACTAGCTTGATAGTTCAAGAGAATGAACTAAAGAGTAGAGTCAAGTAATGCTATAGAGACAATGTGCATTAGCGTGATGACTCATGAGATCGAGTCAAAGAGTAAAGTCAAAAAGTGCAAAGGAGAAAATATGCTCTAGTTGAGAATTACGAGTAGGGTAGATTATAAATGAGTAAACTTATATGAATGAGAAAGTATTATGAGAAAAACTTATTTTGTGAATTATGATATAGATACTCATGTGTGTGGATATAATCATTGAGTTAATTAATAACATTGTTTGTGATGTTATGTGTAGTAGTTAAATTTTTCTATGTAAATAAAGAGTAAGGCGATAAAAATCAAACTGAGTGCATACATATTAAAGCGAACTAGTGTGAGGTGAGAAAGTAGTGATGATTCTAGAGTCTAAAATTTATAAATGAGAAGTGACCCACAACGGTCATAGAGGTTAAAGAATACGAATATATATATATATACGAGTTCATGAGGGGTAGGCTAATACATAAGTGGGGGAGAATTTCTCCCTAGAGTTTGAAAGATAAGTTTCAAACTTATAAGAGCTATTCTGAGAACAAAGAGTTGACTACATGATAATTACCTATGACGAGTAATTTATGAGGGAAGAGTTATAGATACACGAGCGTATAAATTTGATGAGTATATCTAGGAATCAATGATGATTGCGAACTAATGAGGAAGCAAAGTAGTTTATAATGAGGAATTAAAAACACAAGAGAATTTATATGATGATTATTAAGTCCTTAATGACTTACCTTGAGAGTTAATGTTTGCTAGAGGGGTGTTATTATGATGAGTATCTAAGAGAAAAGATAATTTTTTTTTACTTGAGTGGTTATCAGGAGTAATTTCTGAGTTGCAGAATGGTAAATCGACCATATAACTGTTGGAATAGTGTCCAAGGTCATAACTAAATTGGTAAGACTATCGTTAAAAGTGGAGTCCTTTTTGGGTCGCCCTCAATGAACAGTAAGAGAAATAAATGAGAGGTAATATTAACTGGAATTAATATTATATTTAGTTTATTAACTGGATATTAATTAGAAACTAAAAGAAAAGGAAATTCTGGAAACTCCATCCATACGCCGTATGGAATTTCCATATGCCGTATGGATGCTAGGGTTTTAAGGCGGTGGAACGGCTGACAGAATGTTCTGGAATCATCATCCATACGCCGTATGGAAGATCCATACGCCGTATGGATTCTGTCCCACATCGGCCGGGATATGAAACCCATGCCATCCCTCTCCCCTATAAATAGGGGCCTACCCCTTAGGTTTTACTTGTACATTTCTCTCTTTCCTACTCCTGCTCCTTGTAAGAGTTTTACGACTAAGAGTCGTGACCATAGGAAACTTGGGAATTTCTCTTGGTTCGTGGGTGTGAAGCATTAGAGGTGTTCTGGTTTGGGCACTCGCCTCCAAAGCAAAAAGGTTCTGCTAGTTTGTCTACGCGTGAGAAATTGTTTTCTCAAAGGTTAGTAATTTATTATTTATCTTATTTGTTTTATTGCTTTTATTTATTCAAGTTAAGATCCCTTAGGGTTTAGTTTCCTAATTGCCTTAGATTAATTTTGTTATATTCCGCTGTGCATATTAATCTAGTTAGGGAATAGAAAACCCAACAGTGGTATCAGAGCCTTAGCTTAATAAATATTAGCATTTAATTATCTGCAATAGTATGTAGGTAAAGATAAATTGGAAATTGGCTTGTCTAAATTGGTAAAAAGAATTTACACTTTAGACCCTATATTTTGAAATGTTTAAAATATAACCCTAATTTTTAAAATGTTTTAAAATAGAACCGTAGACTTTAAGGGTTTAAAGAGAGACCTTACATATATTATGAGCTATAAGTATATGTATCATTAAATACAAATACATCGTTAGTCAATTGATAAATCGGCTCACCCATAGTGAACAAACTATAAGAGAGGTATAAGGCGGGTCGCTCAGCTTCCCTAAAGAAGTCAGGTTTTTAATAGGCTTCGTGCTGACCTGCTTCTCCGCTTCTTTGTGCATTCAATGGAGCTACCGAGGACTTTTGATAAGATGATGTCAAGATCAAAAGTATGACCTAAAAGTACTAAAACAAAATCCCGTTCTAGATACTAAAATGTGAATAGTATGCTAACCCATGAAAACCGCACATCTTTCGTATGGTCTGTTAATGGAGCGTGTGTGGTTTACCGGCACATTAATATGAGATCATATTGAGAGGTGATGTGGAACTCGCGATTCTCGAGCGTACTCGGGCCGGGGACCACGCGGGTTTTGCATGGTTAACTTCACCATCTTGTTCATGATCCTCGGCATACCAGTCATGAATGGTAGATGAGCATATTCGAGATTAACATGCCGTTGATGAGAATCAATGAATCTCAAAAGAACTAGGAGTTTCATAGAGAATGAAATTGACAACGACATTGTCTACCTAAAATAAATTCGGAATATGATTACGGCAAACCTTTTCATAAAACGAATCTAAAATATGGATCCTAGCCTTAATTTTGTAATTGGGTAATTAATTAAGGAATATTCAAACTAACTAAAATTGTTTATCTTATAGATGTCTTCTACAAATGGTAATAATCATCCCGTCCCCAATCCCGCACACAACTCGAACTTCTCACTACTCTCAGTTCTTGGGAGGGAAAGACTGACCGGTCCAAACTATATGGACTTGATGCGTAACCTGAGGTTTACCTTATGGTACGAAAACAAGGAGTATGTTCTCGATGAGCAGATTCCCATAATTGATGAAGATTCAACCCAAGAGAAGATTGAGGCACACCGGAAACATTATGATGATGCGAATAAAGTGTCTTGTATCATGGCATCCTCCATGAACCCCGAGTTGCAAAAGACTTTTGAGAATACTTGGGCTTATGAAATGAACCAACAGCTTAAGGAAATGTTTCAGGCCAAGGCAAGCAAAGAACGCCTTGATGTGGTCAAGTCCCTCATGGTTTGCAAACCCAAACCTGGAGCATCTATCCGTGCTTTCGTCTTGGAGATGAAAGGGTACTTTGATAGGTTTGAATCATTGAATATGATGTTTGACACAGAGTTTTCCATTGCCATAATTTTATCCAGTCTGCCAGCTGTCTACAATCAGTTTGTAATATCATATCAGATGAATATGTATGAGAGAGAATGCTCAATAATGGAACTCCATAATTTACTGCAAACCGCTGAGCAAGGAATCAAAAAGGATGATGTGTCCTCTAGCTCAGCAGCTCCTGTGTTGGCAATTGGTAAAAATGCAAAGAAAAGAAATAGGTCAAATTGGAAAGCAAACACTGTGAATGAAAAGTCCAATCGTGGGTCCAAAAGAAAGACTGATTCTGATATTGCACCAGCAAGTGATCCAAAGGAATCAGTGTGCTTCTACTAAAACACAAAGGGGCACTGGAAACGTAGCTGCCCGAAATACCTGAAAGACCTTGAAGATGGCAAGGTTGAAAAGAGTGTTCACTCAGGTATGTTCATGATCGAACTCCATAATACTACAACTTCTAATTCGTGGGTTCTGGATTCAGGGTGTGGTACTCACATTTGCACTGTATTGCAGGGTCTAAAGGAAAGTAGGAAGTTGAAGCATGGAGAGCTTAATCTAGTCATGGGAAACAGAGGAATCACGCATGTTACCGAGATTGGAAAGTATGAGCTCGTGCTAAAGTCTGGATTTAGGATAGATTTGAATAATTACTGTTATTCGTCAGAAATGACTAGAAACATTATTTCATTTTATACTTTGTTTAAGGATGTTTATCGATTTTCATTTGATAATGAGAATGGTGATATTTTGGTTTATTTAAATGGTTGTTTTATTTTTAAAGCTTCTCCTTACAATGGCATATATGAAAATGTTGAATGTGTTAGCAATTTGATTTTAAATGTTGATTCGTCTAATGAGCTTGACAAATCCAAATTGTGGCATTATCGTCTTGGGCACGTAAACAAGAAACGCATCGGCCAACTCCAAAAGGATGGAGTGTTGGAATCATTCGACCTCAAATCGGATGATGTATGCGAATCTTGCTTATTGGGCAAGATGACTAAATCACCATTCACCGGGTTGTGTGAAAGAGGTGAAGGACTGTTGGACTTGGTACACACAGATGTTTGTGGACCATTCCGATGTACCACAAAAGATGGAAATCGATACTATGTTACATTTACTGATGATTACAGTAGATTTGGACATGTCTATCTGATTAAGCATAAGTCGGATACTTTTGAGGTATTCAAAAGATACAAGAGCGAAGTAGAGAATCAACTGGGCAGAAAGATAAAGGTACTCCGATCCGATAGGGGAGGAGAATACCTTAGTATCGAATTTCTCGATCATCTTAAAGATTGTAGAATAGTTTCACAGTTGACTCCTCCTAGAATGCCACAGCTTAATGGTGTTGCTGAGAGGAGAAATAGAACCTTGTTGGACATGGTTCGGGGTATGATGAGTCGGGCTACACTTCCGATAAGTTTTTGGGGTTATGCATTAGAAACAGCTGCTCGCATCTTAAATCTTTTACCCACCTAGAAGGTTTCAAAGACACCTTATGAGATGTAGAAGGGAAGACGTCCTTCTCTTGGTCACATCAAAATATGGGGTTGTGAAGTTTTCGTTAGACGAGAAACTCAGGACAAACTAGACTCCAGATCTGAAAAGTGTCTTTTCGTCGGTTATCCACAAGAGTCATTTGGATATCTGTTCTACAGACCCACAGATAATGTGGTCTTTGTAGCTCGAAGAGGAGTGTTCCTTGAGAGAGAAATGATATCTAAAGAGGACAGTAGGAGTAAGATAGATCTTGAAGAAATTCAAGAGTCGGCCGATGAAGAACCTACAGTAAACACTGACTTTCAACAAGAGGTGGAAACATCTGTTGAACCGGGAGACATATCCTTACCCATTCGCAGATCTAGTAGAGTTAGCAAGCCTCTCGAGTTCTATTATGGTTTCCATATAGAAGAAGAGGATAAAATTAGTGATGGTACACTAAATGACTTAGATGAACCTACTAACTACAAGGAAGCGATGGCAAGCCCTGAGGCTGCTAAGTGGAAGGAAGCTATGAAAAACAAAATTCAGTCTATGTATGACAACCAAGTTTGGAATTTGGTTGACACTACACCCGGTCTTAAGACGGTGGGCTGTAAGTGGATCTTCAAGAAGAAGACCGACATGGATGGGAAAGTACACACTTATAAAGCTAGGTTGATAGCGAAGGGCTATACTCAAACCCACAGGATTGATTATGAGGAAACCTTCTCACCAGTAGATAAGATAAAATCAATTAGTATTATGCTTGCCATAGCTGCATTTCATGATTATGAAATTTGGCAGATGGATGACAAAACCGCTTTCCTTAACGGGAAACTGATAGAGGATGTGTTTATGGCACAACCAAAGGGTTTTGAAGATGCAAAGTATCCTAATAGAGTGTGTAAGCTTCAGAAGGCTATTTATGGACTTAAACAGGCCTCTCGTAGCTGGAATTTCTGCTTCCCTGAGAAAGTCACAGAGTTTGGATTTTCTAGAAGTGAAGATGAGTCATGTATATATGTCAAGTTCAGTGGGAGTATTGTAGTCTTCCTAGTATTGTATGTGGATGATATACTACTCATAGGAAACGATATCCCAACTTTACAAGGTGTAAAGGACTGGTTGGGAAAATGTTTCGCTATGAAAGACTTGGGAGATGCAGCATATAATCTTGGTATAAAGATTTATAGAGATAGGTCGAGACGTCTCATAGGACTTAGCCTGGACACATACTTAGATAAAATTTTGAAAAGATTCAAAATGGAGAACTCTAAGAAAGGGAATCTACCCTTACATCATGGCATTAAGATCAGCAAGGATCTTTGTCTGAAATCTAAGGAAGAATCGGATATATTGAGTCGAGTCCCATATGCTTCGGCTATAGGATCGATCATGTATGCCATGACGTGTACAAGGCCTGATGTCTCATTTGCTTTGAGCTTAGTGAGTCGATATCAACAGAATCCTGGTGAAGGTCATTGGACAGCTGTAAAGAATATTCTTAAGTGTTTGAGAAATACTAAGGGCAGGTTCTTGGTTTATGGTGGAAAAGAAGAACTCAGAGTAACAGGTTATAGTGATGCAAGTTTCCAAACAGATAGAGATGGTAGTCGTTCACAGTCTGGTTGGGTATTCTTACTGAATGGGGGAGCGGTGACATGGAAAAGTTCCAAGCAAGATACGGTGGCAGACTCAACGTGCGAGTCTGAGTACATAGCGGCTTGCGAGGCTTCAAAGGAAGCTATCTGGATTAAGAATTCATTGGAGATCTTGGAGTTGTTCCAACGGTTCAAGACCCCATTGAAATATTATGTGATAACGAAAGTGCGGTCGCCTTGAGTAGAGAACCTAAGGATCACGGAAAGTCAAAGCACATTGAAAGAAAATACCATTTTGTTCGGAGAAAAGTAGAAGAAGGACGCGTGATTGTGAAGAGCATAAGATCAGAGGACAATCCGGCTGATCCGTTCACAAAGCCACTTGGAAAGTCCAAACATGATGAGCATGCTAGGAGCATAGGCTTAAGAGATAATGTAAAGTTTTAGTTGTTAGTTTGATTTTGAAACATTGTAAACAATGATGGAAATTGATATAGACTTGGTGATTAAATAATTGAGATTTATTTATTGGAAGGAGTTCTGCCATTTACTATTGTTTGTCATTGTGTTTCAGTTTTGCATATTTAGACACCACTTCCCGAGTAAAACAGTTTTTATTCAAACCTCCTCAGTCGTTCACACTCCTGGAAGTAAGTGGTGAATCAAGACTGTCATGGAGTGTTAGTAGATTGTCTATGGAGATTAGACATGGCATGGAGATTGCTGCAACACTCATGGGTACTTAATGGAGATTTAAGTATAGGAGAGACCCGTACTTAAAGAGATCACTTCATGGATTAAATCACGAGTGATTTTAAGATGGTAATATCCTCTATTCTTAAAATGGAGATACATTGAGTTTCTAGTTTTTCAAGTCTGTTATACTTTAGTCTATTCAAACGCTGTGCGTAACAGCCAGTTATAAAGGGTATGCTAGGTATGACATGATGAGTTGAATAGTGCTATGTAGTCGAAATTTATTTGTTCTTTTTCGCCTAAAAGGGAAAAGCGATATCTTGGGTCCTCTGATGATTAAAGTGTTGAGTCACTGGTCGCTGACCAACTCAACTGTTCACTACTCGATGAATAAATGGATTGTATCGAAGCTGCTGTTGCTAATGATAGGTTTCGCTGATCGTCATTCATTCCGCTTGATATGCTGAGGAAGATTTAAAGCTCAACTTGGTGTGTCGCTGATCAACGTCAGCGAGAGCCTTACTTCTTCAAATCAATAAAGGTAAAAGTCACTGCCAGAATAACAGCTAGTCACTGAAGATCTTTAGTTCAATTCATTCTACTAGAGCATGTTAGCTCGCAGTGAGTGAGGAGGATTACTGCATCTTCAGGGACTATTCAATAAAGCCTCTCAATCATCAAGTACTAAAAAGTACTGTACTTATCTATACATCAGCAAGAGTGTTCCAGTTCGAAGTATGTCCGAAAGATTACGTGGCAGCAAGTGACTGGTTTTAAGGTAACGAGATATTTGCGGTAACAGAATTGGGACCCGCAGAATGTCGGTTCATCAGAGTTCAAACCAATCAAGCAGCGACACGTGTCCTTCCAAGATCCTATTTTGTAGGCGATATTTTAGGAACTCTTGTAGTATAAATAGTTCAGTGTTTTGTACTGTTGAGGCTAGTCGTTCAATTCATGTTAATCACTTGTGTGTCAGTGAGTAGTTTGTCTAAGCACGACTTAGCGATTCATAGAGTGTACAGTCAGCGTGTTTGTCCACTGCTGTTCATCTCGATTGTAATAGTTTAGCTAAGTGTTTGAATTGGATTAACTTTGGTTAATCCATTCCGCATTCAACACTTGTGAATTTTATGATCAATACAATTCACCATTTCAGCTACTATTACATTGTTCTTTGATATTGTCATATCTGTTATCTGATATACTCTGTTTCTGTTAAAACGATTAAAAACTTTCAATTAACTTAGTTAAAATCAGAAAAAGTTTTTAATTGTATTCAACCCCCCCCCCCCCTTCTACAATTAAACTTTACACTTTGCGATTCCAAATCACTAATCAATAGTGATCACGGGACTCTCAATTGGTATCACAACAGAGTTGGTTTAACTACCATTAACCAGGTCTGCAATGGAATCTGTAAAGTACAGCTGTGTTGACTCTGACTATCAAAAGGGAAATGGTTCTACAACCAAACCTCCAGCTTTTGATCCTTCAAGGATTGAAACTTGGATGTCCCGGATGATGATGTTTTTGGACTTAGTTGATGACCGTCTCTGTAATATCATAACCAATGGTCCACATATCCCAACTACTATTGTTCCTGCTGTAATTGCAACAGCTACTACTCCAGCTATACCAGAAATGGTTTTACCTAAAAGAGAGGAACAATGGACTGATGAGGATAGGCGATTGGTTAGACTTGATAAACAAGCTAAAATCTACATAGGCATGGCACTTCCTGATGAAGTGTTCGAATCAATCAGGCTTTGTAGAACTGCTAAAGACATGTGGGATACCCTTAGGAATATATATATTGGAACTCCTGATATTATTCGCTGCAGGGAAGTCAATCTCACTCGCCAGTATGAGCTGTTCGCAATGGAACCAAATGAATCTCTGTCTTCCACTTACACCAGATATCAGTCACTGATGAACAAAATGGAGAAGGCTGGTATAGGCAAGGAACAGAGATTTGTTGTTGAAAAGTTTCTTGAGTTGCTGCCAAGGAAAATCTGGGGAACCATTGCAATGTGTACCAGACAGAGAAATGATTATTCAATTCTGAATTTAACTCAGGTCTATGGTATTTTGCTCAATTGGGAGCAGTCTGAAAAGCAAGCTAATCAGAGTGAGCATATTCGTGCTACTCTTGGAATTCAGAAGATATCCAATGCCCTTGTAGCAGAGCTTGATGAAATCGATCAGAGACAGAAGTCAAAGGTGTATAAGAAAAGTTCAAAGTCACTAATAGCTGAAGAAGAAGGTGGTCAAGATGAAGAATAGTTAGAATACTAGTATGATGAAGGACTGGAGAAGCTTGTAAAGGATATGGCCATGATGGTTGCTAATTTCAGAAGGAACACCAGATCAAAAAGATTCGCTGGTGCTCCATCATCTGATAAATTTCAATCCAAAGGTGAATGCTACAAGTGTGGCAGAATTGGTCATTTTGCAGCTGAATGCAGATCAAAGTCAGTAAATCAAGTCCCTGAACCCGTGCCAGACTTCAGAAATGATAAGTACAACAAATACAAGGTAAAGTACAAGAAACTGAAGGCATTGACTAAATCAGGAAAGAAGAAGAGAAAAGGGTTTGTCGCTGAAGAAAGTTCACTCAGCGACTCTGATTCATCCTCCTCATCCGATGATGAAGAAGCAATGATTTGCTTGGACAAAGATTATTGTTTAATGGCTGATGACACTGAATTCCATGAAGACATTAAAGAAGTTGCTCAGAAATGTTCAGCATCTGGTTGGGATTCTGATAGCATTTACAAAGGTATTCTTAGAGAGACTATCTGGTATTTGGACAGCGGATGTTCCAGGCACATGACAGGATGCAAGTCTCTGCTTAGTGACTATCAGGATGAAAGAGGTCCTGATGTGGTATTTGGTGACAATAAGGTTGGAAAGACCAGAGGATATGGAATCTTAACCAATGGTAATGTAATGTTCAAGCGTGTAGCATATGTAGAAGGCTTGAAGCACAATTTATTAAGCATCAGTCAGTTTTGTGATTCCAAGAACAAGGTACTTTTTTTATCATGAAGCTGGTGTTGTTTACAACAAAAAGGGAAGTGCTGTTCTTGCTGCAAACAGGAAAGTGAATACTTATGTGGGCAATATGGATTCAGCACAGTCAGGAACATGTTTTTACTCCAGAACCATTTCAGAAGAAAAATGGTTACGGCATAAGCGACTTTCTCATCTGAACTTCAAAGCAATTAACAAACTGAGCAAGAATGGTTTAGTCACTGGACTACCAAAAATGTCTTATGACAAAGACAAGCTTTGTTCAGCATGTGAAAAGGGAAAGCATCACAGCTCGTCTTTCAAAAGTAAGCAGACTTCATCAGTAACATAATGTTTTTACTTGCTTCATATGGATCTGTTCAGGCCAGTAAGTACTCCAAGTCTGGGAGGAAAAAGGTACTGTTTGGTGATAGTCGATGAATACTCCAGATACACTTGGGTATTTTTTCTCAAAGCCAAAAGTGAAGCTGCCAGCGAGATCATATCCTTTGTGAAGAAAATGGAAAATCTGAATGATGTCACCATAAAACATCTGAGAAGTGACAATGGCACTGAATTTCGAAATATTGACCTGGAAAGTTTTTGTGATTCAAAAGGCATTTCTCAAAATTTTTCAGCACCTAGAACACCCCAACAAAATGGGGTGGCAGAAAGAAGAAATAGAACTTTGATTGAATCTGCCAGGTCAATACTCATTGATGCTGGTCTTAAGACCTATTTTTGGGCTGAAGCAGTAAATACTGCATGTTACACTCAAAATAGGTCACTGATTGTCAAAAGGCACAGTAAAACAGCATATGAGCTTTTAAGGGGGAGAAAACCTGACATAAGTTTTCTCCATGTTTTTGGTAGCACTTGCTATATTTTAAACAAAAGAGATCACTTAGGAAAGTTTGATCCAAAAGCTGATGAAGGAATATTTGTTGGTTACTCAATTATCTCTAAAGCCTTCAGAATTTACAATAAAAGAAGTGAATGTATTGAGGAATCAATGGATGTTACTTTTGATGAATCATATGATGAGTCACTCACTAATCCTAAAGAATATGAAAATCTTGTTTTTAACAAAATGGATGGTGACTTATCAAATGAAATCAAATCAAATGATAAGAAATATAAAAATTTCTCATCAGACTCTGAAGGTGAAGATAATGTTCCTGAAATCAATTCCAGCTCTACTTTAGCTAAGAATAATTCAGGAACATCATCTTTACCCACAGTTGTTCCATCATCATCAACTCAATGTCCAAACCAAAACTCGCATAACAACAATACTCATGCTACAAGTGTTGATTTGCCCTCTGAACCCTCACAAAGTAGTCAAGTCACTGCTGAACCTCAGCGAATGACTAAGTGGACAAAACATATTGATAATCAATTGATTATTGGTAATCCACAATCCAGGGTTCAGACAAGATCAGCGACTGCTAATTTTTGTTTGTTTGTAAGTTTTGTGTCTCTGATGGAACCAAAGAAGGTTGATGAAGCTCTTACTGATCATCACTGGATAGCTGCCATGCAAGAAGAACTATCTTAGTTTGAAAGAAATAAAGTTTGGAAGCTTGTACCACAACCCGCTGGTAAATCAGTGATTGGAACACGATGGGTGTTCAGAAATAAAATGGATGCTGATGGTGTTGTTACAAGAAACAAGGCTAGACTAGTTGCACATGGTTACTGTCAGCAAGAAGGCATTGATTATGACGAAACCTTTGCACCAGTAGCTAGGCTTGAAGCAATCAGGCTTTTTCTTGCTTATGCTGCTCACAAGAAGTTTAAAGTATATCAAATGGATGTGAAAAGTGCCTTTCTGAATGGCAAGCTGCAGGAAGAAGTGTATGTCAAGCAACCACCTGGATTCATTGATCAAAAACATCCGGGTTATGTTTACAAAGTTGATAAAGCTCTGTATGGACTAAAACAAGCTCCCAGAGCGTGGTATGATACTCTCTCTGTCTACCTGATAAAATGTGGCTACGTCAGAGGTAAAATTGACAGCACATTATTTATCAAAAGAGATAAGAGAGATGTCATATTAGTCCAGATCTATGTTGATGATACCATTTTCGGGTCTACTAACAATGACATGTGCAAGGAATTTTCTGATCTCATGACCAAAAGTTATGAGATGAGCATGATGGGTGAATTAACATTTTTCCTTGGTTTGCAAATAAAACATACCAAAACTGGAATTTTTATAAGTCAAGGAAAATATGTTAAAGATCTGTTAAAGAAATTTGAATTTGCTAATTGCTCAACCCTTGCTACACCCATGTCACCTGCAGTAAAGCTACATGCTGATCCTGATGGTAAATCTATAAACATTACTGCTTACAGAGGAATGATCGGGTCGCTACTGTATCTAACTGCTAGTAGACCAGACATTATGTTTGCTACATGTCTCTGTGCTAGGTATCAAGCTGATCCAAAGGAATCACATTTGCTCGCTGTCAAAAGAATATTCAGATATTTGAAGGGTACTCCTAATCTTGTTCTCTTGTACCCATCTGGTTCAGATTTCTCCTTGAAAGGATATTCTGATTCTGATCATGCTGGATGCAAACTAGATAGAAAAAGTACATCTGGTAGCTGTCAATTTTTTGGAGAAAAGCTAGTAAGCTGGTCCAGCAAGAAACAAAACTCAGTCTCAACTTCAACTGCTGAAGCTGAATATGTTGCTGCCAGTGCCTGTACTGCTCAAATTCTCTGGATGAGAAATCAACTCGCTAACTATGGCTTTGACTTCAGTGAGATTCCAATCTACTGTGATAGTCAAAGCGCTATAGCCATTGCCAACAATCCAGTAATGCACTCAAGGACAAAGCACATTGATGTCCGATATCATTTCGTCAGGGACCATGTGATGAAAGGTGATATTGAATTACATTTTATTCCAACTGATTACCAACTCGCCGATCTATTTACAAAACCTTTGGATGAGAAGAGATTTAACTTTCTCATCAGCGAGCTTGGCATGTTATAATTAAATGACTAGCTCAGCTATCAAGCTTAGCTAGCTATTTTTTGTTTAAAACAGCTTATTGTGTTTTAATAAATTAAATATCTATTATATCTCCATATGATCTATATTTTACTGTCCTATATTTTTTTTAAGCTGATTTAGTTAGTATTCTAAGTTGTAACTAAATCAGTGAAAGCTAATATAGTAAAATATTACATAGTTCATATCAGACATAATCTATACTCATTTAAAAAAAATAAAAAAATAAAAAAATAATTAATTATTTTGTCAGAGACCTATTCCTTCCTTAGCTGATCTTGTTAGTATTCTAAGCAGTAACTCTTTCAGCGAAAGATAAGTCTCTATAAAATAATTAATTTTTTAATCAACACTTATTCTCAAAGAATAAAAGTTATGATTCATATTTGACAGTGATCAAATCTCTTTGACTTAGTTAGTATTCTAAGTTGTGACTAAATCAGTGAGATAACATCTCAGGCAAATTATAAATCATGATTAGTATTCTTACACATGAGTGTTATTTTTTTTTCCCCGATTCTTTCATCATTATTTGAAGGGATGTGTCACAAAATTGCACCTCTGACACTATTTCTTCCTTACGTCACATATACTTTTCCGGCGCACCTCTCAAATCACCATTAATACAACCAAGCTCCACAATCATCACCCCTATCCCATTTAACATCATCAATAATCACCCCTGTGCCACCCCTACTTACCACCATCATCAACCACGACGATTCATTTTTCACCACATACTTCTCACATAACTTCATTATAAAACCAACCCTTCACCTCATTTCACAAATCGTCCACTGTCTGATCATTTCTTTGTTTCTCTGTTATAACATTTAAAAAAAAAGGGGATAGTAAGATCAAAATCAAGTTTTACTCACATCATTTCTACAAGTTCAAAGCTTTTCAAGCCTACGTAGAAACACAGATCTTGCTACAACAATTTTCAAAAACAATTCTTTTGAATAAAACCTCTTAACGAAAAACAGAGCACTACAAAGTTTTTACCATTTGCTCTCATTTTTTTTTTTTTTTGGGAATCTCTGTGTCCCAGCATGTAACTTCTGTACATATGTCTGATTCTGCCCCCCAATCGACCATATCACTGTCAAAACACACAGTGATCAAAACTGGTCAACCACCATCCCAGAATACTTTACCAACCCCTGCAAGAAATCTCAAAAAGAAGACATTTTCGGACGCCAAGGATGAAACAGGGTCTGAACGTTCAGTCACTGTGGGCATTCTTGCTAAAATCATGCTTTCAAATCACAAACTTTTATCGAGTCAACCCATGAGCCACTCATTATTCTCACAAAAGAATGATGTTTTAAACAAAGGGCAAGTGACATCAGTGGGTGTTAACACACTCTTCGCTGGTGTCACATCACTGGCTACAGACCCGAGCTATCTCTCATCTCTCACTGCACCAGCTGTCAATGTCTCTCTCCAGTCACAGGGAAAGATACAAGCTGATCTCTCTGTTTTCAGTGATCCATTAGCTAAAACACAAGCTGATGATGATGAGAAAACCAATCACCTATTACACACAGTATTTCATGCTATCATCAAGGGGGAGAAATATTCAAGTGTTACTGATGCTACTAGAGAAATACTGATCTACTTCATGGTATTATCAAGGGGGAGAAAATGTGCAAGGGGGAGAAAACGTGCAAATGAATGCAAAAACCAATGTTGCTTATGTGCCAAATCGCTAATACTTGGAAATCATATCATCCTTAACATCGCTGATGCTGACAAAGTAGCTGATACTTGGAAATCATATCACAAGATCATGTATTTCCTGTATTTGAGTTACAATTTTCTTGGTGATTTTATTCAATATTTGTGTCACTTCAGCTCAGCAATGAATCCTTCTCTATCCTAATTAGTTACAACTTAAGTATCTGAAGGTTCATTGATTTTCAGTCGGTTAAAGCTTCGTAAAAGTTGTCATGGGAATCTCTGCTATTTATCTGATCGCTGAAGATAGAAGGAATCTCTGATCACTGAAAATAGTAAAAATCTCCGCTGAAGATAGTAGATTTAAAGTTTATGATAGGTTAGAAATATTGTAACTGAAAAACTATCTGTACTTTATATTTTGCAGTTCAATAATATATGATCTTTTGAGAAAACCAAAGTGCAAAACTCAGATCATATCAAAAAGAATCCAAAAAGATAAATCATTTGTCTAAGGAGCTTCAATCACAATCATTTAGGGGGAAATTGTTGAGTCACTGGTCGCTGACCAACTCAATTGTTCACTACTCGATGAAGAAATCGATTGTATCGAAGCTGCTGTTGCTAATGATAGGTTTCGCTGAATGTCATTCATTCCGCTTGATATGCTGAGGAAGATTTAAAGCTCAACTTGGTGTGTCGCTGATCAACGTCAGCGAGAGCCTTACTTCTTCAAATCAATAAAGGCAAAAGTCACTGCCCGAATAACAGCTAGTCACTGAAGATCTTTAGTTCAATTCATTCTACAAGAACATGTTAGCTCGCAGTGAGTGAGGAGGATTACTGCATCTTCAAGGACTATTCAATAAAGCCTCTCAATCATCAAGTACTAAAAAGTACTGTACTTATCTATACATCAGCAAGAGTGTTCCGGTTCGAAGTATGTCCGAAAGATTACGTGGCAGCAAGTGACTGGTTTTAAGGTAACGAGATATTTGCGGTAACAGAATTGGGACCCGCAGAATGTCGGTTCATCAGAGTTCAAACCAATCAAGCAGCGACACGTGTCCTTCCAAGATCCTATTTTGTAGGCGATATTTTAGGAACTCTTGTAGTATAAATAGTTCAGTGTTTTGTACTGTTGAGGCTAGTCGTTCAATTCGTGTTAATCACTTGTGTGTCAGTGAGTAGTTTGTCTAAGCACGACTTAGCGATTCATAGAGTGAACAGTCAGCGTGTTTGTCCACTGCTGTTCATCTCGATTGTAATAGTTTAGCTAAGTGTTTGAATTGGATTAACTTTGGTTAATCCATTCCGCATTCAACACTTGTGAATTTTATGATCAATACAATATACCATTTCAGCTACTATTACATTGTTCTTTGATATTGTCATATCTGTTATCTGATATACTCTGTTTCTGTTAAAACGATTAAAAACTTTCAATTAACTTAGTTAAAATCAGAAAAAGTTTTTAATTGTATTCAACCCCCCTTCTACAATTAAACTTTACACTTTGCGATTCCAAATCACTAATCAATAGTGATCACGGGACTCTCATAAAGATTGATTCTAAAGTGCTAGGCCTGGCCGAGACTAAGTTGATGGTTCAATAGTCTCATAAAGTCAGTGTAATCGGAAATCATAAAAACTAATTATGAATCTTGAGATTGATTAATATCCATGTCTCAATTCATACGATATCAATAGAAAAAAGGAATAGTTGATCACTTATCTAAAGGGCTAACTCTAAGATAAGATTCAGAGTTCGGCAGTTGCGTTGGATGGCACTATCTGCTTAGTTAATGGAATAGGCTTAGACCAATAGTAGTTGATGACTTGTCCAAGTGGGAGACTGTTGAAATAGTGTCCAAGGTCATAACTAAATTGGTAAGACTATCGTTAAAAGTGGAGTCCTTTTTGGGTCACCCTCAATGAACAGTAAGAGAAATAAATGAGAGGTAATATTAATTTGAATTAATATTATATTTAGTTTATTAATTGTATATTAATTATAAACTAAAAGAAAAGGAAATTCTGGAAACTCCATCCATACGCCGTATGGAATTTCCATACGCCGTACGGAATTTCCATACGCCGTATGGATGCTAGGGTTTTAAGGTCATAACTAACAGCTTACAGAATGTTCTGGAATCATCATCCATACGCCGTATGGAAGATCCATACGCCGTATGGATTCTGTCCCACATCGGCTGGGATATGAAACCCATGCCATCCCTCTTCCCTATAAATAGGGGCCTATCCCTTAGGTTTTCCTTGTACCTTTCTCTCTTTCCTACTCCTGCCCCTTGTAAGAGTTTTACAACTAAGAGTTGTGACCATAGGAGACTTGGGAATTTCTCTTGGTTCGTGGGTGTGAAGCATTAGAGGTGTTCTGTTTTGGGCACTCGTCTCCAAAGCAAGAAGGTCCAGCTAGTTTATCTACGCGTGAGAAATTGTTTTCTCAAAGGTTAGTAATTTCTTATTTATCTTATTTGTTTTATTTCTTTTATTTATTCAAGTTAAGATCCCTTAGGGTTTAGTTTCCTAATTGCCTTAGATTAATTTTGTTATATTCCGCTGCGCATATTAATCTAGTTAGGGAATAGAAAACCCAACAGTGGTATCAGAGCCTTAGCTTAATAAATATTAGCATTTAATTATCTGCAATAGTATGTAGGTAAAGATAAATTGGAAATTGGCTTGTCTAAATTGATAAAAAGAATTTACACTTTAGACCCTATATTTTGAAATGTTTAAAATATAACCCTAAATTTTAAAATGTTTTAAAATAGAACCGTAGACTTTAAGAGTTTAAAGAGAGACCTTACATATATTATGAGCTATAAGTATATGTATCATTAAATACAAATACATCGTTAGTCAATTGATAAATCGGCTCACCCATAATGAACAAACTATAAGAGAGGTATAAGGCGGGTCCCTCAGCTTCCCTAAAGAAGTCAGGTTTTTAATAAGCTTCGCGCTGACCTGCTTCTCCGTTTCTTTGTGCGTTCAATGGAGCTACCGAGGACTTTTGATAGGATGATGTCAAGATCAAAAGTATGACCTAAAAGTACTAAAACAAAATCCCGTTCTAGATACTAAAATGTGAATAGTATGCTAACCCATGAAAACCGTACATCTTTCGTATGGTCTGTTAATGGAGCGTGTGTGGTTTACCGGCACATTAATATGAGATCATATTGAGAGGTGATGTGGAACTCACGATTCTCGAGCGTACTCGGGCCGGGGACCACACTGGTTTTGCATGGTTAACTTCACCATCTTGTTCATGATCCTCGGCATACCAGTCATGAATGGTAGATGAGCATATTCGAGATTAACATGCCGTTGATGAGAATCAATGAATCTCAAAAGAACTAGGAGTTTCATAGAGAATGAAATTGACAACGGCATTGTCTACCTAAAATAAATTCGGAATATGATTACGACAAACCTTTTCATAAAATGAATCTAAAATATGGATCCTAGCCTTAATTTTGTAATTGGGTAATTAATTAAGGAATATTCAAACTAACTAAAATTGTTTATTGTCGTGCCTCTATCGGTCGGACGGATTTGATTCCGGTCGTTGTTCCAACAGCAATAGAAGCGGCGAACAGTGAGTTTTAAATTTGTAGAGCAGGGGAATCCTAAGTTGTATACTACTGACAGACCTAAAAGGGCAGCAAGTGGTATGTATGACTCAGGTGTCGTTCTTCAAACTACAACTGGCATGGGAGTCTAGGAAGTTTTATTATCTTTGGAGATTCAGCTAGGGTTTGTAAAAGTTTTTGGATAGGTTTGGTTTTTTATAACTATATACTAATTTAAATAAAGAAAATAAAACTAAAGAGGTTTGTACGGAGACTCGGTCAACAGAGGATAAGCGAGTGTTTACTATGATTTCGTTAAATGTTATTGATGAATAGTCAAGGGTAAGGCTACTAGATGTGATGACTAATCCGGAGAGGATAGAAACATAATTAATGCAAAGTATTGTACCTACGACCGTTCCGCGGCTTCCATACGTTTGTACTCCACCAATTGGTGTTTCCAGCACTATACCGAGTAATAGGGCATTTTACGGTTTTTCCGTTACATTAATTAGGGTTCCACATTACTCTCGCAGATTTACTAAATCTTAATGAGCTACAACTACGAGCCTATTAAATATCTAACGTAGAGTTGTCTGCAATCAGATAAATAACATGTCACGTGGATAGCAGTTATAGAAGTCAAATACATCGGAAGTTCTCCCAAATATACAGACCAATTTAACCGATGACTATCCTCGAATCCTGGTCCCCAGTCACAGTGATCAGAGACGTCTGTATCGTAGCGTGAATTGTTGATTGAACAAGAACACGAACGGGGATAATCCCGCGGACCAAGTTGAGATAATCGGGCTAACGGTCAGTTAAATTGTTCAGCATTTCAAATATAAATCATCACAACTATTCCATGCATGTTAATCTACGGTGTAAACCAATATTATGTGTCTGAAAACCTAATTATACAGTTACTGATATAAACCAGGAGGATAACTCTAGCATGCATCATTCCTAAGGCAACAATCAAACAAGAACATGCAATAGGGTGACACATAACAGAGCACCATGATCCTAAGCATAGCAGATAACCAATAATTAGATCATAGATATCCCGAAAGTTTTTTCAAAGATATATAACAGATAAACATGAATCTAACCTATCTCTAATCCTACGCTCCGTGTCTCTTATGATTTGCTTCAACCTAGAGAACACAGCCATACCAAGTTCATTGATCATCAAGTATAGAATAGGTAGAGAACGTACCACTAGTAATTGGCCAAGTTCTAGCAGGAAGCTTCTAACCACAACATAGGTTGGATGGATAAACATTCTAGATTCAGTTTACGAGTTCATACACAGTTTAAAGTAACACGGGCAGAGTAACAGCATGGCATAAACATATTGACTATTCTAACATAACTACATCATGGTAAACACAAAGAAATGTCTAGCCTAACATCATATATCTAGCATACAATCCTAAACAAGCATAAACAAAGCAACACATGTTTAAAACTGGAAAGTAAGAGATATATAAATAGAACCTGATACGAATTTATTACAGACAGATCTTCGCAAATACAATGTCTTGGAGTGACTCCGTACAAAAGCTAAAAGCTACCTAACTATCTCTCTAACTAGCTCAATTCTAGAGAGAGAAAATCCTCTAGAGAGAGAAACTAGAGAAAGAGTGATGTGAGTGAGAGAGAAAGTGTAGGGAGAGAATGAAAATGAGAGAATTGGTATGAATGAAGTGTTGGGGATGTCCACTATTTATAGGCAAACCATCAAATCGCACGTACAACTCACGAAGCAGCACGTACAAGCAAACGAAGCACGATATGGGGTAGGGGGCCGTATACGGCCTTGCAGGGTCCGTATACGGTGTATAGTAGGCCGTATACGGTCTTACAAGGGCTGTATACGGTGCCTGAGGCCGTATACGGTCTCCGTCTGATTTCGTTCTTTGCTTAAAACGTCCGTATCTCCTTCGTTATGCCTCTGTTTGACTCGATTCTTTCGCCTGTGGTTTTGTAATTCCGTTACGCTTCTAATGATTCCAATCTCACAGAAATTGGATGTGTAGAGCTTAGGCGTAGCCGAAATGACTTTTAATGGCTCTGAAAGCGTAGTGGATTCTCCGTCCTTTGGCCGTTTCACTTGATTCCAGATTTTTCCGTCTCGATTTTACCTATACAACAGATGGTAGAAGTTAGGAGGTGTGCCTTGACAGGAAAATGAGGTCGGAAGAATCGGTCTGTATTAAAATGCTGTGTTTTGTGCATTTTTAGAGTGTTTTCAGTGATTTTTATCACAACGTCTACTTTTGAACCACTTTAGTGCATTTTAGTAAATAATCAATGTTTTTGAATGTTTTCACTAAAGAAAGGTTCAAAATGTGAGGAATAAAGCTTCTAAAAACATGACTTTTTACGTCACATCAAGTTATCCCACGCTTAGACGTTGCTTGTCCTCAAGCAACAACTCTCTGAAAAATATTTTTAGGTCATGTTTTTAGGGGCGAGTCAGAGAATATGTTCCGAGATTAGCATTTCCTCATATAAGCAAGTTACTTCTAAAAGTGTGGAGGAGGATAAGATGATCCTTCCATAAACAAGAAGAGATTCTCTTAGGCGTACGTCCAAATCTCATGATCTTGGAGTACACATGACTAGGCGATCTCACTATAGGTGGTCACTCAATTCACTCAAAGTGTATCGGGTTTCCTATCAATCTAGCTCAAACAAAATCGCTCAAAATAGCCAGTCATGCTGCACTCATCGTCATAGGCTTGATCGAGAATCGGATCTCCATCACTTAGGTGAGGACGGTGCTAATTATCTTAAGACATTCAGAGGGTTGTAGTGTTTGGTGAGGGTGAAGGGTATGGATAGTGGTTTGTGAGGGTGTTTAGCTTATCCTAAAATTACTGAGATTATGAACAACTTTATTTAGAACGGAGAGGAACGGAGAGTTGGTAGCTGTTTCAGCTTTTGTCGGATTTTCCATGAAGAGCTATGCTTTGAAACTTTCAGCTTTATTTTCTTTTCTTTTCTTTTCTTTTTCTTCTTTTGTCATTTATTTTTCTTTTCTTCAGAATTTCTTTTAGAGAATTTCCAAGGAATTTATATTTTGAATCCTTTAGAAATCTTTTCCTCTATCTTGATCATTTTGATTCTTTTTCAGGTGCTAATTTTTCCCGCACCATCGTCCTTCCAGTTCTCTTATGTGCTAATTTTCCCGCACCATTTGTTGAGAAGCTTGATTTTGGAGAATGCGAATGAGTAGGATATTTGAAACAGATATTCTAAAAGGGTGTTTTTCATAACCTCAGAAATTCCAAGATAAGTTTTGGGGGGTAATTTTTGGGTAGTGGGTGAAAATTAGGGTTTTGAAGAAACGAAAGGTTTAGGCTCAACAGGGTATACTAGGCGGATCTTCGATACTAAAAATGAGCATCGGAAAGGGTTTTGGGCTTGAAAAGATATGTAAGAAATGGGTTAAGTCCTAAGGAATGTCAAGGTCATTTAATTGCACCTATACCGCGTACGGTACACACCAATATGGTCTCGAAGCGTATGTCAAGAGCAAGTTCTAATTCAGAGATACAGACATCGGCGCACACACAAGAAATGAAAGTGAAGCATTAAAGATGAATGCTTTTAGGCTCAAGATACCTCACTACAAAGGGTTGTATGTGTCTAGTCATGTTCCTTTGATTATCACTTCGTGCTTAAGCAATTTCTACCTTATTTCCTTTAGGCTTTTAGAAATATCATACTTATATTTTGAAAATGGTTTCTCTCAGTAGTATCTGAAACTCAAAAACTGAGTTAGACTCATTAATTTTGAAAAAAAACTGACCTTATTTTTGACAAATTTTGAGAGAAAGATTGCTATTGGACATAAAAATCACCATTTAAGGTATTCTATACCTACCATCCCACACTTAGAGGAACATTGTCCCTAATGTTCTCTTGAGTAGAGATTTTACTAGTAACATCCCACACTTAGAGTTTGAATATGTAAGTAGATGTTTCTCAAGTGTTCAATTTGGGCTGGAATCCCACACTTAGTGATAAGTTTAGGATGAGGCACAGGAATTAAACGCACTAACATAGGCATAGTAAAACGTAATTGAAACGGGGAGAAAGGAACAGAGAGACTCCCCATTTGTGTTTACTGGAATAGACCAGGTTTGTGCATGAGTGGTGCTAGTGAATTGCTGGATTTAAAGGACCAGGCTCATTTAAGATCATCCATTCCACACAAAGCTGAAGTCTGCAATAAACCACGACACACATATCACAGTATCTCATCTAGGTAGCAGGTCTAAAGCGTAAGTACAGAGTCATAATACAGAAAGTAAATAATAAAGATAGAATCTAGTAATCATCAAGTAGGTCGTCAGTGTCAGGATCAAACTTTGCCTCAGCATCCCTGTCGAAAACAGAAGTCGGAGATGGAATGGAGAAATCCATAGCAGCCATAGCCAGACTCACAATCTCGTCAGAGGAAGTGACAGAAGTGTGAGCATCAAAATTAGCCAGAAGCTGCTCTGTGAGGCTGTGATCTGGTGATGCAAATCCTGTGGGCAATGCTGGATCAGGATCAGCAGCTGCAGTTGTGGGGCCAGTGGAAGGTCCGACAGTAGAGACAACAGGTGGGTCTGCAGGAGTAAAGAAGGACCATGGAGGTCGAGATGGTCCTGGATCTGGGCCAAGCCTGTAGGGAATGGCATCAGGTCACGGAATCTCAAGCTGCTCACAGATAGAGGACATGATGTCATGCTAGATGGAGAGTGTCCGGAAGAGGGCCCACGAAGCAGCTGGGTCAGCCGTAGTGATACCGTACTCGAAAGTGGGTACGGGGGCTGGCAAAGGTGATGAGGGCCCCTCATCGGGCAACTCCTCTTGAGTGATCGAGACATCAGTCAGGTCCTCCTCAGTGATGGTCAGCATAGCCGCTCTCTGTGCTCTGCGTCTACGGGGTCTGTGTCGTCTGCGTGGTCTCGCAGCTACATGATCAGTGTCAACAGCGTCCATCCTAAAACAAGATAAAATAAACAGGTAATGCTAACAGTGATAGTTAATGAACAATACTTATCTCAGATTTTACAATTTGAAGTCAGATAAGTGGAAAGCCTGCAATTTTATTAGTTCAGAGACAACCATACTTAATAAAAATAAACTAAGAAATAAAATGACAGAAATAAAGATAGGCTTGGGGTGCCTCCCAAGAGCGCTTGTTTTACGAGTCTCTAGCTTGACTCTTTGTACCTTTATGTCGACTCACGGTGGTTCAAAGATAAAGACATCTTCCCTGATGGGAAAGTCTTCGAAGTAATGCTTTAAGCGATGACCATTTACTTTAAAATTACCTTCTGGTGCCTCAAGTTCGACTGCACCGTAAGGAAATACCTTTGATACTATGAATGGTCCGCTCCACCTGATCTTGAACTTGCCAGAGAATTTCTTGAATCGCGAATTGAAGAGCAGCACTTTATCTCCTGTTTTGAATCTTGAGGACCTCAGCTTAGCATCGTGAATTCTCTTAGTTCATTCCTTGAAGCATAACGAACTGTCATATGCCTGATCCCTTAGTTCGGCTAACTCATTCAATTGCATTCGTCTATTTGCTCCAGCTGTAGAAATATCCAAGTTGCAGTTCTTCAAAGCCAGTATGCTTTATATTCCAGCTCAATTGGTAAGTGACATGCCTTGCCATAAACTAGACGATACAGTGTGGTTCCTAATGGTGTTTTATAGGCGGTTCTGAATGCCTACAATGCATCATCTAATTTTTCAGCCCATTTGTACCCATGATTACCAACAGTTCTTTCCAAGATTCTTTTCAAAGCTCGATTTGTTGCCTCAGCTTGCCCATTTATCTGGGGGTGATAAGTTGTTGATGTCTTGTGAGTGACACCATACTGTTGCAGAACTTTCATGAATTGAACGTTGCAAAAGTGTGTACCACGATCACTGATTATTGCTTTTGGAGTTCCAAATCGACTAAATAGCATTTTGAGAAATTTGGTTACCACTTTGGCGTCATTTGTCGGGAGAGCTTGGGCTTCGGCCCACCTGGAGACGTAGTCGACTGCAACCAAGATGTACTCTTTACCGTTAGATTTAGGGAATGGTCCCATGAAATCTAATCCCCAGATATCGAAGATTTCCACGGCCTGGATGTTTGTGAGTGGCATTTCATTCCGGGCTGTTATATTGCCTTGTCTTTGGCAGATATCGCAGCGTCTCACCAGATCGTATGCATCTCGAAATATGGTTAGCTAGAAAAAGCCGGCATCGTACACTTTTCTTGCGGTCATGTTGGTACCGTGATGTCCTCCAGTAGGTCCATGGTGGCTTTGGTGTAAGATGTGTTCTGCCTCTTTCCCATCAACGCATCTTCTAATGATTTGATCAGGGCAAACCTTAAAGAGGAAAGGGTTGTCCCAATAGTAATATTTTATATCGCGGAAGAATTTTTGTCTTCGAGAGGTTGGCATTCCTTTAGGTACAACTTTTCCCACCAAATAATTGGCATAGTCAGCATACCAGGGATCATTTGTAGATCGTGACCCTTGATAGTATTTACCAACATGCATGAGCTGTTCTACTGGAAACTGGTCTTGAATGTCTTTTTCGTGCAACTTATCCATTGAAGGATTCTCTAATCGGCTGAGATGGTCCGCCGCGACGTTTTCTGCTCCCTTTTTGTCTTTGATCTCGATGTCGAATTCTTGAAGGAGTAGAATCCATCGTAGAAGGCGAGGTTTAGCATCTTGCTTCTTAAAAAGATATTTCAGAGCTGAGTGATCTGTATAGACAATAGTTTTGGACAAGATTAGATAAGAACGAAATTTATCAAAAGCAAATACTACCGCTAGCAGCTCTTTTTCTGTAGTTGTATAATTCTCTTGGGCGTCAGTGAGCGTTTTGCTGGCGTAGTATATTGGTTGAAACTGTTTCTCCTTCCGCTGTCCCAGAACTGCTCCGACAGCGAAATCACTAGCATCGCACATGATTTCAAATGGGAGATTCCAGTCTGGAGCAACCATGATCGGTGCATGAACAAGCAGATCTTTCAGATGATCGAAGGCCTTGAGACATTCGTCTGTAAAGACAAACGGAGTATCCTTTTCGAGGAGATTAGTCATAGGTCGGGATATCTTAGAGAAATCTTTGATAAAGCGACTGTATAACCCGGCGTGTCCTAGAAAACTGCGGATGGCTTTGACAGAGGTGGGTGGTGGAAGTTTTGAGATAGTCTCGACTTTTGCTTTGTCAACTTCAATTCCAGCTTTGGATATACGGTGTCCTAAAACTATGCCTTCTTTTACCATGAAATGGCATTTTTCCCAATTCAGAACTAGGTTCGATTCTTCACATCGGGTGAGCATCTTATTCAAGTTAGAAAGACAAGTGGTGAACGAATCTCCGAAAACCGAAAAATCATCCATGAACACTTCCATGCATTGTTCAATCATGTCATGGAAGATTGCTACCATGCATCTTTGAAATGTCGCCGGTGCATTACATAAGCCAAACGGCATACGTCGGTAGGTAAAGGTTCCGTATGGACAGGTGAACGTTGTCTTTTCTTGGTCCTTTGGATCGAGAGGTATCTGAAAATAGCCGGAGAAACCGTCGAGGAAGCAATAGAATTCGTTTCCTGACAATCTTTCAAGCATCTGATCAATGAACGGTAGAGGGAAGTGATCTTTGCGTGTAGCTTCATTTAGTTTCCGATAGTCGATACATACCCTCCAACCGGTGACGGTTCGTGTTGGAATCAACTCGTTGTCTTCGTTAGCGATGACCGTCATGCCTCCTTTCTTTGGGACGACTTAAACTGGACTGACCCATGGGGAATCTGAAATAGGGTAAATTAAACCAGCATCCAAGAGTTTGATAACCTCCTTTTTCACCACGTCTTGAATCTTCGGTTTAACTCTCCTTTGCCTTTGAATGGAAGGCCTGAAGTCATTTTCCATTAAGATCTTGTGAGTGCAGTAATTTGGGCTGATCCCCTGTATGTCAGAGATTTTCCATGCAATCGCTTTCTTATGTGACTTTAGAACCTTAATGAGTAGTGCTTTCTCTTCAGGCTTCAGATCTTTGGATATGATAACTGGTAAGTGCGAAGTTCCTTCTAGAAAAGCATATTCAAGGTGTGAGGGAAGTTCCTTTAACTCCAATTCGGGTGGTTCTTCAGTGGAAGGCTTCATCCTGGCAATCTCGTCTCTATTAAGCTCATCGTATGTTGTCTGATAATCTGACTCAACTGCAGGTGCCTCTGAAATGCCGACTGATGCTATTTCAACCCATTCTGTATTGTTGTAAAGCTCATCTTTTCTCAGCTCATATTTTACTTGGGAAGATTGAGAGATTGCATTATCTTCAGTGATTATTTCCTTGTTGTCCTTTGTGAATGCAAATCTCTGAAACTGAGCTGAAGAAGATGTGGTAAAAGTAATCTCTGGTTTCAAGTTTTCACAATTTTCAGAAAGTTGCGGATCGGATGGTTTAAGCATTGACTCCATTTCCTTGAGAGTCTTCAGAATTTCTTCTTTTGAGAGAGATGAATTAGGAACTGCATAATTAGGGTTTCTTCTCAAGAGAGTGACCGGAGTGCCTTGTCCAAGTGGTACAGCAGTGATAAATCTGTTGGGCTGTAAGTTGGAATTCTTTAAAGGTAATAGCACTTCCTTTGATGCAATGGATGGATCCGAGATAGCTGAGCATAGACCCGCACCTTCTTCACAGATTTTCTTTGTTGTGATGACAGTGTTTGGAAGGGGATTAATGCTGCTTAATGCGAGGATTTCTTCCAAGTGTTCTTCAATTATTTCCTGCATAGAATCTACAAGACCAAGGTCTTCTCCCATAGGAAGTTTCATTAGTTTATCGACATTGAAGGTGACTTCCTCAGTTCCCACTCTATGTTTTAAAGATTTTTCATTTACGTCAATGACGGCCTTGGCAGTATTTAGGAAAGGTCTGCCAAGGATGAGTGGTACCTGAGCGTCTTCCTCAATATCCATAACAACAAAATCAATAGGAAAGACGAATTTATCAACACGCACCATAATATCTTCAGCAATTCCTCGAGGAAGTTTAACTGATCTATCAGCTAATTGGATGGTCATACGGGTTGGTAAAAGTTCGCTTAATCCTAATTTCCTATAAAGCAAGTATGGCATAAGGTTTACACTAGCTCCTAAGTCAGCTAAGGCGTTACTTATTTGAACATCCTGAAGGTAACAAGGAATAGTGAAACGGCCAGTGTCTCCTAACTTTGGGGGCAGTCCTTGTTGCATAATTAAAGAGCATTCTGCGTCTAAGGGCAAGTTAACTATTTGTCTGAGTTTTTCTTTGTTGGATATAAGTTCTTTAAAGAATATGGCACAACTAGGCATTTCAACTAAAGCATCTAATAATCGAACGTTTAAGTGTAGGCTTTTGAACTTCTCTAGATATTTTCCAAACTGGGCTTCTTGTTTCTCTTTCTTAAGCCTACCAGGGAAAGGTATACGTGTTGGTTTAACTACTTCTGGGGCTTTGGAAGATTCTGGTTCAGGAGAGGTGACAGGAGTGTCAACATGTACTGAATCAGTGGGTAGAGAAGAACTAGAAGGCTCGTCTGAAGGAATATTTTCTGATTTCTCATTCTTAGTCTCTTTTCCGCCTCTAGTGACAACAAGGATATCATCATAATCATAAGATGAATGACGAATAGCCTTGCTAATCGCTTCTCTTCTTTGCTTCTCCTCAACTTTTAAAAACAACCTTTTAACATTATCCTCCATGTTTTTAATTAAATCGTTTGAAATTCTGAGCAAATAATCAATTTGGTTTTGAAAATCAACAATTTGTTTGTTTTTATTATTTTGCTCAACCATGAAGTTATTGAAAATCGTATTGTTTAGACGAGAAGACAATTGAGAAGAAGTAGAGGGTGTAGAGGAAACTAACAAATGAGAGATAGGTTGTTTGGATAACCGCTGAGTGAAAGATTTTGAATGAATGATTTGATCAGTGGCTCCAGATGTGGCGAGAACATCTTCCTTGGGCTTCGAATGTTGCTTCTTAGATTTGGAAGAGTCTTGCATCCCCTTAACAACTTTAGAGATGGATTCGAGTTGAGCTTTTAAAGTGTCGAACGCTTGAGTAGAAGTGTCTTTATCTTCCGAGGTTGATTCATCAAACTCCAAGTCATGTTGGTGCATTGTTATCGTCTCAATCAACTTCCAGGCTTCTTCTGAAGTATGTAGCATGAAATTTCCGGATGAAGCAGCATCGAGGGTTTGTTGGTGATGAGGATTCAGACTGTTGTAGAATGTGCAGACCAGATTCGTTTCAGCCACCTGATGATTCGGACATCTTCCAAGCATATTCTTAAAGAGTTCCCAAGCTGAGCTTAATGATTCAGTAGTTCCTTGACGAAAGTTAATGATTTCATTTTTGAGCTTGGTTTGTAGGGACGGAGGGAAAAACTTAGCTAAGAACTTAGTAGCCATCTCCTCCCATGTATGAATCGAATTGGGTTCGAGTTCATAAAACCATGTCTGAGCTCGGAAAGCTAAAGAATAAGGAAACAGGTGAAGTCGGGTAACTTTGACACTGGATCCGGTTTGTTCGAAAGAGTCGGAAAGGTTGATGAACTTGTTAAGATGGGTGTTTGGATCTTCAACCGAAAGACCATGAAACTGACACTGTGATTTAAGTAATTTAATGAAGTGTGGTCTGATTTCAATGGTTTCCTCGGTTGGTGATACGATTGGTCCTCCTCGTCCCTCTAGCAGTGGTTGGGTTGATGAGGCGAGAGTGATACGATTTGCCATAACTTGTTTTTAGAAGAAAATAGGGTTTTGGAAAGGATAGGTTTAACTAAGGACGGGAAATTAAAAACTAACTAACCTAGGGATAAAAACTGTAACTTCCGGATGATATTGATCTTCCGTAAGGATCGCTAAATAACTGAGATAACAAAATTCCTAAAATCGGTCGTTGTAGTCCCCGGCAGCAGCGCCAAAAACTTGTCCTGCCTCTATCGGTCGGACGGATTTGATTCCGGTCGTTGTTCCAATAGCAATAGAAGCGGCGAATAGTGAGTTTTAAATTTGTAGAGCAGGGGAATCCTAAGTTGTATACTACTGACAGACCTAAAAGGGCAGCAAGTGGTATGTATGACTCAGGTGTCGTTCTTCAAACTACAACGGGCATGGGAGTCTAGGAAGTTTTATTAATCTTTGGAGATTCAGCTAGGGTTTGTAAAAGTTTTTGGATAGGTTTGGTTTTTTATAACTAAATACTAATTTAAATAAAGAAAATAAAACTAAAGAGGTTTGTACGGAGACTCGGTCAACAGAGGATAAGCGAGTGTTTACTATGATTTCGTTAAATGTTATTGATGAATAGTCAAGGGTAAGGCTACTAGATGTGATGACTAATCCGGAGAGGATAGAAACATAACTAATGCAAAGTATTGTACCTACGACCGTTCCGCGGCTTCCATACGTTTGTACTCCACCAATTGGTGTTTCCAGCACTATACCGAGTAATAGGGCGTTTTACGGTTTTTTCGTTACATTAATTAGGGTTCCACATTACTCTCGCAGATTTACTAAATCCTAATGAGCTACAACTACGAGCCTATTAAATATCTAACGTAGAGTTGTCCGCAATTAGATAAATAACATGTCACGTTGATAGCAGTTATAGAAGTCAAATACACCGGAAGTTCTTCCAAATGTACAGACCAATTTAACCGACGACTATCCTCGAATCCTGGTCCCCAGTCACAGTCATCAGAGACGTCTGTATCGTAGCGTGAATTGTTGATTGAACAAGAACACGAACGGGGATAATCCCGCGGACCAAGTTGAGATAATCGGGCTAACGATCAGTTAAATTGTTCAGCATTACATATATAAATCATCACAACTATTCCATGCATGTTAATCTACTGTGTAAACCAATATTCTGTGTCTGAAAACCTAATTATACAGTTACTGATATGAACCAGGAGGATAACTCTAGCATGCATCATTCCTAAGGCAACAATCAAACAAGAACATGCAATAGGGTGACACATAACAGAGCACCATGATCCTAAGCATAGCAGATAACCAATAATTAGATCATAGATATCCCGAAAGTTCTTTCAAAGATATATAATAGATAAACATGAATCTAACCTATCTCTAATCCTACGCTCCGTGTCTCTTATGATTTGCTTCAACCTAGAGAACACAGCCATACCAAGTTCATTGATCATCAAGTATAGAATAGGTAGAGAACGTACCACTAGTAATTGGCCAAGTTCTAGCAGGAAGCTTCTAACCACATCATAGGTTGGATAGATAAACATTCGAGATTCAGTTTACGAGTTCATACACAGTTTAAAGTAACACGGGCAGAGTAACAGCATGGCATAAACATATTGACTATTCTAACATAACTACATCATGGTAAACACAAAGAAATGTCTAGCCTAACATCATATATCTAGCATACAATCCTAAACAAGCATAAACAAAGCAACACATGTTTAAAACTGGAAAGAGATATATAAATAGAACCTGATACGAATTTAGTACAGACAGATCTTCGCAAATACAATGTCTTGGAGTGACTCCGTACAAAAGCTAAAAGCTACCTCTACCTAACTATCTCTCTAACTAGCTCAATTCTAGAGAGAGAAAATCCTCTAGAGAGAGAAACTAGAGAGAGTGATGTGTGTGAGAGAGAAAGTGTAGGGAGAGAATGAAAATGAGAGAATTGGTATGAATGAAGTGTTGGGGATGTCCACTATTTATAGGCAAACCATCAAATCGCACGTACAACTCACGAAGCAGCACGTACAAGCAAACGAAGCACGATATGGGGTAGGGGGCCGTATACGGCCTTGCAGGGGCCGTATACGGTGTATAGTAGGCCGTATACGGTCTTACAAGGGCTGTATACGGTGCCTGAGGCCGTATACGGTCTCCGTCTGATTTCGTTCTTTGCTTAAAACGTCCGTATCTCCTTCGTTATGCGTCCGTTTGACTCGATTCTTTCGCCTGTGGTTTTGTAATTCCGTTACGCTTCTAATGATTTCAATCTCACAGAAATTGGATGTGTAGAGCTTAGGCGTAGCCGAAATGACTTTTAATGGCTTTGAAAGCGTAGTGGATTCTCCGTCCTTTGGCCGTTTCACTTGATTCCAGATTTTTCCGTCTCGATTTTACCTATACAACAGATGGTAGAAGTTAGGAGGTGTGCCTTGACAGGAAAATGAGGTCGGAAGAATCGGTCTGTATTAAAATGCTGTGTTTTGTGCATTTTTAGAGTGTTTTCAGTGATTTTTATCACAACATCTACTTTTGAACCACTTTAGTGCATTTTAGTAAATAATCAATGTTTTTGAATGTTTTCACTAAAGAAAGGTTCAAAATGTGAGGAATAAAGCTTCTAAAAACATGACTTTTTACGTCACATCAAGTTATCCCACGCTTAGACGTTGCTTGTCCTCAAGCAACAACTCTCTGAAAAATATTTTTAGGTCATGTTTTTAGGGGCGAGTCAGAGAATATGTTCCGAGATTAGCATTTCCTCATATAAGCAAGTTACTTCTAAAAGTGTGGAGGAGGATAAGATGATCCTTCCATAAACAAGAAGAGATTCTCTTAGGCGTACGTCCAAATCTCATGATCTTGGAGTACACATGACTAGGCGATCTCACTATAGGTGGTCACTCAATTCACTCAAAGTGTATCGGGTTTCCTATCAATCTAGCTCAAACGAAATCGCTCAAAATAGCTAGTCATGCTGCACTCATCGTCATAGGCTTGATCGAGAATCGGATCTCCATCACTTAGGTGAGGACGGTGCTAATTATCTTAAGACATTCAGAGGGTTGTAGTGTTTGGTGAGGGTGAAGGGTATGGATAGTGGTTTGTGAGGGTGTTTAGCTTATCCTAAAATTACTGAGATTATGAACAACTTTATTTAGAACGGAGAGGAACGGAGAGTTGGTAGCTGTTTCAGCTTTTGTCGGATTTTCCATGAAGAGCTATGCTTTGAAACTTTCAGCTTTATTTTCTTTTCTTTTCTTTTCTTTTTCTTCTTTTGTCATTTATTTTTCTTTTCTTCAGAATTTCTTTTAGAGAATTTCCAAGGAATTTATATTTTGAATCCTTTAGAAATCTTTTCCTCTATCTTGATCATTTTGATTCTTTTTCAGGTGCTAATTTTTCCCGCACCATCGTCCTTCCAGTTCTCTTATGTGCTAATTTTCCCGCACCATATACGGTCTTGCAGGGGCCGTATACGGTGTATAGTAGGCCGTATACGGTCTTACAAGGGCTGTATACGGTGCCTGAGGCCGTATACGGTCTCCGTCTGATTTCGTTCGTTGCTTAAAACGTCCGTATCTCCTTCGTTATGCGTCCGTTTGACTCGATTCTTTCGCCTGTGGTTTCGTAATTCCGTTACGCTTCTAATGATGCCAATCTCACAGAAATTGGATGTCTAGAGCTTAGGCGTAGCCGAAATGACTTTTAATGGCTCTGAAAGCGTAGTGGATTCTCCGTCCTTTGGCCGTTTCACTTGATTCTAGATTTTTTTGTCTCGATTTTACCTATACAACAGATGGTATAAGTTAGGAGGTGTGCCTTGACAGGAAAATGAGGTCGGAAGAATCGGCCTGTATTAAAATGCTGTGTTTTATGCATTTTTAGAGTGTTTTCAGTGATTTTTATCACAACGTCTACTTTTGAACCACTTTAGTGCATTTTAGTAAATAATCAATGTTTTTGAATGTTTTTGAATGTTTTCACTAAAGAAAGGTTTAAAATGTGAGAAATAAAGCTTCTAAAAACATGACTTTTTACGTCACATCATTTATCTTATAGATGTTTTCTACAAATGGTAATAATCCTCCCGTCCCCAATCCCGCACACAACTCGAACTTCTCACTACTCTCAGTTCTTGGGAGGGAAATACTGACCGGTCCAAACTATATGGACTGGATGCCTAACCTGAGGTTTACCTTAAGGTACGAAAACAAGGAGTATGTTCTCGATGAGCAGATTCCCATAATTGATGAAGATTCAACCCAAGAGGAGATTGAGGCACACCGGAAACATTATGATGATGCGAATAAAGTGTCTTGTATCATGGCATCCTCCATGAGCCCCGAGTTGCAAAAGACTTTTGAGAATACTTGGGCTTATGAAATGAACCAACAGCTTAAGGAAATGTTTCAGGCCAAGGCAAGCAAAGAACGCCTTGATGTGGTCAAGTCCCTCATGGCTTGCAAACCCAAACCCGGAGTATCTATCTGTGCTTTCGTCTTGGAGATGAAAGGGTACTTTGATAGGTTGGAATCATTGAATATGATGTTTGACACAGAGTTTTCCATTGCCATAATTTTGTCCAGTCTGCCAGCTGTCTACAATCAGTTTGTAATATCATATCAGATGAATATGTATGAGAGAGAATGCTCAATAATGGAACTCCATAATTTACTGCAAACCGCTGAGCAAGAAATCAAAAAGGATGATGTGTCCTCTAGCTCAGCAGCTCCTGTGTTGGCAATTGGTAAAAATGCAAAGAAAAGAAATAGGTCAAATTGGAAAGCAAACACTGTGAATGAAAAGTCCAATCGTGGGTCCAAAAGAAAGACTGATTCTGATATTGCACCAGCAAGTGATCCAAAGGAAGCAGTGTGCTTCTACTAAAACACAAAGGGGCACTGGAAACGTAGCTACCCGAAATACCTGAAAGACCTTGATGATGGCAAGGTTGAAAAGAGTGTTCACTCAGGTATGTTCATGATCGAACTCCATAATACTACAACTTCTAATTCGTGGGTTCTGGATATAGGGTGTGGTACTCACATTTGCACTGTATTGCAGGGTCTAAAGGAAAGTAGGAAGTTGAAGCATGGAGAGCTTAATCTAGTCATGGGAAACAGAGGAATCACGCATGTTACCGAGATTGGAAAGTATGAGCTCGTGCTAAAGTCTGGATTTAGGATAGATTTGAATAATTGCTGTTATTCGTCAGAAATAACTAGAAACATTATTTCATTTTATGCTTTGTTTAAGGATGTTTATCGATTTTCATTTGATAATGAGAATGGAGATATTTTGGTTTATTTAAATGGTTGTTTTATTTTTAAAGCTTCTCCTTACAATGACATATATGAAAATGTTGAATGTGTTAGCAATTTGATTTTAAATGTTGATTCGTCTAATGAGCTTGATAAATCCAAATTGTGGCATTATCGTCTTGGTCACGTAAACAAGAAACACATCGGCCAACTCCAAAAGGATGGAGTGTTGGAATCATTCGACCTCAAATCGGATGATGTATGCGAATCTTGCTTATTGGGCAAGATGACTAAATCACCGGGTCGTGTGAAAGAGGTGAAGGACTGTTGGACTTGGTACACACAGATGTTTGTGGACCATTCCGATGTACCACAAAAGATGGAAATCGATACTATGTTACATTTACTGATGATTACAGTAGATTTGGACATGTCTATCTGATTAAGCATAAGTTGGATACTTTTGAGGTATTCAAAAGATACAAGAGCGAAGTAGAGAATCAACTGGGCATAAAGATAAAGGTACTCCGATCCGATAGGGGAGGAGAATACCTTAGTATCGAGTTTCTCGATCATCTTAAAGATTGTGGAATAGTTTCACAGTTGACTCCTCCTAGAACGCCACAGCTTAATGGTGTTGCTGAGAGGAGAAATAGAACCTTGTTGGACATGGTTCGGTCTATGATGAGTCGGGCTACACTTCTGATAAGTTTTTGGGGTTATACATTAGAAACAGCCGCTCGCATCTTAAATATTTTACCCACCAAGAAGGTTTCAAAGACATCTTATGAGATGTGGAAGGGAAGACGTCCTTCTCTTGGTCACATCAAAATCTGGGGTTGTGAAGTTTTCATTAGACGAGAAACTCAGGACAAACTAGACTCCAGATCTGAAAAGTGTCTTTTCGTCGGTTATCCACAAGAGTCATTTGGATATCTGTTCTACAGACCCGCAGATAATGTGGTCTTTGTAGCTCGAAGAGGAGTGTTCCTTGAGAGAGAAATGATATCTAAAGAGGACAGTGGGAGTAAGATAGATCTTGAAGAAATTCAAGAGTCGGCCGATGAAGAACCTACAGTAAACACTGACGTTCAACAAGAGGTGGAAACACCTATTGAACCGGAAGACATCCTTACCCTTTCGCAGATCTAGTAGAATTAGCAAGCCTCCCGAGTTCTATTATGGTTTCCATATAGAAGAAAAGGATAAAGTTAGTGATGGTACACTAAATGACTTAGATGAACCTGCTAACTACAAGGAAGCGATTGCAGGCCCTGAGGCTGCTAAGTGGAAGGAAGCTATGAAAAATGAAATTCAGAATTTCATTGGAGATCTTGGAGTTGTTACAACGGTTCAAGACCCCATTGAAATATTCTGTGATAACGAAAGTGCGGTCGCCTTGAGTAGAGAACCTAAGGATCACGGAAAGTCAAAGCACATTGAAAGAAAATACCATTTTGTTCGGAGAAAAGTAGAAGAAGGAAACGTGATTGTGAAGAGCATAAGATCAGAGGACAATCCGGCTAATCCGTTCACAAAGCCACTTGGAAAGTCCAAACATGATGAGCATGCTAGGAGCATAGGCTTAAGAGATAATGTAAAGTTTTAGTTGTTAGTTTGATTTTGAAACATTGTAAACAATGATGGAAATTGATATAGACTTGGCGATTAAATAATGGAGATTTATTTATTGGAAGGAGTTCTACCATTTACTATTGTTTGTCATTGTGTTTCATTTTTGCATGTTTAGACACCACTTCCCGAGTAAAACAGTTTTTATTCAAACCTCCTCAGTCGTTCACACTCCTGGAAGTAAGTGGTGAATCAAGACTGTCATGGAGTATTAGTAGATTGTCTATGGAGGTTAGACATGGAATGGAGATTGCTGCAACACTCATGGGTACTTAATGGAGATTTAAGTATAAGAGAGACCCGTACTTAAAGAGATCACTTCATGGATTAAATCACGAGTGATTTTAAGATGGTAATATCCTCTATTCTTAAAATGGAGATACATTGAGTTTCTAGTTTTTCAAGTCTGTTATACTTTAGTCTATTCAAACGCTGTGCGTAACTGCCAGTTATAAAGGGTATGCTAGGTATGACATGATGAGTTGACTAGTGCTATATAGTCGAAATTTATTTGTTCTTTTTCGCCTAAAAGGGAAAAGCGATATCTTAGGCCCTCTGATGATTAAAGATTGACTCTTAAGTGCTAGGCCTGGCCGAGACTAAGTTGATGGTTCAATAGTCTCATAAAGTCAATGTAATCGGAAATCAGAAAAACTAATTATGAATCTTGAGATTGATTAATATCCATGTCTCGATTCATACGATATCAATAGAACAAAGGAATAGTTGATCACTTATCTAAAGGGCTAACTCTAAGATAAGATTCAGAGTTCGGCAGTTGCGTTGGATGGCACTCTCTGCTTAGTTAATGGAATAGGCTTAGACCAATAGTAGTTGATGACTTGTCAAAGTGGGAGACTGTTGGAATAGTGTCCAAGGTCATAACTAAATTGGTAAGACTATCGTTAAAAGTGGAGTCCTTTTTGGGTCACCCTCAATGAACAGTAAGAGAAATAAATGAGAGGTAATATTAATTGGAATTAATATTATATTTAGTTTATTAATTGGATATTAATTAGAAACTAAAAGAAAAGGAAATTCTGGAAACTCCATCCATACGCCGTATGGAATTTCCATACGCCGTATGGATGCTAGGGTTTTAAGGCGGTGGAACGGATAAAAGAATGTTCTGGAATCATCATCCATACGCCGTATGGAAGATCCATACGCCGTATAGATTCTGTCCCACATCGGCTGGGATATGAAACCCATGCCATCCCTCTCCCCTATAAATAGGGGCCTACCTCTTAGGTTTTCCTTGTACCTTTCCCTCTTTCCTACTCCTGCTCCTTGTAAGAGTTTTACGACTAAGAGTCGTGACCATAGGAGACTTGGGAATTTCTCTTGATTCGTGGGTGTGAAGCATTAGAGGTGTTCTGGTTTGGGCACTCGCCTCCAAAGCAAGAAGGTTCTGCTAGTTTGTCTACGCGTGAGAAATTGTTTTCTCAAAGGTTAGTAATTTTTTATTTATCTTATTTGTTTTATTGCTTTTATTTATTCAAGTTAAGATCCCTTAGGGTTTAGTTTCCTAATTGCCTTAGATTAATTTTGTTATATTCCGCTGCGCATATTAATCTAGTTAGGGAATAGAAAACCCAACAATAACATGAGTAACGAGACATTTCACCCAAAATAATTGAGTTCGTACTAATAATACATGCAAAATGAGTTAAATAAGTATGGGTGAACTGCTAGGTTATTAAAGTTAATAAGGATCGCAGAAATAGAGGATTAATTAGTTGTGACGATGGAACGAGTGCTGAGAATGAAATTGAGACAAAAGATGTATTTAATAAAAACGAGGCTGAAGTTTGTGGTTATATACAAAGAAAGAGAGTATTAATTATGTGAGCAATTCTGATGACACGCAAAAAGTCAAGTTTTTGAGTGTCATTTCCTCACCTTTTTAGCCTAATTATGGATGAAAATATTTGAAATATACATTTTTATACTAAATTCATAATGAAGGCTAATATATAGATGATGCTTCAAAAATCAACTAAAAGGGCCTAATAACGAATAAAATAGAGCACAAACGATCATAAGCATTCTCGTTCACGCTTTTTAGCACTTTTTTAGTTCCGCTTGGAATTATGTCCTCTAACTTATGTCATTTTCTTCCTTAGGAAAATACGATCGCATGGATATAAAGAACGCTGAAAACGGACACCCGAGTCAAAAGTTACGACCAAACCAAGAATCAAGGCAACCGGAGAAGACCAATACGGGCAAACCAAGCCGTATACGGGCAGCACAAGCCGTATACGGCCTGGACATGACCGTATACAGCCTGGAAAGGGCGTATACGGCCTGGACTAGCCGTATACGGCCTGTGTTCCCCCGTATACGGCCTCGTTCTCCCGTATCTGACCCGTGTTCGCTCGTATCGTGCCATTTCCACCTGAAATACGGGAGGTCCTCCCGTATCGTGCTCTCCTCCCGTACAAGGTGACATTTTGATACGGTTGAGCGATACGGTTGAGCGTTTGAAGGTTAAAATACGGCTGGACGATACGGCTGAGCAACTAGTATATATATGGGATCAAACCACCTCATTTCTCATCAATCAATCAATCAATCCATCCAACAATTCAAACCCACTCTTCACACACTTCTCACTACTCTCTCTAGGTTAGATTTATAATTTCAGTTTTCGTAGTTAGCGGCTAGTTAGTCACGGCTCTGACTGGACGAATAACGGGTAATATTGTAATATTGTTTGGAGGATACTCGGAGTTCCGCCTGTATTCGTTCACGTTGTATTCAGCTACGCTGTTATTTTGGTTATATATATCCTTTATCTATTTCGTTATGATGATTGTTATTACTGTTATCATGCTAGATTTAGGATTGTTTACCATGCTTAGCGAGTAGTATTACTGCGTGTTTGCTATGATGTAATTAGTCGTATTAATTGGGATGATGTCATTATGAAAACAACGGAGGTAACGTTATACGGCTTTCATTTGTATAGCGCCGGAAACATCACGAATGTGTGGAGTACGAAACGTGGAAGCTATGAAAGTCGTGGGCACAATCCGTTGTCGATTAATGATTAATTAGTGTGTTGATCCACTTCCTATCTATGATTTTAAACCTCAATTAAACTTAACGCCTTTCAACCAGTAAACGTGGCTACGGCCTTAATGATAGGACGTCGCGAACCCTATCCAAGGTGATTAGTTATCTGTGTCTAAAACATGGTCTGATTTGCGAAGAATGTAAACATTGTTTTCTAAACGGAACACCAAGTACATCGTCATCATGGAAATAATGTTTTCACAATTGAACGCAAAGTACATGGTGATTATGGAACAACGTTTTCTAGCTTGAACACAAAGTACACCGGTACTGTGGAAAGATCGCTTTCCCTTAGAACGCAAAAGTACACTGTGCCTGTGGAAATACTGTTTTCTAATCGAACGCAAATATTAGGCTATTTGCAAATTAGGGATTTATTGGGATTTTAAAGTAAGGGCTGGTTTATATCATAGATGGATAATTACTGCGCTCTAATACAAACTTAGTTAAATAAAGTCTAGGATTCAATCTATAAGCAAAGTAGGTACCGCAAATCGGCTAAGTACTTGGTATTCCCACGGAAAAAGCCGTAGTTACCTATTGTGCACTTTACCAAATCATATCTAGACTTTACAAACCCATCGATAGAAAGTGATCAACGCACGCTAAATCTGATCTTAAAAGTGAATATTTTGTTTAGATAAAGTATCCTTGTGGGGTTAAGAAAGGTCGGACATCGAGATTGGTTTGTCACCTTATTCATGCACCCAGGATTTATTTCCATATAAGGGTCACTATACCGTCATTGGTTAGTGTTGTATGGCTGGATAAACTACTCCGATCAGAATCACGATAGCCTAGTTACTCAGTGACATACTGATCGAGAAATCTATCAGTAGGGAGCTAGTGCTTACTCCACTAATACTTGAAATGAATGGAATATAAACTTTTGAGATCATATTACAATCCATCATCCCAATTAAGAAAACTAATAAAGTCATAGCAAACACCTCCTCTAGATTATCTGCTAACTACCGATATTTTATCTTGCTTTATTTAAATTTCTGCCTAAGTATAAAAACCAAAACAAACCCCCAAAAATCTGTTAATTCCATTACTACGTTTCAAACGTCAACGTTTCACAATACAACTGGTTTATAGAACGACCCTAGGTCATACTTACTACTGTACTCCCATAGTTTTAAGTATACTTAGGCCCCGCATTTACAAATTTTAAAACCCACTGATCGCCGCGCCCGGAGGAAGGCCCGCAACGACACGAGTCAAATCGCAACCGACCTCTCGGCCCCGATCAAATTCGATATAATGAGATATTTTGAGAATTTGTATTCAACTTTCGGTGGTAATTGAGGCTGATGCGCACCCAGCGGTCGGTTCAGGAATCGCTTCCTGTCGTTGCAGATCTTTCCACTAGGCGCGACATCAGTGATAGTTTTAATATTTGTAGTAGTCGGGGGGAGCCTAATCCTCCGTACTACCTACTGGAACTGGTATGAATACCCGATACGAGTAAGCGGTAAGGATGATCCAGGGTCGTTCCTCACGATAGTAGAATTGAAACAGAGCTAGTTCTGATAAGTCAGTAATTAAGCTAGGGTTTTGACAACTGGAAGGTATTTGTTTTTGGGTTTTTATCTATTTAACTACTGAAACTAATAAAACATAAAACTAAAGGGAGACTAGCATATATAACACTTATGGATAACGAGGACGTAGTTCACCATGACTTTAGGATAGCTGGGATGATGTTTTAGTTTGAAAACGTCTTTTAAAGATTTGTGTCTTGCTTTCTTTTAGATGACTTGTAGTGTAAACACTAGCACCCTACTGATCAGATGATCCGATCAGTATGTCACTGAGTACTAGGCTATCAAGATTCTGATTAGATTGGACTGCCTTGAAACCCTCCACACCGTCTCTTAACGAGACCAAGTGACCCTCCAAATGGGGTGCAGGAATAGAGCGACAGTCCAAAATTTATCCACTGACCTTTCTTTAACACATACAAAGACATCTAAGCTAGGCAAGGCATTTAAGATTTAAGACAGGTGTTGACTGTTAACTTATACACTAATGGTTATGATTGAGTTCAGCGTTATTCGGCTGTGATACAGTCTTCAACCTACAGGGTTTTCCAAAGCTTCCACGTATTTGTACTCCACCAGAGGTGTTTCCAACGCTATACCATGTATTCACCCATTTTACGGTCTTTCCTAGATCACCGACTACACCAGGATGTAATACAGTATACAACCTACGGCCTTTCCTCGGCTTCCACGTATTTGCACTTCACCAAAGGTGGTTCCAACGCTATACTGGATATTCGGACGTCTTAGGGCTTTCCCTGTATCACATACATTATTTCTATCTGAACTCAATATGTCTAAGCTTATATTATAGTAAAACCATCTACGATATCTAAACAACCCGTTCACTTTATAATCCAATTCCAATAAATCCATGATTGATTCACGGTGTACAATACGATAGGTTAAACAGTATTTCCACAGTTTCAAAATCAGACCATGTTTATTTTGGAAAACATAGATAGGTAGTGATCGTTTGATCAATGGTTTATGAATCCTTTGTCATAAAGGTTCTAACCACGTTTATTAGAGGAAAGACGATAGTTTAGTTTGAAATCATAAATATATAGTTAAACAATACACCGAGTTTTCAATCATATATATAAAATAACATCACCACTACTATCTAAATCATGGCAAACATACAAGCAACTACTCATAAAGTATACCAATAAACATTTCTAACAATAATAAATCACATACATCAAACAAGAACAATATGACAAATTAATAATAGAAAGGATAGTAAATACCGATACGAATTGCGAGCAGAATAACACTTGTAGTTTTTCATATAATATCCAAGCATTACATAAGCTAGCTGTTGTGCTCACACCATGTCGTTGTTTTTCAAATGATGATGCGAGTGCAGCAGGGGTTTTAAATTTATATTTTGCGGGGCTTAAATTAACCGTACTACCTACTTGATTAGTAAGCGGTAAGTATAACCTAAGATCGTTCTATGAATCCAAACGTGTGGGCGATTAAAGTTGACACTTTCAGTAGAGAAATATTTAGGATGGCATAAAGTAGGTAGGTTTGGGATTTTAAGACAGATAACTAAAATGCAAGAAAGTAAATTGCAGGAAATTAAAATGCAGGAAAGCAGATAAAGAAAAAGATATGATTGCTGAGATTTCGATAATTAATATTTCAGGATGACAGAACAAATAGGGTTGATACTTAATATGGCAGTTAAACTACTAGGTGTAAACTCTAGAACCCTACCAACTCAGTTTCCCATTGGCGTGTCACTTAAAACTAGGTTATCGTGATTCTGATCGGAGCAATACGCAAACTTCCAATACTCATCTAGTTGAAAGATGAGCAACCTATTTTGGTGTTATACCGAGGTGCATGAATCAGTAGCGTATCGTCTCATAGGTCCGACCGTTCTTAACCCCTAAGGTAGTTTACTACTCTATTAGCACGAAGATTAATAGCTTTGTATGTTTAGACCGTCGATTATGTAAGACTTATTTTTTGATGAACTCTAAGTAACTAGGACTTTGTTCTATTCCCTAAGTCTCGTCTTTGTTTAATTAAGTTCTAATTACTTCGACTTATGACTTAAGTTCTCCTTTTCAAACAGTTATACATCTCCAGATTATCCGCAGTTTGATAAAACGTGTTTCATATGAGGACCATGCCTTTCAATAATAGACAGTGTACTTTACATGAGATTTCCACTGCTTCTTATATCCAACATGCGGTCAAGAGTAATTGATAGTGAAAGTGACACTCTAACTAATTAAATGTAAAGCAGTGCAGAAAAGTAAACCTAATATATACAACGAGTGATTTCATTGTGTCTTACTTATTGCATGTCATGGGCACAGATAACTACTTACCATAATTAAGGTTGATCAGGTCCTAATTACTAGGTTGCAGTCACGTGGATAACTGGAAAGGGTGCTCCATAAATTAAACTTAAATTCATAAAGTCCTAACAGTACAAGGGTTATTATCTCCTATTTTATCTGAACGTATTTTACGAACATTATTTTATAATGCATTGATTCTCGTAGGATACACCAGTTAGTTGTGTAGTTGTATTATCCTTTCGGAGTTCCAACTTTTAAACCAGAGCTGATTCCAATGATATAACTACCTTCGGTCGTTTACCGGCTTCCGTACGTTTGTACTTTGCATGAAGCATTTCCAGCACTATACCTAATAAACAGTTGAATAGGGGCCGTTATATCATTTTACGATTATCGTGCATTGATTGTGTAATGACATCCTTACTTATAATTATCTACATCATCAGCAATCACAATAATAAACTACTCGCAATTCATGGCAACAAATAAATCACATACCAGGCAATAATACATATTCAAAATATGAAATGAGACAAGTATAATAAAAGTTTAGATATCAGCCGGAATTAAATGCGTAGCAGCGTATTATTATAATTGATAAACTCTTTCACACGTACAAAGATTGATCTCCGAATCTCTAGCGTTCGCCCTAGCTTCTACGTTAGTCCGTGGACTAATTACAATATTCCTAGAATGAGAAAGACTAAAAGACTACGAAAGATTTTCTAGTGAGAAAGAAAGAGTGAAATATGCTAGAATGTGTGCATATGTGGTGTGTGTTTCAAATGAACCTAAGCCTCCTATTTATAGGTGAGCTTTGGCTCACATTAGCATCAAGAGGTGCATGTTAGAAAAAGGTAGCCAAAAGGGTGCACCGGGTACCGTACAACACGAAAAGTAGGCGCACCGGGTACTGTACAATACGAAAAGTAGGCGCACCAGGTACCAAAAGTTGCCAAAAATGGAAACCGAGACGGGTACAGGGTGGCCGGCGGCGGTGGTGACGTGGCCGGAGGCGGCTGGCCCACCCCCGCCCCGTTTCGTCGTTTTTTGCTTCGTTTCTCGATTCGTGCGTGTTTTCTTCGTTATGCGTCCGTTTGCGTCGATTCTTTTTTTGTTGGATTCGTAATTCAAAAATGAAGATTTTGACATAAGATAGGCCCTGAGATGAGGTTCCTAGCTCCAGATATTGCGTACAAATCATTTGGATCTTCCGGCGGGCGTAGAATCTTCATTCTTTATCCGTTTTAGTTGATTCTTCTTCTGTTGGATTCGTATTTTGAAAACGAACATCTTGGATAGAATGGATGTTGGTGAAGGACACTTTAGCCTTGAAATCTTGTTTTGATGCCTTGAATCTTCAAACGTCTGTGGAATCTTCGTTTCTCATCCGTTTTGCTTGATTTTTATCGTGCAACCTTGTTTTGACCATCTTGGCATAATGTTATTAATTTGTACTGTATTTGAATTAAAATGCCAAGAATCGTTCCAGAATGGGAGAGATATCGGTAGTAAAAACATGACTTTTTACGCGATATCAAGTATCCCAAACTTAGAACTTTGCTTGTCCTCAAGCAAACTCATTCATAAAAACTTCTTGAAGGATTCTAATTGCATCTTTTGCTAGAAATACTATTTTCAGAAAATATAAAATTATGGTTATGAAAGAGTTTTTTACTGGAAACTAAGGGTTTATAGAACTCGATATCTTCTTCGGGCAACTTATAAGGTGATCATGACTAGGCAATCCTTACAAGTGGGTCACTCAAATCACTCAAGTGTTTAGGGTTTCCTACTTACTAGTGCCAATCACTTGGATTGTCAGTCATGCAGCATTCTCGTCATAGGCTTGATCGAGAATCAAATCTCCATCACTTTTGATGAGGATGATACTAACCTTTCGAGATATCTTGGAAGGAATCGGGTTTTTGGTTTGAAGAAGGTGAGGGGTGTGATGGTTTTCCTTGTATTTTCTTGAAGCTTTTCTTTGAAATTCCTTAGGTTTTTTGAAAGGACTACATAGCCTTTCTTCTTTGGATTCTTCCTTTTTCTTGGCCTTTTTCATGATTGTGTCAGCGTGATTCTTTCGATTTCTTTTCTTTTATTCTGCCGATCTTAATAATGTACTTCGTGGCCTGGAAGGATTTATTGATTTGGGTTATGTTGGCTTTTCTTGCAAAGGTCTTAGGAATTCGGGAGTGTCTCTGAAGGTTTGCGGGTTGACGAGACTTCTGTAGGTTCGGGATAAATGACAGGAGATCTTTATTGGTTGTGAAGAGTGGGTGTTGAGTGGGTGAATGTTTGATGGTGGAAAGGTGTTTTGGATTCCTTGGAAGCTATCAAGATAGGTTGTACCTATGCCACGTGTGGCATTCATCGATGTGATCTCGAAATGCATTACAGGAGCAAGTTCTAATTCAAATGCATACATCGGCACACACATGAAACGAAAAGTGAAGCATTAAAGATGAATGCTAATTATGGGCTCAATCCTCATGAGTCGAATGTTTTGGTTAGTATGTGCCTAGCCATGTGTTGCCTTTTTCGTCCGTATCTTATTCTAAAACAGTTTTGTTTCTTTGTTAAAACTCGTTTCTCGCTGTAATTCATAGTTTTGAAAGATAGGATTTCTAAAGAGATGTTTTTGAATCCAAAAAAATTTGAAATTTTTTCCATTTTTAGCTCTTTGATGAAAACATTGTTTGGCTTACGGACAAGAGGTAAAACTTGCGGTTGTAGACCGAATATCCCACACTTAGAGGAACAGTGTCCCTAATGTTCGAATCTATTTGTTGAACACCTCTTGACGAAGTATCCCACACTTAGAGATTCTACTTGTCTTTGGGTTGTTTCATAAGTGTTGTGTGGTATTAAGGATCCCACACTTAGTGTTGGAATATCGGGTGAGATAATCGAAGCTTTAAACGGATAGAGGGTTTTGGAACGATGTACCACTTTTGCTGTATGCGTTGTTTGCTGATTGCCAGGAGTTTGCTAGTCTGCAGCTTGTAGCTTATGGCTCCAGAATTCTCCACCGTGGGGGTCTATTGCTTCCTTTGATCCGGTCTTCGATAAATGGTCGTTTGATCAAATAAACAATCCATTCAACAATCAAATAATAGCTGCTAATAAGAAAAATAAAGTGAAAGCATAATAGAATAGTAAATAGATAGATGTGATGTCGAAGCATCAATCGTACATCAATACAGACAATAATAAAATAGTAAATAGAGTTTTGGTAGAAAGTAGAGAGAAGTCAGAAGGTGGAGCAATCCATTGCTCTGCTGATGATCATGCTGCTGCAGTAGATGTGGTAGGTCCAGGAGAAGTCTCGTCTGATGAAGAGTCATCATGCTGATCGTTGGTGCCTTCGTTTGATGCATCATGGATAGCTTCTTCGTCTGGCATACCGATTGTAAAAGCTCCTTGATCTACTAGCTGATCGATTAGTGGCCCGGATGGTATTTCGAAGCTGTCGAATGGGAACATGGCTGATCCTTGGTGTGTGTTGTCTTAGAAGAGATCTGTCTGTCTGTGAGATGAGACCGGCACAGGTATAGTAGCTGAAGGGATGGTATGTCTGCTAGTCCTGGGGCTCTGAATTGTGATAGTCCGTTCAGATACTCTAAATGTCCTGCTGCCTCTCGATGTGTGTACTCTAAATGACCCAACAACTGATGGAATAGTCTGTCTAGTGACTGGGACCTACACTGGAGGTGGCTGTGGTCTAGGAATGATGATCCGAGGTGGTATAACATGCCCACGGCCTGCCGGTGGTCGAGGTGCTGGAGTAGGGACTACAGGTGGATATACGTGTGGTGGTGCTCGGCCCATCCCACATGGTAAGTGTGGTAGTGGAGTCATGGGAATCCTAGCTGCCTGCTGTCTCATGGCTGTATAGATCCTAATCTGCATCTGCATAGACCAATACCAATAATCTGGACCTGGAGGTGCCCCGTAGTGGTAGATGTATGCGGGCACTCGCGGTCTTTGGGCAGGAGTAGAAGGTCCTGTCCTAGTATGTGGTGGCACCACTGGTGGTGGTTGTGGGATGTCATCATTATCATCATCATCCTTATCATCGTCATCCTCGTCATCAGTATCATCGTCATCCGTATCTGAATCACTAGGTCCTTGCTGGCGTTTCCTTTTCTTTGTTTCCTTTGGCAGAACTAGGTCTGGTATCAATGTGTCAACACTGTCAGGATCTGCTGCCCGTGCTTTGATGTAAACAGCACCATCTTTCGTGATCCGGAGTATTTTCATACTCCTAAGAAAATGGTAGTCGAGTGGCTTAGAGCTCCATCCTGATTTAAATTTCTCGACATCTGTTGTCCGAAGTAATCCCATCTTTCGTATCAATTTGGTGATTACTGAGCCCAAGTACGATCTTTTCTTTCCAAAGCTTTTTTCTTCTAAAATTCGCTGAGCAACTAAATAAGCAACCTGTATGTTTCTCTTGTCGAGAATACATGTCATAAGAGCGACATCAAATCCAGAAAATCGACCGCTAGTCGTATGCTTCCCATCAAATGAACAAGCTATGAGCTTGTGTAGGATCTGTAGGATTGGATCTCTGAGTCGGGTTGCCTTAATACCCGAGAAGTATGGTGCAGGTGACCATTGACTCCATGCTTCAGCGTGTGTTGTCGCGATGGAAACAGAGGTGGCTCCAGTGATGAACATAGGTGATTGTATCTCTTCTGGTGTGTACAAATCTAGATGGAGCGAGAACTGGGCGAGTGATAAAGTGTGCGGGCTGCCCATGTACTGAAATGAGATCGAACATTCTTCAATTCTCTCCTTCTTCTGAAATTTGAAGCTGGCCATAAATTCAGTAAACATCTCCACATATACTGGCTCATCAATACTGAATAATCTCTTGAATGATTCAAACTGCTGTCCATCAACTGTATAGGTAAGTATGCTTTCGAGTCTTTGCTTAAACCCTAATGTTTGCATAATATTCCAGTCAATGTGCCTGAGACACCTAAATTTCTTGTCTCTCCAGATACGTGCCATCTTATCGTAAGCTGGTGTGGCACTCATGTATGCCAAGGATCCTGCAAGGGGTCGTGCTGGGTTTAATTTCTTCTTGCGTGCCATTGTACCTGAGAACATTTAAAGTAATGGATCCTTTGAGAAAGAGAAATTCAAAGCACGCTCCGAAGAATTTCGAAGTGAGGGCTTTAATTTCTAGACAATCTAAAGATTACTTTAGACGTAAAATGCTCTCATGCAGCAAATAGTCAATTATTTATCAAGGCAATATCGTCACTTAGAAAAATATAGTCATGGAATGGCAGTTGTCTTATTGTGAAGTACTGTTATTTACAAAGTTTGGTGCAAACCAAGTTGGAAATGACAGGAATTCACAATTCATGGTAATATCATTATCGGTAAGGTTTGACTTTAAGAGTGCAGGCTGAAGTAAGGTTTTTGAATAAAGTAGTTTGTCTTAAAAATTCAATACTTCAGGTTGACTTTTCAGGTCAAAGCTTTCTTCAAGTGATATTTTCAAATGTCCGCATGCCATAATTTTAACCTATTCATGCATGCATGTTCTAAGTCATTTTAAGCATTTCCTAATTGATAAGCAAACCAGGTTGTGCATTAAAAGTTATTATGTCCATGTATTTGGTGTGGTCCAAGACTTTTTATTTAAAAGTGATGATTCTCTAGTTACATTGCCTAGTTTGACTAGTCAAGTAAGTACAAATGTGGTCATGCAATTTTCAACCTATCATATTATTCATGCAAGCTAGCCAACTTTCAAAAGCAAAAATTGCTAACCCTAAGTTGTTCACATAATGCAATTAACATAGAGTGATTAAGCAAAACACCATAATTACTAAGACACTTAACATACTAACACTTAGTCAAGCAAAGTTCTAGACTAAATCAATTGATTAAAGTTATTTCTATTGAACCAGTCAAACATATGGGAATTCGCATGGGTAAGTGGTAGGAACATGTAGTACCTAAGCATTTAACCAAGAAAAGCTCTATTTCCTAGTTACTAGCTTAGCTAACTTCAAGAAACAAGCTCTTTCAAGTTCAAAGTGGGTTTTGTGATCATACCTTGCTTTTAGTGAATGAAATGCAAAAACAAAAGTACAACCGCGAAGTATATGTAACAAGGAGCTCGAAAGGACAAGAGATTATGTAATTTGGTGGAGTTTTGATGGTGGATTCATGGTGGTCATGGCATGGCCGATTTTTTTGAGGGAGGAGGGAGGAAGATGAAGTTTGTTAGATGATTTGAATTATGGGGAGTTAAGGAGGTTCATAGTGGTCCTTTAGGGTACATGTACTCACCCTAAATACTATGGTACTCATATGGTCCCTAAGGTGAATTGAATGTCAAGTATTAATATCTTGGATTAATTTCCAATGTCCCACTAATAATGATGAGGAATCTTAAATGTGTTACTTGTAACTAGTTACTTGTTAGTCTCTTGTTACGTTGTAAATAATTTAAGAAACGCGCAAATTTTTGCGGAACAATCAAAATAAACTTTAAACATTAAACTTGCTCTATTTTTGGTGTTTAAAAATCTTTGTCTGACGCGGGTTTATAGAATGTACTACTGTTTCGGCAGAATGCTAAAAAGGTGTACGTTGTTTTAGACGTGTGTGCGTTTTCAGACAATGATTAAGAAACGTTTTCTATTAAAGGGAATTTTCAAAAATTTATTATATATATGTATTAAAATATGCTCATTTAAAGTCGCGAGCCTTGACCGTTTTCGGAAGGAATTGCTTTAAGATTCGTTCTGATCCCTACATAGGGAAAGGGTCGAGATTTGCTCCCTTAATTGAACATTTTTCGGCACAAAACATTTCGATAGCTCCCAGATGATATTGTAAACTAGAAAATGACGATCCTCTAAACCTCCTAGGATCTCTCGTTCCTCATACCCTAAATTGACAAGATCATCAATCAACTTATTATACGCCTTCCTTATCCTCTTGGGATTTGATAGACCATCGCGTTCTCCTTTGTTTTTGTAGTTCAGATTGTGAGTGAGTTTATTCACAACTTCCATAAACGCATTCTCTTCCGGTGAATCAGGTTCTCCGGTTGTAAGTTTAACTAGCTTACAGAGTTTACTAATTTCGGCTTTTTGTGTGGAAGTGAAGGGGTATTTGGTGAAGGTGAAGATTCGAACAAGCTTGACGTGAAGGTCTTTTCTTTTTTCAAAGAAGCTTGTGTTGATTCTTTCCTTTGTGGAATTAGGAAAAACTTCTCGCAATTTTGAGATTATGTAAGAAGCGGGGTCAACAAAGAACGGAATTTTACCAAGAAATGTGATAGGAATCTTCGGACTCAAGTTTGTTGATCATTGTGGCGACATTGTGATTTATTAATATCATAGATATTGGAAGGTAATCCATGTCGGCAAATGATTCGAAGAGAAGATCTAAATCGTCTACAAACTTCAGTTCTTGGTCCTTGAAATTTGTGGAGTGGCTTTCGCATTCTTGATTTGACAGACGAAGAAGAAGGTTTACTTGTTTTTCTAATCCAGCAATCGTTTCTTGTTGGTTGAAGGAAAACGGGAGACTGGCATAGGTCAATTGCATGACGAATGCTTTATAGACGTCCTTCCTTCGGGAAGGATCGAAAGAAGCACCAAGGTGGCGTTCTTTAAAACAAGGTTGTTCTATTTCGACGGATGGAACCTTATCCACCACTTGGTATATGGTGTATTTAGGTTCGTATGAAGAGAATGGAAAGATACCGTCATTGTGAGAATCGGATATAGTTTGGGCATATACTGATATCTCAGGAATGAGGGTAATTTGGTCACACGTTTTCGTAGGCTTTACTTCATGATTTTCTTCGAGAAGATAAACGAAGTGGACAGAATTTGACACTTTAGGAATTTGGAAAGTTGGAGAGTGATCTTCTGGAGATGATGCCAGGTCAGGTAGCTGATCCGTGACATCAAAGTCCAGGAAATGGTTTGGAATGGAATGTGGGATCCTAAATTCTTCTAGGGAAGCATATAATTCATCCTTTGAAGTACTAATAGAAGTGGGTTTTTTAGATGTCATGTTTAAACTAATATTATCCTAATTAACACTAAATTAACAGCGAATTAATTTAAAACTGCTTAAAGTAACTTTCGAGAGATTTCTAAGAAGGTGTCAATCGGAAGGATCTCCTAAATACTACTACTTAAGGTGGTTTGAATCTATGTTTGTGATTCCCCGGCAGCGGCGCCAAAAACTTGTTGTGCTCACACCGTGTCGTTGTTTTTCAAATGATGATGCGAGCGCAGCAGGGGTTTTAAATTTATATTTTGCGGGGCTTAAATTAACCGTACTACCTACTTGATTAGTAAGCGGTAAGTATAACCTAAGATCGTTCTATGAATCCAAACGTGTGGGCGATTAAAGTTGACACTTTCAGTAGAGAAATATTTAGGATGGCATAAAGTAGGTAGGTTTGGGATTTAAAGACAGATAACTAAAAGGCAAGAAAGTAAATTGCAGGAAATTAAAATGCAGGAAAGCAGATAAAGATAAAGATGTGATTGCTGAGATTTCGATAATTAATATTTCAGGATGACAGAACAAATAGGGTTGATACTTAATATGGCAGTTAAACTACTAGGTGTAAACTCTAGAACCCTACCAACTCAGTTTCCCATTGGCGTGTCACTTGGAACTAGGTTATCGTGATTCTGATCGGAGCAATACGCAAACTTCCAATACTCATCTAGTTGAAAGATGAGCAACCTATTTTGGTGTTATACCGAGGTGCATGAATCAGTAGCGTATCGTCTCATAGGTCCGACCGTTCTTAACCCCTAAGGTAGTTTACTACTCTATTAGCACGAAGATTAATAGCTTTGTATGTTTAGACCGCCGATTATGTAAGACTTATTTTTTGATGAACTCTAAGTAACTAGGACTTTGTTCTATTCCCTAAGTCTCGTCTTTGTTTAATTAAGTTCTAATTACTTCGACTTATGACTTAAGTTCTCCTTTTCAAACAGTTATACATCTCCAGATTATCCGAAGTTTGATAAAACGTGTTTCATATGAGGACCATGACTTTCAATAATAGACAGTGTACTTTACATGAGATTTCCACTGCTTCTTATATCCAACATGCGGTCAAGTGTAATTGATAGTGAAAGTGACACTCTAACTAATTAAATGTAAAGCAGTGCAGAAAAGTAAACCTAATATATACAACGAGTGATTTCATTGTGTCTTACTTATTGCATGTCATGGGCACAGATAACTACTTACCATAATTAAGGTTGATCAGGTCCTAATTACTAGGTTGCAGTCACGTGGATAACTGGAAAGGGTGCTCCATAAATTAAACTTAAATTCATAAAGTCCTAACAGTACAAGGGTTATTATCTCCTATTTTATCTGAACGTATTTTACGAACATTATTTTATAATGCATTGATTCTCGTAGGATACACCAGTTAGTTGTGTAGTTGTATTATCCTTTCGGAGTTCCAACTTTTAAACCAGAGCTGATTCCAATGATATAACTACCTTCGGTCGTTTACCGGCTTCCGTACGTTTGTACTTTGCATGAAGCATTTCCAGCACTATACCTAATAAACAGTTGAATAGGGGCCGTTATATCATTTTACGATTATCGTGCATTGATTGTGTAATGACATCCTTACTTATAATTATCTACATCATCAGCAATCACAATAATAAACTACTCGCAATTCATGGCAACAAATAAATCACATACCAGGCAATAATACATATTCAAAATATGAAATGAGACAAGTATAATAAAAGTTTAGATATCACCCGGAATTAAATGCGTAGCAGCGTATTATTATAATTGATAAACTCTTTCACACGTACAAAGATTGATCTCCGAATCTCTAGCGTTCGCCCTAGCTTCTACGTTAGTCCGTGGACTAATTACAATATTCCTAGAATGAGAAAGACTAAAAGACTACGAAAGATTTTCTAGTGAGAAAGAAAGAGTGAAATATGCTAGAATGTGTGCATATGTGGTGTGTGTTTCAAATGAACCTAAGCCTCCTATTTATAGGTGAGCTTTGGCTCACATTAGCATCAAGAGGTGCATGTTAGAAAAAGGTAGCCAAAAGGGTGCACCGGGTACCGTACAACACGAAAAGTAGGCGCACCGGGTACTGTACAACACGAAAAGTAGGCGCACCAGGTACCAAAAGTTGCAAAAAATGGAAACCGAGGCGGGTACAGGGTGGCCGGCGGCGGTGGTGACGTGGCCGGCGGCGGCTGGCCCACCCCCGCCCTGTTTCGTCGTTTTTTGCTTCGTTTCTCGATTCGTGCGTGTTTTCTTCGTTATGCGTCCGTTTGCGTCGATTCTTTTTTTGTTGGATTCGTAATTCAAAAACGAAGATTTTGACATAAGATAGGCCCTGAGATGAGGTTCCTAGCTCCAGATATTGCGTACAAATCTTTTGGATCTTCCGGCGGGCGTAGAATCTTCATTCTTTATCCGTTTTAGTTGATTCTTCTTCTGTTGGATTCGTATTTTGAGAACGAACATCTTGGATAGAATGGATGTTGGTGAAGGACACTTTAGCCTTGAAATCTTGTTTTGATGCCTTGAATCTTCAAACGTTTGTGGAATCTTCGTTTCTCATCCGTTTTGCTTGATTTTTATCGTGCAACCTTGTTTTGACCATCTTGGCATAATGTTATTGATTTGTACTGTATTTGAATTAAAATGCCAAGAATCGTTCCAGAATGGGAGAGATATCGGTAGTAAAAACATGACTTTTTACGCGATATCAAGTATCACAAACTTAGAACTTTGCTTGTCCTCAAGCAAACTCATTCATAAAAACTTCTGGAAGGATTCTAATTGCATCTTTTGCTAGAAATACTATTTTCAGAAAATATAAAATTATGGTTATGAAAGAGTTTTTTACTGGAAACTAAGGGTTTATAGAACTCGATACCTTCTTTGGGCAACTTATAAGGTGATCATGACTAGGCAATCCTTACAAGTGGGTCACTCAAATCACTCAAGTGTTTAGGGTTTCCTACTTACTAGTGCCAATCACTCGGATTGCCAGTCATGCAGCATTCTCGTCATAGGCTTGATCGAGAATCAAATCTCCATCACTTTTGATGAGGATGATACTAACCTTTCGAGATATCATGGAAGGAATCGGGTTTTTGGTTTGAAGAAGGTGAGGGGTGTGATGGTTTTCCTTGTATTTTATTGAAGCTTTTCTTTGAAATTCCTTAGGTTTTTTGAAAGGACTACATAGCCTTTCTTCTTTGGATTCTTCCTTTTTCTTGGCCCTTTTCATGATTGTGTCGGCGTGATTCTTTCGATTTCTTTTCTTTTATTCTGCCGATCTTAATAATGTACTTCGTGGCCTGGAAGGATTTATTGATTTGGGTTATGTTGGCTTTTCTTGCAAAGGTCTTAGGAATTCGGGAGTGTCTCTGAAGGTTTGTGGGTTGACGAGACTTCTGTAGGTTCGGGATAAATGACAGGAGATCTTTATTGGTTGTGAAGAGTGGGTGTTGAGTGGGTGAATGTTTGATGGTGGAAAGGTGTTTTGGATTCCTTGGAAGCTATCAAGATAGGTTGTACCTATGCCACGTGTGGCATTCATCGATGTGATCTCGAAATGCATTACAGGAGCAAGTTCTAATTCAAATGCATACATCGGCACACACATGAAACGAAAAGTGAAGCATTAAAGATGAATGCTAATTATGGGCTCAATCCTCACGAGTCGAATGTTTTGGTTAGTATGTGCCTAGCCATGTGTTGCCTTTTTCGTCCGTATCTTATTCTAAAACAGTTTTGTTTCTTTGTTAAAACTCATTTCTCGCTGTAATTCATAGTTTTGAAAGATAGGATTTCTAAAGAGATGTTTTTGAATCCGAAAAATTTGAAATTTTTTCCATTTTTAGCTCTTTGATGAAAACATTGTTTGGCTTACGGACAAGAGGTAAAACTTGCGGTTGTAGACCGAATATCCCACACTTAGAGGAACATTGTCCCTAATGTTCGAATCTATTTGTTGAACACCTCTTGACGAAGTATCCCACACTTAGAGATTCTACTTGTCTTTGGGTTGTTTCATAAGTGTTGTGTGGTATTAAGGATCCCACACTTAGTGTTGGAATATCGGGTGAGATAATCGAAGCTTTAAACGGATAGAGGGTTTTGGAACGATGTACCACTTTTGCTGTATGCGTTGTTTGCTGATTGCCAGGAGTTTGCTAGTCTGCGGCTTGTAGCTTATGGCTCCAGAATTCTCCACCGTGGGGGTCTATTGCTTCCTTTGATCCGGTCTTCGATAAATGGTCGTTTGATCAAATAAACAATCCATTCAACAATCAAATAATAGCTGCTAATAAGAAAAATAAAGTGAAAGCATTATAGAATAGTAAATAGATAGATGTGATGTCGAAGCATCAATCGTACATCAATACAGACAATAATAAAATAGTAAATAGAGTTTTGGTAGAAAGTAGAGAGAAGTCAGAAGGTGGAGCAATCCATTGCTCTGCTGATGATCATGCTGCTGCAGTAGATGTGGTAGGTCCAGGAGAAGTCTTGTCTGATGAAGAGTCATCATGCTGATCGTTGGTGCCTTCGTTTGATGCATCATGGATAGCTTCTTCGTCTGGCATACCGATTGTAAAAGCTCCTTGATCTACTAGCTGATCGATTAGTGGCCCGGATGGTATTTCGAAGCTGTCGAATGGGAACATGGCTAATCCTTGGTGTGTGTTGTCTTAGAAGAGATCTGTCTGTCTGTGAGATGAGACCGGCACAGGTATAGTAGCTGAAGGGATGGTATGTCTGCTAGTCCTGGGCCTCTGAATTGTGACAGTCCGTGCAGATACTCTAGATGTCCTGCTGCCTCTCGATGTGTGTACTCTAAATGACCCAACAACTGACGGAATAGTCTGTCTAGTGACTGGGACCTACACTGGAGGTGGCTGTGGTCTAGGAATGATAATCCGAGGTGGTATAACATGCCCACGGCCTGCCGGTGGTCGAGGTGCTGGAGTAGGGACTACAGGTGGATATACGTGTGGTGGTGCTCGGCCCATCCCACATGGTAAGTGTGGTAGTGGAGTCATGGGAATCCTAGCTGCCTGCTGTCTCATGGCTGTATAGATCCTAATCTGCATCTGTATAGACCAATACCAATAATCTGGACCTGGAGGTGCCCCGTAGTGGTAGATGTATGCGGGCACTTTCAGTCTTTGGGCAGGAGTAGAAGGTCCTGTCCTAGTATGTGGTGGCACCACTGGTGGTGGTTGTGGGATGTCATCATTATCATCATCATCCTTATCATCGTCATCCTCGTCATCAGTATCATCGTCATCCGTATCTGAATCACTAGGTCCTTGCTGGCGTTTCCTTTTCTTTGTTTCCTTTGGCAGAACTAGGTCTGGTATCAATGTGTCAACACTGTCAGGATCTGCTGCCCGTGCTTTGATGTAAACAGCACCATCTTTCGTGATCCGGAGTATTTTCATACTCTTAAGAAAATGGTAGTCGAGTGGCTTAGAGCTCCATCCTGATTTAAATTTCTCGACATCTGTTGTCCGAAGTAATCCCATCTTTCGTATCAATCTGGTGATTACTGAGCCCAAGTACGATCTTTTCTTTCCAAAGCTTTTTTCTTCTAAAATTCGCTGAGCAACTAAATAAGCAACCTGTATGTTTCTCTTGTCGAGAATACATGTCATAAGAGCGACATCAAATCCAGAAAATCGACCGCTAGTCGTATGCTTCCCGTCAAATGAACAAGCTATGAGCTTGTGTAGGATCTGTAGGACTGGATCTCTGAGTCGGGTTGCCTTAATACCCGAGAAGTATGGTGCAGGTGACCATTGACTCCATGCTTCAGCGTGTGTTGTCGAGATGGAAACAAAGGTGGCTCCAGTGATGAACAGAGGTGATTGTATCTCTTCTGGTGTGTACAAATCTAGATGGAGCGAGAACTGGGCGAGTGATAAAGTGTGCGGGCTGCCCATGTACTGAAATGAGATCGAACATTCTTCAATTCTCTCCTTCTTCTGAAATTTGAAGGTGGCCATAAATTCAGTAACCATCTCCACATATACTGGCTCATCAATACTGAATAATCTCTTGAATGATTCAAACTGATGTCCATCAACTGTATAGGTAAGTATGCTTTCGAGTCTTTGCTTAAACCCTAATGCTTGCATAATATTCCAGTCAATGTGCCTGAGACACCTAAATTTATTGTATCCCCAGATACGTGCCATCTTATCGTAAGCTGGTGTGGCACTCATGTATGCCAAGGATCCTGCAAGGGGTCGTGCTGGGTTTAATTTCTTCTTGCGTGCCATTGTACCTGAGAACATTTAAAGTAATGGATCCTTTGAGAAAGAGAAATTCAAAGCACGCTCCGAAGAATTTCGAAGTGAGGGCTTTAATTTCTAGACAATCTAAAGATTACTTTAGACGTAAAATGCTCTCATGCAGCAAATAGTCAATTATTTATCAAGGCAATATCGTCACTTAGAAAAATATAGTCATGGAATGGCAGTTGTCTTACTGTGAAGTACTGTTATTTACAAAGTTTGGTGCAAACCAAGTTGGAAATGACAGGAATTCACAATTCATGGTAATATCATTATCGGTAAGGTTTGACTTTAAGAGTGCAGGCTGAAGTAAGGTTTTTGAATAAAGTAGTTTGTCTTAAAAATTCAATACTTCAGGTTGACTTTTCAGGTCAAAGCTTTCTTCAAGTGATATTTTCAAATGTCCGCATGCCATAATTTTAACCTATTCATGCATGCATGTTCTAAGTCATTTTAAGCATTTCCTAATTGATAAGCAAACCAGGTTGTGCATTAAAAGTTATTATGTCCATGTATTTGGTGTGGTCCAAGACTTTTTATTTAAAAGTGATGATTCTCTAGTTACATTGCCTAGTTTGACTAGTCAAGTAAGTACAAATGTGGTCATGCAATTTTCAACCTATCATATTATTCATGCAAGCTAGCCAACTTTCAAAAGCAAAAATTGCTAACCCTAAGTTGTTCACATAATGCAATTAACATAGAGTGATTAAGCAAAACACCATAATTACTAAGACACTTAACATACTAACACTTAGTCAAGCAAAGTTCTAGACTAAATCAATTGATTAAAGTTATTTCTATTGAAACAATCAAACATATGGGAATTCGCATGGGTAAGTGGTAGGAACATGTAGTACCTAAGCATTTAATCAAGAAAAGCTCTATTTCCTAGTTACTAGCTTAGCTAACTTCAAGAAACAAGCTCTTTCAAGTTCAAAGTGGGTTTTGTGATCATACCTTGCTTTTAGTGAATGAAATGCAAAAACAAAAGTACAACCGCGAAGTATATGTAACAAGGAGCTCGAAAGGACAAGAGATTATGTAATTTGGTGGAGTTTTGATGGTGGATTCATGGTGGTCATGGCATGGCCGATTTTTTTGAGGGAGGAGGGAGGAAGATGAAGTTTGTTAGATGATTTGAATTATGGGGAGTTAAGGAGGTTCATAGTGGTCCTTTAGGGTACATGTACTCACCCTAAGTACTATGGTACTCATATGGTCCCTAAGGTGAATTGAATGTCAAGTATTAATATCTTGGATTAATTTCCAATGTCCCACTAATAATGATGAGGAATCTTAAATGTGTTACTTGTAACTAGTTACTTGTTAGTCTCTTGTTACGTTGTAAATAATTTAAGAAACGCGCAAATTTTTGCGGAACAATCAAAATAAACTTTAAACATTAAACTTGCTCTATTTTTGGTGTTTAAAAATCTTTGTCTGACGCGGGTTTATAGAATGTACTACTGTTTCGGCAGAATGCTAAAAAGGTGTACGTTGTTTTATACGTGTGTGCGTTTTCAGACAATGATTAAGAAATGTTTTCTATTAAAGGGAATTTTCAAAAATTTATTATATATATGTATTAAAATATGCTCATTTAAAGTCGCGAGCCTTGACCGTTTTCGGAAGGAATTGCTTTAAGATTCGTTCCGATCCCTACATAGGGAAAGGGTCGAGATTTGCTCCCTTAATTGAACATTTTTCGGCACAAAACATTTCGATAGCTCCCAGATGATATTGTAAACTAGAAAATGACGATCCTCTAAACCTCCTAGGATCTCTCGTTCCTCATACCCTAAATTGACAAGATCATCAATCAACTTATTATACGCCTTCCTTATCCTCTTGGGATTTGATAGACCGTCGCGTTCTCCTTTGTTTTTGTAGTTCAGATTGTGAGTGAGTTTATTCACAGCTTCCATAAACGCATTCTCTTCCGGTGAATCAGGTTCTCCGGTTGTAAGTTTAACTAGCTTACAGAGTTTACTAATTTCGGCTTTTTGTGTGGAAGTGAAGGGGTATTTGGTGAAGGTGAAGATTCGAACAAGCTTGACGTGAAGGTCTTTTCTTTTTTCAAAGAAGCTTGTGTTGATTCTTTCCTTTGTGGAATTAGGAAAAACTTCTCGCAATTTTGAGATTAGGTAAGAAGCGGGGTCAACAAAGAACGGAATTTTACCAAGAAATGTGATAGGAATCTTCGGGTTTTGTTCTATCCAGAACTCAAGTTTGTTGATCATTGTGGCGACATTGTGATTTATTAATATCATAGATATTGGAAGGTAATCCATGTCGGCAAATGATTCGAAGAGAAGATCTAAATCGTCTACAAACTTCAGTTCTTGGTCCTTGAAATTTGTGGAGTGGCTTTCGCATTCTTGATTTGACAGACGAAGAAGAAGGTTTACTTGTTTTTCTAATCCAGCAATCGTTTCTCGTTGGTTGAAGGAAAACGGGAGACTGGCATAGGTCAATTGCATGACGAATGCTTTATAGACGTCCTTCCTTCGGGAAGGATCGAAAGAAGCACCAAGGTGGCGTTCTTTAAAACAAGGTTGTTCTATTTCGACGGATGGAACCTTATCCACCACTTGGTATATGGTGTATTTAGGTTCGTATGAAGAGAATGGAAAGATACCGTCATTGTGAGAATCGGATATAGTTTGGGCATATACTGATATCTCAGGAATGAGGGTAATTTGGTCACACGTTTTCGGAGGCTTTACTTCATGATTTTCTTCGAGAAGATAAACGAAGTGGACAGAATTTGACACTTTAGGAATTTGCAAAGTTGGAGAGTGATCTTCTGGAGATAATGCCAGGTCAGGTAGCTGATCCGTGACATCAAAGTCCAGGAAATGATTTGGAATGGAATGTGGGATCCTAAATTCTTCTAGGGAAGCATATAATTCATCCTTTGAAGTACTAATAGAAGTGGGTTTTTTAGATGTCATGTTTAAACTAATATTATCCTAATTAACACTAAATTAACAACGAATTAAATTAAAACTGCTTAAAGTAACTTTCGAGAGATTTCTAAGAAGGTGTCAATCGGAAGGATCTCCTAAATACTACTACTTAAGGTGGCTTGAATCTATGTTTGTGATTCCCCGGCAGCGGCGCCAAAAACTTGTTGTGCTCACACCGTGTCGTTGTTTTTCAAATGATGATGCGAGCGCAGCAGGGGTTTTAAATTTATATTTTGCGGGGCTTAAATTAACCGTACTACCTACTTGATTAGTAAGCGGTAAGTATAACCTAAGATCGTTCTATGAATCCAAACGTGTGGGCGATTAAAGTTGACACTTTCAGTAGAGAAATATTTAGGATGGCATAAAGTAGGTAGGTTTGGGATTTAAAGACAGATAACTAAAATGCAAGAAAGTAAATTGCAGGAAATTAAAATGCAGGAAAGCAGATAAAGATAAAGATGTGATTGATGAGATTTCGATAATTAATATTTCAAGATGACAGAACAAATAGGGTTGATACTTAATATGGCAGTTAAACTACTAGGTGTAAACTCTAGAACCCTACCAACTCAGTTTCCCATTGGCGTGTCACTTGGAACTAGGTTATCGTGATTCTGATCGGAGCAATACGCAAACTTCCAATACTCATCTAGTTGAAAGATGAGCAACCTATTTCGGTGTTATACCGAGGTGCATGAATCAGTAGCGTATCGTCTCATAGGTCCGACCGTTCTTAACCCCTAAGGTAGTTTACTACTCTATTAGCACGAAGATTAATAGCTTTGTATGTTTAGACCGCCGATTATGTAAGACTTATTTTTTGATTAACTCTAAGTAACTAGGACTTTGTTCTATTCCCTAAGTCTCGTCTTTGTTTAATTAAGTTCTAATTACTTCGACTTATGACTTAAGTTCTCCTTTTCAAACGGTTATACATCTCCAGATTATCCGCAGTTTTATAAAACGTGTTTCATATGAGGACCATGCCTTTCAATAATAGACAGTGTACTTTACATGAGATTTCCACTGCTTCTTATATCCAACATGCGGTCAAGAGAAATTGACAGTGAAAGTGACACTCTAACTAATTAAATGTAAAGCAGTGCAGAAAAGTAAACCTAATATATACAACGAGTGATTTCATTGTGTCTTACTTATTGCATGTCATGGGCACAGATAACTACTTACCATAATTAAGGTTGATCAGGTCCTAATTACTAGGTTGCAGTCACGTGGATAACTGGAAAGGGTGCTCCATAAATTAAACTTAAATTCATAAAGTCCTAACAGTACAAGGGTTATTATCTCCTATTTTATCTGAACGTATTTTACGAACATTATTTTATAATGCATTGATTCTCGTAGGATACACCAGTTAGTTGTGTAGTTGTATTATCCTTTCGGAGTTCCAACTTTTAAACCAGAGCTGATTCCAATGATATAACTACCTTCGGTCGTTTACCGGCTTCCGTACGTTTGTACTTTGCATGAAGCATTTCCAGCACTATACCGAATAAACAGTTGAATAGGGGCCGTTATATCATTTTACGATTATCGTGCATTGATTGTGTAATGACATCCTTACTTATAATTATCTACATCATCAGCAATCACAATAATAAACTACTCGCAATTCATGGCAACAAATAAATCACATACCAGGCAATAATACATATTCAAAATATGAAATGAGACAAGTATAATAAAAGTTTAGATATCACCCGGAATTAAATGCGTAGCAGCGTATTATTATAATTGATAAACTCTTTCACACGTACAAAGATTGATCTCCGAATCTCTAGCGTTCGCCCTAGCTTCTACGTTAGTCCGTGGACTAATTACAATATTCCTAGAATGAGAAAGACTAAAAGACTACGAAAGATTTTCTAGTGAGAAAGAAAGAGTGAAATATGCTAGAATGTGTGCATATGTGGTGTGTGTTTCAAATGAACCTAAGCCTCCTATTTATAGGTGAGCTTTGGCTCACATTAGCATCAAGAGGTGCATGTTAGAAAAAGGTAGCCAAAAGGGTGCACCGGGTACCGTACAACACGAAAAGTAGGCGCACCGGGTGCTGTACAACACGAAAAGTAGGCGCACCAGGTACCAAAAGTTGCCAAAAACGGAAACCGAGGCGGGTACAGGGTGGCCGGCGGCGGTGGTGACGTGGCCGGCGGCGGCTGGCCCACCCCCGCCCCGTTTCGTCGTTTTTTGCTTCGTTTCTCGATTCGTGCGTGTTTTCTTCGTTATGCGTTTGTTTGCATCGATTCTTTTTTTGTTGGATTCGTAATTCAAAAACGAAGATTTTGACGTAAGATAGGCCCTGAGATGAGGTTCCTAGCTCCAGATATTGCGTACAAATCATTTGGATCTTCCGGCGGGCGTAGAATCTTCATTCTTTATCCGTTTTAGTTGATTCTTCTTTTGTTGGATTCGTATTTTGAAAACGAACATCTTGGATAGAATGGATGTTGGTGAAGGACATTTTAGCCTTGAAATCTTGTTTTGATGCCTTGAATCTTCAAACGTCTATGGAATCTTCGTTTCTCATCCGTTTTTGAGAGTCCCGTAATCACTATTAATTAGTGATTTGGAATCACACAGTGTAAAGTTTAATTGTAAAAGGGGGGGGGGGGGGTTGAATACAATTTAAAACAATTTCAGATTTTACCAAGTGTTTCAGTTTATCTTAAATTGATTACCTATAACAGAGTATGACGGTATTGAAATAACAAGTTAAAGATATAACAGAATCAAGGAAAGACAAGTAATAGTAGCTGAAAGTGAATTGTATTTATTAAATTCACAAAGTGTTGAATGCGGAATGGATTAACCAAAGTTAATCCAATTCAAACACTTAGCTAGATTATTACAATGAAGAGAATTAACCACAGTGGACATACACGCTGATAGTTAACCTCGCTGAGTCTTAACATACACCTAGACAAACTGGTTCTCTGACAAACAGAAGAACGGTGCATGTGACGACTAGCCTCAATAGTACAAAACACTGAACTATTTATACTACAAGAGTTCCTAAAATATCGCCTACAAAATAGGATCTCGGAAGGACACGTGTTGCTGCTTGATTGGTCCTGATCTCTGATAAACCGACATTCTGCGGGTCCCAATTCTGTTACCGCAAATATCTCGTTACCTTAAAACCAATCACTTGCTGCCACGTAATCTTTCGGACATTCTTTGAACTGGAACACTCTTGCTGATGTATAGATAAGAACAGTACTTTTTAGTACTTGGAGATTGAGAGGCTTTATTGAATAGTCACTGAAGATGCAGCAATCCTCCTCACTCACTGCGAGCTATCATGCTCTTGTAGAATGAATTGAACAACTGATCTTCAGTGACTAGCTGTTATTCTGGCAGTGACTTTTGCCTTTATTGATATTGAAGAAGTAATGCTCTCGCTGACGTAGGTCAGCGACACACCAAGTTGAGTATTAAATCTTCCTCAGAATATCGACCAGAATGAATGACGATCAGCGAAACTTTATCATTAGCAACAGCAGCTTCGATACAATCCATTTCTTCATTGAGTAGTGTATAGTTGAGTTGGTCAGCGACCAGTGACTTCATCATGGTCAGCGACCAGTGACTCAACAATCTCCCCCTAAATGATTGTGATTGAAGCTCCCTAGACAAACTAGTTGCTGTGAAAGTTTATAGTCAGTGTTTAAGAATTTAAACATTCAGTGACTGTATACTTGTGATCCATTCATCTTTCTGATTGGATTCTTTTGATATGATCTGAGTTTTGCACTAAGTTCAAATATTATTGAAACAAAAAAAAATACAGTACATGATCATTTTTAGTTACAATACTCTAATCTGATTTAGATAAGACAATTCTTCTTCAGTGATCAAGAAATTCAGCAACTTTTGATATCTTTAGTTTTGACTCACATTCCTTGATAGATGTCATTTTGTAAACGGGAAGACCTTCAACCAGAGAGAAATCAGGCCAAACATTCATCCTTCTTGGTATATGATTCAAAGCTTTATCATGGAAGAGATATAGAGACGGCGTCAGTGAATACAATCTCATCAGTGAGAATATACCTCATCACAGTGCACTTATCATCAGAGAGAAGATACTGTGAAGGAAATATTATATGCAAATATCCTTCTTCATGCAGCTTTAACCGACTGAAAATCAATGAGACATATTTGAGCTGCAGTTGATGGAGAAGGATTCATTGCTAAGCTGATATGAAATAAAAATTGCCAGGAAAATTGTAACACCAATACAGGGAATATGTATTTTTGAGATAGAAGCCGCAAAGATGATTCCCATGCATTAGTAACTTTCATAGCGTCAGCAATTTTTTCATATAGCGTCAGCAACTTTTCTATATGGTTCTAATAGCGTCAGCAACTTTTCCACATGAGTTGTAGATATGTTGACCTTGTAATATGAACCAAATAGATGATTTCCAATCAGCAACAATTCTACATATGAATACCATTGATTTTTGCATTCATTTGCACGTTTTCTCCCTCTTGATGATATCAAAAAGTGGATTAGTATTTTTCTGTAAGCATCAGCAATTTCTTCATGTAGATATCTCTCCCCCTTGATGATAACAGAAAATGCGATAGTAACTATGTGATCATGTTGTGAATCAGTTTTGGTTTTCTCATCATCAGCTTGTGTTTTAACTGATGGATCTTTAAAAACAAAAAGTGCAGCCTGTATCACTCTCTGTGACTGGAGAGCGACATTGACAGCTGGTGTGGTGATAGAAGAGAGTTGGCCCGGGTCTGTAGCCAGTGATGTGACACCAGATATGAGTGTGTTATCACCCACTGATGTCACTTGCCCTTTGAATGAATCAGCATCCTTTTGTGAGGATGATGAGTGGCTTATGGGTTGACTCAAAAAGTAAGTTTTGGTTTTAGCAAGAGTGCCCATAGAGACTGAACGTTCAGTGACTATTTCACTCTTGATCCCTGGATTTGTTAGAAACAGGGCCTTTATTTTCAAACTTTTGGAAAAAGAGTTTGAGTTCTTCTTGGATGGAGGATGATCAGCTTTGGTCACTGGGGGTGTGAGCAGTGACGTGATCGATGGGGGGCAGAATCAGACGGGTGTACAGCAGTTTCATACTGGATTACAAGAAAACCTTGTAATCCTAGCAGAGTAGATAAAAATGGCATCACTGGACTAAGTAAAAAACAAGGCTATTATAGACCAGGTTGATTGTAAAAAAAGAGTTTACCCTGATCTATCAAGTGATGAGATTAATTTCATACTCTGTTTTTATGAAAAAGGAGATTTTATGGTGAGAAAAGTGATTTTTGAATGCCATTTTGTTTGATTTATAGACACTCTTGATTCAACAAGTGGTTAAAATTGGGAAAGCGTGGTTGATGGTGGTGGTAGATAGGGGTGGCATAGGGGTGATAATTTATGATGTTTAAATGAAATAGGAGTAATGATTGTGGAGCTTGGTGGTATTAATGTTGATTTGAAAGGTGCGCCGGAAAAGTATATGTGACGTAAGGAAGAAATAGTGTCAGAGGTGCAATTTAGTGACACATCCCTTCAAATAATGATGAAAGAATCAGGGAGACCTCGAAAATAACACTCATAAAAATTATTGGATTAAATTTGCCTGAGATGTAATCTCACTGATTTGGTCACAACTTAGAATACTAACAAAATCAGAGAGATTTGATCACTGGTAAATATGAATCATAATTTTTTTTTTTTTTTTTTTTTTTTTTTGAGTATGAGTGTTGATAAAAAGTTATAGAGACTTATCTTTCGCTGAAAGAGTTACAGCTTAGAATACTAACAAGATCAGCTAAAGAACAGGTCTCCTTAGGTCTCCCTTTTTTTTTTTTTTTTTAAATTATGTTTGATATGAACTATGTAATATTTTACTATATTTATCTTTCACTGATCTAGTTACAACTTAGAATACTAACCAGATTAGCAAGACAAAATACAGGTAAATAACAATATAGGTCATATAGAGACATAATAGATACAAAATAAATAAAAAAACTTTAAACAAAAATAACTAACTGAGCTTGATAGCTGAGTTAGTCATTTAAGTTTAACATGCCAAGCTCGTTGATAAGAAAATTAAATCTTTTCTCATCTAAAGGTTTTGTAAATAAATCAGCGAGTTGGTAATCAGTTGGAATAAAGTGTAATTCAATATCACCTTTCATCACATGGTCCCTGATGAAATGATATCGGATATCAATGTGCTTTGTCCTTGAGTGCATTACTGGATTGTTGGCAATGGCTATAGCGCTTTGACTATCACAGTAGATTGGTATTTCATTGAAGTCAAAACCACAGTCAGCAAGCTGATTTTTCATCCAGAGAATTTGAGCAGTACATGCACTTGCAGCAACATATTCAGCTTCAGCAGTTGAAGTTGAGACTGAGTTTTGTTTCTTGCTGGACCAGCTTACGAGCTTTTCTCCAAGAAATTGACAGCTACCAGATGTACTTTTTCTATCCAGTTTGCATCCAGCATGATCAGAATCAGAGTACCCTTTTAGGGAAAAATCTGAACCAGATGGGTACCAGAGACCAAGATTAGGAGTACCCTTCAGATATCTAAAGATCCTTTTAATAGTGAGCAAATGTGATTCCTTAGGATCAGCTTGATACCTTGCACAGAGACATGTAGCAAACATAATGTCTGGTCTACTAGCAGTTAGATACAGCAACGACCCGATCATTCCTCTGTAAGCAGTAATGTTTACAGATTTACCATCAGGATCAGCATGTAACTTTACTGCAGGTGACATAGGTGTAGCAAGGGTTGAGCAGTTAGCAAATTCAAATTTCTTTAATAGGTCTTTAACATATTTTCCTTGGCTAATGAAAATTCCAGTTTTGGTTTGTTTTATTTGTAAACCAAGAAAAAATGTTAATTCACCCATCATGCTCATCTCATAACTTTTGGTCATGAGATCAGAAAATTCCTTGCACATATCGCTGTTAGTAGATCCGAATATGATATCATCAACATAGATCTGGACTAATATGACATCTCTCTTATCTCTTTTGATAAATAATGTGCTATCAATTTTGCCTCTGACGTAGCCACATTTTATCAGATAGACAGAGAGAGTATCATACCACGCTCTGGGAGCTTGTTTTAGTCCATACAGGGCTTTATCGAGTTTGTACACATAACCCGGATGTTTTGGATTAATGAATCCAGGTGGTTGCTTGACATACACTTCTTCCTGCAGCTTGCCATTCAGAAAGGCACTTTTCACATCCATTTGATATACTTTAAACTTCTTGTGAGCTGCATAAGCAAGAAATAGCCTGATTGCTTCAAGCCTAGCTACTGGTGCAAAGGTTTCGTCATAATCGATGCCTTCTTGCTGACAGTAACCTTGTGCAACTAGTCTAGCTTTGTTTCTTGTAACCACGCCATCAGCATCCATTTTATTTCTGAACACCCATCGTGTTCCAATTACTGACTTTCCAGTGGGTTGTGGTACAAGCTTCCAAACTTTATTTCTTTCAAACTGAGATAGCTCTTCTTGCATGGCAGCTATCCAGTGATGATCAGTAAGTGCTTCATCAACCTTCTTTGGTTCTATTAGGGACACAAAACTTACAAACAAACAAAAGTTAGCAGTTGCTGATCTTGTCTGAACCCTGGATTGTGGATTACCAATAATCAATTTATTATCAATATGTTTTGTCCACTTAGTCATTCGCTGAGGTTCAGCAGTGACTTGATTACTTTGTGAGGGTTCAGAGGGCAAATCAACATCTGTAGCATGAGTATTATTGTTATGCGAGTTTTGGTTTGGACATTGAGTTGATGATGATGGGACATCTGTAGGTAAAGATGATGTTCCTGAATTATTCACAGCTAAAGTAGAACTGGAATTGTCTTCGGGAATATTATCTTCATCTTCAGAATCAAATGAGAAATTTTTATATTTCTTATCATTTGATTTGATTTCATTTGATAAGTCACTATCCATTTTGTTAAAAACAAGATTTTCATATTCTTTTGGATCAGTGAGTGACTTATCATATGATTCATCAAAAGTAACATCCATTGATTCCTCAATACATTCTCTTCGTTTATTATAAATTCTGAAAGCTTTAGAAATGATTGAGTAACCAACAAATATTCCTTTATCAGCTTTGGGATCAAACTTTCCTAAGTGATCTCTTTTGTTTAAAATGTAGCAGGTACTACCAAAAACATGAAGAAAACTTATATCAGGTTTTCTCCCCCTTAATAGCTCATATGCTGTCTTACAGTGCCTTTTTACAATCAGTGACCTATTTTGAGTGTAGCAGGCAGTACTCACTGCTTCGGCCCAAAAATAGGTCTTGAGACCAGCATCAATAAGCATTGATCTTGCAGATTCAATCAAGGTTCTATTTCTCCTTTCTGCCACCCCATTTTGTTGGGGTGTTCGTGGTGCTGAAAAATTTTGAGAAATACCTTTTAAATCACAAAAATTTTCAAGGTCAAAATTTCGAAATTCAGTACCATTATCACTTCTCAGATGTTTTATCGTGACATCATTTAGATTTTCCATCTTTCTGACAAAGGATATGATCTCGCTGGCAGCTTCACTTTTGGCTTTGAGAAAGAATACCCAAGTGTATCTGGAGTACTCATCTACTATGACCAAACAGTACCTTTTTCCTCCAAGGCTTGCTGTACTCACTGGTCCAAACAGATCCATATGTAGCAAGTAAAAACATTCAGTTACTGAAGAAGTCTATTTGCTTTTGAAGGACGAGCTGTGATGCTTTCCCTTTTCACATGCTGAACAAAGCTTGTCTTTGTCATAAGACATCTTTGGTAGTCCAGTGACTAAACCATTTTTGCTTAGTTTATTAATTGCTTTGAGGTTCAGATGAGAAAGTCGCTTATGCCATAGCCATTTTTCTTCTGAAACGGTTCTTGAGTAAAAACATGTTCCTGATTGTGCTGAATCCATATTGACCACATAAGTATTCCCTTTCCTGTTTGCAGCAAGAACAGCACTTCCCTTTTTGTTGTAAACAACACCAGCTTCACGATCGAAAAGTACTTTGTTCTTTGAATCACAGAACTGACTGATGCTTAATAAATTGTGCTTCAAACCTTCTACATATGCTACTCATTTGAACATTACATTACCATTGGATAAGACACCGTACCCTTTGGTTTTCCCAACTTTGTTATCACCAAACACTACATCAGGACCTTTTTCATCCTGATAGTCACTGAGCAGCGACTTGCATCCTGTCATATGCCTGGAACATCCACTATCCAAATACCAGATGGTTTCTCTAAGAATGCTTTTGTAGATGCTGTCAGAATCCCATCCTGATGCTGAACATTTCTGAGCAACTTCCTTGATATTTTCATGGAATTCAGCATCATTAGCCATTAAACAGTAATCTTTGTCTAGACAAAGCATTGCTTCTTCATCATCAGATGAAGAGGATGAATCAGAGTCGCTGAGTGAACTTTCTTCAGCAACAAATCCTTTTCTAATCTTCTTCCCAGATTTAGCTAATGCCTTCAATTTCTTGTATTTTGCCTTGTACTTGTTGTACTTGTTATTTCTGACATTTGGCATGGGTTCAGGAACTTGATGCACTGACTTTGATCTGCATTCAGCTGCAAAATGACCAATTCTGCCACACTTGTAGCATTCACCTTTAGATTGAAATTTATCAGATGATGGAGCACCAGCGAATCTTCTTGATCTGGTGTTCCTTCTGAAATTAGCAACCATCATGGCCATATCCTTCTCAAGCTTCTCCAATCCTTCATCATACTCATATTCTGACTCTTCTTCATTCTGACCTTCTTCTTCTTCAGCTATTAGTGACTTCGAGCTCTTCTTAGACACCTTTGACTTCTGTCTTTGATCGATTTCATCAAGCTCTGCTACAAGGGCATTGGATATCTTCTGACTTCCAAGAGTAGCACGAATATGCTCACTCTGATCAGCTTGCTTTTCTGACTGCTCCCAATTGAGCAAAATACCATAGACCTGAGTTAGATTCAGAATTGAATAATCATTTCTCTGTCTGGTACATGTTGCAATAGTTCCCCAGATTTTCCTTGGCAGCAACTCAAGAAACTTTTCAACAACAAATCTCTGTTCCTTGCCTATACCAGCCTTCTCCATTTTTTTCATCAGTGACTGGTATCTGGTGTAAGTTGAAGACAGAGATTCATTTGGTTCCATTGCGAACAGCTCATACTGGTGAGTGAGATTGACTTCCCTGCAGCGAATAATATCAGGAGTTCCAATATATATATTCCTAAGGGTATCCCACATATCTTTAGCAGTTTTACAAAGCATAATTGATTCGAACACTTCATCAGGAAGTGCCATGCCTATGTAGATTTTAGCTTGTTTATCAAGTCTAACCAATCGCCTATCCTCATCAGTCCATTGTTCCTCTCTTTTAGGTAAAACCATTTCTGGTATAGCTGGAGTAGTAGCTGTTGCAATTACAGCAGGAACAATAGTAGTTGGGATATGGGGACCATTGGTTATGATATTACAGAGACGGTCATCAACTAAGTCCAAAAACATCATCATCCGGGACATCCAAGTTACAATCCTTGAAGGATCAAAAGCTGGAGGTTTGGTTGTAGAACCATTTCCCTTTTGATAATCAGAGTCAACACAGCTGTACTTTACTGATTCCATAGCAGACCTGGTTAATTGAATTTAAACCAACTCTGCTCTGATACCAATTGAGAGTCCCGTAATCACTATTAATTAGTGATTTGGAATCACACAGTGTAAAGTTTAATTGTAAAAAGGGGGGGTTGAATACAATTTAAAACAATTTCAGATTTTACCTAGTGTTTCAGTTTATCTTAAATTGATTACCTATAACAGAGTATGACGGTATTGAAATAACAAGTTAAAGATATGACTGAATCAAGGAAAGACAAGTAATAGTAGCTGAAAGTGAATTGTATTTATTAAATTCACAAAGTGTTGAATGCGGAATGGATTAACCAAAGTTAATCCAATTCAAACACTTAGCTAGATTATTACAATGAAGAGAATTAACTACAGTGGACATACACGCTGATAGTTAACCTCGCTGAGTCTTAACATACACCTAGACAAACTGGTTCTCTGACAAACAGAAGAACGGTGCATGTGACGACTAGCCTCAATAGTACAAAACACTGAACTATTTATACTACAAGAGTTCCTAAAATATCGCCTACAAAATAGGATCTCGGAAGGACACGTGTTGCTGCTTGATTGGTCCTGATCTCTGATAAACCGACATTCTGCGGGTCCCAATTCTGTTACGTAATCTTTCGGACATTCTTTGAACTGGAACACTCTTGCTGATGTATAGATAAGAACAGTACTTTTTAGTACTTGGAGATTGAGAGGCTTTATTGAATAGTCACTGAAGATGCAGCAATCCTCCTCACTCACTGCGAGCTATCATGCTCTTGTAGAATGAATTGAACAACTGATCTTCAGTGACTAGCTGTTATTCTGGCAGTGACTTTTGCCTTTATTGATATTGAAGAAGTAATGCTCTCGCTGACGTAGGTCAGCGACACACCAAGTTGAGTATTAAATCTTCCTCAGAATATCGACCAGAATGAATGACGATCAGCGAAACTTTATCATTAGCAACAGCAGCTTCGATACAATCCATTTCTTCATTGAGTAGTGTATAGTTGAGTTGGTCAGCGACCAGTGACTTCATCATGGTCAGCGACCAGTGACTCAACAGTTTTGCTTGATTTTTATCGTGCAACCTTGTTTTGACCATCTTGGCATAATGTTATTGATTTGTACTTTATTTGAATTAAAATGCCAAGAATCGTTCTAGAATGGGAGAGATATCGGTAGTAAAAACATGACTTTTTATGCGATATCAAGTATCCCAAACTTAGAACTTTGCTTGTCCTCAAGCAAACTCATTCATAAAAACTTCTGGAAGGATTCTAATTGCATCTTTTGCTAGAAATACTATTTTCAGAAAATATAAAATTATGGTTATTAAAGAGTTTTTTACTGGAAACTAAGGGTTTATAGAACTCGATACCTTCTTCGGGCAACGTATAAGGTGATCATGACTAGGCAATCCTTACAAGTGGGTCACTCAAATCACTCAAGTGTTTAGGGTTTCCTACTTACTAGTGCCAATCACTCGGATTGCCAGTCATGCAGCATTCTCGTCATAGGCTTGATCGAGAATCAAATCTCCATCACTTTTGATGAGGATGATACTAACCTTTCGAGATATCTTGGAAGGAATCGGGTTTTTGGTTTGAAGAAGGTGAGGGGTGTGATGGTTTTCCTTGTATTTTCTTGAAGCTTTTCTTTGAAATTACTTTGGTTTTTTGAAAGGACTACATAGCCTTTCATCTTTGGATTCTTCCTTTTTCTTGGCCCTTTTCATGATTGTGTCGGCGTGATTCTTTCGATTTCTTTTCTTTTATTCTGCCGATCTTAATAATGTACTTCGTGGCCTGGAAGGATTTATTGATTTGGGTTATGTTGGCTTTTCTTACAAAGGTCTTAGGAATTCGGGAGTGTCTCTGAAGGTTTGCGGGTTGACGAGACTTCTGTAGGTTCGGGATAAATGACAGGAGATCTTTATTGGTTGTGAAGAGTGGGTGTTGAGTGTGTGAATGTTTGATGGTGGAAAGGTGTTTTGGATTCCTTGGAAGCTATCAAGATAGGTTGTACCTATGCCACGTGTGGCATTCATCGATGTGATCTCGAAATGCATTACAGGAGCAAGTTCTAATTCAAATGCATACAGCGGCACACACATGAAACGAAAAGTGAAGCATTAAAGATGAATGCTAATTATGGGCTCAATCCTCACGAGTCGAATGTTTTGGTTAGTATGTGCCTAGCCATGTGTTGCCTTTTTCGTCCGTATCTTATTCTAAAACAGTTTTGTTTCTTTGTTAAAACTCGTTTCTCGCTGTAATTCATAGTTTTGAAAGATAGTATTTCTAAAGAGATGTTTTTGAATCCGAAAAATTTGAAATTTTTTCCATTTTTAGCTCTTTGATGAAAACATTGTTTGGCTTACGGACAAGAGGTAAAACTTGCGGTTGTCGACCGAATATCCCACACTTAGAGGAACATTGTCCCTAATGTTCGAATCTATTTGTTGAACACCTCTTGACGAAGTATCCCACACTTAGAGATTCTACTTGTCTTTGGGTTGTTTCATAAGTGTTGTGTGGTATTAAGGATCCCACACTTAGTGTTGGAATATCAGGTGAGATAATCGAAGCTTTAAACGGATAGAGGGTTTTGGAACGATGTACCACTTTTGCTGTATGCGTTGTTTGCTGATTGCCAGGAGTTTGCTAGTCTGCGGCTTGTAGCTTATGGCTCCAGAATTCTCCACCGTGGGGGTCTATTGCTTCCTTTGATCCGGTCTTCGATAAATGGTCATTTGATCAAATAAACAATCCATTCAACAATCAAATAATAGCTGCTAATAAGAAAAATAAAGTGAAAGCATAATAGAATAGTAAATAGATAGATGTGATGTCGAAGCATCAATCGTACATCAATACAGACAATAATAAAATAGTAAATAGAGTTTTGGTAGAAAGTAGAGAGAAGTCAGAAGGTGGAGCAATCCATTGCTCTGCTGATGATCATGCTGCTGCAGTAGATGTGGTAGGTCCAGGAGAAGTCTCGTCTGATGAAGAGTCATCATACTGATCGTTGGTGCCTTCGTTTGATGCATCATGGATAGCTTCTTCGTCTGGCATTCCGATTGTAAAAGCTCCTTGATCTACTAGTTGATCGATTAGTGGCCCGGATGGTATTTCGAAGCTGTCGAATGGGAACATGGCTGATCCTTGGTGTGTGTTGTCTTAGAAGAGATCTGTCTGTCTGTGAGATGAGACCGGCACAGGTATAGTAGCTGAAGGGATGGTATGTCTGCTAGTCCTGGGGCTCTGAATTGTGACAGTCCGTGCAGATACTCTAGATGTCCTGCTGCCTCTCGATGTGTGTACTCTAAATGACCCAACAACTGATGGAATAGTATGTCTAGTGACTGGGACCTACACTGGAGGTGGTTGTGGTCTAGGAATGATGATCCGAGGTGGTATAACATGCCCACGGCCTGCCGGTGGTCGAGGTGCTGGAGTAGGGACTACAGGTGGATATACGTGTGGTGGTGCTCGGCCCATCCCACATGGTAAGTGTGGTAGTGGAGTCATGGGAATCCTAGCTGCCTGCTGTCTCATGGCTGTATAGATCCTAATCTGCATCTGCATAGACCAATACCAATAATCTGGACCTGGAGATGCCCCGTAGTGGTAGATGTATGCGGGCACTCGCGGTCTTTGGGCAGGAGTAGAAGGTCCTGTCCTAGTATGTGGTGGCACCACTGGTGGTGGTTGTGGGATGTCATCATTATCATCATCATCCTTATCATCGTCATCCTCATCATCAGTATCATCGTCATCCGTATCTGAATCACTAGGTCCTTGCTGGCGTTTCCTTTTCTTTGTTTCCTTTGGCAGAACTAGGTCTGGTATCAATGTGTCAACACTGTCAGGATCTGCTGCCCGTGCTTTGATGTAAACAGCACCATCTTTCGTGATCCGGAGTATTTCCATACTCCTAAGAAAATGGTAGTCGAGTGGCTTAGAGCTCCATCCTGATTTAAATTTCTCGACATCTGTTGTCCGAAGTAATCCCATCTTTCGTATCAATCTGGTGATTACTGAGCCCAAGTACGATCTTTTCTTTCCAAAGCTTTTTTCTTCTAAAATACGCTAAGCAACTAAATAAGCAACCTGTATGTTTCTCTTGTCGAGAATACATGTCATAAGAGCGACATCAAATCCAGAAAATCGACCGCTAGTCGTATGCTTCCCGTCAAATGAACAAGCTATGAGCTTGTGTAGGATCTGTAGGACTGGATCTCTGAGTCGGGTTGCCTTAATACCCGAGAAGTATGGTGCAGGTGACCATTGACTCCATGCTTCAGCGTGTGTTGTCGCGATGGAAACAGAGGTGGCTCCAGTGATGAACAGAGGTGATTGTATCTCTTCTGGTGTGTACAAATCTAGATGGAGCGAGAACTGGGCGAGTGATAAAGTGTGCGGGCTGCCCATGTACTGAAATGAGATCGAACATTCTTCAATTCTCTCCTTCTTCTGAAATTTGAAGGTGGCCATAAATTCAGTAACCATCTCCACATATACTGGCTCATCAATACTGAATAATCTCTTGAATGATTCAAACTGCTGTCCATCAACTGTATAGGTAAGTATGCTTTCGAGTCTTTGCTTAAACCCTAATGCTTGCATAATATTCCAGTCAATATGCCTGAGACACCTAAATTTCTTGTCTCTCCAGATACGTGCCATCTTATCGTAAGCTGGTGTGGCACTCATGTATGCCAAGGATCCTGCAAGGGGTCGTGTTGGGTTTAATTTCTTCTTGCGTGCCATTGTACCTGAGAACATTTAAAGTAATGGATCCTTTGAGAAAGAGAAATTCAAAGCACTCTCCGAAGAATTTCGAAGTGAGGGCTTTAATTTCTAGACAATCTAAAGATTACTTTAGACGTAAAATGCTCTCATGCAGCAAATAGTCAATTATTTATCAAGGCAATATCGTCACTTAGAAAAATATAGTCATGGAATGGCAGTTGTCTTATTGTGAAGTACTGTTATTTACAAAGTTTGGTGCAAACCAAGTTGGAAATGACAGGAATTCACAATTCATGGTAATATCATTATCGGTAAGGTTTGACTTTAAGAGTGCAGGCTGAAGTAAGGTTTTTGAATAAAGTAGTTTATCTTAAAAATTCAATACTTCAGGTTGACTTTTCAGGTCAAAGCTTTCTTCAAGTGATATTTTCAAATGTCCGCATGCCATAATTTTAACCTATTCATGCATGCATGTTCTAAGTCATTTTAAGCATTTCCTAATTGATAAGCAAACCAGGTTGTGCATTAAAAGTTATTATGTCCATGTATTTGGTGTGGTCCAAGACTTTTTATTTAAAAGTGATGATTCTCTAGTTACATTGCCTAGTTTGACTAGTCAAGTAAGTACAAATGTGGTCATGCAATTTTCAACCTATCATATTATTCATGCAAGCTAGCCAACTTTCAAAAGCAAAAATTGCTAACCCTAAGTTGTTCACATAATGCAATTAACATAGAGTGATTAAGCAAAACACCATAATTACTAAGACACTTAACATACTAACACTTAGTCAAGCAAAGTTCTAGACTAAATCAATTGATTAAAGTTATTTCTATTGAAACAGTCAAACATATGGGAATTCGCATGGGTAAGTGGTAGGAACATGTAGTACCTAAGTATTTAATCAAGAAAAGCTCTATTTCCTAGTTACTAGCTTAGCTAACTTCAAGAAACAAGCTCTTTCAAGTTCAAAGTGGGTTTTGTGATCATACCTTGCTTTTAGTGAATGAAATGCAAAAACGAAAGTACAACCGCGAAGTATATGTAACAAGGAGCTCGAAAGGACAAGAGATTATGTAATTTGGTGGAGTTTTGATGGTGGATTCATGGTGGTCATGGCATGGCCGATTTTTTTGAGGGAGGAGGGAGGAAGATGAAGTTTGTTAGATGATTTGAATTATGGGGAGTTAAGGAGGTTCATAGTGGTCCTTTAGGGTACATGTACTCACCCTAAGTACTATGGTACTCATATGGTCCCTAAGATGAATTGAATGTCAAGTATTAATATCTTGGATTAATTTCCAATGTCCCACTAATAATGATGAGGAATCTTAAATGTGTTACTTGTAACTAGTTACTTGTTAGTCTCTTGTTACGTTGTAAATAATTTAAGAAACGCGCAAATTTTTGCGGAACAATCAAAATAAACTTTAAACATTAAACTTGCTCTATTTTTGGTGTTTAAAAATCTTTGTCTGACGCGGGTTTATAGAATGTACTACTGTTTCGGCAGAATGCTAAAAAGGTGTACGTTGTTTTAGACGTGTGTGCGTTTTCAGACAATGATTAAGAAACGTTTTCTATTAAAGGGAATTTTCAAAAATTTATTATATATATGTATTAAAATATGCTCATTTAAAGTCGCGAGCCTTGACCGTTTTGGGAAGGAATTGCTTTAAGATTCGTTCCGATCCCTACATAGGGAAAGGGTCGAGATTTGCTCCCTTAATTGAACATTTTTCGGCACAAAACATTTCGATAGCTCCCAGATGATATTGTAAACTAGAAAATGACGATCCTCTAAACCTCCTAGGATCTCTCGTTCCTCATACCCTAAATTGACAAGATCATCAATCAACTTATTATACGCCTTCCTTATCCTCTTGGGATTTGATAGACCGCCGCGTTCTCCTTTGTTTTTGTAGTTCAGATTGTGAGTGAGTTTATTCACAGCTTCCATAAACGCATTCTCTTCCGGTGAATCAGGTTCTCCGGTTGTAAGTTTAACTAGCTTACAGAGTTTACTAATTTCGGCTTTTTGTGTGGAAGTGAAGGGGTATTTGGTGAAGGTGAAGATTCGAACAAGCTTGACGTGAAGGTCTTTTCTTTTTTCAAAGAAGCTTGTGTTGATTCTTTCCTTTGTGGAATTAGGAAAAACTTCTCGCAATTTTGAGATTAGGTAAGAAGCGGGGTCAACAAAGAACGGAATTTTACCAAGAAATGTGATAGGAATCTTCGGGTTTTGTTCTATCCAGAACTCAAGTTTGTTGATCATTGTGGCGACATTGTGATTTATTAATATCATAGATATTGGAAGGTAATCCATGTCGGCAAATGATTCGAAGAGAAGATCTAAATCGTCTACAAACTTCAGTTCTTGGTCCTTGAAATTTGTGGAGTGGCTTTCGCATTCTTGATTTGACAGACGAAGAAGAAGGTTTACTTGTTTTTCTAATCCAGCAATCGTTTCTCGTTGGTTGAAGGAAAACGGGAGACTGGCATAGGTCAATTGCATGACGAATGCTTTATAGACGTCCTTCCTTCGGGAAGGATCGAAAGAAGCACCAAGGTGGCGTTCTTTAAAACAAGGTTGTTCTATTTCGACGGATGGAACCTTATCCACCACTTGGTATATGGTGTATTTAGGTTCGTATGAAGAGAATGGAAAGATACCGTCATTGTGAGAATCGGATATAGTTTGGGCATATACTGATATCTCAGGAATGAGGGTAATTTGGTCACACGTTTTCGGAGGCTTTACTTCATGATTTTCTTCGAGAAGATAAACGAAGTGGACAGAATTTGACACTTTAGGAATTTGCAAAGTTGGAGAGTGATCTTCTGGAGATGATGTCAGGTCAGGTAGCTGATCCGTGACATCAAAGTCCAGGAAATGGTTTGGAATGGAATGTGGGATCCTAAATTCTTCTAGGGAAGCATATAATTCATCCTTTGAAGTACTAATAGAAGTGGGTTTTTTAGATGTCATGTTTAAACTAATATTATCCTAATTAACACTAAATTAACAGCGAATTAAATTAAAACTGCTTAAAGTAACTTTCGAGAGATTTCTAAGAAGGTGTCAATCGGAAGGATCTCCTAAATACTACTACTTAAGGTGGCTTGAATCTATGTTTGTGATTCCCCGGCAGCGGCGCCAAAAACTTGTTGTGCTCACACCGTGTCGTTGTTTTTCAAATGATGATGCGAGCGCAGCAGGGGTTTTAAATTTATATTTTGCGGGGCTTAAATTAACCGTACTACCTACTTGATTAGTAAGCGGTAAGTATAACCTAAGATCGTTCTATGAATCCAAACGTGTGGGCGATTAAAGTTGACACTTTCAGTAGAGAAATATTTAGGATGGCATAAAGTAGGTAGGTTTGGGATTTAAAGACAGATAACTAAAATGCAAGAAAGTAAATTGCAGGAAATTAAAATGCAAGAAAGCAGATAAAGATAAAGATGTGATTGCTGAGATTTCGATAATTAATATTTCAGGATGACAGAACAAATAGGGTTGATACTTAATATGGCAGTTAAACTACTAGGTGTAAACTCTAGAACCCTATCAACTCAGTTTCCCATTGGCGTGTCACTTGGAACTAGGTTATCGTGATTCTGATCGGAGCAATATGCAAACTTCCAATACTCATCTAGTTGAAAGATGAGCAACCTATTTCGGTGTTATACCGAGGTGCATGAATCAGTAGCGTATCGTCTCATAGGTCTGACCGTTCTTAACCCCTAAGGTAGTTTACTACTCTATTAGCACGAAGATTAATAGCTTTGTTTGTTTAGACCGCCGATTATGTAAGACTTATTTTTTGATGAACTCTAAGTAACTAGGACTTTGTTCTATTCCCTAAGTCTCGTCTTTGTTTAATTAAGTTCTAATTACTTCGACTTATGACTTAAGTTCTCCTTTTCAAACAGTTATACATCTCCAGATTATCCGCAGTTTGATAAAACGTGTTTCATATGAGGACCATGCCTTTCAATAATAGACAGTGTACTTTACATGAGATTTCCACTGCTTCTTATATCCAACATGCGGTCAAGAGTAATTGACAGTGAAAGTGACACTCTAACTAATTAAATGTAAAGCAGTGCAGAAAAGTAAACCTAATATATATAACGAGTGATTTCATTGTGTCTTACTTATTGCATGTCATGGGCACAGATAACTACTTACCATAATTAAGGTTGATCAGGTCCTAATTACTAGGTTGCAGTCACGTGGATAACTGGAAAGGGTGCTCCATAAATTAAACTTACATTCATAAAGTCCTAACAGTACAAGGGTTATTATCTCCTATTTTATCTGAACGTATTCTACGAACATTATTTTATAATGCATTGATTCTCGTAGGATACACCAGTTAGTTGTGTAGTTGTATTATCCTTTCGGAGTTCCAACTTTTAAACTAGAGCTGATTCCAATGATATAACTACCTTCGGTCGTTTACCGGCTTCCGTACGTTTGTACTTTGCATGAAGCCACTACAAGATATATGTGTATTTAGGAAGGGGGAAAAACGTGCTAAATACCAATAAAACCGTGCCAAATGGTATTTGGCACACCTTTGGCACACTTTTGACTCTGTCCTAAATACGAGGGTGCCAAATACATTTAGGACGGATTACAACTGTGCCAAATACTATTTGGCACAGGGTTTAGGACGGTTTTACACTTGTGTGCCAATTGATAAGTATCTGGCACAGTTTGTACAGGGTGGTACCAAATAATCATTTGGCACCTTTTACACCCTTTCCAAATAGCATTTGGAACGATTTTGTTTCCCTTGCCTAAAAACATTTGGCACGAGTTTTACCCTTGCCAAAAAAAACGTTTGGCACTAATATAACCACCATGCAAAATAAAATTGGTACTATTTTAATAGTTGTTCCAAACATGCATTTGGCACAGTTATTATGCGTTAAATATACATTAAACCTTATTAATAGATCGAGTCAAACAGAAACATAAAAACAAAAGAGGCATCAAAACCAAACTTGACATACATCTATCATCAATAAAATCAAGTTAATATCGAACTTTCATAGATCATCATCAACATAATCAAGTCTGTAAATCCGTGTTAAGAAACTAGTAATACATTCGACATTTAAATTGATTGATTAACAAGTACGCCGAGCAACATTATTAGAATCCAAAAGCCAAGAAGTCCAACTGATCGGTATCTTCGTATATCCTACATAACATAGAATTCAATTCATTCATCAGTAGTGTAATGGAACACTATGAAAGATTCAAAGTTCAATAAGATATAGCATTAGAAAGAAATAAAACAAGTTGAAATGGGTCCAATGATTAGCAAGGGTACTTACGGATTGAAAATAGGTCTGTCACTTTCATATAAACTCTTAGCTCATCCTTCATTTGACAAAGTTTAGAACCTGCAACATACAATCATCATATGATATTATAATCATGTTGTTAGTATTCGTACTACAATACCACTTACAAACACACTACAAAAGCTAAATTAAAAGTCATTTTGAAATCAATGTCAATCATGCTATATGTTTGACCACTTAAATCTCTAAACAGTATAATTGATGGCTTCACCTGGCACTCGGTTTTACAATTTTTTGAAATCATGTCTTGTTGTATGCATATAAGCTTTGATACATCTATATTATTCACATCAGTGATCCGTCATTACTCTATACGAAGAACTATCCAACAAAACATTGTTTATTACTCCGTATAATAGTGAACTCATAGTTTCATATTAGATTTTAACACGTAACACATCATCATCAAAGTTTACACCTAATTTTATTACTAATATGAAAAATTAAACAGATATAAAAATCAGCTGTAAAGCTTACCTCAAATCAAATAAATGGATGTAGCATCCTAATGTGTTCTCCAATATGCTCATTTGGCATCTAATAACCATAGTATAAACAAAGAGTCAAAGACACGTATTATGAGCATTAGAACCGTAGTATAAAAATAATACTCTTCCTTGGGATACCCTTTTTAATTTTGTTTCACCAAACAATCTTTTGATTATAATCCTCAAATTAAAAGGACGAAACATAGAATTATAGTTGAGATTTTTACCTGGGATCGAGCAAAATAACGAAACTTCTTCAATCGTTAATTTCTGCTTTCAACTTTCAAATAACAGCCTGGTGACAAACAAAATCGAAAAATAATACAATAATTATTTGAATCTTGCTATTGGACGGCGATTGCAAACTAAAAAATACAGTAAAAAAATAAATAAATTAAGATAGTTTTTTTATGCATACCTGTTGAGTGCAGTAGCCATTAACGAGAATGAGACGAATTGAAAAATTGTGACGATGTGAGAAAGATAAGATCGCAGAGACTAGAGAGTGAGGGAAAATAGGGAACAAGTGAAAAATTCAAGGAGGGAACCGGGAATTGAAAAAATTTTAATGTAATTTTAAGTGTTTGAGACCATCCTTTTGAATTTTAATGAGGAATATTTTAGTGCTAAAAGTTTTGGACTTTGAATTTTGGTGAATTTGATAAATGAAATTAGTGAAACCATTTGGCACCTACAGTTAAAATTTGGTCTTAAAATATGGTAAGTTAGATACATTTGTATTCACACTTATGATATTATTATTATAGTTTTTAAAAATTACATCAAAAATAAAAAGAATTTCGTCGTATCAATCGGTTATAATTTTTTTTATTTATTTATTATTATTATTTTTGTGTGTGTTCAAATCTAACAAAATAAATCACATTATTAGTATCATATATGTGAATGAAGTTGACCGCAAAGTAACGCATATAGAGCCAATTACATATTGGTTAAAATGATCGATAAAATTAAAATCCTAGGTTATATATGTATATGTGTATTAACGGGTCCAAGATTTAACAAGCTACTCAAATTCGAGCTTGATAATATTTGACCTCGAGATAAGCTCGAACAAAAAAATACTATTCGATTAATTTCATAAGTCGAGTTTAAAAGGTTGATGTGCGACTCGACTCTCTCAAAAACTCGTTTGATTTCGAGTCAAACGAGCTATTCGAACGAGTCTAGTTTATATAAATTTGTATCCTTATAACTTTAAATATATGTAACTAATAGATTTTAACCCACGGCGTCAAATATAGATGAGCTTATTCGAGTTTGATTTCGTACTATGGAATGATTTTAATGAGCTCAAGTTCGTAAACAAGCAACTTGAGCACGAATTACCTTATTTAAACATTATACCAATAATATTAAGGAATTTAATAACAAGAGCCCTAAGAACTTCCGTCAAAATGTTAGAACATATGTAAAAATATGTACTTTGGAAATAATATATTCTCTTTTCCCAAAAATTTTAGTTTTTTGTCCCCCAGAATTTTCGTTAAAATACAATTATTTTATGTATTTTCAAATATAAATATTGAAAACCCTTAGAGCTTTCATTAACAAAACTCATTATAGTTTATTATTTTATTTATATAAATTGTATGAAATTAATAATAATATCAACTTAAATTTATAGATCATTCCCAAAAGATCCGATAGACTATATTAGGATTTGTAAAAAGACGATCACTAATAAAGTATTTTGTGTTACGAACGTACACAAAAATATCTCTAGCAACGAATGATATTGTCGAAACTAGCATTTGGGTCGGTTTACTTAATTCGGTTTACTTAAAAAGTTTGCGTATTGCTCCGATCAGAATCACGATAACCTAGTTCCAAGTGACACGCCAATGGGAAACTGAGTCACGTGAATAACTGGAAAGGGTGCTCCATAAATTAAACTTAAATTCATAAAGTCCTAACAGTACAAGGGTTATTATCTCCTATTTTATCTGAACGTATTTTACGAACATTATTTTATAATGCATTGATTCTCGTAGGATACACCAGTTAGTTGTGTAGTTGTATTATCCTTTCGGAGTTCCAACTTTTAAACCAGAGCTGATTCCAATGATATAACTACCTTCGGTCGTTTACCGGCTTCCATACGTTTGTACTTTGCATGAAGCATTTCCAGCACTATACCGAATAAACAGTTGAATAGGGGCCGTTATATCATTTTACGATTATCGTGCATTGATTGTGTAATGACATCCTTACTTATAATTATCTACATCATCAGCAATCACAATAATAAACTACTCACAATTCATGGCAACAAATAAATCACATACCAGGCAATAATACATATTCAAAATATGAAATGAGACAAGTATAATAAAAGTTTAGATATCACCCGGAATTAAATGCGTAGCAGCGTATTATTATAATTGATAAACTCTTTCACACGTACAAAGATTGATCTCCGAATCTCTAGCGTTCGCCCTAGCTTCTACGTTAGTCCGTGGACTAATTACAATATACCTAGAATGAGAAAGACTAAAAGACTACGAAAGATTTTCTAGTGAGAAAGAAAGAGTGAAATATGCTAGAATGTGTACACATGTGGTGTGTGTTTCAAATGAACCTAAGCCTCCTATTTACAGGTGAGCTTTGGCTCACATTATCATCAAGAGGTGCATGTTAGAAAAAGGTAGCCAAAAGGGTGCACCGAGTACCGTACAACACGAAAAGTAGGCGCACCGGGTACTGTACAACACGAAAAGTAAGTGCATCAGGTACCAAAAGTTGCCAAAAACGGAAACCGAGGCGGGTACAGGGTGGCCGGCGGCGGCCCAAGGGTGGCCGGCGGCGGTGGTGACGTGGCCGGCGGCGGCTGGCCCACCCCCGCCCAGTTTCGTCGTTTTTTGCTTCGTTTCTCGATTCGTGCGTGTTTTCTTCGTTACGCGTCCGTTTGCGTCGATTCTTTTTTTGTTGGATTCATAATTCAAAAACGAAGATTTTGACATAAGATAGGCCCTAAGATGACGTTCCTAGCTCCAGATATTGTGTACGAATCATTTGGATCTTCCGGCGGGCGTAGAATCTTCATTCTTTATCCGTTTTAGTTGATTCTTCTTCTGTTGGATTTGTATTTTGAAAACGAACATCTTGGATTGAATGGATGTTGGTGAAGGACACTTTAGCCTTGAAATCTTGTTTTGATGCCTTGAATCTTCAAACGTATGTGGAATCTTCGTTTCTCATCCGTTTTGCTTGATTTTTATCGTGCAACCTTGTTTTGACCATCTTGACATAATGTTATTGATTTGTACTGTATTTGAACTAAAATGCCAAGAATCATTCCAGAATGGGAGAGATATCGGTAGTAAAAACATGACTTTTTACGCGATATCACTAGCCTCTACTAATTAATTACATAATTAATATAAAAGAAATTGATAGGTTTCCCTCCCTAATTGTCTCACTAGTCCAAGGGTTTGAAACCCTAGTAATAAACTAGAGAGAAAGACTAGAGAGAGAACCTAGAGAAAGAAACTAATAAGAAAACCTAGAGAGAGAGAATTCTAGAGAGAGAGAAATGAGAAAATGTGAGGTGTGTTGAATGAATGAGGTGAAGTCTCATTATATAGGGAAGGAGGTGGTGGTTTGGTACAAGCATTAAAGCATAAGAAACAAGACTTTAAGCGCGAACGGGGAGTAGAAAGCAATAGGGGGTCAAATAGCCCCAAGGTACCAATTACCAAGGCAAAACAACACCCAAATGGCCCTTAGAAGGCCGTATACGGCCCCTACGGGGGGGGGGGGGGGGGGGGTGAGTGGTTTCAGCCTTTGTTCGCTCCGTACGTTGCTTGTTTCGCCCGTATCTTCTTCGTTCTAAGCCCGATTTGCTTGATTCTTGCGCCGTTGGATTTGTTTTTCCGTTACGCTTAAAATGACACTAAGTTTGCCAAATTTGTAGTTGTTTAACTTTTGCGTATTCCGGATGACGATCGATTGTACTGTAAGCGCTCTATCTTCTTCGTTCTTCACCCGATTTCCATGATTCTTGATCCTCCGGTCTTGTATTTTCCTAAGGAATCATAAGATATCAATTAAGAGCTGTTTCCATGGGATGAATAAGAACGGAAGAATCGGAGTGGCTTTATTTGCTTTGTTTTGCTCGATAATTGGACGTTTTTATTGATTTTTATCGCAACGCACATAAATGGACCACCTTGGCGATTTTTGGTAAATAATAATTGTTTTGAAATATTTTCACCAAAGTTTAGTCCAAAAAGTACGGAAATATGTACGTACAAACATGACTATTTACATTACATCAGAGGCGTAAATTTTTTAATAACCGAGTCATGTAAGATGTGGATTATGCATACATATATAGTCTAGAGAACATTGAATGAGAATTTAATAAGTTGCTGAAAATAAAACTCAAGCTAATGAGAATTATCTGAGTTAGAGGATATAACACCCCTCAACTTAATAATCCTTATTTTATAGTTTAACTCGGAAGCGTAGATTTAAAACATATTATAATTATACAATACATCAAAATATACATAAACTTTTTTTCCAATTGATACACAACAGTTTAGATTTCTTCAAACTAAAGTACTATAAACTAGGTGTTATATGATTCAAAACATGTCATTAGTTATCAAAATAACATCAGAGTAATTGGCCGGTCAAACACTCCATCCTATTCCATAGCTTCCTGCCCAACCCACAATATCTCAAAAACCATAACCTGCAGGAAGTAGATTGGTGGGATTAGCACAACGCTAAGTGAGTAAATCAATAAACCACAGCCCAACTTAGCATAACAAATTTGTGTACAATAAATAATCATGTACACATAACACATCTGTTAACAGTATAAAGCATCGTAAACACCTAATCTCAAGAGGACTGGTGGTTCCTGAGGAAACCTTCTCTAAGAACACTTTAAAACCAACTGCAGGCCAATACAGAGGTTTAACCGACTACTTGGTGCTATTAACCCAAACAACACAGGCTACGACAATAATACTTGTACTAAGACACTGTGTTGTCCAAATAATAGCAAACCCAAGTCCAGCCCCATGCTGGCCCCCGAATAATCAATGCTCAACAGCAATGTATCAAGTGATCACATATTCAAATATTCATCAAGGCATCATGTCAGACTAACAGTCTATCCACAGTATTATTACTAATAAACCATAATCATCATGGCAACTAAAACAGTAGTAATAATATGATTACCCGTTGTAACCAAACCTATTACAACTAAATCAAACTGAGGGTTATCGATCCACTCACCAATACCTCAGTCGTCCACTTAGTAGTCTAATGTCACTGAGTTTTCTATTTATCTGAAAACGCAACAGAATAACACAAGTCAGTCACTTATCTCAAAATTTATATAACATAACTCGAATATATTACTTTAAACCTCATGAGCATTATGTCATATAAATCAATACGTAATTATAAAATATAAATATTCGGACTCTAATAGTATCCAATCCGAATTTATATCAGAAAGTCCCGAAACGATATTTAAAAACTGAAAAATGCCATTTTCGACCTTAGATGATCCCGAAAGGCCAAAAACTTCCTAGGCTCTTAGAATAGAGCTTTGATCATTGGGCCGTTTTCGAGTGACCATGCGAATTTCAACCCAATCCGAGTTAATGAAATTCGTCACTTATTCGCTACCCTGAAATTACTTTATGCATTTTCAAAATTTGCAAAACCTGTCAAAATTATTCATGCAAACGCGATCCGGATTAAGGTGGTGGGATCGCGTTCCACTTTAGAAAAGCTTCTGTAACCATTTTACACTTGGAAATGCGATCCGTAAACGAGGGCGGGATCGCGTTCGTAAGACCAAAGTGCGACTGTGTCATTTTATAACTAATGAACGCGATCCAGGTCAAAAAGTGGGGATCACGTTTAAGCGTTTTGCAGTTCATTTACAGACCTGCAAATGCTCTATACGAACCCTAACTCATTTTTAACCATTAAAACACATCAAACTCAGATTCTAAGGTTACAAATAGCTCAATTAACAACAAACATCATCATACAACAACTTAGAACAATCTATCAAGTTTCAATTCATACCACACAACAATTTTACTTAAATTCATCATTTAAATTAACAAGAACTTTACCTTCAAGATGAAACAAGGAACAAGATGATGATGTTTAGGATGATGAAGAACTTAAAGAATCTCAGCTTCAAACTTATGTAATCTTGTGTACAATTTCAGCAAGTATGTATGTATGTTCTTGTAATTTGAGTTTAGAAACTAGCAAGTGAAGAGATGAGATTGGGGAAAGTTGCACAAAAAAGGAGGTCGGCTCTCCTTATAAACCGACCCCAATATTGGGTATTTTATTCCCGTTCCAAATCTATTGTCTGGAACTTGAAACCATTTCGCGAAACCAAAAATTTTATTATTCTTTCAACTCTATAAATCTAAACAAATAATAATTTATCAGTCACAATAATTGATTTAATCTTTTACCTAATTATTTTCTCTTAACAGAACAAAATCATTTCCTAACACATTAATTAATAATTTAAAGTCAAGAAAATATTAGAATATAACTAGACCCCAGAAGAGGGTGTTACAGAGGATATATGAAATTATAATTAATCTTGAGATGCAGGATACCTAACAGAGGTTTGAGTACATAAGAGAAACCGAGGAAAGAGGTTAGTGTTATTAACATGACAATGAACCGAGGATGGATTGTGAGGACACAATCCTAATAAGTGGGGGAGAGTTGTAACACCCCAAATTTTATAAGTTCGTGATTTTTAAAGTTAAAAGAGTTAAACTAATAATATTATTTTATATTGAGCATTTACATTTTTATTTGAATAAGAGTTTAAATTAGAGAAAACGAGCCTTACGACTTAAAACTTTAATACCGAAACTAGTGGGGGTATAATAGGATAATAGTCCAAGTTAAATACACTTAAATAAACCCCCACCTCAATTATTGAGGAGGGTGTTCGGTGCTGGCTCGATCAAAAACACAGAGGGAGAGAGAGACCGAGACAGAGAAAGAAAACGAGAGAGAGAGAGGGAGAGAACAAAGAAGAAAATTGCCAAATTGAGCTTATATTCTTGAAGATTTAGAGTAATTCATACGTATTCATGATCCTTGAGGTAAATTTGATGTTTCGATAAGTTCATGTGATGAACCCTAAGTTGGGTTTTTGTGAAAATTAGTGATTTCTATGTGTTAATAAGTTAGATGATGCTTATTTAGATTAAATGAGTTACTTAAGATTAACTAAGATGAGTTTTATGATTTAAGATGAGATAATGAGATTTTGTGATTAGAAGGTCTTGATGATGAGTATAATAATGATTGTTGAGATGTGTTATTGTGTTTATGATGCTAAATTGTCATCTAATTAATCATGTACATGTAAGTTTCATGATTCTTGAATCATGATCATTAGTGGTGAACTAAAGAGTATGGTAAATTGTATGAGTTAGTGATGATGAGAAGTTAGTAATGAGATTTATAGTTGAATTGGTGTTCTTGAGTTGAACACTTAATATCAAGTAAAATATAAGAATAATTGTTGTTGTTAAAAGAGATAAAATGTGATAAACCAATTATATGTGATGATTTGAGAACCTAAAAAATTTAGATGATGAAGAAGATGATGATAATGTAGTGTTATTGCGTATTAGTGTTGTTTTGTGAAAACACAAGAGTTTAATATGGGGAAACGAGTATAAGTGATTAATTGAAAAAACGTTGTTTTGGAGTCACCACGTTTGGATTGGTATTTAATAATTGAGTTGGACGAGTTTTGATAATTGAGAACTAGTAATGAGTTTAAATAAATTGTGTGCCATTGAGATGATTATACGTATTCATATTAAAATATGAGGATGAGTTAAGGGATGAATGAAGGTGTTGGCTTAATTGATTAATCACTTTGAGTTGTAAGTAACCATATATGTGTATGATTGTTACATAGGTGTTTAAAGAGTTGGAAAGGATTGTTAATCATTCTTTAAGCCGGATTCGAGGTAAGTGATGGTTACTTGAGCTTGATACTAATATTCGTATTATGTATGCAAATAGTGAGAACATAAAAAGAGACTAACTAATGAGTATAATCGAGTAATGTTCTTGAGACACATGAGTGTGTTTCAACGAGCATATTTTAAATGGTAGCATTCAAAGATTGCATTGAGACTTGAGAAACCTCAATGACCATGCCTTGATACACGAGATTTAATCATTTGAGCAAAAGAGACTAATAATGAGATTGAGTTATGTCTAAAAGAGAGATTAGACATATACTTAAATACTAATGTTTGGATTGAGATTTATTGATTTGTAGCTTTTCTTTGTTAATGGATCTTCGTGAGTCTTGATTATGTTGATATTATTGCGTATTTGATTACTATCATTGACGAGATATTTATATCGACAAAGAGTTTGATTATAATGGTGAATCGCGTGTTGAAAGAGTGATATTGTGTAACGGGTTAGAAAGTGTCCAAACGGGTCGTAATTGGGCACTTTGTGTACATTGAGTTGAAATTGTAATATGGTTGTTATGAAGCATGTTTCATACTTGATTTGAGTTGTTTCTGACGTGGGCAAAATGTCCCAACCGGATTGCATATGGTTTGCAATGTGAGTCGTCTCCAAAAATGGTCCAAAATGGCCGTTAATTAGTCATACGTCCAAATCTGTTATTTTTTGTGAAATTTGGAAAAGTCTAAAAAGGGAAACATTCGTGTTGGTATGGTGGAGGTGTTCACAAAGTTTCGAGTCATAACTCTAAACGAGTAAAAAGTTATGCGTGTCCGAACTTGAGCCAAAAACCTGAGTTTTTGTCATGTTTCAGCTGGTAGGCTTGGATACGCGATCCCAGAGGGATCCTAGGATCGCGTATGTTAGTGTAAAATGGTGACAGTCGATTTTGTTCATCAATACGCGATCCCACCTCCTAGCCAGGATCGTGTATGTATGTGTAAAATGGTGACAGTCGATTTTGTTCATCGATACGCAATCTCACCTCCTAGCCAGGATCGCATATGTATGTGTAAATCAGTCACATTTCTGTAAAATCTGAAAATGCATAAGTGTTAGTTGTACTTTTAGTGACTATTTTAGTTCACAGTTTCTGGTTTCGATATATGATATAATTGGATGAGTTTGGTTGAGTCCAAATTTTGATACTAATTATTTATACTGCGAAATAAGAGTTTATACCATATATGAGTTATTTAATGGTATGGGAGTTGATCCCTTGATCGTGATCAATATTGCATAGTATTTGGGTCAATTGCGTGTGACCGACATTTGTTGTAATTAATCTTTCAAGTAAGATTAATATCTCGTTATTAGAGTTGATCATCTGTGTATGATCAATGGTGTTATGGTTTTATATATTGAGAATGAGGTTATACATTGTTATTGAGATTTTGGTAGAGTACATCATTACTTACTAAGCATTATTGCTTACTCTATTACTGTTGTGTTGTTGATGTGCGCCGAGAGGTCGGTTGCGATTTGACTCGCGTCGTTGCAGGCCTTCCTCCGGGCGTGGCGATCAGCGGGTTTTAAAATTTGTAAATGCGGGGCCTAAGTATACTTAAAACTATGGGAGTACAGTAGTAAGTATGACCTAGGGTCGTTCTATAAACCAGTTGTATTGTGAAACGTTGACGTTTGAGACGATTTATTTAACTAGTAATGGTTTTAACAGATTTTTGGGGGTTTGTTTTGGTTTTTATACTTAGGCAGAAAATCTAAATACAGCAAAATAAAATATCGGTAGTTAGCAGATAATCTAGAGGAGGTGTTTGCTATGACTTCATTAGTTTTCTTAACTGGGATGATGGATTGTAAAATGATCTCAAAAGTTAATATTCCATTCATTTCAAGTATTAGTGGAGTAAGCACTAGTTCCCTACTGATAGATTTCTCGATCAGCATGTCACTGAGCAACTAGACTATCGTGATTCTAATCGGAGTAGTTTATCCAGCCATACAACACTAACCAATGATGGTATAGTGACCCTTATATGGAAATAAATCCTGGGTGCATGAATAAGGCGACAAACCAATCTCGATGTCCGACCTTTCTTAACCCCACAAGGATACTTTAATCTAAACAAAATATTCACTTTCAAGATCAGATTTAGCGTGCGTTGATCACTTTCTATCGATGGGTTTGTAAAGTCTAGATATGATTATTGGTGAAGTGCACAATAGGTAACTACGGCTTTTTCCGTGGGAATACCAAGTACTTAGCCTATTTGCGGTACCTACTTTGCTTATAGATTGAATTCTAGACTTTATTTAACTAAGTTTGTATTTGAGCGCAGTGATTATCCATCTATGATATAAACCAGCCCTTACTTTAAAATCCCAATAAATCTCTAATTTGTAAATAGCGTAATGTTTGCGTTCGATTAGAAAACAGTATTTCCACAGGTGCAGTGTACTTTTGCGTTCTGAAAGGAAAGCGATCTTTCCACAGTACCGGTGTACTTTGTGTTCAAGTTAGAAAACGTTGTTCCATAATCACCATGTACTTTGCATTCAATAGTGAAAGCATTATTTCCATGATGACGATGTACTTGGTGTTCCGTTTAGAAAACAATGTTTACATTCTTTACAAATCAGACCATGTTTTAGACACAGATAACTAATCACCTTGGATAGGGTTCGCGACGTCCTATCATTAAGGTCGTAGCCACGTTTATTGGTTGAAAGGCGTTAAGTTTAATTGAGGTTTAAAATCATAGATAGAAAGTGGATCAACACACTAATTAATCATTAATCGACAATGGATTGTGCCCACGACTTTCATAACTTCCACGTTCCGTACTCCACACATTCGTGATGTTTCCGGCGCTATACAAATGAAAGCCGTATAACGTTACCTCCGTTGTTTTCATAATGACATCATCCCAATTAATACGACTAATTACATCATATCAAACACGCAATAATACTACTCGCTAATCATGGCAAACAATCCTAAATCTAGCATGATAACAGTAATAACAATCATCATAATGAAATAGATAAAGGATAGATATAACCAGAATAACATTGTAGCTGAATACAACGTGAATGAATACAAGCGGAACTCCGAGTATCCTCCAAGCAATATTACAATATTATCCCTCTATTCGTCCGGTTAATACCGTGACTAACTAGCCGCTAACTACGAAAACTGAAAATATAAATCAAACCTAGAGAGAGAGTAGTGAGAAGTGTGTGAAGAGTGGATGTGTTGAATGATGGATAATGGATGATGGATGGATGATGGATGAGTGAGAAATGAGGTGGTTTGATCCCATATATATACTAGTTGCTCAGCCGTATCGTCCAGTCGTATTCTAACCTTCAAACGCTCAACCGTATCGCTCAACCGTATCAAAATGTCATCTTGTACGGGAGGAGATCACGATACGGGAGGACCAGCCGTATTTCGGGTGGAAATTGCACAATACGGGCGAACACGGGCTGAATACGGGAGAACGAGGCCGCATACGGGAGGACAGAGGCCGTATACGGCTAGATAGTGGCCGTATACGGTCATGCCAGGCCGTATACGGTTAGTTCATGGCCTTATACGGCTGTGCTTGCCCGTATACGGCTTGTGTTCTCCCGTATCTCGGTCTTCGGTTGCTTGGATCCTTCGTTCGGGCATAACTTTTGACTCGGGTATCCGTTTTCAGCGTTCTTTATATCCACGCGATCGTAATTTCCTAAGGAAGAAAATGACCTAAGTTAGAGGTCATAATTCCAAGTGGAACTTAAAAAGTGCTAAAAAGCGTGAACGAGAATGCTTATGATCGTTTGTGCTCTATTTTATTCGTTTTTAGGCCTTTTTAGTTGATTCTTGAAGCGTCGTCTATATTTTAGCCTTCATTACGAAATTTAGTATAAAAATGTATATTTTAAATGTTTTCATTCATAATTGGGCTAAAAAGGTGAGATAATGGCACACAAAAACTTGACTTTTTGCATGTCATCAAATATCCCACACTTAGACTTTGCTTGTCCTCAAGCAAAACTCAAATTTCTCACTTGCTTTCCCAATGAAAATTTTTGAAAGTGTTAATGCATTTTGGGTGAATCAAAATGTTGAGAGCAAACAATCCCATGCACAAGTAATATATCCTGGAAAGTAAGAGAAAATAAGGTATTCGTTTCATGAGCGTGAAATAATTCTCTTTGGCATACTGTTGGGATATTCATGACTAGGCAATCTCACAAGGTGGTCACTCAATTCACTCAGAAGTGTTTTGGGTTACCTATCATTCTAATCAAAAGAAATCGCTCAATAGCAAGTCATGCAGCATCCATCGTCATAGGCTTGCTCGAGAATCACATCTCCACCACTTAGGTGAGGACGGTGCTAATCATCCCAGGACATTCAAATGGGTTGTAATGTTTTGTGAGGTTTAAAGGGAATGGATAAGTGGGAAATTGTTTTTAAGTAAAAAAAAGGGGTTTTGCTTATCTTAGGCCTTTTTAAACTCATGAACAAAATTTTATTTAGATAAACTTTTCAATGAAAATGGAAACGGATAACCATAGGGGGGGAGATAGCTATTTTGACTTCTATCTCTTAAAACGCACGGAAGATTATACTCTTTTAGTAATCTGAGTTTTTGGGAGATTTTGAAGCACTTAGCTTTATTTCAGACGATATATATTTTTGTTTCTTTTCTTTTCCATTTTTCTATATTTTTGGCTTGGACTTTATTTGCCAAGGATTTTCTAAGGAATTTTTAAGTTTATTCACTGCCCTTTTGAGACCTTTTCTGACTTTCATTTTTCACACTTTTGACAATTTCGAATTTACTTGGTGCCAATTTTACGCACCACAAGACTCTCGATTTTTGAGTATTGATCATGGAAATGCACACGAGGAGTTTTGAGTAAATACGAGATTTGTAATTTTTGAGTGAAAGCAAAAAGAATACCTAAATAGCATTTTTCAAAAATTTAAAAATTTCTAAGATAAGGTTTTGGTGGGTGCGGATGTAAATGGGTTTAAAAGTTTGGGTTTTAAAGAAACGAAAAGGCTAAGGCTCAACAGAGTTTTCTAGGCGGATCATCAACACTAAAATTGAGTGTTGGAAGGGTTTTGGGCTTGAAGAGATATGTAAAAAGGAGGTTAAATCCTAAGGAATGTCAAGGTCCTCTGATTGCACCTATACCACGTACGGTACTCAACCAATGTAGTCTCGACATGTATAACAGGAGCAAGTTCTAATTCCGGATGCAAGCATCGGCACACACTCATCAAACGAATAGTGAAGCATTAAAAATGAATGCTTTTCATGGCTCAAGATACCTCACTACAAGATTGGGTTGTATGTGTCTAGTCATGCGATGCCTTTTAGATCATTATTTTCGCTTAAGAAAGTCCTAACTTATTTAATCCTATTTTCCAAAATACATTACTCATATATGAAAATGATTCCTCTTAAGACATTTTAATTCAAAAATTTTGAAAAATTTCAAGCAAAAGTGAGGTTTTATGAAAATTAAGCCAACTGAATGAGTGGCATATCCACTGTCGAAGTTAAGCTTGTGATTTTTGAGAAACATTTTCTGAGTTTCTTTTGGAAATAAGAATTTGACCTAAGGTATTCTATACCGCTATCCCACACTTAGAGTAACATTGTCCCTAATGTTCTCTTGAGTTGAGATTTTATTGTAAGTAAAATCCCACACTTAGAGTTTGAACATATCGGAAAATGTTGCTCAAATGTTTGTTTTGGGCTGGAATCCCACACTTAGTGATAAGTTTAGGATATGGCATAGACTACTTGAAAAATAAAGTAAAATAATCAAAACAAGGATAAGAACGAGAGAACTCCCCTATCAACGCGGTTGAAGGAAGCTGAGAGTTTGAAGATATGCTGCCTTTGAAGAAGAGTACTTGCCAAATATCCTTCTTTCGGCAGTTCCATGAAGTTCATTCGGCTTTTGGGAAGAGCACTTGGTACAAAATGGCTTGATTCTTCATTCCCTCCACTGGCTCTCTCATGTGAAAATATCTCGTAAGTGTGAACACGTTGGATATACTTTTTAACCAACTTCTCATTTTTATAGCTTTTTACCGAAAGAGTGTCACTACTCCAGAAAGTGAAAAGATGTTTTCTACTACAAATCATTTGTAAGACATGTGTTTTTAAACGAGTTCGAGCATAATGCGTGAAAGTAGCATGCAGGTACCTCAAATGCTCGAAGCACATGAATTAACATTTTGAAAATGTTTCCTATATTCTGGAGTTAGTGATGTGGTAAAAGCTGTTAGTTTTAAAATGAGGTGGTGTTTTGAAAGCATTTGTATATCCAAGTGTGAAAGATAGTCAGAGATACTTCACTTCTTGGAAAATAAAATTACTACTAATACTAAAGGATATTTATTCCACGGGTTGCCTCCCGAGAAGCGCTTCTATTTAAAGTCGAGGGCTCGACTTTCATTCCTCCTGGATCAGTCGGAAGAGGAGCCTCCAGGGCTAGAGATGCTCGGTGGTGGGGTCCTGGAGTTTTGTGGATAGAACTTGAAGAAATAGCGAGTGATGACTTGGGTATGTTCGGGATTTTTGATACGAAAAGAGGGAAGCTATCAAAGTGTTCCTCAGCCACCCTCTGCAAGTATAAGAGATCCCAGGAGATGTCATAGACTGCTTTGGAGATGGGTCCATCGGAATCTATGAAGTAGGTCCCGTTGTACTCAAGTCTCTCACGCTCTGGTCGTTCCTGCCTTAATGAATCCATGAATCCGAAGAAGCGCAGATGGATGTCTTCATGAGTGCTGACGCTGGTGCTTCTTCCTAATTCTTCAATGGACTAGAGGATGCCTTGGATGAGCTGTTCTTGATGACCGGAATATGTGAGGTTGGGTTTACGAAAGATGTTAATCATTCTATTGTAAACCTCACGCAGTCCATCATGGAACAACTGTCTGGGCTCCCCTGTGAAGACAGTACCAAAGATATCTCTAAGTTGTTCTGTGATGAAGTTCACGGTGTTAACCATTGCATCGTCAGGAATGGATGAAGGGATGTCACGGGTCCTTTCCTCCTGGGATACACGCTCCAACCTTTCGATAATCTTGTGAGCGTGGAACTCTAAAGTGCAGTCGATGTAAAACCTGTGTGGTGAAGAATCGTCGATATGATCGTTATTAGCCATAGAGTTCATCAATCCCTGAAGATCACTCATCATCTGTTTGTCGACTTTGTCATCAGGGTTCTCAGTAGCATAGTCCATATCTGTCTGGGCGAATATGGAAATGCAGACCTGATTAGTGCCTCGTATACCTTGCCATAGATGATTTTCTGGTTTTCAAAGAACTCAAGCTCGTCAGCAGGTGGCTCATCACTGTTCAGAGGTTCTTGCAGAAGCTGAGTAGCGAGATCTTCGGCGAAGGCATGGATGCAGTTTTGTAGATGTTGAGGACTTCGAGAGTTAGTGGCACGATAAACATCATATTCTGCTTCAATCTCCTCGATCAGGTCTCTCTGATGTGGCGTGTACTCAATAGTAGAATCTCTGATAATTGCCATTAAGGTACGAAAGTCATCCTCGTATTGCTCAATAACACTGATCATCTCTTCGTGATTAGAGACGATCGGTACTTGGATCGTTCCGAGAGAAGAGTCTGGAATGGTGGAAGGTAGACGAAGGTGAATAGAGCGGATATCTATCGGGACATCGATGAATACAACATCGTCCTCGTCACTCTCTGTCGTTGTTGGATCAACCTCTAGTGAATCAGGGAACTCCATAACAGTAGGTGGTGACTGAGACTCGTCGGTGATCTGAGATATCGGCTGAGAAGAGATCATTTCAATTTCCCTTTCATCCTGAGAGTCGGAATCGTGACTGGAACCATAAGTACCTCCTAGCTCTAGTTGAGTTCGAAGTTTAGGAAAGGTGAGTGGATCGAGGTCTGATGCGATGAGTTTGGCATCACAAGAATGATCTTTCATTAGTTCTTCTTCCTCTGAATCACTATATGGCAGCGGAATAAAACTTCGAGTGTAGTCTATCTGTATTATCTCTGATGTCGGAAGGTATGACTCAGGAAGGTAAGTTGGTGTAAACTGATCTTCTTCTGTCTCGTCCTCCTCCTCTTCTTCTATTTCTTCTTCAGTATCATCCTCTTCTTCCATTTCTTCTTCCTCAGTGTCGGAAGCAATCATAGTGGGCTCGTCTGTGACAACTGCCAATTTAGGACTAGAATTTAGTGCCTAATCAAGTCTTAATACATGTAATTAGTTCTGTACTAGGCTAATTAATGTATCAATTATTATATATATTGTTGAATATATATCTACACAATTATGCGGTTTGTTCAAATCGTACGAGTTTCAAATCGGATGAATTTCGATACAATCTATACGGACGTTGGTGAACGATTTTTATTAATTAATACAAATATTAATTAATAACATTGACATATTTTGAATATTATATCAATAATATTTCGTATCCAAGTTTTATTACACAAATGATATAAACGCGATTAAAATGCAAACGCGTAAGCAATATGAAATAAATCATCATCTATAACATAATTATTAAGTATTTAGTGAAATACTTCAACAAAAATACTGAATAATTATTCGTATTTTAGAACGTATATTAAAACATATAAAATAATATTTAACGTTTAAACGATCGGGAAAATGAACACCGCACAGAGCACCTTGCGCGGACTGAAAAAGGTGGAGATCCACCAAAAACCACCTCCACCATCTTTTCTTCTTCATTTTTCTCTATCTTTCTCTCTCTCTTCTCTCCTTTTCTCTCTAATTTGCAAAATCACCATACACCTTAAACCACAAAATACTAGCATCAAACCACCTCGAATCTTCAAGCTCGTTTAGGATAAAAGATTCACGGCTTCACGATCTACAACCTTACCTTTCCGGAATTTCATTTCGGCAATTTGTAAGTTTCCGACACAACTTCGAAAACTCTCGTTTTTAAGTTTTATAACTTGATAATTGTTCCTCTAAGCTTGTAATGTCCTAAAATGGGTTGGGTAAGAATATTAGGCCGATCGATGGCCGGAAAACGCGTTTTTAAGGTTAAAACTCCGATCAGACCCCGTACGTCGCATTTGGCCTGGAGCAAATGCGACGCAGCGACTTACGTCGCGCTATATCCCCAACGTCGCATATAGCGACGCAGCCTATTACGTCGCATTGAATTGCGACGTCGCACTTAGCGACGCAAACCCTTACGTCGCAGAAATCAACTACGTCGCCTATAGCGACGCCACGTACAACGTCGCATTAAATTGCGAAAGTCGCACATAGCGACGCCGTGCCCAACGTCGCAGTCCGGATCTGCGACGTCGCACCCAACGTCGCACAAACCAGAACCTCAAAAACACAGATTTTTACTAAGTGTCGAGGCTCGAAATTTTATCACTTGATTTCACCCAAATTCAAGTCCAGATGCGTTTTTCCTTAAAACAATATAGTAGAAATAAAAATTTTCCAAGCTGACCTGGCAGCTCGACCCCAGCCAGGGGCTCTGCCCCTTGGACCCCGCCAGGGGCTGCCGCCCCTTGGACCCCGCTAACCAGGGGCGCTGCCCCCGGACCCCCGTACTTAGATTCCGTAAGCACATTTTTACAACAAAGTGTCAAACTTGTACAACTTCAAAACGCTTACACGATACAACTTTTCAATCATAATGAAATTTACTTTTCAAGGTTAACACGTCGAGACATAAGGAGAACATTAACATATTTAAATTCAAACAATCACCAACGGGCCGTATACATTTTCAAAACCTAATTCACAATCAAACAAGTCGTTGTAACTTGTATCCATTCAATCAAACAAGTCGTTGTAACTTGTATCAAGTCAATCAAACAAGTCGTAGTAACTTGTAACAATACAATCAACCAAATCGGGGTAATTTGGACATCAAGTTAAGCAAACAATTTCAATGGTAGTCTTTCGAGATACCGGTACAATTAATAACAATTCAAGTGTCGTGGACACATTCAGGTTTCAAGACTTTGGACACCAAATTACAGCTAATTACCTCAAGTTTATTAAATTAAACACTTCAAGAATCAGGTGAGTTTCATAGCCCCATTTTCACCATTTTACAACTAGGGGTGTGATAATACTGCTCTGTTTTGTTTTACAAGTAGAACGCAAGTGCCAAACTTCAAATACTACATGAGTTTCAAGCTAATCAATTTAAAGTCCTCCATAGCATAGTCTCTAGTATTTATAGCGTGAATGTTAGTATATGATATCATATGGGATTGACAATCCTCATCCGGGTTAGCACGCACTAACCGGTCAAACGGATGTATTAGCATTTGGGAAGACGAGTGTGGATTAGACACTCGTAGGAGGCATTTCAAGTTAGGTTTCCTTAATTGGGCCTGACAAATCAAGTTAAGCTCAGACTATGTGCTCATGGATTGTATAACTTTTATTTTGCTTAATTGCATTTTAAATTCAATATAAATCTTGCGGTTCTGACAACTATACATTGACATACAAATCTGTGAGCTCACCAGCGTTTTCGCTGACCCATTTTAGTATTTATTACAGGTACCCAGCAGTAGGTTGGCTGCACAAGCAGGGATTATTAGCTAGAGTCAGCATACATACAACTAGAGATTTGATTGCATTATTATATTTTGTAAAAGTAATTATGCCATGTAATCTCTCAATTTCAGGAACCGAGCTAATGTAACATTGTTTTGATGTAAACGTTTACTTTATTTATACAAGTTTAAAACGACGCATATAGTGGTCGTTCATTATTATCTTATGTGCTTTGTATATTGATTAGTGACACCCAAATCGAGCTTCCGCAAATCATTCATATTTGGGGGGTGTCACAGATTGGTATCAGAGCCTAAGGTTATAGTGAACTAGGTTGCATTTAGTGGACCTAGACTATGACCGTTAGGCAGTATCCCCTATTAGATATAACCAGTTCAGAGATTACAGCATACGAATTTAATTTAACATAGCCTGATCAACTATGTACAATTAAACAAAGATGATGTAAGATCTGAAGGAAGTTATGGCTGAACAGGATACACTAGTTGACTCTGACCTCGAGAGAAACGGGACTGAAAAACATGTCTTTCCTAGACACACAATAGGTTATTATGTGATATATATATATATATATATATATATATATATATATATATATATATATATATATATATATATATATATATATATATACATGAATAGACCTCACTTACAATCTTAGGCTATATTATATTATATGAATATAGGCCTCATTCTTTCTAACACTCTGTCTCAGAATGGCAAACACACCACCCAATATAACACCCCATATTTTCAAGACATATATTTTTTTTTTTTTAAAAACAACCTGGAAGCGTTATCCCATTCAACAACATTTACCTATAAGATAATATCAAAAGTTAATTATTACACAAAACTATCATTAAGTTATTTCATTACAAACCCAAAATCTAGTGGTGTTATTTATACAACCGTTTACGCTAAAACAAAAGTAATCAAGAGTTGCCAGCTTGTCAAACATTTCACCAAAACCTCTCAACCGAGCATAATCAAACTTAACCTGCAAAAGTGAGGTGGGGAATTAGCACGAAGCTAAGTGAATAATGATTCCAACAATCTAACTTAGCATAAACAATCAATTCACAACAATCAACTAATAGTAACAATCAAATTAGAGGATCGGTGGTTCTTGAGGTACCCTCAGCCCGCGGATGACCCACCAAGAACACTTATAATCCACTGCAGGCCAATACAGAGATTTTACCGATAGTTCAATGCTATCTTTAATCAATATGGAAGAATTCACAACGAATGTTCATCAATACCATAAAGATTAACCTATAGCAACTAAACCCAACCGAAATTGACCTCTATCATTCCAACCTATCATGGAATGAGCCACTAGCAATCAATCATTTAACCGCAATCAACTTATCAATAACTCACAATATCAATCTACTTAAAATTGATGTAATTAAATTGTTAACACCAATTTAAACTGTGAGAACCAGTCACTCACCTGTCTCGTTTCAAACTCCACTCAAAGATCTAATTTTATTGAGTCGTAGTCGGATCTGAAATACAAAGAATTCAAGTCAATCCTTATAGTATATTTACATAACTTAAAATCAACAATCAGACAAGTATTAAGTCATATAAACATATTATGCAAGCAATTATCACATTATAAACTTAAGTTAGAAAATCACTGTCCAGCCAAGGGAATCCAGCCGTATTCCTTGGAATCCGGCCGTATTCATATGAATACGTCCGTATTCCATTGAATACGCCGTATTCCCCAGTCATTTCAGCATCACTTTCCAACCAGAACCCGATCTAAGGAATACGTTTGGGAATACACCCCGAGAATATGCCGTATTTCCTTGAATACGTCCGGATTCAGGGGAATCCGACCGTATTCCCAGGTTCTTCAAGACCTGCCCATTTCAGTTCTTGCACATATGCAACTACGAAACCAAAATCCCAAATCAATAAAACTGAGCTCTAAACTCGACTTTTTATCAGTTTTTTGACGATAACAACATATACTAACATCATATATCAAAGATTCAAGCTTCAAATCATCACAATTTCAATCAATCACCTATAACCTATCAATTCCACTTTCCAACCTAAAACTCAAGAATCTAACAAATTTCATCATGTAATCATCACTCAAATCAGTTCATGAAGTTTGAATAATCACAATAGATCATCAATCAATCATATAAACACTAGAACACATCATTTCAACTTAAAACCTTAATTATAACCTAAATAGCTAGCAACAATTACTTACAATTGAAAAACACAAAGAGTTAAGGTTGAAGATGATATAACTAAAGATTCAAGCTCCAATTCTTGTTTATTCTTGCAATTGATTACTAGAAATCATGTAAGTGATTTGAGAATGAGTTTGAGAGAGTTTTGAAGAACACCAAAGAAGTTTGGGGAACAAACTTAAGTCGGCCCCTTTTCTTTCAATTAAACCGCCTCTCTCACCTCCAGTGTAATATTATACCCCTTTTTTGACCTATTGTCTGGAACCTCAGTTTCAATTGCGATAAAATTATTTTATTTTACCGTCACCTAAGTTTATTTAAAACAAACTATATTTCACTAGTCACAATATTTCCTGAAGCTTATTTACCAAAAATTTTCACAATCAAACACAAAATACAATTAAATATCACAATTAAATATCAAGAAATACCTGTTTTTCCTAGGCCCAATTTGGGGATGTTACAAATCTTCCCTCCTTAAGAAGATTTCGTCCCCGAAATCTCACTAGACATAAACAAACTAGGATATCTAGTTCGCATACTCTCTTCGGTTTCCCATGTTAAATCTGCACCCAAGCTATGCTTCCATTTAACTAATATCATCGGAATTTCTTTTCTACGCAACTTAGTCACTTTTCTATCTAAAAGCTCAACGGGTTCTTCCACCAATTTCTTACTTGGGTCAACTCTAAGATCTTGCAAAGGAAGGATTTGAGATTGATCCTCCACATTGCACTTTCTTAAATAACAGACATTAAACGTATCATGAATACCAGCTAATTCAGGAGGAAGTTCCAAAGAAACTGATTGGTCATTAATTACTTGCCGAACTTTAAATGGACCAATATAACGAGGAGCTAACTTTCCACGCTTACCAAATCTAATAACACCCTTCCACGGAGAAACTTTCAAATATACTAGTTCACCTTCAACAAACACAACGGGTCGTCTACGTGGATCAGCATACTGTTTTTGCCTATCTCTAGCTGCTTTCAATTTCTCACGTGCAATCTTAACTTTATCCGCTGTAATTTGTACTATATCAGGGCCAGCAAACTGTTTTTCTCCTGCTTCTAACCAACATGTTGGAGTTCTACAACGGCGACCATACAACATTTCGTACGGTGGCATACCAATACTAGAATGATAGGAGTTATTATACGCAAACTCTATCAAAGGTAAGTGTGAATCCCAAGAACCGCCATACTCAAGTACACAAGCTCTTAACATATCCTCTAAAGTTTGAATAGTACGTTCTGACTGCCCATCCGTCTGAGGATGATAAGCTGTACTGAGATTAATTCTGGTACCCAACTCACGCTGTAAACTCTGCCAAAAACCAGAAACAAATCGGGAATCTCTATCGGATACAATAGACAAAGGAATACCATGTCTTATTACAATCTCATTAATATACAAAAGAGATAACCGCGTCAAAGAAGCCGTCTCACTGGTAGCAAGAAAATGGGCACTTTTAGTCAAACGATCGACAACGACCCAAATCATATCATTCCCTTTTTGTGTACGAGGCAATTTAGTAACAAAATCCATAGTGATATGCTCCCATTTCCACTCCGGAATATCCAACTGTTTTAACGAACCATAAGGTTTCTGATGTTCTGCTTTTACTTGGGAACATATATGGCAAGTTTCAACCATTCTAGCAACATCGGTTTTCATCGTTGGCCACCAATACAAAGGTTTTAAATCATTATACATTTTCGTACTTCCTGGATGTATTGACAACCTCGATTTGTGTGCCTCTGTCAATATCAAATCCCGAAGTCCCCCAATCAATGGAACCCAAACTCGAGACTGAAAAGTTTTCAACCCCCGAGAATCATCAACTAATAAATCTTTTCTTTTCAACAAAATCTCAGATTTTAAATTCTGATCTAACAACGCTTCTAACTGTGCCGCTCTCAGCTGAGAAATTAAATCAGAAGATATTTCCAAGCGCATAAAGTAGATTCGATTAGAGGATACCTTTCGACTTAAAGCATCGGCTACTACGTTAGCTTTACCTGGATGATATCGGATTTCACAATCATAATCCTTAATCAATTCTAACCAACGGCGCTGTCTCATATTAAGCTCTTTCTGAGAAAACATGTACTGGAGGCTTTTATGATCTGTACATACAATGCATTTGGTACCGTATAAATAATGTCTCCAGATCTTTAAAGCAAATACCACAGCTGCAAGTTCCAAATCATGTGTAGGATAATTTCTTTCATGAGTTTTGAGCTGACGAGAAGCATATGCAATAACACGATCACGTTGCATTAAAACTGCACCCAACCCAGCATGCGAAGCATCACAATAAACTACAAAATCATCGGAACCATCAGGAAGTGCTAACACTGGAGCCTGACACAACAACTGTTTAAGAGTCTAAAAAGAAGATTCTTGGTGATCACCCCACTGAAACTTAACATATTTCCTAGTCAATCGAGTCAAAGGACCAGCAATCTTAGAAAAATCTTGGATAAATTTCCGATAGTACCCAGCTAAACCAAGGAAACTTTTAATCTCAGAAGGGGATTTAGGAGCATTCCAATTCATAACAGCTTCTACCTTAGAAGGATCTACTTTAACTCCATCATTACAAATGATATGACCAAGAAATTGCACCTCTCGAAGCCAGAATTCACATTTAGAAAATTTAGCATAAAGGTGTTCTCTTTTCAGAATTTCCAGAATCAACCTCAAATGATGTTCATGTTCGGACTCAGATTTAGAATAAATCAATATATCGTCGATAAACACAATTACAAACTTGTCTAGAAAAGGTCGACATATTCGATTCATTAAGTCCATGAAAATAGCAGGGGCATTAGTCAATCCAAAAGGCATGACTAAGAACTCATAATGTCCGTACCTGGTGCGAAAAGCAGTTTTAGGAACATCTTCCTCACGTACTCGCACCTGGTGATAACCAGATCTCAAATCAATCTTAGAAAAATAAGATGATCCTTGAAACTGGTCAAAGAGTTCATCAATTCTGGGCAAAGGGTATTTATTTTTCACTGTTCTCTTATTAAGTTCCCTATAATCGATACACATACGTAAAGTACCATCTTTCTTTTTCACAAACAATACCGGAGCACCCCACGGGGAAGAACTCGGCCTTATAAACCCTTTATCTAACAATTCCTGAATCTGACCCATCATTTCCCGAATTTCAGCTGGAGCTAATCTATAAGGAGACTTAGCTACTAGAGTCGAACCAGGAATCAATTCAATCTGATATTCTACTTCTCTTACAGGGGGCAAACCAGGCAATTCATCAGGGAACACCTCCGGGTATTCAGAAACCACCCGGATATCGGAAATGGATTTCTTTTCTAATTTAGTATCAACCACATAACACAAATAAGAATCACAGCCCTTGGCTAAAGATTTTCTAGCCTTCATCACAGAAATCAACGGAATGTTACCCCTTTCCCGTTCCCCTCGAGCCACGACGTGAGACTCATCAGAGACGGGAATTTTTATAATCTTTCTATGACAATCAATATTAGCTTTATTTAAGCTCAACCAATCCATACCGATAACCGCATCGAAACTCGGAATTGGCATTAACAGAAATGAAACCAGAAAATTATGACCCTCTATTAGTATACTAGCTCCAGTTACTGATGTGGTAACAGGAACTACCTTACCATCTGCAATTTCAACTTCTAACGGTTTCACAATCAAAGAGGGAATCAATTTCAGTCTATCACAAAATTTCACAGATATAAAAGAGCAATTGGCACCAGAATCAAATAATACGCGAGCTGGTACAGAATTTATGAGAAATGTACCCGTTATAACGTCTTCAGTAGTGACAGCTTCATCCATTGTCATTTGAAAAGCTCGACTAGCAGCTACTGGTGGTACTTTCCTCTTTTGGCCGGAGGATGAGGAACCCTTAGCCATACCCATACTCTGTCTCTTAGCCTCTGTACAATCTCCAGCTCGATGCCCCTCTTTTTGACAATTCCAACACACGCTATTAGGAAACGTACAATCCTTGGCAGCGTGTCCAAAAGTTCCACATTTAACACATCTTGAGGTTTGGGGAGTACAAGGACCATTATGTCTAGCTCGACATTTGTTACAATAGTTACTATCCATTGGATTAAACCTCCGATTCTGCTGACCACCTTGCCCCTTTTGTTTATTAGATGAATCTCCTCTTTGTTTCTGTGAATACCTTTCCTTATTCATAACTCTTTTTGCTTGAATATCACCATCTACCGAACGAGCATAATCATATGCTTGTGACAGAGAACCAGCTAATCTCACTGAAGTACGGTAATCTGGAGGCAAAGTCTTCACAAAATGCTCAATCTGAGTTCTATCAGTCGGAACCCACTGTCTCACAAATCGCAATTTATCAGAGAATTGCTTAATAAGTTCTTCAATCGACATTTGATCCGTCTTTTGTAAGTCAAGAAACTCTTGTCTGATACGCGATAAATTATACTCTGAACAGAATTGCTTACAAACTTCGGCATGAAAGTCTGACCATCTAATCATTTTGATTTGTTCCGATGTCAATGGAGCAGTTACAGCATCCCACCATGACATTGCTTGACCCTTTAACAGCTGAACCGCATATGGTACTTTATCTTTTTCTTCACAATGGCAAACTTCCAATTTTCGCTCCACATCACGTAACCAATCCAAAGTGTCAGTAGGATTAGTACTTCCAGATAATGAAGAAGGATTGGTGGACATAAAAGTCTTAAGTGAACAACCAACTTTTAACTGCTGAAATGGAGGAATCGCATGTATCTGATAACTAGGAAATCCGGAAGAAGGAAAAGGTACAGTAGCTTGATAACTATAACCTTGTTGCTGCTGCTGAGAAACAAAAGGTATAGATACTGAAATCCGCTCAGAAGATACAACAGGAGGAGCAGTAGTTATAACAGGCGGCTGAGTATGAATAGGCTATCGAGAAGGCCCAGCCTGTTCATTCTGTAATTCCAACACCCGATTCTCTAATCTCATAATGTACTCTTGGTCAGTTTCTGTTTCCACGCCTCTTGGATTAGATATTCCATTATGCTCCTGATTTTCTGGTGGTGCATTGATCTGAGAGGCTTCATTAAGAGTATGGACAGGTTGCTCATTATCCGCCATATCTGAAATCACATCATATCTCAAAATTCGTTAATCATTAGTACTAGCAAACTAATCAAATTTCCTTTCCTAACTAATCCCCATAACATGAAATGTTTGACCAACGGAAATAAGTTTAGATATGAACACCTAGAATGTTCATTTCCCTAAACTTAAGCTCTGATACCAACTTATAACACCCCATATTTTCAAGAGATATTTTTTTTTTAAAAAAAAAAAAACAACCTGGAAGCGTTATCCCATTCAACAACATTTACCAATAAGATAATATCAAAAGTTAATTATTACACAAAACTATCATTAAGTTATTTCATTACAAACCCAAAATCTAGTGGTGTTATTTATACAACCGTTTACGCTAAAACAAAAGTAATCAAGAGTTGCCAGCTTGTCAAACATTTCACCAAAACCTCTCAACCGAGCATAATCAAACTTAACCTGCAAAAGTGAGGTGGGGAATTAGCACGAAGCTAAGTGAATAACGATTCCAACAATCTAACTTAGCATAAACAATCAATTCACAACAATCAACTAATAGTAACAATCAAATTAGAGGATCGGTGGTTCTTGAGGTACCCTCAGCCCGCGGATGGCCCACCAAGAACACTTATAATCCACTGCAGGCCAATACAGAGATTTTACCGATAGTTCAATGCTATCTTTAATCAATATGGAAGAATTCACAATGAATGTTCATCAATACCATAAAGATTAACCTATAGCAACTAAACCCAACCGAAATTGACCTCTATCATTCCAACCTATCATGGAATGAGCCACTAGCAATCAATCATTTAACCGCAATCAACTTATCAATAACTCACAATATCAATCTACTTAAAATTGATGTAATTAAATTGTTAACACCAATTTAAACTGTGAGAACCAGTCACTCACCTGTCTCGTTTCAAACTCCACTCAAAGATCTAATTTTATTGAGTCGTAGTCGGATCTGAAATACAAAGAATTCAAGTCAATCCTTATAGTATATTTACATAACTTAAAATCAACAATCAGACAAGTATTAAGTCATATAAACATATTATGCAAGCAATTATCACATTATAAACTTAAGTTAGAAAATCACTGTCCAGCCAAGGGAATCCGGCCGTATTCATATGAATACGTCCGTATTCCATTGAATACGCCGTATTCCCCAGTCATTTCAGCATCACTTTCCAACCAGAACCCGATCTAAGGAATACGTTTGGGAATACACCCCGGGAATACGCCGTATTTCCTTGAATACGTCCGGATTCAGGGGAATCCGACCGTATTCCCAGGTTCTTCAAGACCTGCCCATTTCAGTTCCTGCACATATGCAACTACGAAACCAAAATCCCAAATCAATAAAACTGAGCTCTAAACTCGACTTTTTATCAGTTTTTTGACCATAACAACATATACTAACATCATATATCAAAGATTCAAGCTTCAAATCATCACAATTTCAATCAATCACCTATAACCTATCAATTCCACTTTCCAACCTAAAACTCAAGAATCTAACAAATTTCATCATGTAATCATCACTCAAATCAGTTCATGAAGTTTGAATAATCACAATAGATCATCAATCAATCATATAAACACTAGAACACATCATTTCAACTTAAAACCTTAATTATAACCTAAATAGCTAGCAACAATTACTTACAATTGAAAAACACAAAGAGTTAAGGTTGAAGATGATATAACTAAAGATTCAAGCTCCAATTCTTGTTTATTCTTGCAATTGATTACTAGAAATCATGTAAGTGATTTGAGAATGAGTTTGAGAGAGTTTTGAAGAACACCAAAGAAGTTTGGGGAACAAACTTAAGTCGGCCCCTTTTCTTTCAATTAAACCGCCTCTCTCACCTCCAGTGTAATATTATACCCCTTTTTTGACCTATTGTCTGGAACCTCAGTTTCAATTGCGATAAAATTATTTTATTTTACCGTCACCTAAGTTTATTTAAAACAAACTATATTTCACTAGTCACAATATTTCCTGAAGCTTATTTACCAAAAATTTTCACAATCAAACACAAAATACAATTAAATATCACAATTAAATATCAAGAAATACCTGTTTTTCCTAGGCCCAATTTGGGGATGTTACACCCAACTCATCTCGTTCCCATTCGTACGAATCACAAGGTTCAAGGGTAGCTAGGAGGAACCCCAGGTTGCCTCGAGCGGGCCCATACCCCAATCAATTCACACTAACGGATTTGTCCGCTAGGCTACACCATCACGAGCAACAACTACGTGACATGGACATCGAGTTGCAAGAGACCCGAGAAAACTGGACACTCACCCTAATGGGACAAGTTACTCAGGTCTCTGAAGACCACGAAAGCACTATCAACAATATGAACGTTCTCGAAAATCGAGTGGGTGAAACCATCGAGACCATGGAGATTGTTCACAATCAAGTGACTGACAATCACAACGAAATCACTGTCCTGCGATCAAGGTTGACTCAATGTGAGACACGCCTGAGGGAAACCGAGGAGGCACTCGGAATGGTTAGCCGACTTGCAGAGTCCGTTGACCGTCTCACTGCCTTAATGCCACAACTCAATCTTCGTCAGAATTAGCTTAGGCTGAATCTGCACTTTATAACGCTTTCGTAGGACTAATGTAAATTGACCGGATGAAACAATTCCCGGAACTTTTGGCACAATATCTAAGTCTGTAACTTTTGAATTCTCAAACTCGAAATTGTCTGTAATCGTTTAACAACGTAATATCAATTGACAATTTCTTTCGATTTAAATCTATATTATGGAACTACTACACTTGTGATGTGTATAATGTCGCTTTAATACGTACATCTACCACAATTATCATTCTGTTACAGTTTCTTACGTACCTATTGTTTCTTTTTCTTGAAGAATCATGCCACCGAAGAAAAAGAGTTACAGTGAAGCCGAACTCGCTGCTGCCGTTAATCGGGCCGTAGCCGACGCCTTGGCCGCTCGGGATCCAATCCGAACGTCCGAGGAAACAGCCGATACCACCGCCACCACTCATACTGTCAAGCCTTGTTCCTACAAGGACTTTCTCAGCTGTAAACCCCTCTATTTCAAGGGCACGGAAGGTGCCATTGGCTTGATCCGTTGGATTGAGCGTATGGAATCCGTTTTCAGTCTCTGCGACTGCACTGAGAACAACAAAGTCAAATTCACTGCTTACACCTTTCAGGAAGGTGCACTCATGTGGTGGAAAACCCACGCAAACTCTGTAGGCCTTGAGGTTGCAAATCGACTTCCTTGGGCCGAACTGAAAAAGAAGCTGACAGAAAAATACTGTCCTGAAGAAGAACTGCACAGACTGGAGGAGGAATTCTGGCACCTGACGATGCAGGGAAATGATGTTGCTGATTATACCACAAAATTTCAGCAGTTTGCTTTACTATGCCCAAGCTTGGTTGAACCGGAAAGTAAGGGCATTAAGAGATACATTCGCGGACTCCCTGAGAACATCCAGGGAAATGTCGCCTCATCCAAACCAACCACCACTGAAAGTGCCATTAGTTTAGCCCACGAACTCATGGCCCTAGTTGTCAACCGTGGGACTTCCAACACCTCATCCTCCAACAACAACAAACGCAAATCCACTGAACACCACCACAACACAAACAAGAAAAACAACGCCATCCAAGTCTACACCACCAACTCTGAAACCAACCGCAGCTACACCGGGGACAGGCCTTATTGTCCCAAGTGTAACTATCATCACTTTGGTCAGTGCAATACTCCTTGCAACAACTGCAGGAGGTACGGGCATTCGACTAAGGATTGCCGAGCCCCCAGATCCAACAACAACCCCTCTGACAAAAATGCCCGACAACCTAAGTCCTGCTACGAATGTGGGAATCCAGGACACTTTAGGGATACGTGCCCAAAATTGAAGAATAAGGGCAACAACAACAACAACCACCGCAACAACAACAACGTCAAAAGTAGCGCCTTCGTGATCAACTCAGGGGACGCCCGTCAGGACCCGAATGTGGTCACGGGTATGTTCCTCCTCAACAATTTAACTGCTTCTATTCTGTTTGATACTGGTGCCGATAGAAGTTTTATTTCCGATGAATTTTGCCCTCTACTTGACATCACACCTGTTGCTTTAGACGTTAAGTACACACTAGAGCTAGCAAATGGCAAATTGATAGGAACCGATAGTGTGATACCTAATTGCACTTTAAACCTAGCCGACGAAATCTTCTCCATAGATCTTATGCCAATCGAGATAGGGAGTTTCGATGTCATCGTAGGCATGGACTGGTTATCCAAACATCGCGCTGAAATCATTTGCTATGACAAAATTGTTCGCATACCTCTCGCCGTCGGTAGAACCTTGGTCATACAGGGGGAGACCGGTGGGACGAGACTTAACCTCATATCTTGCCTAAAAACCCGAAAATTTCTGAGAAAGGGTTATCCAGCAATCCTCGCGCACATCATGGAGAAAAAGTCGGAGGAGAAGCGACTTGAGGATGTTCCAATTGTTCGAGACTTTCCAGAAGTCTTTCCCGAGGAACTACCTGGTCTACCACCACCAAGACAGGTTGAGTTCTTAATTGATCTTGTACCAGGTGCTGCGCCTGTGGCCCGAGCACCATACCGTTTAGCTCCATCCGAACTTCAGGAGTTGTCCACCCAATTACAGGAACTCCTGGAACGAGGATTTATCAGGCCGAGTTCTTCACCTTGGGGAGCTTCGGTCCTATTTGTTAAGAAGAAAGACGGTTCTTTTCGAATGTGTATCGACTACCGAGAGTTGAACAAGTTAACTGTCAAGAACCGGTATCCACTTCCTCGAATCGATGATTTGTTCGACCAACTTCAAGGATCGAGTTGTTATTCAAAGATTGATCTCTGATCCGGTTATCACCAATTACGTGTTCGCGATGCCGACATTCCAAAAACCGCTTTCCGAACCCGCTATGGGCATTACGAATTCCAAGTGATGTCATTCGGCCTAACCAACGCACCGGCGGTATTCATGGACCTTATGAATCGGGTGTGTAAACCTTACCTTGACAAGTTTGTCATTGTCTTCATCGATGACATCCTCATATATTCACGAAACAAAGAAGAACATGCGCAACACCTCAAATCCATCCTTGAACTACTTAAACACGATGAGCTCTATGCAAAATTCTCTAAGTGTGAGTTCTGGATTCAAACGGTCCAATTTCTTGGTCACATGATTGACAGTCAGGGGATTCACATTGACCCATCAAAAATCGAGGCTATTAAAGACTGGCAAGCACCCACCACTGCAACCGAAGTACGCCAATTTTTGGGTCTTGCCGGGTATTACCGACGATTCATTGAAAATTTCTCCAAGATAGCCTTACCACTCACGACTCTGACCCAGAAAGACAAAAAGTTTGACTGGACTGATAAACAAGAGACGGCATTCCAACTCTTAAAACAAAAGCTTTGCAGTGCTCCCATTCTATCATTACCCGAAGGCACCGATGACTTCGTGGTATACTGCGATGCCTCTCATCAAGGTCTCGGTTGCGTGCTTATGCAACGAGACAAAGTCATAACTTATGCTTCCCGACAGCTCAAGATTCATGAAAAGAATTACACCACCCACGACCTCGAATTAGGAGCCGTCGTTTTCGCCCTCAAAATTTGGAGACATTACCTCTACGGCACTAGGTGCACAATCTTTACAGACCACAAAAGTCTCCAACACATATTCGATCAGAAAGAACTCAACATGAGGCAACGTCGATGGGTCGAGTTGCTTACCGATTACGACTGCGAGCTCAAATATCATCCAGGCAAAGCAAATGTTGTTGCTGATGCCCTCAGTCGAAAAGAGCGAGTGAAACCACTTCGAGTCCGAGCCCTCAGTATGATCATTCGCAACAATTTAAACATTCAAATTCTCGCTGCTCAACTCGAAGCCTTGAAACCCGAAAATGTCAAAGATGAAGCCTTGCGGGGAATGGATAAACAATTCGAAATCAAACCTAACGGGATTAGGTATTTCTCAAACCGAATCTGGTTGCCAAGATTTGGGAACCTACGAGACTTGGTGATGGATGAAGCTCACAAGTCCAAATATTCTATCCATCCGGGGTCCGATAAAATGTACCACGGTATCAAAGACTTCTACTGGTGGCCCAACATGAAAGCTGAAATCGCCACCTATGTCAGCAAGTGCCTTACTTGCTCCAAGGTCAAAATCGAATACCAAAAACCCTCTGGTTTACTTCAACAACCCAGTCTTCCTGAATGGAAATGGGAACAAATTGCCATGGACTTCATAACTAAACTACCCAAATCCTCGAGCGGTTGCGATACCATTTGGGTGATCGTGGATCGTCTCACAAAGTCTTCTCACTTCCTGGCAATCAAGGAATCCGACAAAATGGAACGCCTCACCAGTATTTATCTGAAGGAAATCGTGACCAAACACGGTGTTCCAATCTCAATTATCTCCGATAGAGATAGTCGTTTCACTTCACAATTTTGGCAATCACTTCAAAAATCTCTGGGTACTCGACTTGATATGAGTACCGCATATCACCCGCAAACCGATGGCCAGAGTGAACGAACAATTCAAACACTAGAAGACATGCTACGGGCCTGCGTAGTAGACTTCGGTGTAAACTGGGAAAAACACCTACCATTGTGCGAGTTCTCGTACAACAACAGTTATCATACCAGCATTAAAGCTGCACCATTCGAGGCACTGTACGGTCGTAAGTGCCGGTCACCTATCTGTTGGACCGAAGTTGGGGATAGCCAACTCACAGGTCCAGAAATCATTCACGAGACGACCGAGAAAATCGTCGGAATTCAAAACAAGCTCAAGGCCGCGCGCGATCGTCAGAAAAGTTATGCTGACGTGAGACGCAAACCACTCGAGTTCCAAGTTGGGGATCGAGTACTACTCAAAGTGTCGCCTTGGAAAGGCGTAATTCGATTTGGCAAACGAGGGAAGTTGAATCCCAGATACATTGGACCATTCGAGATCCTCGAAAGGATTGGTCCAGTGGCTTATCGATTGCAGCTGCCATCCGAACTCAGCAGCGTGCATCTCACATTTCATGTTTCAAATCTGAAGAAGTGTCTGTCTGATGAAACACTTATCATTCCACTCGATGAAATTCGAGTTGACGAGAAACTTCACTTTGTTGAGGAAACTGCTGAAATCATGGACCGTGAGGTCAAACAACTTAAACAAAGTCGTATTCCCATTGTCAAGGCCAGGTGGAATTCGCGGCGCGGTCCGGAATTTACCTGGGAACGGGAGGACCAAATGCGACTCAAGTATCCTCAACTCTTCACCGACCCAACAACAAACACAACTTCAACATAAATTTCGGGACGAAATTCTTCTAACAGGGCTCGTCTGTGACAACTGCCAATTTAGGACTAGAATTTAGTGCCTAATCAAGTCTTAATACATGTAATTAGTTCTGTACTAGGCTAATTAATGTATCAATTATTATATATATTGTTGAATATATATCTACACAATTATGCGGTTTGTTCAAATCGTACGAGTTTCAAATCGGATGAATTTCGATACAATCTATACGGACGTTGGTGAACGATTTTTATTAATTAATACAAATATTAATTAATAACATTGACATATTTTGAATATTATATCAATAATATTTCGTATCCAAGTTTTATTACACAAATGATATAAACGCGATTAAAATGCAAACGCGTAAGCAATATGAAATAAATCATCATCTATAACATAATTATTAAGTATTTAGTGAAATACTTCAACAAAAATACTGAATAATTATTCGTATTTTAGAACGTATATTAAAACATATAAAATAATATTTAACGTTTAAACGATCGGGAAAACGAACACCGCACGGAGCACCTTGCGCGGACTGAAAAAGGTGGAGATCCACCAAAAACCACCTCCACCATCTTTTCTTCTTCATTTTTCTCTATCTTTCTCTCTCTCTTCTCTTCTTTTCTCTCTAATTTGCAAAATCACCATACACCTTAAACCACAAAATACTAGCATCAAACCACCTCGAATCTTCAAGCTCGTTTAGGATAAAAGATTCACGGCTTCACGATCTACAACCTTACCTTTCCGGAATTTCAATTCGGCAATTTGTAAGTTTCCGACACAACTTCGAAAACTCTCGTTTTTAAGTTTTATAACTTGATAATTGTTCCTCTAAGCTTGTAATGTCCTAAGATGGGTTGGGTAAGAATATTAGGCCGATCGATGGCCGGAAAACGCGTTTTTAAGGTTAAAACTCCGATCAGACCCCGTACGTCGCATTTGGCCTGGAGCAAATGCGACGCAGCGACTTACGTCGCGCTATATCCCCAACGTCGCATATAGCGACGCAGCCTATTACGTCGCATTGAATTGCGACGTCGCACTTAGCGATGCAAACCCTTACGTCGCAGAAATCAACTACGTCGCCTATAGCGACGCCACGTACAACGTCCCATTAAATTGCGAAAGTCGCACATAGCGACGCCGTGCCCAACGTCGCAGTCCGGATTTGCGACGTCGCACCCAACGTCGCACAAACCAGAACCTCAAAAACACAGATTTTTACTAAGTGTCGAGGCTCGAAATTTTATCACTTGATTTCACCCAAATTCAAGTCCAGATGCGTTTTTCCTTAAAACAATATAGTAGAAATAAAAATTTTCCAAGCTGACCTGGTAGCTCGACCCCAGCCAGGGGCTGCCGCCCCTTGGACCCCGCCAACCAGGGGCGCTGCCCCCGGACCCCCGTACTTAGATTCCGTAAGCACATTTTTACAACAAAGTGTCAAACTTGTACAACTTCAAAACGCTTACACGATACAACTTTTCAATCATAATGAAATTTACTTTTCAAGGTTAACACGTCAAGACATAAGGAGAACATTAACATATTTAAATTCAAACAATCACCAACGGGCCGTATACATTTTCAAAACCTAATTCACAATCAAACAAGTCGTTGTAACTTGTATCCATTCAATCAAACAAGTCGTTGTAACTTGTATCAAGTCAATCAAACAAGTCGTAGTAACTTGTAACAATACAATCAACCAAATCGGGGTAATTTGGACATCAAGTTAAGCAAACAATTTCAATGGTAGTCTTTCGAGATACCGGTACAATTAATAACAATTCAAGTGTCGTGGACACATTCAGGTTTCAAGACTTTGGACACCAAATTACAGCTAATTACCTCAAGTTTATTAAATTAAACACTTCAAGAATCAGGTGAGTTTCATAGCCCCATTTTCACTATTTTACAACTAGGGGTGTGATAATACTGCTCTGTTTTGTTTTACAAGTAGAACGCAAGTGCCAAACTTCAAATACTACATGAGTTTCAAGCTAATCAATTTAAAGTCCTCCATAGCATAGTCTCTAGTATTTATAGCGTGAATGTTAGTATATGATATCATATGGGATTGACAATCCTCATCCGGGTTAGCACGCACTAACCGGTCAAACGGATGTATTAGCATTTGGGAAGACGAGTGTGGATTAGACACTCGTAGGAGGCATTTCAAGTTAGGTTTCCTTAATTGGGCCTGACAAATCAAGTTAAGCTCAGACTATGTGCTCATGGATTGTATAAGTTTTATTTTGCTTAATTGCATTTTAAATTCAATATAAATCTTGCGGTTCTGACAACTATACATTGACATACAAACCTGTGAGCTCACCAGCGTTTTCGCTGACCCATTTTAGTATTTATCACAGGTACCCAGCAGTAGGTTGGCTGCACAAGCAGGGATTATTAGCTCGAGTCAGCATACATACAACTAGAGATTTGATTGCATTATTATATTTTGTAAAAGTAATTATGCCATGTAATCTCTCAATTTCAGGAACCGAGCTAATGTAACATTGTTTTGATGTAAACGTTTACTTTATTTATACAAGTTTAAAACGACGCATATAGTGGTCGTTCATTATTATCTTATGTGCTTTGTATATTGATTAGTGACACCCAAATCGAGCTTCCGCAAATCATTCATATTTGGGGGGTGTCTCATCGTCAGACATCCGTGTGTCTGGTTCAGAATCATCATCCGAAGTAACTTTGCCTGTAGAAATCATACATATCTCCGCATGCTCGGTCAAGGCCTGGTCAGTCTGATCAATCTTGAAGGTGATAGTCTCTCCGTGAGATCTAAGACTGATAGTCTGTGAATAAACATCGATGATAGTACGCGCGGTGTTCAAGAAAGGTCTTCCTAAGATGATAGGGATATGCACATCTTCCTCGATGTCCATCAATACAAAGTCTGTGGGATATAGGAACTTATCTACCTTAACCATGATATTCTCAGCTATTCCCTTAGGGTATCTAATGGATTGGTCAGCTAGCTGGATGCTCATCTTGGTAGGCTTAAGGGGTCCTAATTCCAGTCGGGTGTAAAGTGAATAAGGCATAAGGTTGATACTGGCTCCTAGGTCGGCTAGAGAGTGTATCATGCCCGAGTGATAGATCGAACAAGAAAGGGTGAAACGTCCTGTATCTCCTAATTTCTCAGGTAGGGAATTTTTAATGATTGCTGAATATTCCGCGTTCAGTGGGACATTGGGTACTTCGGGTACCTTATCCTTGGTAGACAGGAGTTTAAGGATGTATTTTGAACTGGAAGGGGTTCTGGACACGGTGTCCATGAACTTTCCATCGAGTCGGAAGGTGTTAGCCTTATAGGCTTTCCTAAGACGGCTAGGAAACGGGATTTGTACTTCCTTTGGTGGTGTAGGGACAGACGGGGTCTCGACTGTCGGTGAGATAGGAGAAGTAGTGGAAGGTTGGTGTGACACCCCCAATTTTATGATTTGCGGAAGCTTGATTTGAGTGTCACTAATCAATATACAAAGCACATAAGATATAATGAACGACCACTATATGCGTCGTTTAAACTTGTATAGATAATGTAAATGTTTACATCAAAATATAGTTACATTAGCTCGATTCCTGAAATTGAGAGATTACATAGCATAATTACTTTTACAAAATATAATAATGCAGTCCAATCTCTAGTTGTATGTATGCTGACTCGAGCTAATAATTCCTGATTGTGCAGCCAAACTACTGCTGGGTACCTGTGATAAATACTAAAATGGGTCAGCGAAAACGCTGGTGAGCTCACAGGTTTGTATGTCAATGTATAGTTGTCAGAACCGCAAGATTTATATTGAATTTAAAATGCAATTAAGCAAAATAAAAGTTATACTGTCCATGAGCACATAGTCTGAGCTTAACTGATTTGTCAGGCCCAATTAAGGAAACCTAACTTGGAGTGCCTCCTACGAGTGCCTAATCAACACTCGTCTTCCCAAATGCTAATACATCCGTTTGACCGATTAGTGCGTGCTAACCCGGATGAGGATTGTCAATCCCATATGATATCATATACTAACATTCACGCTAAAATATTAGAGACTATGCTTATGGAGGACTTTAAATTGATTAGCTTGAAACTCATGTAGTATTTGAAGTTTGGCACTTGCGTTCTACTTGTAAAACAAAATGAAGTAGTAATATCACACCCCTAGTTGTAAAGCAGTGAAAATGGGGCTATGAAACTCACCTGGTTCTTGAAGTGTTTAAGTTAATAAACTTGAAGTAATTAGCTGTGAGTTGATGTCCAAAGACTTGAAACCTGAATGTGTCCACGACACTTGATTGTTATTAATTGTACCGGTATCTCGAAAGACTACCTTTGTAGTTGTTATTTAATTATATATGTCCAAATTACTACGATTTGGTTGATTAATTGTTTTGTTTCAAGTTACTACGACTTGATTGACTAAATTATCCAAGTTACTACGACTTGGTTGATTGAATAATCTGTTTTGTAAGTTTTGAAAACGTGTACGGCCCGTTGGTGATTTAGTTGAAATAATAAAAATTCTAAAATGTTGACTTTGCTACAGTACTGCTACAGTAAATTTGACTTTTTTGAACAGTAACTTTGACTTCAAAATTCTGGTTTTTCTGTGTTTTGCGACACAACATGCGACACAAAGATTTGACATGCGACACAATGGTTGTGTCGCAGACGTCATGCGACACAAGGATACGACACAGGGACTGTGTCGCATCGAATACGAAATGCTAATTTAATAGCGACATAGTGGTTGTGTCGTATAGAAGTACGACATAGTTTGCGACATAGAGTGCGACACAATATTGTGTCGCATGAGTTACGACACTAAAGATTTGGTACGACACAAGGTGCGACATAACGGGTTTTATGCGACACAGTATGCGACACAAGGCTTGTGTCGCACTGAAGAACACCAGCCCAGAAACATCGGCTGTTCGTGATTTTTCCGGCCAAAACTCAAATCAAACTCGTTTTTAAGCTATAAAACTGTGTTCTAATCTTTGTAATGGACATATATAAGTTGTGTAAACATCAAAACATCAAAATATTACATAAAACTAAACAAATCTAAGTTTTTAGAAATTTCCTTACAAATGCAAATCGAAGAAGATGGAGGCCGAAAACGATGGTAGAGCTTTTGTTAATCTTGTTCCTCACTTGATGGTGGTTCCGAAAATGTAAGTTTTGTTGTCGGATTTGATGATTCCGAAATTTTGTATGAATTTGGTGAGAGTGTTTTTGGTGTGTGTGTGTTTTTGGAGAATGAAAATGAAAGAAAGAATGAAGGAGAGGTGGGGTGTAGGTGAAAGCCTCACCTCGCAGTCTCCGTCCCGTGCTCCGCGTGGTGTTCGTTTTCTCAGTCATTTAACGTTAAATATTTATTTTATTCGTTTAAATTTTCCATTTTAAATTATAAATTATTATAAAATATTTTATTATAAAATTTTACCAGTTATCTATTTATGATATTTAAAAGGGAAATTCGTTTTATTTGTTTGCGCGTTTGTATTTTTAATCTCGTATACATTAATTGTGTAATAAAACTTGGATACGAAATATTACAATAAATGAGATTCTGAATAAAATTGAGTTATTAGATAATATTTGTATTTCTTAATAAAATTATTCACCAACGTCCGTGTTTATTGTATCGAAATTCATTCGATTTGAAACTCGTACGATTTAAACAAACCGCATAATTGTGTAGATATATATTCAACAATATATATGATAATTGATACATTAATTAGCCTAACACAGAACTAATTACATGTATTAAAACTTGATTAGGCACTAAATTCTAGTCCTAAATTGACGGGTGTCACATTCTCCCCCTGTTAGAAGAATTTCGTCCCGAAATTTATGTTGAAGTTGTATTTGAAGTTGAGTCATTGAAGAGTTGAGGATACTTGAGTCGCATTTGGTCTTCCCGTTCCCAAGTGAATTCCGGACCGCGCCGCGAATTCCACCTAACTTTGACGATGGGAATACGACTTTGTTTAAGTTGTTTGACCTCACGGTCCATGATTTCAGCGGGTTCCTCAACAAAGTGAAGTTTTTCGTCAACTCGAATTTCATCGAGTGGAATGATAAGTGTCTCATCAGACAGACACTTCTTCAGATTTGAAACATGAAATGTGGGATGCACGCTGCTGAGTTCGGATGGCAGCTGCAATCGATATGCCACTGAACCAATCTTTTCGAGGATCTCGAATGGTCCAATGTATCTGGGGTTTAACTTCCCTCGTTTGCCAAACCGGATTACGCCTTTCCAAGACGATACTTTGAGTAGAACTCGATCCCCAACCTGGAACTCGAGTGGCTTGCGTCTCACATCAGCATAACTTTTCTGACGATCACGCGCGGCTTTGAGTTTGTTTTGAATTTCTACGATTCTCTCGGTCGTCTCGTGAATGATTTCTGGACCTGTGAGTTGGCTATCCCCAACTTCTGTCCAACAGATAGGTGACCGGCACTTACGACCGTACAGTGCCTCGAAGGGTGCAGCTTTGATGCTGGTATGATAACTGTTGTTGTACGAGAACTCGCACAATGGTAGATGTTTTTCCCAGTTCACACCGAAGTCTACTACGCAGGCCCGTAGCATGTCTTCTAGTGTTTGAATGGTTCGTTCGCTTTGACCGTCTGTTTGAGGATGGTATGCGGTACTCATATCCAGTCGAGTACCCAGGGATTTTTGAAGTGATTGCCAAAATTGTGAAGTGAAACGACTATCCCTATCGGAGATAATTGAGATTGGAACACCGTGTTTGGTCACGATTTCCTTCAGATAAATGTTGGTGAGGCGTTCCATTTTGTCGGATTCCTTGATTGCCAGGAAGTGAGCAGATTTTGTGAGACGATCCACGATCACCCAAATGGTATCGCAACCGCTCGAGGATCTGGGTAGTTTGGTTATGAAGTCCATGGCAATTTGTTCCCATTTCCATTCCGGAAGACTGGGTTGTTGAAGTAAACCAGAAGGTTTTTGATATTCGATTTTGACTTTGGAGCAAGTAAGGCACTTGCTGACATAGGTGGCGATTTCGGCTTTCATGTTCGGCCACCAGTAGAAGTCCTTGATACCGTGGTACATTTTGTCGGATCCTGGATGGATAGAATATTTGGACTTGTGAGCTTCATCCATCACCAAGTCTCGTAGGTTCCCATATTTAGGCAACCAGATTCGGTTTGAGAAATACCTAATCCCGTTAGGTCTGATTTCGAATTGTTTATCCATGCCCCGCAAGGCTTCATCTTTGACATTTTCAGGTTTTAAGGCTTCGAGTTGAGCAGTGAGGATTTGAATGTTCAAATTGTTGTGAATGGTCATACTGAGGGCTCGAACCCGAAGTGGTTTCACTCGCTCTTTTCGACTGAGGGCATCAGCAACAACATTTGCTTTGCCTGGATGATATTTGAGTTCGCAGTCGTAATCGGTAAGCAACTCTACCCATCGACGTTGCCTCATGTTGAGATCCTTCTGATCGAATATGTGTTGAAGGCTTTTATGGTCGGTAAAGATTGTACATCTGGTACCGTAAAGGTAATGTCTCCAGATTTTGAGGGCAAAAACGACAGCTCCTAGCTCGAGGTCGTGGGTGGTGTAATTCTTTTCATGAATCTTGAGCTGTCGGGAAGCATAAGCTATGACTTTGTCTCGTTGCATGAGCACACAACCGAGACCTTGATGTGAAGCATCGCAGTATACCACGAAGTCATCGGTGCCTTCGGGTAATGAGAGGATAGGAGCACTGCAAAGCTTTTGTTTTAAGAGTTGGAATGCCGATTCTTGTTTATCAGTCCAGTCGAACTTTTTATCTTTCTGGGTCAGAGTCGTAAGTGGTATGGCTATCTTGGAGAAATTTTCAATGAATCGTCGATAGTATCCGGCCAGTCCTAGAAACTGCCGTACTTCGGTCGGAGTGGTTGGCGATTGCCAGTCTTTGATAGCCTCGATTTTTGACGGGTCGACGTGAATCCCCTGACTGTCAATCACGTGACCAAGGAATTGAACGGTTTTGATCCAGAACTCACACTTAGAGAACTTGGCATAGAGCCCCTCGTGTTTAAGTAGTTCAAGGATGGTTTTGAGGTGTTGCGCGTGTTCTTCTTGGCTTCGTGAATATATGAGGATGTCATCGATGAAGACAATGACAAACTTATCAAGGTAAGGTTTACACACCCGATTCATAAGGTCCATGAATACAGCCGGTGCATTGGTTAGGCCGAATGGCATCACTTGAAATTCGTAATGCCCGTAACGGGTTCTGAAAGCGGTTTTTGGAATATCGGCATCGCGAACACGCAATTGGTGATAACCGGATCGGAGATCAATCTTTGAATAACAACTCGACCCTTGAAGTTGGTCGAACAGGTCATCGATTCGAGGGAGTGGATACCGATTCTTGACAGTTAACTTGTTCAACTCTCGATAGTCGATACACATTCGAAAAGAACCGTCTTTCTTCTTAACAAATAGGACCGGAGCTCCCCAAGGTGAAGAACTCGGCCTGATAAACCCCCGTTCCAGGAGTTCCTGTAACTGGGTGGACAGCTCTTGAAGTTCTGATGGAGCTAAACGGTATGGTGCTCGGGCCACAGGCGCAGCACCTGGTACAAGATCGATTGAGAACTCAACCTGTCTTGGTGGTGGTAGACCAGGTAGTTCTTCAGGAAAGACTTCTGGAAAGTCTCGAACAATTGGAACATCCTCAAGTCGCTTCTCCTTCGACTTTTTCTCCATGATGTGCGCGAGGATTGATGGATAACCCTTTCTCAGAAATTTCTGGGTTTTAAGACAAGAGATGATGTTAAGCCTCGTCCCACCGGTCTCCCCCTGTATAATCAGGGTTCTACCGACAGCGAGAGGTATGCGAATAATTTTGTCGTAGCAAATGATTTCAGCGCGATGTTTGGACAACCAGTCCATGCCCACGATGACATCGAAACTTCCTATCTCAACAGGCATAAGATCTATGGAGAAGGTTTCGTCGGCTAGGTTTAAGGTGCAATTAGTAATCACACTCTTGGTTTCTATCAACTTGCCATTTGCTAACTCTACGGTGTACTTAACGTCTAAAGCAACAGGTGTAATGTCAAGTAGAGGACAAAATTCATCAGAAATAAAACTCCTATCGGCACCAGTATCAAACAGTATGGAAGCAGTTAAATTGTTGAGGAGGAACATACCCGTGACCACATTCGGGTCCTGACGGGCGTCCCCTGAGTTGATCACGAAAGCGGTACTTTTGGCGTTGTTGTTGTTGCGGTGGTTGTTGTTGTTGTTGCCCTTATTCTTCAATTTTGGGCAAGAATCCCTGAAGTGTCCTGGGTTTCCACATTCGTAACAGGACTTAGGTTGTCGGGTATTTCTGTCAGAGGGGTTGTTGTTGGATTTGGGGGCTCGGCAATCCTTAGTCAAGTGCCCTTGCCTCCTGCAGTTGTTGCAAGGAGTACCGCACTGACCAAAATGGTGGTAGTTACACTTGGGACAATAAGGCCTGTCCCCGGTGTAGCTGCGGGTGGTTTCAGAGTTGGTGGTGTAGACTTGGATGGCGTTGTTTTTCTTGTTTGAGTTGTGGTGGTGTTCAGAGGATTTGCGTTTGTTGTTGTTGGAGGATGAGGTGTTGGAGGTCTCACGGCTAACAACTAGAGCCATGAGTTCGTGGGCCAATCGAATGGCACTCTCAGTAGTAGTTGGTTTGGATGAGGCGACGTTTCCCTGGATGTTCTCGGGAAGTCCACGAATGTATTTCTTAATGCCCTTACTTTCTGGTTCGACTAAACCCGGGCATAATAAAGCAAACTGCTGAAATTTAGTGGTATAATCAGCAACATCATTTCCCTGCACCTCCAGATGCCAGAATTCTTCTTCCAGCCTGTGCAATTCCTCTTCAGGACAGTATTTTTCTGTCAGTTTCTTTTTCAGTTCGGCCCAAGGAAGTCGGTTTGCAACCTCAAGGCCTACGGAGTTTGCGTGGGTTTTCCACCACGTGAGTGCACCTTCCTGAAAGGTGTAAGCAGCGAATTTGACCTTGTTGTTCTCAGTGCAATCGCAGAGACTGAAAACAGATTCCATGCGCTCAATCCAACGGATTAAGCCAATGGCACCTTCCGTGCCCTTGAAGTACAGTGGTTTACAGCTAAGAAAGTCCTTATAGGAGCAGGGTTTGGGTGGTGGAGTATTGGTTGCTGTGTCCTCGCTACCGGGTGGTGTTCGGGTAGCCAAGGCTTCGGTCACACTGCGGGCAATGATTCCCGCGATCTCAGCTTCTCTAAGGGTAATTTGACGACGAGGAGGCATGATGCTGAGTAAGAAAGAACAAGGAAATGAAATAAGATACTAGTCCGAGTATGATGAACTAGTGGTGTGTTTGTCATTTCGAGACAAAGCGTTAGAGAGAAAGAGGCCTATATTCATATAATATAATATAGCCTAAAGTTGTAATGAGGTCTACTTATGTAAATATATGTATATCACATAATAACCTATTGAGTGTCTAGCACAGACGTGTTTTGAGTCCCGTTTCTCTCGAGGTCAGAGTCAACTAATGCATTCCTGTTCAACATGACTCTTTCAGATTTCACATCATCTTTCTTTAATTGTACATAGTTGATCAGGCTATGTTAAATTAAAGTCGTATGATGTAATCCCTGAACTAGTCATAACTAATAAGGAATACTGCCTAACGGTCATAGTCTAGGCCCACTAAATGCAACCTAGTTCACTATAACCTTAGGCTCTGATACCAATCTGTGACACCCCCAATTTTATGATTTGCGGAAGCTTGATTTGAGTGTCACTAATCAATATACAAAGCACATAAGATATAATGAACGACCACTATATGCGTCGTTTAAACTTGTATAGATAATGTAAATGTTTACATCAAAATATAGTTACATTAGCTCGATTCCTGAAATTGAGAGATTACATAGCATAATTACTTTTACAAAATATAATAATGCAGTCCAATCTCTAGTTGTATGTATGCTGACTCGAGCTAATAATTCCTGATTGTGCAGCCAAACTACTGCTGGGTACCTGTGATAAATACTAAAATGGGTCAGCGAAAACGCTGGTGAGCTCACAGGTTTGTATGTCAATGTATAGTTGTCAGAACCGCAAGATTTATATTGAATTTAAAATGCAATTAAGCAAAATAAAAGTTATACTGTCCATGAGCACATAGTCTGAGCTTAACTGATTTGTCAGGCCCAATTAAGGAAACCTAACTTGGAGTGCCTCCTACGAGTGCCTAATCAACACTCGTCTTCCCAAATGCTAATACATCCGTTTGACCGATTAGTGCGTGCTAACCCGGATGAGGATTGTCAATCCCATATGATATCATATACTAACATTCACGCTAAAATATTAGAGACTATGCTTATGGAGGACTTTAAATTGATTAGCTTGAAACTCATGTAGTATTTGAAGTTTGGCACTTGCGTTCTACTTGTAAAACAAAATGAAGTAGTAATATCACACCCCTAGTTGTAAAGCAGTGAAAATGGGGCTATGAAACTCACCTGGTTCTTGAAGTGTTTAAGTTAATAAACTTGAAGTAATTAGCTGTGAGTTGATGTCCAAAGACTTGAAACCTGAATGTGTCCACGACACTTGATTGTTATTAATTGTACCGGTATCTCGAAAGACTACCTTTGTAGTTGTTATTTAATTATATATGTCCAAATTACTACGATTTGGTTGATTAATTGTTTTGTTTCAAGTTACTACAACTTGATTGACTAAATTATCCAAGTTACTACGACTTGGTTGATTGAATAATCTGTTTTGTAAGTTTTGAAAACGTGTACGGCCCGTTGGTGATTTAGTTGAAATAATAAAAATTCTAAAATGTTGACTTTGCTACAGTACTGCTACAGTAAATTTGACTTTTTTGAACAGTAACTTTGACTTCAAAATTCTGGTTTTTCTGTGTTTTGCGACACAACATGCGACACAAAGATTTGACATGCGACACAATGGTTGTGTCGCAGACGTCATGCGACACAAGGATACGACACAGGGACTGTGTCGCATCGAATACGAAATGCTAATTTAATAGCGACATAGTGGTTGTGTCGTATAGAAGTACGACATAGTTTGCGACATAGAGTGCGACACAATATTGTGTCGCATGAGTTACGACACTAAAGATTTGGTACGACACAAGGTGCGACATAACGGGTTTTATGCGACACAGTATGCGACACAAGGCTTGTGTCGCACTGAAGAACACCAGCCCAGAAACATCGGCTGTTCGTGATTTTTCCGGCCAAAACTCAAATCAAACTCGTTTTTAAGCTATAAAACTGTGTTCTAATCTTTGTAATGGACATATATAAGTTGTGTAAACATCAAAACATCAAAATATTACATAAAACTAAACAAATCTAAGTTTTTAGAAATTTCCTTACAAATGCAAATCGAAGAAGATGGAGGCCGAAAACGATGGTAGAGCTTTTGTTAATCTTGTTCCTCACTTGATGGTGGTTCCGAAAATGTAAGTTTTGTTGTCGGATTTGATGATTCCGAAATTTTGTATGAATTTGGTGAGAGTGTTTTTGGTGTGTGTGTGTTTTTGGAGAATGAAAATGAAAGAAAGAATGAAGGAGAGGTGGGGTGTAGGTGAAAGCCTCACCTCGCAGTCTCCGTCCCGTGCTCCGCGTGGTGTTCGTTTTCTCAGTCATTTAACGTTAAATATTTATTTTATTCGTTTAAATTTTCCATTTTAAATTATAAATTATTATAAAATATTTTATTATAAAATTTTACCAGTTATCTATTTATGATATTTAAAAGGGAAATTCGTTTTATTTGTTTGCGCGTTTGTATTTTTAATCTCGTATACATTAATTGTGTAATAAAACTTGGATACGAAATATTACAATAAATGAGATTCTGAATAAAATTGAGTTATTAGATAATATTTGTATTTCTTAATAAAATTATTCACCAACGTCCGTGTTTATTGTATCGAAATTCATTCGATTTGAAACTCGTACGATTTAAACAAACCGCATAATTGTGTAGATATATATTCAACAATATATATGATAATTGATACATTAATTAGCCTAACACAGAACTAATTACATGTATTAAAACTTGATTAGGCACTAAATTCTAGTCCTAAATTGACGGGTGTCACAGTTGGCCCGGTGCCTCCTTCGTGTCTGTAGTACTCATCTGTTTAGCCTCTTCTACGTGGGGGTTTTGTACCGTGTTACTAGGAAGATTACCCTGAGGCCTAGAGTCAAGACGTTGGGCTAGCTGTCCAATTTGGGCCTCAAGATTTTTGAGAATGGCCAATTGGTTCCTAAGGTATAGGTCAGTTTGGTCTTGCCTAGCGCTACTCTTTTGGTTGATCTGGTGTTGGCCTTGGATGAACTTAGTGAGGGTGTCATCTGCACTAGTAACGGGCACAAGGGTTTTAGTAGGTTCAGTCGATTGAGCTGCGTCGGGTGCAGTCAATGATAGTGGTTGGTTATAGGTGAGTTGGTTTTGTTATGGGTACCTAGGTTGGTAAGTAGGTTGGAAAAGTGGTTGGTTTCTAGGTGGGTATTGGGTGTTTATTAGTCCTAGGGGGAGAGGTTTGAGCGAAACGTGACTGATTTTGAGGGCGAGCTGGAAATTGAGCATAGTAAACCGTTCCGTCAGCGGGATCCTCGTACTCAACCTGATAAGCAGCAGTCGGAAGGTTGGCACAGTTCTGGCATTCCTGAACTTGATGGACGTGCTGGGATGGTTTCTTCATTTCGCCGATCTGTTTCGTCAGGGTTTCGATCTTCTCCGTCAGAGATTTCATAGCTTCAGCCTGGAACGGGTTTGGAGTGGCAAGTGGGGCTGATGATGAGGAATGCTCATCAGAGTTCCAATCGTGATGGTGCATCGTCATATTCTCGATCAGGTTCCATGCCTCTTCATCAGTTAACTGCATGAAGTTTCCTTGAGCAGCAGCGTCGAGGGTGATACGATGGTTTGGAGCAAGACCGTTGTAAAACGTGCACAGCTGGCTGGTTTTCTCTATCAAATGGTTAGGACATTTGTTCAGGAGACTCTTATATCTCTCCCATGCCGTATAGATAGACTCATCATGAGCTTGGTGGAAGTTCATGATGTCATTCTTGCATTTGGTTTGTTTAGCCGGAGGAAAGTACTTAGTTAGAAACTTATTACCCATTTCCGTCCAAGAGGAGATAGAGCCTGTCTCTAATCCCTCAAACCAAGTTAAGGCATGGTGAGTGAGGGAATAGGGGAATAGGTATAGGCGGACTATGTCCTGATCAAACCCATTCTGCTTATAAGAGTTGGTGGTTTGAATAAATCGGTTTATGTGGGCGTTGGGGTCTTCGTTGGGCAGACCATGGAATTGGCAGAATTCCTTGATTAATTGAATGATGTGGTGTCTAAGTTCGAAAGACGCGCCGTCGATAACTGGATAGTTGATGGGTCCACCTCGTCCTTCGATTGATGGTTTGGTGCTATCGGCGAGAGTGACACGAGCAGCCATCGGTTGTCGAGTGCGTTTTTCTTTGCAGGTAGCTCGGATAATCGACTCAGGATCGGGTATGAAAATGAGCGATTCATATCCGGATGATCTGGTCGAATATCGTTGTGTGTTGTGGTGAGGAATTTTTGTCTGGAACAAGTAAACTTTAAGAAAGTAAAACTAAACTACGGATATTTACTAGAAAGAAAAGTTTGTCTAGAACGTCTTTGGATCTTACAACTGGTTCCCCGGCAGCGGCGCTAAAAACCTTATGCGCGCCAAGAGGTCGGTTGCGATTTGACTCGCGTCGTTGCGGGCCTTCCTCCGGGCACGGCGATCAGCGGGTTTTAAAATTTGTAAATGCGGGGCCTAAGTATACTTAAAACTATGGGAGTACAGTAGTAAGTATGACCTAGGGTCGTTCTATAAACCAGTTGTATTGTGAAACGTTGACGTTTGAGACGATTTATCTAACTAGTAATGGTTTTAACAGATTTTTGGGGGTTTGTTTTGGTTTTTATACTTAGGCAGAAAATCTAAATAAAGCAAAATAAAATATCGGTAGTTAGCAGATAATCTAGAGGAGGTGTTTGCTATGACTTCATTAGTTTTCTTAACTGGGATGATGGATTGTAAAATGATCTCAAAAGTTTATGTTCCATTCATTTCAAGTATTAGTGGAGTAAGCACTAGTTCCCTACTGATAGATTTCTCGATCAGCATGTCACTGAGCAACTAGGCTATCGTGATTCTGATCGGAGTAGTTTATCCAGCCATACAACACTAACCAATGATGGTATAGTGACCCTTATATGGAAATAAATCTTGGGTGCATGAATAAGGCGACAAACCAATCTCGATGTCCGACTTTTCTTAACCCCACAAGGATACTTTAATCTAAACAAAATATTCACTTTCAAGATCAGATTTAGCGTGCGTTGATCACTTTCTATTGATGGGTTTGTAAAGTCTAGATATGATTATTGATGAAGTGCACAATAGGTAACTATGGCTTTTTCCGTGGGAATACCAAGTACTTAGCCGATTTGCGGTACCTACTTTGCTTATAGATTGAATTCTAGACTTTATTTAACTAAGTTTGTATTTGAGTGCTGTGATTATCCATCTATGATATAAACCAGCCCTTACTTTAAAATTCCAATAAATCCCTAATTTGTAAATAGCGTAATATTTTTATTCGATTAGAAAACAGTATTTCCACAGGTGCAGTGTACTTTTGCGTTCTGAAAGGAAATCGATCTTTCCACAGTACCGGTGTACTTTGTGTTCAAGTTAGAAAACGATGTTCCATAATCACCATGTACTTTGCGTTCAATAGTGAAAGCATTATTTCCATGATGACGATGTACTTGGTGTTCCGTTTAGAAAACAATGTTTACATTTTTTACAAATCAGACCATGTTTTAGACACAGATAACTAATCACCTTGGATAGGGTTCGCAACGTCCTATCATTAAGGCCGTAGCCTCGTTTACTGGTTGAAAGGCGTTAAGTTTAATTTAGGTTTAAAATCATAGATAGGAAGTGGATCAACACACTAATTAATCATTAATTGACAACGGATTGTGCCCACGACTTTCATAGCTTCCACGTTTCGTACTCCACACATTCGTGATGTTTCCGGCGCTATACAAATGAAAGCCGTATAACGTTACCTCCGTTGTTTTCATAATGACATCATCCCAATTAATACGACTAATTACATCATAGCAAACACGAAATAATACTACTCGCTAATCATGGCAAACAATCCTAAATATAGCATGATAACAGTAATAACAATCATCATAATGAAATAGATAAAGGATAGATATAACCAGAATAACAGCGTAGCTGAATACAACGTGAATGAATACAAGCGGAACTCCGAGTATCCTCCAAGCAATATTACAATATTATCCCTCTATTCGTCCGGTTAATACCGTGACTAACTAGCCGCTAACTACGAAAACTGAAAATATAAATCTAACCTAGAGAGAGTAGTGAGAAGTGTGTGAAGAGTGGATGTGTTGAATGATGGATAATGGATGATGGATGGATGATGGATGAGTGAGAAATGAGGTGGTTTGATCCCATATATATACTAGTTGCTCAGCCGTATCGTCCAGTCGTATTCTAACTTTCAAACGCTCAACCGTATCGCTCAACCGTATCAAAATGTCATCTTGTACGGGAGGAGAGCACGATACGGGAGGACCAGCCGTATTTCGGGTGGAAATTGCGCAATACGGGCGAACACGGGCTGAATACGGGAGAACGAGGCGGTATACGGGAGGACAGAGGTCGTATACGGCTTGACAGTGGCCATATACGGTCATGCCAGGCCGTATACGGTTAGTTCATGGCCGTATACGGCTGTGCTTGCCCGTATACGGCTTGTGTTCTCCCGTATCTCGGTCTTCGGTTGCTTGGATCCTTCGTTCGGGCATAACTTTTGACTCGGGTGTCCGTTTTCAGCGTTCTTTATATCCACGCGATCGTAATTTCCTAAGGAAGAAAATGACATAAGTTAGAGGTCATAATTCTAAGTGGAACTCAAAAAGTGCTAAAAAGCATGAACGAGAATGCTTATGATCGTTTGTGCTCTATTTTATTCGTTTTTAGGCCTTTTTAGTTGATTCTTGAAGCGTCGTCTATATTTTAGCCTTCATTACGAAATTTAGTATAAAAATGTATATTTTAAATGTTTTCATTCATAATTGGGCTAAAAAGGTGAGATAATGGCACACAAAAACTTGACTTTTTGCGTGTCATCAAATATCTCACACTTAGACTTTGCTTGTCCTCAAGCAAAACTCAAATTTCTCATTTGCTTTCCCAATGAAAATATTTGAAAGTGTTAATGCATTTTGGGTGAATCAAAATGTTGAGAGCAAACAATCCCATGCACAAGTAATATATCCTGGAAAGTAAGAGAAAATAAGGTATTCGTTTCATGAGCGTGAAATAATTCTCTTTGGCATACTGTTGGGATAATTTTTAATATTATTTTAGAATATATTTGTATTAATTATATATTAACATTAAACCTATTTTATTTTATATTATTATTATTATTATTATCATCATCATCATCATCATCATCATCATCATCATCATTATTAATTCGAATTGCATTCCAATTCTCTTTAACCAAACGTGACTGATACCAACTCATTCAGATTTCAATAACATATTCTAATTCTTACATATTCCAATTCATTCAGATTTCAATTCATTTGAATGATTCCAATTCCTTCAAAATCACTATGCAAACCAAACGGGGCCTTAGATAATCTATTTTAATTACTAGAGAAGAAACAATTCTTTCGAACAACTTGTCAATCAATTTCAAAGTGTTTTAACCTTTCATTAGGATTTCCCGTAAGTAATGCATACTATCACTATAAAGAGTGACTGAGGTTCCATCTTAAAATCCTTTGACATTTAGATTCAGTGGAAGAGCTAGTTGAATTTAAGGTAAATTAATTTATCTACTAACTTTTGATATCGAGTTATATCGAAAACAACTTATAAAGCTCTAATACCTAACACAAAATTATCTTCACAAAGTGTGTGGATTTACTTATATTACCAAGCATACAAAATAAGAGAAAAAAATTTAAACAATATTATCTCTGTGAGATACGAATACCAATTTTACGTCTTAATGTCTTATTACTTCAGTTCCAACAAAGGTTACAATTTCCCCCGCTTAATCATAAAATTTGGTTTCGAAATTTTTCTAAGTTAGTAATCGCTATAGTGTTATGATTATATCATCCACGTAAACACGAAGAGTAGCAAATACATTATTAACACACGAAGTATAAAAAGAATAATCATTTAGAATTCGCATATAATTATACTCGATCAAACCAATGTTAACTTTTCATTCCGTTTCCTACGAGCTTATTTTGACGATACCAATATTTATTAGTGTACGTGTAAACTCTAGAATTTTTTTTCAGATAAATAACCAGGGGTAAATACACATAAACACCCTCATAAAAGTCACCATACATAAAAGCGCTAGCTTAGTGATATCAAGTTGGAAAAAAGATCAATCATAAACAGTTAGATTGAATAAATAATAATTGTTACCATCTTAACAACTGTAGAGAAAGTCTTTTCAGAGTTAGAGCATACGGTGTCGCCATCTATTTGTCGCCGTTTTTGAAGAAAAACGCCGTTGAACGGCGTTTTCCGGCCCCGGGTCAGCGTTTTTCACAGCGTTTTCGTCCGGCGTTGGAATTCACACGGTGCAGCAAACGACGTTTTAACCATTTTTTATTCTTTTTCCCTACTTTTCCCATTTGAACATAATTTTTTATGTTTTTTTTTTTAACTTTTCCCATTTAAACAAATAATAAAATATTCCATAACACTGTCCACAACACTCTCCACAACACTGCTACCACACCCCAAAATTTTAACCCACAACACAACATCAAAAACACTGTAAACACAAAATTACCACACCCAGTGCTCTTAAAACCCTTGCATCGACTAACATTTAACTAAAGTGTTACCTTATTGTACTTTAATGTCACTACTAGACTTATAATTTATTGTATAAACCCGTTTGTAGCCTATTTCTTTCCTATCCGCAAGTTAATATGTGACATTTCAAGCATTGTTGTTTTTTAAAGCTTTCATTTCACTATTAATTGTATCGAGTAAGGTTCAAAAGAGTATAGCAACATTTGGTAGAATAGAGGAACCAATAAGAATGTGTCACGTGTCACAAAACTCACTTTCCCCTAATGGTGTTATAGGGTCGGGTTATCGGGTCCATTAGGGTCGGGTTGAATCGGGTTGAGTCATAAAAGAATGTAACCAGTAACCCGACCCTATAAGGAATCGGGTTTTCGGGTTCGGGTCCAGTCGGGTCGAGTTAATGTATTTATCGGGTTTCCTATTGAAAATATCGCGATATTGAATTCCTACTAGTTCAGCAACTTGATATGATTAAATCATACTATTGTACACTATAGAGCTTAAGAGTAGATATTGATATTGGTTGAAACTAATGTATATTTCTATGTAAAGAGTAGGGGTGTTCATCGGTTCGGTTTTCGGTTTCCTCGGTTTATTCGGTTCGGGTTGTTCGGTTTTGAAAATTTTTTGGGCAAAACCGAAAACCGAACCGAACACCGAATTCAAACCGAAAACCGAAAACCGAATTCGAATTCGGTTCGGTTTCGGTTAAAACCGAAAAAACCGAATTCCAACAAAAACCCGAAAAACTTAAAAAAAAAAACTGAAAACAGTACAAAAAACCGAAAACCGAACATAAAAACCGAAAAACTAACAAAAAAAACCGAAAACCGAACCGAAAAAACCGAAAACCGAACCGAAAAACAGAAAACCGAACCGAAAAAACCGAAAAAATAATATTATTTTTTTGAATTCGGTTTTGAATTCGGTTTTCGGTTAAACCGAATTCAAAACTTTTAAAACCGAAAACCGAACCGAAAACCGAATTCAAATTCGGTTTTCGGTTTTATCGATCCAAAAACCGTTTTCAAAATCCGGTTCGGTTTTTTTTCGGTTTTTATTCGGTTCGATGTTCGGGTTAAACGGTTTCAAACCAAATACTGAACACCCCTAGTAAAGAGTCATTTGTCATCCCAACAAATAAAGATAACATAATAAGCTAGAGGAGAAAATCAATGCTAGCAAAATAAACATCTGCAAGTATAAAGAGAGTAAACATAATGTGTAAATGAAAGCTATATTAGAGTAAGGTTTGATCAAAATGCTAGTAAAGAATATGGATTTATACGCAAAAATTTAATAAAAAATGGGCTTTTAACTACATGTATGGTTAATGGACATAAATTAGTGATGAGCTTTTATTTTCTTGTTGTGTTCTTATCGGGTTGACCCGCTAACCCGATAACAATGCCTAATCAACCATAACCCGACCCTATAACAATATCAGATTATCGGGTTCGGGTCAAACTAACCCGATAAACTTTTCAAATCCGATTAAACCCGACTCTATAAGCCTTATCGGGTTCGGGTTTAGGTCGGGTCAACCCGACCCTTTTGACGCTCCTACTTTCCTCCACGTTTTTAAAAATTAAATATCTAAAGAATGGCTCACTGAAAAATTATAGAAGTTTCACCATAAAAATCATTGGGTTTTTTCTTCGATGAGACATCTCACAAGATATACTTTTGATTAACTTTTTTTTTTTTGATTTAATAAATTGTACAATATTAGTATCATATGTGTTACTCGCTCATATCACATGTGTTACTCGCTGGTATCAAATTTGTTAGCTGCTTTCAAAACCCACAAAAAAACCGAAAATGGGAAGAAAAAAAACGCTAATTTTTATAGTGCAATTTTTGTGATTTTTCAACTTACCCTTTGTAACATATTTAATTTTTAAAACGTGAGAAAAAATAGATTGCGACAAGTGATATATTTTTATTGGTTTCTCCATTCTCACACATTATTTTCTGTACACATTTGAAACCTTCGTCGTATATACCAACACAAATGATTATCTTATTAAACATTTCATATGCTACTAATATTCTACACTAGACTCGATTAAAAAAATCAATCAAATAGACAATCCTTTGTCAAAATTAGACAATCCTTTGACCTTTAACAATTGACACCAACCATCATCATGGCGGCAGACCACGTTCCACTGTTTAATGTAAATTACAACTTGTTATGCGTATCTTACAAGTTCTAACAAATCAATTTCAAGTTTTCAACACCTGCTCTAGGAACTGATTATAATATGTAACTCCATAATAACTCGCTTATTCATAAACTCAGATCATTGAAAATGGCGGATGAAGTGAAGTTGTATTCATCTACTGGAGGAAGTCCATACGTTTGCAGAGTAGAGATTGCTTTGAATCTTAAGGGAATCAAGTACGAAATCATCCAAGAAGATTTGAAAAACAAGAGTGTTGACCTTTTGAAGTACAATCCTGTTCATAAGCAAGTACCGGTGTTAGTACATAACGGAAAACCGATATCAGAGTCCCTTGTGATCGTTGAGTACATTGATGATGTCTGGAAAGGAGTTCCGATTTTGCCTCAGGATCCTTATGAGAAGGCTGTTACTCGATTTTGGACCAAATTCATCGATGATACGGTAACTTTTCATTATCTATATATCCTGTCTAATAAGAGAAATTTTTTTTGAGAAGCTTGATGTAATTTGTGTACATATTTAAAAATTCCAGTGACGAGTCGAGTCGCGAGTTAACCATGTTGTGAATTTAATCAGTCTTAGCTCTTGCTCTGATAGCTAATGCTTGATAATTGTGTCCTCATCGCTTACTGAAATATGGAGGCTAAACGCAAGGTGAACGCTTAAGATTTTCGAAGCAGGATGATAGATTTGATTCTTGCTAGCTTCAACTTTGTTTGATTTAGTATAGAAAAAAACACATCCCTTGTTGCCGGTTGTGACTGTTATGAACAATTTTTACCCAAATATATTATTTGACTTTATTTGGTCAAAATTTTCCTATATATCATTGACAATTATTGACTATGCATCTTGGTTTCCTTGTACTTTTTGGGCTGGGATTTTTTTTGCTGGCAATAACTGATATTCCTAATTAATTAGGTTCGATGATATGACCAGAACTGATTTAGATTAAATGGTTTTTTCAGTGTATTCCTGCAACATTCAAGGTTTTTGGCAACATTGGAGATCATCAGGTTCTTGCAGAAGCTTATGCGAAACTGCAAATTCTAGAAAATGAACTCATAATCAAAGATAAGAAGTTCTTCGGAGGTGACAACATAAATGTGATTGACATTTCTGCTGCTTACATAGCCTACTGGCTTGGAACGATTGAGGAAATTACTGAAATAAAGATCGTCACACAAGAGAAGTTTCCAAAAATAACTGAATGGGCTGATAACTTCCTTCAGTGTCCAGTTGTCAAAGAAGTCTTACCTCCAAAGTTGTTAATTCCAAAAGCATACATTCTTGAGTATTTTAAGAATCAGTATGGTAAGGCATAATAGTGTATGAGGGATTGAGGCTTATCACTCTATTCGTTTTATTACAGTCTGTGTGCTTATGAAGTTGAAGTTTCCTTACAAGTTACAACATCCACCGAATAAATACGTTGTAATAAGCAGCTGTTTTTAGTGCTTATTAAAGTTGATGTTTCTGTATGAAAGATGTTTTTTTACATGCAGACTTGATAAAGTTTCCAACTAGTTACAAAAACCTCTGTTGAAATTTGGTGACTTTCATTGGATCCCGGTGGGATGGGTTCGATCCTGGTGGGAGAATTAAGTGTTCTGTGAACAGAGCTTTTGATCCCGGTTGGATGGCAAAGGTTCCCGGTGGGATCGTGTGCGTTTTGGGGAGATCCCGGTGGGATCACAAGGGATCCCGGTGGGATCGTAAGGTCAGCCAGAAAACTTGTTTTTCAAGACTTTCCTTTTATCGTTCGCACTATATATTGTAACCCTTATTCTTTGTAAAAGTAGGCCACGAAAATACTTGGTGCCATTCTAATAAAAAGATATTACTCGGTTCTTGCCCGTGGATTAAACCAATCACATCGATTGGATATAACCACGTTAATTCTGCGTGTTCTCTAATTGCTTTTATCAAGTTCTATTGTGTTTGTTCTTGTGTTTAATCATTCAGATCAGGTTTCTAGCATAACAATTGGTATCAGAGCCCTTAGGGTTTTATTGATTTGAATATTCAAGCAAGTTGATTGATAGGGAAGATGTCGTCTCAAAAGTTCGAGATTGAGAAATTCAATGGGTCGAATGATTTTGCCTTATGGAAGGTGAAGATGAGGGCTCTTCTGGTTCATCTAGGGTTGAACATGGCGATAGATGGAGATGCGAGCTGGGGTGAGAAAACAACTGCAGATCGGAAGAAATCGATTAATGGAAAAGCACATAGTGCTATTTTGTTGTGTCTGGCAGATGAAATTTTGAGGGAGGTGGTAGATGAGACAACGGCTGCAGGGATTTGGGCAAAGTTATGTGATAAGTATCAGAACAGTTCTTTGACGAATCGTTTATTTCAGAAGCAGCGTTTGTACAACCTCCGGATGACAGAAAGTACACCGGTAAAAGATCATCTTGATAACTTTAATCGTATTATTTTAGATTTGTTATCTATTAATGTTAAAGTTGATGATGAAGATCAAGCCTTGATTTTGCTTTGTTCGTTACCTGGGTCATATGAAAACTTTGTGGATACTATGTTGTATGGAAGAACTGAAATTACTGTAGGGGATGTTAAGGATGCTTTACAGTCTAAAGAACTCAAAAGATAGGTGTCTGTGAGTGATAACAGTTCTGGTGCAGGGTTATCAGTTGAAAGGGGTAGACCAACAGAGCGGGGTAAGAAAGGCAAGGGGAAGGGAAAGGCACGTTCAAAATCTAAAGCTCATGCAGGTACTATTTGTTATGGTTGCTATGAGAAAGGTCACTTTAAAAGAAATTGTCCGAAGACGAAGAGTGGTAACGGGGAGAAAAACAGGGGGAGTGTATCTGTAGCACAGGAATCCTGTGAAGATGAAGATTATGGTGAAGTACTAACTACTCAGGAGGCATTACCTGTTAGTAGTGGGTCTGAATCGGTAGGTACTTGGGTGATGGATAGTGGGGCATCTCATCATATGGTTTTTTCGCGTGACTTATTCATTTCTTTTAAGGAATGGAGTGGCAGTGTGAAGATGGGTGATGATAGGCCGAAAAGCATCAAGGGCTCGGGTATAGTTCAGATTAAGACACACGATGGTATTGTCAGGTCACTGGATTGTTGGTATGTTCCTGATCTCAGGAAAAATCTTATTTCTCTGGGTTTGCTAGCTCGACGTGGGTTGAGATATGTTGGTGATGGTGAACATGTGAAAGTGTTCAAAGGATCTTTACTTATCATGAAGGGAAAGATGAATAACACCAATATGTATATTCTGGATGGCAATTCGGTGATGGGAACGGTTGCAGTTTCTCAATCCTTGGATAAAAATGAGGATAAGACAGAGTTATGGCATCGCAGGTTGGGTCATATGAGCGAGAAAGGGTTGACAACTTTGAGTAGACGGGGATTATTGGGTGGTGATGTAACAGGTAGAATGGGTTTCTGCGAGGCTTGTGTTAAAGGGAAGCAACGTAGGGTCTCATTTGGTGTTGGCAAACATACATCCACGGAAGTCCTGGAGTATATTCACTCAGATTTGTGGGGTCCTTCTCCAGTTAAGTCCCATGGAGGATGTTCTTACTTTGTGACCTTCATTGATGATTACTCGAGGAAGGTTTGGCTGTATTTTCTGAAGTCAAAAGACGAAGTGTTTGGTAAGTTCAAGGAGTGGAAGATCATGGTTGAAAAACGGTCTGGAAAAAGGGTAAAAACTCTGAGAACTGATAATGGGTTGGAATTCTGTAATGCACCGTTTGATAACTTCTGTAAAGCAGAAGGTATAGTGAGGCACCGCACTGTACGACACACACCACAGCAAAACGGGGTCGCAGAACGAATGAACCAAACACTGTTACAGCGTGCACGATGCATGCGGGTTTATGCTGATCTACTGAAACAATTCTGGGCTAAGGCAGTTAATACTGCTTGTTATCTGATTAATAGGTCTCCATCAACTGCAATTGATTTGAAGACTCCTCAAGAGATGTGGACTGGGTCTGCATGTGATTATTCTGGTCTAAGGATATTTGGTTGTCCCGCTTATCCTCATGTGAATGATGGTAAGCTTGAGCCAAGGGCAATGAAGTGTGTATTTCTAGGGTACGCGGACGGGGTTAAAGGTTATCGGCTGTGGTGTACAGAGAAAGATAGAACTCCGAAATTTATAATTAGCAGAGATGTTACCTTTCATGAAGCTGCTATGTTAGATCAGAGAGGAGACTTGGGGAATCAAGCAGAGAAAGATCAGGGTGCTAATCGGAAGGTGGAGTTTAATACTCCTGATAGAGTTGTGGTAAGTGAGCAAGAGAAAGAAGCTGAAAAAGTTCCTAACATACAAGGTGAGCCGAGCTCACAGGGTAGTGTGGAAGGTACAGTTGATACGGGTCCATCTGAGAGTGTGGAATCTGAACCAGTGTTAACTGAGGAGGATGCTGAAGGGATGGATGATCTACCTATAGCACAGCGGAAGGAAAAAAGGAATGTTCAAAAGCCGGCAAGGTATGCTAACATTACTTCTTTTGATTCTGTAGCATATGCACTTGCAGTGGGAGAAGACGTTGACTTGGATGAACCTAACTCTTATAAAGAGGTGGTTGGGAGTCAAGATGCTGAGAGTTGGTTAGTTGCAATGAAAGAGGAGATGGAATCACTTGAAAAGAACCAAACGTGGGTTCTTGTACCATTACCGGAGAGAGTTAAACCTGTAGGATGCAAATGGGTTTTCAAAAGGAAGGAGGGAATTTCTGGAGTTGAACCGCCAAGGTTCAAAGCTAGGTTGGTGGCTAAAGGTTTCTCACAAAAGGAGGGAATTGACTATCACGAGGTGTTTTCACCGGTCGTGAAACATAAGACGATTCGGGTTCTTTTGGCTATGGTGAGTGTATTTGATTTGGAGCTAGAACAGCTTGATGTCAAAACGGCATTTTTACATGGTAGCTTGGATGAGAAAATTTACATGTCGCAACCTGAGGGATTCATTCAGCCTGGTAAGGAAGATCATGTGTGTTTGCTGAAGAAATCACTATATGGTTTGAAGCAGTCTCCAAGACAATGGTATAAAAGGTTTGATTCGTTTATGATTTCTCATGGTTATTTGCGTAACCAATTCGATAATTGTGTCTACTCGAAGAGCTTGTTGGATGGTTCTTTTATTTATCTGTTGCTATACGTGGATGATATGCTTATTGCTTCAAAGAACAAAACTGACGTTGATGAGTTGAAAGTTTTGTTAAAAAGTGAGTTTGAGATGAAGGATTTGGGGTCAGCTAAGAAGATTTTGGGTATGGAGATTTGGAGGAATAGAGAAGAAGGTCTCTTGTACATCTCTCAAGAGAAGTATGTGGAGAAAGTTCTTGAAGCATTCCGAGTGGATCAATCCAAAATTGTAAGTACTCCTTTAGCTGCACATTTTAAACTTGATAGGAGTACTTTACCGAAGACTAATGATGAGAAAGAGTATATGAAGAAGGTTCCGTATTTGAGTGCGGTTGGTAGTCTTATGTATGCTATGGTCTGTACAAGACCTGACTTGGCTCATTCTGTTAGTGTGGTAAGTCGTTTTATGAGTAATCCGGGTAAAGCTCACTGGGAAGCAGTTAAGTGGATCATGCGGTATTTGAAAGGTAGTAGTGGTTTATGTCTGAGATTCGGGCCTAACAAAGATGTTAGTGATTTAGTCGGTTATGTAGATTCTGATCATGGTGGTGATCTTGTGAAAAGAAGATCATTGACGTGCTACATTTTTACCTTGTTTGGATGTTCGGTTAGTTGGAAGGCAACTTTGCAACCAACCGTGGCTTTGTCTACTACAGAAGCTGAATACATGTAAATGACTGAAGGTATTAAAGAATGCATGTGGTTACATGGTTTGATTGAGAGTCTTGGTTTGAAGGTGGAGAAACCTACTTTGTTTTGTGATAGTCAAAGTGCGTTAAATTTGGCTAAGAATCCGGTGTATCATGAGAGAACGAAGCATATTGACATTCGGTTAAACTTTATTCGAGATATATTGGAAAGTGGGAGATTCTTAATTCAGAAGATTGATACCGAGGAGAATCCGGCAGACATGTTGACTAAGGTATTACCGAGAGCCAAGTTCCAACTGTGCTTGGACTTGGTGAATATTCGCATGAGGTAGGCCCTGAGGGGGTGAGTGGTCAAGAACGAGTATACGTGAGTTATTGAAGAATGGTGGAGTATGGTGAATCTTGGGCTTTGACGGTTGAAGACAATTCAAGTCAAGGTGGAGATTTGTTGAAATTTGGCGACTTTCATTGGATCCCGGTGGGATGGGTTCGATCCCGGTGGGAGAATTAAGTGTTCTGTGAACAGAGCTTTTGATCCCGGTTGGATGGCAAAGGTTCCCGGTGGGATCGTGTGCGTTTTGGGGAGATCCCGGTGGGATCACAAGGGATCCCGGTGGGATCGTAAGGTCAGCCAGAAAACTTGTTTTTCAAGACTTTCCTTTTATCGTTCGCACTATATATTGTAACCCTTATTCTTTGTAAAAGTAGGCCACGAAAATACTTGGTGCCATTCTAATAAAAAGATATTACTCGGTTCTTGCCCGTGGATTAAACCAATCACATCGATTGGATATAACCACGTTAATTCTGCTCGTTCTCTAATTGCTTTTATCAAGTTCTATTGTGTTTGTTCTTGTGTTTAATCATTCAGATCAGGTTTCTAGCATAACAACCTCTTATCTGAATTTGCAAGTTTATCGAGATTGTGTAGCATAAACGAGATTTCTGAAATGTACAGGTTCCTTGAAACCTTTTCAATTCATATTGTAAATGTAGGATTAAGTGTAACAATACTTGGATTGGAAAAACGTTTTGTTAATCACATAATTAATTCGGGATATATTTATTAAATGATTCATGAAATAATGACCAAAGAGTCTATAGTCCAGCGGTACGTGAAAAACCCATCAACGTGTAAATGTCTAATATTCTGAAAGAACAATGAAAAATAATTCGGTGTTGGTGAGCATCAGAAAATAGAGGACGAAGTGAAGTTGTATGATGTTGGAGTAAGTGCGTCCATTTGCAGAGTAAAAAATTGTTTTGAATATGGAGGGATTTAGGTACAAAAACTTCAAAGAAAATCTCAGCAACAAGAGTGATGATCCTATTAAGTACAATCCCGTTTAAAAGAAGTACCCGTGTTGGTGCTTAATGGGAATCCGATATATATTCGAGTCACTTGTGATCTTTGAGTATATTGATGATGTTTGGAAAGGAGTTCCCGATAATCTTACAATTGATTAATTAACTGTCTTCTCTTTCACGGGTTCTTAATTAGTGAACAGTGAAGTTGCAAGAAGTTCTACATGGAGTTCGTTATATGGCCTGGTGTATGTGGGATTTGGCGTAACATTCATAATGATCCTGGAAATCGGCTTAAAATTCTTCATGAGGATCAATTTGGAACACTCCATTAAATATTTCAAATCAAATTAGACATTCTAAAGACCTTTGACATACAATTGAGACCAATTAGCGTCACAGGCCCACCAAGTTCATATTTTAATGCAACTTTTTTAACTTAAATATTCTGCTAATCATCAGCCATATGTATTATACCATAACGCCATGACTCGTTTATTCGTTTGTTGACCCAAATACATGATTTAATTATATCCTGAAATTAATTTGTGTTGGTGATTGAATCTGATCATCTAAAAATGGTGGATGAAGTGAAGTTGTACGCCTGTGGAGGAAGTTCATATGTATGCAGAGTGGAAATTGCTTTGAATCTCAAAGGAATCAAGTACGAAATCATCCAAGAAGATTCGAAGAACAAGAGTGCTGAACTAATCAAGTATAATCCTGTTCTAAGCAAGTACCCATGCTGGTACACAATGGAAAACCGATATCTGAGTAACTTGTGATCGTTGAATACATTGATGATGTCTGGAAAGGAGTTCCAATTTTGCCTCAGGATCCTTATGAGAAGGCTGCTGCTCGATTTTGGGCCAAATTCATAGACGATACGGTAGTTCACCTTTTCATTATCTCTATATATCTAATCTAAATATATAATAAAGAGATAGTTATGTCCCGAGTGAAGGACTTTTGACCTAGGGGTACCACTGTGGCTATAGTCCAAGAGATTGTGGCTTCAAATCTCATTTAATTTGAAACTAATATGTATATAACATGGTTGATTGTTGATAATAGCTAGGCGGTTAGTATACATGAGCGTTATTGTTGTAAAAAGAAGCGATGTTGTGACGTAAAAATTGTCTAGAAGTGAAACAAGTTGTCACTTCTCGGCATCTTTGACTTCCTCACTTTTGATCTTTTTGCTAAGACCAATGCCATCGGCATTCGTCGGTTTCAACCGACGAAGCCATGGCTTTCATCACTGATGGCACAGCCTTCTTCTTCTCTTTCGTCACTTGCTACTTCGTCGGTTAACCGAAGAAAGGAATGAAGTTGTCGTGCGGGGCCCAACTTATATTTAATGTATCGTTACTTTTTGTTTAGTGTATGTAAATGTAGGTATATTGGTAAATGTGGGGCTCAAAAATTGAAGTGACGAAACCACCATTGGCACCCTTGTGTCTTTCTTTCGTTGGTTTTTGATGTGCTGATGTGGCACAACTAACGAAAGAAGTGAGGAAATCACGGTTGGGAGTGGTCTAAGGGAAGCTTGTCACCACTATATATGGGCTGATCAACTACTAAAGAACGAGCATAATCCGTTGGTAATTTTTAGTAATTAGTTTTCTACTTTTTGTTGGTAAACTACATGTATATATCTTGAAATGCTTTGTTCACATAACTTTTACAAAATTATATCTACACTTATGTGAACCAATTAGATTAGGAGAGATAAGGAAGAAAGAGAAAGTCAAGCATAATCTAATTGGGTCATGAATGATGTCATGTCATTATGTGAAAATTTCTTTGTAAATTTTGAGTGAGCCTAGCAAGCCTCTATATGGAGTGTCTAATGGAGTGTCTAGGGTACTTGGCAGAGCACTCGAGCGGTCTCGCACTCCCCTGCCGACTAAGCCTTTGATTATGTTTCTGATATCTATACGTACACATACACCTTAATGCACAAAATAGGGGGCTTTATATTCTCTTCAATGATCAGAACTTAACATATTTACATTAATGGTTTGTTCAGTGTATACCTAACATTCAAGGTTTTTGGTAACGTTGGAGATGAAGTGGCTCTTGCAGAAGCTTGTGAGAAACTGCAAATTCTAGAAAATGAACTCACAATCAAAGGAACCAAATTCTTTGGAGGTGACAACGTTAATCTGATTGACATTGCTGCTAATTTCATAGCCTACTGGCTTGGAATGATCGAGGAAGTTATTGAAATTAAAATCCTCACAAAAGACAAGTTTCCAATACTAACTGAATGGGCTGATAACTTCATTCAATGTCAAGATGTCAAACAAGTCTTACCGCCAAGGGTATTACCTCCAAGAGCAATACTGCTTTGCGGTTTGGTAAGGCATAATGCTACACGAATTATTAATCTAGCCATATTACAATGGGTCTGTGTTGTAACACCCGCCAAATTAGGACTAGTATTTAGTGCCTAATCAGATGTTAATACATGTAATTAGTTCCTTGTTAGGCTAATTAATGTATCGAATTATATATATTGTTGAATATATACGAAAATGCGATTTGGTTAAATCGTACGCAATTTAAATCGAATGTATTTCGATTCAATTTAATACGGACGTTGGTGACAAATTTTATTAAATAACGGGTTATGTCAAAAATATTATTATAATAATATTTCGTATTTATTCGTATCGTACAATCAGAAAGTTACACAATTTAAAATGTAAAACGCGCAAACTAAATAAACCAACTTACCTTTATAACTCAAATGTAAACTTATTTGTAAAATAATTAAATAAAATATCGCGTAATAATTTGTATTTAAAATGTACCAATTAATATGAAAAATAATTAATTAACGTTTAAACGACGGAGCAAACGAACACCGCACGGAGCGGAAACGCGGGGCGAAATTGGGAGCTTAACCTCCCAATCCCACCTTCTTTCTTTCATTTATTTCTTTTCTTTCTCTCTCTCACTCTCCTTTTTCTCTCTTTCTCACCAACCACCACCATCACCAAAAACTTCACTAAATCGCAAAATAAACATATCAAACGACTTCGGATCTTCAAGATTTTTAGAGATTCACGACCACCGTGACACGATCTATCATCCTATCTTTTCGGATTTTTCATCCGACACTTTGTAAGTTTCCGACAAATCCCGAAATATCTCGTTTTTAAATGTTTTCACTTGTTAGTAGTTTGTAACAACTTATAATGTCCCTATAAGGGTTGGGTAAAAGTTTTGGACCGAACGGAAACCGAAAAACTCGTTTTCGACACATTTTCCGGCCAACAGACCGCTACGTCGCATTTGGCCCAGAGTTTTTGCGACGTCAGCTTCTACGTCGCAAAACCCCTCGTGACGTCGCATAGTGCGACGTCAGTCACAACGTCGCATTAAATTGCGACGTCGCATATAGCGACGTCAGCCTTAACGTCGCCAATACCTCACTACGTCGCATTTAGCGACGTAAGCCCCTACGTCGCAGAAATTAACCAACGTCGCATTAGCGACGCAGCACCCTACGTCGCATTAAATTGCGAAACGTCGCCTTTAGCGACGTCATGCTCAACGTCGCAATCCTACCTGCGACGTCGCACCCAACGTCGCACAAATCAGAACCTCAAAAACATAGATTTTTACTAAGTGTCGAGACTCGAAATTTATCACTCGATTTTACCTAAATTCGGTTCCAGATGCGTTTTTCGTTAAAGCAATATAGTAGAAATAAAAATTTTCCAAGCTGACCTGGCAGCTCGACCCCAGCCAGGGGCTCTGCCCCTTGGACCCCGCCAGGGGCTGCCGCCCCTTGGACCCCGCTACCAGGGGCGCTGCCCCCGGACCCCCGTACTTAGATTTCGTAACGGCTTTTAAAACACAATCAAAACATATTTTTCAAGTAAAACGCCACGAAATCAAAATAATAATAGTTGAGATTATTATTACAAATCCGTCACCAACGGGCCGTACACTTTTCAAATACTTAAATTTATCAACCAAATAGTGGAAATTTGGACATTATAGTTGAACGAACAACTACAAGGGTGATCTGTTGAGATACCCAATCATGATTATAACCATCGCGTGTCGTGGACACCCTCAGGTTACAAGTCTTTGGACTTCATTTCGGCTAATCAACTTACGTTTGTTTAAACGCATTCAGACTCAGGTGAGTCTCATAGCCCCTCTTTTACTGTTTTACTCAGGGGTGTGATATACTGCTCAACTTTTAACATGTGAACGCAAGTACCAACTTTTCATATACTACATGAGTTTTTCGAAACTAATCATTTTAAAGTCCTCCGTCAGCATAGTTGTTAATACGTTGTAGCGTGAATATTAGTATATGGTACCATATAGGATTGACCCTCCTCGTCCGGGTTAGCAAGCACTAGCCGGGTAAACGGACGTACTAATATTTGGGAAGACGAATGTTGATTAGGCATTCGTGGAGGCACCTCGCCCGGAATTCTCTATAGGGGACCCGGCCCTCGAGTTAAGCTCAACTATGTGCTCATGGCTGTATACACGATAATTATCATTTAATTGCTGGATGCAATTCACTATTTAATTGCTGGATGCAATTCATTATTTAAATCTTGCGGTTCATACGATATTACTTGATTTTAAACCTGTGAGCTCACCAGCTTTATAGCTGACCTTTTAGCATATATCGCAGGTACCCAGCAGTAGGATGTTTCTGCTTCAGGATTTAGCTCGAGTCAGCATACAGACGATTGAGATTTTCTTGCATTAGTATATTTTGTACAAGTACTTATGTACTGAAATCTCATTTTATTAAACTCGAGCTATGTAAAGCTTTTAAATGTTGTAAACATTTCAGTTAGCAATATATTTTGTTAAAATGACGCATATAGAGTCGTTTGCTATTTATCTTTGTGCTTTGTTATTGATTAGTAACACCCAAATCAAGCTTCCGCAAATCATCAAATTTGGGGGTGTTACATGTGTGCTTACGAAGTTGAAGTATGCGTATTATAACATCCACCGAATAAATTTGTTGCAATAAGTTGTTTTTTGTGCTTATGAAAATTGAAGTTTCTGTATAAAGGTTCCTCAGTGTTTTTTTTTTCAATTTTTTTTTTTAATGCAAAATAATGTTTGATATATTTCCCAACAAGTTACTAACTTCTGATCTGAACTTGCAAGTATATGTGGCATTCCATTTTTTTTCCTCTTATCTTTTCTTTATTGGTTCTTCTAATTTTATATCGAGATAGTACATCATAACAAGTAGATGTTGGTTCTTGTGAGGAAGAGGTTTAGGGAGGAAAGAGAGAGAAGCAAATGAGGAGGTGACAAGTGTCCTCCTCCATTTCTCCACCTCCTTCATTTCTCAACCATTATCATTTCTCCCCTATTTTTTTTCTTAAATTTTTTTAGTTTAATTTTTTATATTAATTTTTTCCTTATTATAAACATTTTCGTATTTTTTTTATTTTTTTTGCATTTTTTAGAGTTCTTGTTATCGGTTTTTTTTCTTTTTTTTTTTTCTTTTTGTGTTTTTCAACCTTTTCATTTAACCTTTTTCACGACTTGTTTATAATTGTTTTTGTTTTTTTTCGCGTTTTCAACCTTTTTTTTGTTGTTGTTTTACCTCACATTATTATATGTAAATACAATTTATATATAGTATTACAAAATAAACATTTATGTGATGCACCATATTCATACCTTGAATAAAATAAAATATGATATAACAAAATTATAACTTCAATGCATCGTAAAATTAAAATTATGATGCACGATATTTTATGACTATGAATCACCAAGATTTATATACTAATAATGTTTATCGTATATCTAAAAGCCGGAGCGTCATATTTATAATTATGAGGCACCATATTTTATAACTATGATGCACCATATTTTATAACTATGATACACCACCTTTTAGTTTAATAATAATGTTTTATAGTATATTATGAAAGCATGTTTTATAACTATAATAAACCATGTTTTATAACTATGATGCACCACTTTTTATACTTATGATGCACCATGTTTTATAACTATGATGGACCACCATTTAATTCAATAACGATGTTTTATAGTATATTTTGAAAGTCAATGTATGATATTTTTAAACAATCGATGCAACATGTTTTATGACTATGATGAACCATGTTTTATAACTATGATGCACCACTTTTTAATTCAATAACGATGTTTTATAGTATATTTTGAAAGTTGATGCATGATATTTAAATACTCGATGCATCATATTCAGAAAAAATCAGTTTATCATAGTTATAAAGTTGGTGAACACAATAATAATTTCTGGCAAAATTCTTTGATGATACGGTAATTACGTAATTTGTTGTCTCTCCCTTCCCTTATATCATGTATAAAAAAGTGTCCACACTTTTAGCAGAACTTCATACATTAAAGAACATATAAATCATAACTAAAGGGGATAAATTGGATGATAATCCATATATGGTAATTAAACTTTTGTCAAATGATATCTATTGAGCAACCTAGCTAGAGATTTGTTGTAAGGAAATAGACCTCACTTTCCAAAATTAGAACATCAACTTCCCAAGAACAAAATTTGAAATTTGACGATAGCAGATATTTACTGTACATTTCTAAAACTGTCTGTATTTTGTCTTCTCGATGTAATGAGTATTTAGGGTTCACAAAGCTCCTTTTCATTACATCCTGGTATATTAGTCAGCACAGGGGCGGAGACAGGGCGAGGGCAGCGTAGGCAGTCGCCCCCACTAGAATTTTTAAATTATGTAAAAAAGAAATTTTTTTAAGGTATTAATTACATTTTAAAATTTTCGTCCCCACTAAACTATTAAAGAAATAAAAAATAATTTTTTTTCGCCCCCACCATCGGGATATCGTGGCTCCACCCCTGAGTCAGCATATACACATAACAAAAACTCGCCGATTATGAAATTTATGTGTTATGTTATGTAGTGCCTTCCAGCAATTTTTAAGGTTTTCCGAAGCAATGGAGAAGAGAAAGACGTTGCTGAAGCTTGTGAGCTACTGCAAATATTAGAGAATGAACTCGGAGTTGAAGGTAAGAAATTTTTTGGTGGTGATAGCATTGACATTGTTGATATTACTTCAGGTTTCATAGCCTATTGGCTTCCAACAATTGAGGAAACTACGGGAATTAAGTTGGTCACTAAAGACAATTTCCCAAAGATTATTGAATGGGCTGATGATTTCGTCAACTGTCCAGTTGTGAAGGAAGTCTTACCTCCAAGAGAACACCTGCTTGCGTATTTCAAGAAAACGTTTGGTAATTAAAGTGTAATAGTACAAGCATATGACCGTTAAAAATACATGATCGTGCGGTTGTTGTTTCTGTGTACGTATAAGTGTATAACATCTTTGGTGTTTTTGCCGTTCAAGAATATAACGACATCATTTGGTGTCGCAAAACGACTCTTATATGTTGATATTGTCTTGTAATGTGAATGTAGTACATAAAATATTAGTTTTTAAACCCGCGAATACACACCCATAACGTATTTATATGTTTCCATAAATATATATTAATGACCATCATTAATATTTCTCTTCTTTATACTCTGTCTACTATTTATTTTTTATACTCTGTCTACTATTTATGATTGTTAAATGTTAACCCCTTTTATGATCAACAAAACAACTGGGTTTCAAAGTCGATTTAGATTGGGCTTGAATATGTTGGGCTTTTAGAATATGGGCTAGTCACCGTCCAAACATTCTACTTCTTTCTCCATTGAATTTGAACCGAACAGAAGTCATGCAATCAATTAGACCAATGTATCTTTATTAAATTATATTTATTTATTATTATTATATTTAACTAGAGTATAACCCGTGAGATTCGCGTGGCTATAGCATGAAAATTTCGGTAAGATGATTTATGAATTACATTGTGTATTCTTAAAAATCGTATATATTTATTTGATAATATAGTTATTTAAAGGTTAAGTTATCAAAATAATAAAGAAAAGTTGACATATGGCTTTAAAAACGCCAATTTTAATAACATGTATAACACAAGCTTAACGTTTCTTTATATAATCGAAAACATGCTACAGGACTTTAATACAATTATAGAAATTTAAGACAATATAACCCTCGATTTTAGTTTATTAGAGCTTTTAAAGTATTCAATGATGGTTCATGAAATGGTGAATAAATACATACAAAATTGATATTTGATACTCCTTCTGTCCTAAAATAATTGTACAGTTTTAACTTTTTAAAGTTTTTTTTTTCAACTTTGACCTTAAATATTTTAATGTGTGTTATATAATACTTGATGAAAATTATACCAATGAAAATACAATTAAGACTCAATCCATTCATATATTTTGCATCAAGTATTATATAATACAATAAAAATATTTAAGGTCAAGGTTGAAAAAGAAAGACTTTAAAAAGTTAAAACTGGACAATTATTTTAAAACATAGGTATAATAAATAAATCATAAATCAATCCCTTTTAGTTTTCTATATGTCAACCGATATGTATCAATCAGAAGTGACAGTTTTAGACTCATTGGTTATTTATGGGTCAAGTTGGATAATATTTATAAGGTGATGGGTTTGTTAGGTCTTCCTCTTTTGTTCTAGATGGGTCTAAATGAGTCTTTAATATAACCTCCAATTATAAAACAAATAACCAACGGGTCTAGCGGGTAATTATTTTTTTTAACACCTCATTTAATTTTTTTATTTTCACTCAAATAAAAAAAAAGTTTGGTAGAAACCCGATGGGTCGACGCGACTCGAGACCCATTAGACCCAGACCCGTTTAGACTCATTCTCCTAAATGACCCATCTAGATTGAAACTCATCTAAACCTGCGACCCGACCCGACTCATTCATTTTACCACTTATGTATTAATGTTGCCAGCGGTTCCAAGTCAATCCCTTAGTAATAGTATCAATTAATAATAATTAATTAGTAGTAATTAATTACTCCCTCCGTCCCACCTCAAGTGTCCTCTTTTGACTTTTCAAAGTCTTCCCATTTCAACTTTGACCTTTAATATTTTTGTTTGTGTTATATAATACTTGATGCAAAATATATGAATGAGTTGAGTTTCTAATGTATTTTCAATGTTATAATTTTCAATAGGTATTATATAACACAAACAAAAATATTTACGGTCAAAGTTGAAATGGGAAGACTTTGAAAAGTCAAAAGAGGACACTTGAGGTGGGACGGAGGGAGTAATAGATTAATAATGGATGGACGTTCCTATTTTTTGGGTGAAGTAGTCAAAGACATTAATTTGAAATGTTAGGCTTTTATTTTAAATGGGGGTAATTAGGTAATAAAGTACAAGTTAAGACTATTTATTGCATGCACAGTTGTAGAGGTTAAGATCAATGGTTGAACATTAGTAAGAGTAACACATGGAAGGGGTTAAGATTAAATTAAGAGGGGATTAAAGTAGGGTTGTCTACAGATTTTAAAGTTTGTTATGAATATAATAGGGATTAATATATTTTATTGTATTTATAACTAAGGGAACAATGAGTAATGCTAAACATTCCTAATTAGAAAGACCTAAAAATAAACCTACTTTTCTTATTGGTTAAATTTTTTCTCTCTTCTAATCTCATCCAATCAAATTTTCAAATTCACCAATCACAGTTTTAGATCTATTTTTAGGCCTAGATAATTAGTCCTACCAATCATTTTCCGGGAAGAATATTAGGTATCTTGTTTAATGGCACGAGGGCAAACCTAGCCCCACCGGATATTAATTATAACATATTCAAATAATGTAATCCAGGATTAGAGGGGAGGGAGTTATATGAGGGGACTGACGGGAAGAAAATTTTAGGTCATTGAATCATTCATTATCTTTAATCAATGGTTAGGATGAGTGACATTTTTGTAATTAATTTAAAATATTGAGAGTGAAAATTATGGGAAAAAAAAAAAAAATATAGCATCAAATTTCACTACACCCCCATCTACAACTTCTTTTTTTCCTTTTTTGCCCCCTTCTACCTTAATTTTTGGGAGAATTACATATATCCCCTCCACAAACACCCTAAATAACATATATACCCAAACACATTTTTAAATTACATATATATCCACATCTCTAATTTAAATATATTTAAGTTAAATAAAAACAGTATAAATTGAGAACTAAACAAAATTTTCAGATCAACAATTGGTTATATTTAAAATAGGTAACATTTACTGTTTTTTTTTTTAATTTTTAAATATATACCCACATCCCTATTTTAAATATAACCAATTGTTGATCTGAAAATTTTGTTTAGTTCTCAATTTATACTGTTTTTATTTAACTTAAATATATTTAAATTAGAGATGTGGATATATATGTAATTTAAAAATGTGTTTGGGTATATATGTTATTTAGGGTGTTTGTGGAAGGGATATATGTAATTCTCCCTTAATTTTTTGTTCTCCTCCTTTCTTATTCCTCATCAACCACACCCACCACCACTTGCTACAACTGGCCACTAGATTCTGTCAGCTGCTGTTGCCGCCGGTCATTGGATTCCGACGACCGAAAATTTTCTTTTTTTTACAAGATTTTTTTTACTTTTTTTTACATAATTTCATTCAACCTATATTTTATTATGTTTTTAAACACTTTTTTTTTTTTACATTTTTATGGCTTTTTTCATTAGCTTTATATATATACAAATTGCAGTATTATTTTAATTAAAATGCAATATAAAATAATAACATGTACTAAAATTATATGTACAAAATATAGTATAAAAATTAGAAGGATAATATAAATAATACAAAATTTTTAGAAAAAAAATTGGAAGAAAAAGTTATTATATATATATATATATATATATATATATATATATATATCATATTTTTTAAAAAGTTATATTTTTGTAAAAAAAATCTGGCCGCTGGTGACGGCAGCAGGCGACCAGAGTGATGACAGAAGGTGGTAAGTGGTGTTGAGATGGGAGAGTGTGAAAGAGAAAGTAGGAGGGAGTGATATATATAATGTTATAATAGTGGGGGATATAAATAAAAGTTAGTTAGTTGACACGTGAAGAATTTTCATTTATTTAAAACCTTTATACTTTCTTTTGAGGTTTTCTCCTTGTAACCTTATTTTATGTTCTCTTGGCTTTGTTTACTTTTTAATAGTGTTTATAAAAAATAAATATTACATAATCAATTACTATTCACGTAAATTAATTTACTATTCACATAAATTAATTCACGTAAATTAATTTACTACATAAAAATGCAGTATAATGTTATACAAAATGTGGTATAAAGATAAAAAAGATAAAATAAATAATACAAATTTTTTTTTAAAAAAGGAAAAAAAGTTATGATATATATATATATATATATATATATATATATATATCATATTTTTTAAAAAGTTACATTTCTTTAAAAAAAATCCGGCCTCTGGTGACGGCAGCCAGTGACATAGTGATGACTAAGTGGTTTTGAGGTGGGAGAGTATAAAAGAGAAAGTAGGAGGGAGTGATATATATAATGTTATAAAAGTTGGGGATATAAATAAAAGTTCGTTAGGTGACATATGGCGCATTTTCATTGATTTAAACCTTCACACTCTCTTTTTAGGTTTTTCCTCGTAACCTTATTTTATGTTCTCTTGGTTTTGTTTACTTTTAATTTGTGTTTATAAAAAATAAATACTAAATCTGTTATATTTTTATTGTCCTGTTTTGACTTTTGAAGTATTTATTCTTCAACTTTGACCTTAAATATTTTTGTTTGTGTTAAATAATACTTGATGAAAATTATACCTACTGAAATAAATTTAAAAAACAATTTATTCATATATTTTGCATCAAGTATTATATAATCCCAACAAAAATATTTATAATCAAAGTTGAAAAAGAAAGACTAAAAAGTCAAAACATGACAATAAAAGTGGGATGGAGGGAGTATTACATAATCAATTACTATTCACGTAGATTAATTTACTACATTGATTCCAAATTTATTGTTCATGTTTACTTTTAGGATGTACTAAAATAATTTGTTCACTTTCAATTTCAACAAATTCTAAAGTGTTTAAGTGAAGAATAATGAATATTTTGTACGGTAAACAATTTTTCGCATCTGGACAACATAGTAGAATCTAGAATGTTCGCAGTACAATAAAGGGAATTCATGAAATACTTGATTACGTATGATCTTACGTAGCCATAGATATCATTTTTCGTTTCCACACAGTATTATTTAACTAATAATTAATGAATACAGTATTAAATTATCTTGGTTTCACCCTTGGTAATATGTTTCCATTTCCCCAACTTTTTGAGACCACTACTTCTAACAACCTTCGTCTCGTAAACACCTAACTATACATTTGAGACCACTACTTCTAACAACCTTCGTCTCATAAACAAACACCTAACTTTTACAAATGTCCATATTTTAAATGCTTGACGACTCCATGTTACTGTACAACTTGTTATGCGCATCATACAACTCTTTACTATACGATCCAAAAAACACCCAACAACTCACCCCTAGTAGTATTTATATATGAGAACAACCCATACCATACCCAAAACCAGATAACCTGAAGTTCATTTTTACATTTTAAGGCATTACTGACTGAATCAAAAATCAGCAAAAAAAAAAAAAAAATGGCTGATGAAGTGAAGTTATATGCTCTTGGTGGAAGTCCGTATGTTAACAGAGTAAAAATTGCTTTGAATATCAAAGGAATTAAGTACGAAAACTTGGAACAAAATCTTAGCAACAAGAGTGCTGATCTTATCAAGTACAATCCTGTTTATAAGAAAGTGCCCGTGTTGGTGCATAATGGGAAACCGATATCCGAGTCACTTGTGATCATTGAATACATCGATGATGTTTGGAAAGGAGTTCCTATTTTGCCTCAAGATCCTCATGAGAAAGCTGTTGCTAGATTCTGGGCTAAATTCCTTGATGATAAGGTAATCATTATATATGCAATTATTAATGGTCATTCATGAATGTACAAGATATATTGTCGTTAAAACTTGTCTGATTCATACAATGTATTACATTTTTTTTTCGCTCATTATCTACATTGTTGAAATAAATATGCAACCCTCATTTTGTTAATTACATTCTTAAGCGAATCAGTTTTGAAATGTAAAGTATTCTTGATCGATTTTAATATGTGAATCGGTCTTTTGTTAATTACGTTTTTAATTCGGCAAATCATTAATTTTTCAAATAAAAAGTTTGGTGTCTTGATGTCCGAATAATTATGTTTAATCATGTAACTGATCAAGAAACAGGTCGAAAAAGACTTTTTTTAATGAGAAGGGTGAGAAGCATGCTAAACACCTAACCGGTCATTTTCAGCCTAACAATGAAAATACTCCCCGTGTTAAAATAATTGTTACCCGACAAAAAACACATTTTAATACAATCATTGTTATTTTCTCTTTTATACTTTTTGCAGAATGTCACTTTTACCTTAAACTAATTATTCATTGTTTTCCTCAAAGTTTGTAAGTAAAGGTAATATGGTAATGTCGAACAAACTTCTCTAACTATTTTTAGTAGTGGACAATTAAATTGGGACCAACCCAAAAAGGAAACATGGACAATTATATTGGGACAGGGAAATAATAATAAATCTCAAATTATATGGTTTGTTCAGTGCATTCCTGCAGTCGCCAACGTTTTTATTAGCAAAGGAGAGGAAAAGGCTATTGCAGAAGCTCAAGAACAACTGCAAATACTAGAAAACGAACTCGCAGTCAATGGCCAGAAGTTTTTCGGAGGTGACAACATAAATCTGGTTGATATTGCCGCTGCTTTCATAGCTTATTGGGTTGGAGCGATGGAAGAAGCATCTGGAATAAAGTTGGTCGCTAAAGAAAAGTTCCCAAAAATAACTGAATGGTCTGATAACTTTGTTAACTGTCAGGTCGTCAAGGAAATCTTGCCAGCAAGGGAACATCTTCTAGGATTTTTCAAGAAGCGATTTGGTAATGCGTAATAGTTTACATCATATATGACTATTTGATTATGAATGTGTGGTTATGAAAGTTAAGTTATTGCAGTAACAAGGTCTTTTGGTTAATCAAAGTTGAAGTTTTTGTACACAACATCAATCGATGTTGCAATAAACAGCTCTGCTATGTTATGTGACACTTTCGGTGAGCATTTCTTGTTGAAGGTATTTCTTTTGTTTTTATATAAAACTTATGATCAAGGTGATATCGATGATTTAATACATGTTTCTCATATATAAATGTATTAGCATGAATTCTTGATATATTTGATGAAACATAATGTATGAAACTCGATCAAATATACACATTATAGTTTTTATTATTAAGAACCCAATCTTACGGATAATTAGAGACTGCAAAGACCGGACGAATCACTTCGCGTCATTTGACAAATTTGTAAGGGTAAATGCAGTCAGATTTAGCGTAAAATGTAGTGTTATTATGATAGAGTGTACATTAGGATGTACGCATTATGTAATGTTGTTATGATACTGTTCTTATGATGCAATGAATATAATGTGAGTCTTAAATTTTAAAAACTAATGACCGAGATTGCATGCCCCTCATCCCTCTCTAAATTATCATCTATATGATCCCAACGATGTATGAAAGGTTTTGTCTTACCAAAAATGAAACGAAATTAATATTATGGAAAAATTAGATCAATCTTAGAGCAAGCTTTATGCTCCAGTGATAAAAGCTCTCAGAAAGCTTTTTATTTCAAACCTACACACAAACTTTGAAAAAAGCTATTACCCCAAAGTTTGAGATTTGTCAAACTTTACCTTAAAAAAGCTATACACTTCAATGACAAAAGCTTTCCAAAAACTTTTTTAAATAAAAAAGTTTTTAACAAAACCTATCATTGGAGATGCTCTTAGAGTGATGTTTAAATGATAATGGAAATTTTGGTAAGAATGATGAAGCAATGAGAATGAGTCACGTGTAATGAAGTCTACTTTTTTCCACAATTTTTAAAACTAAATATCTCACAAATGGTAACTGAAAAAATTATAAAATTACATCATAAAAATCAGTTTTTTCCGTCTTTGATTAGAGATCTCATAAGGAATACTTTTGACGACTTTGTTTTTATGAGTTATACAAATTGTACAATATTAGTATCACATGTGATACTCGTTGATATCACGGTTGATACTCATTGGTACCACGTGTGATACTCGTTGGTACCAGATGTGATAGTTGCTTACAAAACCCACCGAAAACGGATAAGAAAAAGTCTTCAAAAGTATACCTTGTGATATGTCTAATCGAAAAGAAAAAAATGCTGATTTTTATGTTGCAGTTTTTATAATTTTTCGACTTAGCATTTGTATGATATTTACTTTTAAAAAAACATGAGAGAACATAAACGTTACTCTTCAATCTTAACATAATTAGTCAATTTGCAAGAACTCCAGTTAAATATCAACGCATTTCCTGAAGTCAAAGTTTCGTGGTTTTAAGCGTTAACCGTATTAATTTTTGTAACCGCATGTGCCTATGTCTCTTTTTTTTTTAATACAACAAGGGTATTTTAGCCCGCGTAAGTATTACGTTCTTTATACTTCTATCTATGCTTGTAAACGAACTGAACGAACACAAGTAAAGCTTATTTATGTTCTTTCATTAAGGTTTTACCGAACAAATAAACGAACACAAACAATTTAACGAATGAATTTTCTTGTTCATATTTGTTCATTAAGAAAATATATATGTTTCATGAACATAAGCGAATGCAAAAGAATGAATCTATAAATTAATACTTAATCATAAGATAAATATACTAAGTCAAAAGTATAGTGAATTTTGCTAATGTTTATCGACATATATGAAATTAAAATATTATATAAGATAATTTTGATAAACAAGATTAAAATAAAATATATAAAGGTTTTACATTTTCATTAGGTTATATAGTTTATTGAAATGCCCCAAAAAAAAAAAATTTTAGATTAAAATACTCTTGACAATATTATATAACTCAATCGTAAGTGGGTTAAGTCAGTAAGTAAGATAAACGATTAAAATTTGGCCTGAAACAAAATATGTTGGAAGAGGCAGGGTACCCGCCGGGTAGGGCTGGGTACTCGCCGGGTACACTTTAGTACCATCCGGGCATAACAAGATCCAGCCGGGTGTAATTGGTTATTCATTCACAGAAACAAGGCTCCAATTTAAACACCTAGTACCCGCCGGGTACACCAACTACCAGCCGGGTAGTTCTTCACATTTCAGACTTGCACATTTTCAACTTTAAATTCGAACTTTAGACGCGCATAACTTTTTACTCGTTAATAATTAAGACCTGAAATTTTGCAGGCACTTCCACTATATCATAATAAAAGTTTATCTTTTTGCACTTTTTCAAAATTCACAATAATGAAGAATTCGGACGTACTACTAAATTATGGTCGTTTTGGACCATTTTTATGACCAAGTCAAATTGCAAACCACATGTTTTTAGACATGGGCTTTTTACCAGCATATTTCTAATACCATTTTGACTTAAAAGTCAATAACCAATAATGTCCATCTATACTTCAACTAATTTTAACGGATCAACCTATTTGTGACCCATTTTGACACCATTTTGACCCATTAACAAAATTAACAACAAATCAACAACTTCACATCAGATTTCAACATTTCATTACTATCTTCAACATAACCAACTCCTCTTGACTATCTAAAATCGACCAAAACTTAACTTGGACATATATTCCAAATTAACACATTTACATTCAAAAACACTATATCATCATTGTACCTTTGACATCTCAATGTCAAAACATTCATCTACCATTAACTAAAGATTTCCACTATTAGATAACCATATTATCAAAAAGTGAGTATTTGGGTGAATTACTCAAGTGATACAAAACGATAATCAAAGAGAGAAATACTTGCTACTCACATACTAGCAAGCTTAATGTCGCACCCCCAAATTCGGGTTGCGGAAGCGAATCGGGTCGAGGCGCGACTAATCAATAATCAAAGCACATAAGATAAAGTGAACGACTCTATATACGTCGTTTTACAGTTACATTGATATTATAAAAGTTTTACAATGTTGTAATAGTTACAAAAGCTCGTATTTCAAATGTATAGAGATTCTAAGGCATATCTAGTTTACAAAAAGTAGAAATGTAGGGGAATCTCCTGGTGTCTGTATGCGACTCGAGCTATATAACCTTGAGCAGACCTACTGCTGCTGAGTACCTGAGAATACATACTAAAAGGTCAGCTAAAAGCTAGTGAGCTCACAGGTTTGTATATGATAAAGTATGTGTGTGAACCGCAAGATTTAAGTATAATGATTTGCAATTAAGCAAATAAGCAAACAAATAAATGTATATCACTGCCATGAGCACATAGTCTGAGCTTAACTAAGGTGTCAGGATCACAATTAAGTGCCTGAGCGAGGGTGCCTCTATGCGAGCGTCTAATCAACACTCGTTGTGAACAAATGCTAATGCGTCCTTTTGACCAGTTAGTGCTTGCTACCCCGGACGAGGATTGTCAATCCTATATGGTACCATACACTAACATTCACGCTAAATCCATATTAACAGAACTATGCTTCAGAGGACTTAAAATGATTAGATGAAAACAACCCATGCAGTATATAGTGATGATTTGATACTCGCGTTCACATGTAAAACAAACCTTGGCATGTATTCCCACCCCTGGGTTAAAAACAGTAAAATAGGGGCTATGAGACTCACCCGAGTCTGATGTATATATGTTGTTAAAAGCAATGATGTGATGTCCGCAGACTGTAACCTGCCGGGCGTTCAAGACGCGCAAGGTTATAAATATATGTAGATGTTTCAACAGACCATCTATGCTAGTTGTTCATTCAACTAGTAATGTCCAAATAATTTGGTTTGATTGATTAGGTTTGGGTTTTGAAAATATGTACGGCCCGTTGGTGACGGTTTGTAATAATAATAATCTCGAGTGTTATTATTATATGTTTCGTTTTATACTTATATGTATGTGACATTATGTATTTGTTTACATATATATATATATATATATATACTTTTGAATATATATATATACTTTTGACATTATGTATTTGTTTACATTATGTATTTGTATACACTTTTGAATATATATATATATATATATATATATATATATATATATATATATATATAAATATATATATATATATATATATATATATATATATATATATATATATATATATATATATATATATATATATTCAAAAGTGTATATATATATATATCGATGTCCGATAATGTATGTATATATATCCGAAAGTATTTCTTAGTCTGAAACTATATATATACATGTGTATGTCCGGACTTCCTTTATCCGAATGTATACTTATATTTAAGTCCGAAAGTAGAGTCCGAAAGTGTAAATATTTAAGGTTTTGGGCCAAAACACTGTTCATCCGAATTTCAACTCCGAAAGTTGACTTTCGGAGTCAAAAATCCGGATTTAGCACAAAAGTCCGAATTTAGCTTGAAAATCCGAAAGTCAACAAAAGTCAAAGTTCGGAGTAAAATTTGTCCGAATTTGTGAATTTTATTTGACTAAGCAAACGTTATCAAAATGTTCCGAAATTTTTACACGACGTTCCCACATGTCTTATGTACTTTCTGTAATTTTATCATGACTTTTAGAGGTTGTTTGATATTTTTTAAAAAATCACAAAGTATCATAGTTCAGTTTGGTCCGAATTTTAAACCTTTGCTCACAAATTTAATTTTCTGGAAAAATCGGTGTATTTTTAGAACGAGCAAAAGAAGAACTTTTTGTAGTCAACATCCATACGAAGATTTTGGCATAGGTTTCATGCATTTATTTGGTCTAGAACTCAAGTTATGGCTCCGAGAAAAAGGTGCAACTTTCTGTTTTCCGAAGACAGAAAGTATATGTTGCCGGAGAAAATTATTCTTGGGCAGTAAACGGAGTCGAAATGCTACGAAACAAATTCTTTTAAAAAGATTACTTCTTGTACTTCATTTTATGCTTAAAAACGTCAATTTTCATATAGAAATGATTTTTCTAAAAATCATGAAAGTTGGAGCAAAAATATGGACAGAAAACTGTTATAAACATATATGTTTATAAAAACGTATTTTAGCTTGATTTTTGGACATTTTATGGTTGATTGAACAACATAACATATAGATAAACATATAGCGAGGTAAACTAATGAGTTAGAAGTATTTCTTACAAAGAAAATCGATGATCTAGTAAGGAAATGAGATGATGGGTTCGGTTTTGCTTCCACTTTCTTTTTCCTTTGTTTCCTCCAAGTAGATGATGATAGATTATGCTGATTTTTGGTTGTGGTTTTAGAGAGAGAGTAAAGAGAGCCGTGAGGGAGAGGTAGATGAATAAATGAAATGAAAAAATTTGGTGATGGTTTTGGTCTTGGTTTTGAAGTTTCAACAACAAGATCCACCATTTGTGGATCTTGTTTTCCCATGGTTTGAAAACCGATTGGGGATGGCCCCACAAGGTGGTGGTTGTCCCCAATTTTGTTCCTCGTGTTTGCACTCCGTGCGGTGTTCATTTCCCCGGTCGTTTAAACGTTCGTTTATATTTTTAGACGTTATATATTATACGTACGTGTTTATAAATACGAATAACTTTTCGATATTTTTGAATGAAGTATTTTATCACAATACCTATTAATGAGTTATAAAAATATAACCTTAGTTTGTTTCGATTATCGGACGCGTTTCACTTATTTTTGGTCGTGTAGGAGTTATTTATACGATACGAAATACTTATGAAATATTATCGAAATAATATTTAGAAATAAATAAGTTTATTAAATAATTTCATATTATTTAATAAATTGTGTTCACCAACGTTTGTATGATATATGTCGGGATCCGCCCGATTATGATAATGCACGATTTAAACAAATCGCGTACGTGTATATTTTTCAAATATACATAATGATACATACAATTAGCCTAACATAGAACTAATTATATGTATTAACAAGTGATTGGACACTAATAACTAGCCCTAATTTGTCGGGTGTCACATTCTCCCCTTGTTAAGAGAATTTCATCCCGAAATTTAGCTCTGAGTCGTAGATGGAGTGTAGTCTGTGAATAGATGTGGATACTTGAGTCGCATTTGGTCTTCCCGTTCCCAAGTGAATTCCGGACCACGCCGCGAATTCCACCGGACTTTAACAATGGGAATACGACTTTGTTTAAGTTGTTTGACCTCACGGTCCATGATTTCCACTCGTGTCTCGACAAAATGAAGTTTATCGTCGATATGAATCTCGTCGAGAGGAATAATGAGTGTCTCATCAGACAGGCATTTCTTTAGATTATAAATGTGAAAGGTGGGATGCACGCTACTGAGCTCGGGTGGTAGCTGCAATCTATATGCCACTGGACCAATCCATTCAAGGATCTCAAAAGGTCCAATGTAGGGCTGCAAACGAGTCGAGCTTTTATCGAGCAACTCGAGCTCGGCTCGAGCTTGAGCTCGTTCGAGTCGAGCTTTTATCGAGTTCGAGCCCGATCTCGAGCTTCAAAGTAGAGCTCGAAATATATATCGAGCCGAGCTCGAGCCTTAAAGAGCTCGGCTCGAGCTGTTATCGAGCTTTTCGAGCTTTTATTGATATTTATACTTTTATAGTGTATATATGTAATTTTGAATCTAAAAAGATTTTATTGTTATACTTCTAATATTATTATACTACTTTACATATGCTATAAGTAATTTTCACACTTTATACTTAATTTATATATATTTCTAAAATAATTTTTGTATTTATTTATATATATAAGATGATATAAAATAAGTTAGGGTATTCAAAATTATTTTTTATAAGAATATTCGAGCTTTTCGAGCCGAGCTCGAGCCATCCTAAAACATTTTCGAGTCGAGCTCGAGCTTGCATCGTGAAAGCTCGTCGAGCTATCGAGCCGAGCTCGAGCCTATTATAAGTTAATCGAGCCGAGCTCGAGCCCTGTCGAGCTCGAGCTCGGATCGACTCGATTACAGCCCTAGTCCAATGTATCTGGGATTCAATTTCCCACGTTTGCCGAATCGGATAACACCTTTCCACGGTGATACTTTGAGCAATATTCGATCCCCAACCTGAAACTCGAGATGCTTGCGTCTCACATCAGCATAACTCTTCTGACGATCACGTGCGGCTTTCAGCCGGTTTTGGATACCAATGATCTTTTCGGTTGTTTCATGAATGATCTCAGGACCAGTGAGTTGGCTGTCTCCCACTTCGGTCCAACAAATAGGTGATCGGCACTTACGACCGTACAGTGCCTCGAATGGTGCAGCTCCAATACTGGTGTGGTAGCAGTTGTTGTACGAGAATTCGCACAAGGGTAAATGATGTTCCCAGTTTGCACCGAAGTCAACTACGCAGGCCCATAGCATATCCTCCAGTGTTTGAATGGTTCGTTCACTTGGGCCATCGGTTTGTAGATGGTATGTAGTACTCATATCCAGACGAGTACCCAAAGATTTTTGTAATGATTGCCACTAGTGAGATGTGAAGCGACTATCCCTATCAGAGATAATCGAGATTGGAACGCCGTGTCGGGATACAATTTCTTTGAGATAGATTCGTGTGAGGCGTTCCATTTTTTCGGTTTCTTTGATCGCGAGGAAATGAGCAGATTTTGTGAGCCGATCAACAATCACCCAAATGGTATCGCAACCGCTCGATGTTTTTGGGAGTTTGGTGATGAAATCCATAGTGATCTGCTCCCATTTCCACTGACGGATATCCGTTTGTTGTAGCAAGCCGGAAGGTTTCTGATATTCAGCTTTGACTTTAGAGCATGTAAGGCACTTGCTGACATACGTGGCGATTTCAACTTTCATGTTAGGCCACCAATACAACTCTTTGATGCCATGATACATCTTGTCGGATCCAGGATGTATAGAATATTTGGACTTGTGAGCTTCATCCATCACCAAGTCCCGGAGATTTCTAAAATAGGACAACCAGATTCGGTTGGCGAAGTATTTGACTCCGTTGGGTTTGGTTTCAAACTATTTTTCCATGTTACGCAAGGCCTCATGTTTCAGGTTTTCTGGTTTCAAGGCTTCAAGTTGAGCGGTAAGGATTTGAACGATAAGATCATTGTGAATTGTCAAACTGAGGGCTCGGACTCAAAGAGGTTTTATTCGTTCTTGACGGCTGAGGGCATCAACATCAACATTTTCCTTGCCTGGATGGTAACGGATCTCACAATCGTAGTCGGTAAGCAACTCGACCCATCGACGTTGCCTCGTGTTGAGATCCTTTGATCGAATAGGTGTTGGAGACCCTTATGATCGATAATTATTGCGTATGGTAGTCATATAGGTAGTTTCTCTAAATTTAGTAGAAAACATTCTCATTTCGCCTTCCTCCCCTTGTTAAGATTTGAGTTCCACCGGAAACTGGAGGAACTATGGACAAGTTTTTCTCATAACAATGATTTTGACAGAATTCTTAGATAACACCGAGAAAAGAAAGGGAGAGGAAGTATTTCGATCTTGGTTGATTATCATGTAGAGAGAGAAAGTTTTATCCGCCAATTTTGAAGTGAGATTTCTGAATTATGCTACCCTGCCTGAATTTGTAAGAAGTGGTCAATCCTTGCCTTTGTTGTTAAAGTAGTAGTCTAATAAAGACTATTCCATTGTTTGAATAGTAGTAAAATCGCGTAGTGATAAATTATGATCCAATAAGGCGTATGAGTAATTTGTTGATAACACAAGTCAAACGGTGATCAAGTTACGATTAGATAATGCGTTTTACGTTGTGATTAAAACGTTTGTCGGATACGCCAAGATAGTGATCAAATATGATTAAGTAACAACTTTCGTATGAGTATGGTGGATAACATCCCAACCATGAGTTGTGGAAATATGAGTGAATCGTTGTTCAAAGTAAGTAGGCAGGGGAATGTCTTTGGCCCCTCATAGAAAAGGTCGTCATCTGACACGTAATTGCCTATAGTGGTACTAAGGATTTGATCATAGAGTGAGGTCGAGTGAAAATAAAGTGTTGGTTCATATATATGGTTTTTAATTTTGGCTAAAGAAAGTATGTCATCGTAATTTTTGGTAATTTTGTTAATAACTTATGGATTTTGAAAGTTTCATAAGTCGCTTTGTGAGGAAGTTTTTGTTTACAAATCCTTGCACATGTAATTCTTTTTGAAAACTTGAGTTGGTAAAAATTTATTGAAAACTGAAGTTAAATCAAATATGTTGAAAATTATTGTCATTGACCACACGTTGGAAATTCTGTTTACAAACATTCATTGAAAATTAGTAGTTATGGAAAGTTTGGAGTAGATGTCCGATGAGAAGCGGTTGGAAGATATACGTTTGCGAAAGGTCCGCGGAGAATATCTAATGAAAAATTGTAGGGAAATGTTTTCTCACATACTATGCATGCTTAAAGAAATTTTTACTGGTTTCCGGTGGGTTCTATTTTGCACACTAGTTTTAGTCGTGAGGTGGTGACTTCGTCGCTGGTCAGGTCTCCATCATCTGGGGATGGGTGATATTTCTGGTTTTTCGTACAGAACATGATGTTCAGTCTCGTCCCACCGGTCTCCCCTTGTATGGTCAAAGTACTACCGGTGACGAGAGAAATTCGAATGATTTTCTCGAAGCAAATGATTTCAGCTCGGTGCTTGGACAACCAGTCCAAACCAACAATGATGTCGAAACTTCCGTGCTCGACAGGAATTCAGATCAATTGGAAAGAGCTTGTTGGTGAGGCTTAAAGTGCTATCATGCACAAAGTATAATTAAAATGTATGTACAAAGAAGTAATATACAACAGTTTAAGTGGCAATTAGGTTCATTAGATGATAAGATTTGATAACATTCTAGGTAATGAGTTCAAAAGATTCTCAACGTAGAGTTTACAAAAGTTTTCGGGAATTTGTTACATCCGGACGAATATAAAGGCTTTATACAAAATGTAGTGATGTTACTATACACCCATCGAATTAAAGGCTTCAGGCACGACCTACTAGATAACTAAGTTCACTATACAAGATGGTTGTAGTTATCGTGGATCTATTCTAGGTGCAGGTCGTGAGGGTAATAACGAGCTTCGAGCATGACCCTGTATCGTGGAGGTGCAGGGTAGTTCAAAGCATCGTCGATTGCTTGTCGGTACATCCATTTGATCCATGTTTTGGTTCTTTGAGTGAAGTTAGTAGCTACTTCACCCCAGTGGTGGATCCTATCTAGGATTCGTTCGGAAATGGACCTTTTTAGAATCCTCAATTCCAGCTCATAGATCTTGCATCTCAGTTTAAGTTCCCAAATTCGACCATCTAAGTCCTCGGCCTGATCTCGTACTCTCTCGTATTCTTCGATGTCAACTACTTCGAAGTTTAGATTTTTGATTTCCTCGTTTATGATTTCTTCCGTTGGGGCTATCTCTTCATCGAGATATGTGTACTGAATTTGTTCCTCGTTGATCTGTTCGTTGTCAGACGTGTAGTCGTCCACTGTGAAGTTTGCCATTTCCATGCGAGCGAGTTCTATAGAAAATGTTAGTAAAGGATTTTAGTCTTTGAGAATATGTTGCGAGTGTTAAGTGTGTTTTGACTGTTGTGCTTGAACTCCCAAATAGAAAGTGCAACAGGTAGCCAGCCCCATCGATGTGCGGCTGCCCTCTAGCGTGTTCCATGTATAGTGAAATCGACAATATGTATGAGTTAAGGTCTAGCTCGAGGAGACCTAGTAGTTTCCTTTAGTAGTGCTTCTCAAACGCGATCCCGAAGGATATGAGTGGTAGGAAGGACACAAAGCAGTATCTTTCCCATGAGTGATAGGTAGTACAGCGGAACGTGTTGTCATCCTCGATGACAGGGTAGTAATGAGTAAGTGAGGCCTATTCATAGATATTCGATATACAATAGCCTAGAGAGTAGTACGTGTGTGAGAATTTCACATGTCTATGATAAGAGTAGAAAATGGTAGCAAGATGGCTAAAAAAAGTATAGCACATGTGACTTCCAAATGTAGCACGAAGGCTAAAAGTCGTGTGAGTTTTGAATGTGACACAAAGGCCAGGAGTAGGTGTAAATCATATGATTTCCGATTGTAGCACTTATTGCCAAGGATGAGTAATAAATCGTGTGTTTTTCAAATGTATGTATGTATTGAAAGTAGCACAAAGTGCCCAAATGCAGCACCAAGTGCTGGGAATGCAGTACCCGAAGTACCGTAATGCAGTACCAATGTATCGTGAATGCAGCACCAAGTACCGTAATGGGTGTATTGTGTGATGGATCATTCGTGGGATTATAGTTTCGTTGCTCGTTATAGTCGTGTGAGCGGTTATCGTGGGTGTCTCCACAGCCGTAGATGAAGTTGCGTCTCGTTCTCAAGGTCGAATAGAGTATCGGAGGGAGTGGTTGCCATTTTATGTGGCAGTGTGATAGTAAGTGAGAGTTGCGTTTCAATCTCGTTATCGGGTGATGCTACGATAGGAAAGTTTGCCGTTTCTGTGGCAAGAGTGTTTAATAATGTGAGGCCTATACATATATAACATATAATATAACCTAGTGTGTCTAGCACAACAAGTTTGAGTCCCGTTTCTCTCGTGGTCAGAGTCAACTATTGTATTCCTGTTCAACATAACCCCTATCAGACCTTACATCATCTTCCTTTAATTGTACATATTTGATCAGGAAATGTTAAATTAAAGTTGTATGATGTAACCCCTGAACCAGTTATACATAATGAGGAAATACTGCCTAACGGTCATAGTCTAGGCCCACTAATGCAACCTAGTTCACTATAACCTTAGGCTCTGATACCAATCTGTCGCACCCCCAAATTCGGGTTGCGGAAGCGAATCGGGTAAGGGCGCAACTAATCAATAATCAAAGCACATAAGATAAAGTGAACGACTCTATATGCGTCGTTTTACAATTACATTGATATTATAAAAGTTTTATAATGTTGTAATAGTTACAAAAGCTCGTATTTCAAATGTTTAGAGATTCTAAGGCATATCTAGTTTACAAAATGTAGAAATGCAGGGGAATCTCCTGATGTCTGTATGTGACTCGAGCTATCTAACCTTGAGCAGACCTACTACTGTTGAGTACCTGAGAATACATGCTAAAAGGTCAGCTAAAAGCTGGTGAGCTCACAGGTTTGTATATGATAAAGTATGTGTGTGAACCGCAAGATTTAAGTATAATTATTTGCAATTAAGCAAATAAGTAAACAAATAAATGTATATCATTGCCATGAGCACATAGTCTGAGCTTAACTGAGGTGTCAGGATCACAATTAAGTGCCTGAGCGAGGGTGCCTCTATGCGAGCGTCTAATCTTCACTCGTTGTGAACAAATGCTAATGCGTCCGTTTGACCAGTTAGTGCTTGCTAACCAGGACGAGGATTGTCAATCCTATATGGTACCATACACTAACATTCACGCTAAATCCATATTAACAGAACTATGCTTCAGAGGACTTAAAATGATTAGATGAAAACAACCCATGCAGTATGTAGTGATGATTTGATACTCGCGTTCACATGTAAAACAAAACATGGCATGTATTCACACCCCTGGGTTAAAAACAGTAAAATAGGGGCTATGAGAATCACCTGAGTCTGATGTGTATATGTTGTTACAAGCAATGATGTGATGTCCGCAGACTGTAACCTGCCGGGCGTTCAAGACGAGCAAGGTTATAAATATATGTAGATGTCTCAACAGACCATCTATGCTAGTTGTTCATTCAACTAGTAATGTCCAAATGATTTGGTTTGATTGATTAGGTTTTGGTTTTGAAAATATGTACGGCCCGTTGGTGACGGTTTGTAATAATAATAATCTCGAGTGTTATTATTATATGTTTCGTTGTATACTTATATGTATGTGACATTATGTATTTGTTTACATATATATATATATATATATATATATATATCCAAAAGTGTATATATATATCGATGTCCGATAATGTATGTATATATATCTGAAAGTATTTCTTAGTCCGAAAGTATATATATATACATGTGTATGTCCGGACTTCCTTTATCCGAATGTATACTTATATTTAAGTCCGAAAGTGGAGTCCGAAAGTGTAAATATTTAAGGTTTTGGGCCAAAACACTGTTCATCCGAATTTCAACTCCGAAAGTTGACTTTCGGAGTCAAAAATCCGAATTTAGCACAAAAGTCCGAATTTAGCTTGAAAATCCGAAAGTCAATAAAAGTCAAAGTTCTGAGTAAAATTTGTCCGAATTTGTGAATTTTATTTGACTAAGAAAACTTTATCGAAACGTTCCGAAATTTTTACACAACGTTCCCACATTTCTTATGTACTTTCTGTAATTTTTTCATGACTTTTGGAGGTAGTTTGATATTTTTAAAAAAATCACAAAGTATCACTGTTCAGTTTGGTCTGAATTTTCAACCTTTGCTCACAAATTTAATTTTCTGAAAAAGTAGGTATATTTTTTGAACGAGCTAAAGAAGAACTTCTTGTAGTCAACATCCATACGAAGATTTTGGCATAGGTTTGATGCATTTATTTGGTCTAGAACTCAAGTTATGGCTCCGAGAACGAGATGCAACTTTCTGTTTCCCGAAGACAGAAAGTATATGTCGCCGGAGAAAATTGTTCTCGGGCACTAAAAGGAGTCGAAATGCTACAAAACAAATTTTGTTAGAAATCTTACTTCTTGGACTTCATTTTAGGCTTAAGAAACGTCAATTTTCATGTAGAAATGATTTTTCTAAAAATCGTGGAATTGGGAGCAAAAATCTGGACAGAAAACTGTTATAAACATATATGTTTATAAAAACGCGTTTAACTTGATTTTTGACATTTTATGGTTGATTGAACAACATAACATATAGATAAACATATAGTAAGGTAAACTAATGAGTTAGAAGTATTTCTTATAAAGAAAGTCGATGATCTAGTAAGGAAATGAGATGATGGGTTCAGTTTTGCTTCCACTTTCTTTTTCGTTTGTTTCCTCCAAGTAGATGATGATAGATTATGATGATTTTTGGTTGTGGTTTTAGAGAGAGAGAGTAGAGAGAGCCGTGAGGGAGAGGTAGATGAAGAAATGAAATGAAAAAGATTGGTGATGGTTTTGGTCTTGGTCTTGAAGTTTTAACAACAAGATCCACCATTTGTGGATCTTGTTTTCCCATGGTTTGAAAACCGATTGGGGATGGCCCCACAAGGTGGTGGTTGTCCCCAATTTTGTTCCTCGTGTTTGCACTCCGTGCGGTGTTCGTTTCCCCGGTCGTTTAAACGTTCGTTTATATTTTTAGACGTGATATATTATACGTACGTGTTTATAAAGACGAATAACTTTTTGATATTTTTGAATGAAGTATTTTATCACAATACCTATTAATGAGTTATAAAAATATAACCTTAGTTTGTTTCGATTATCTGATGCGTTTCACTTATTTTTGGTCGCGTAGGAGTTATTTATTCGATACGAAATACTTATGAAATATTATCGAAATAATATTTAGAAATAAATATGTTTATTAAATAATTACATATTATTTAATAAATTGTGTTCACCAACGTCCGTATGATATATGTCGGGATCCGCCCGATTATGATAATGCACGATTTAAACAAATCGCGTACGTGTATATTTTTCAAATATACATAATGATACATACAATTAGCCTAACATAGAACTAATTACTGTTGGGACATGTATTTGTGACAACAGATCTAGTTTGTAATAGTACTAGTGATTTTTGTAATCAAGTGTGTACAATTGATTTTGAATTGTAATGAAAAATATGATATTAGTTTGTTGTTAATATTCGTTAAATATATTAGTAAGATAAAGTGTTAGACGAATATCGAGAATGAAAATGCAAACTAAAGTCTGTCTGCGAGATGAGATATCAAGTAGCAGGATTGAGTTCTCCGAGTCGAGATCTGGGCTCGCAGAGGTGGCAACGAACTGAGTTGATTTTGGGCTTGGTTCTAGGCTGCGAAGTCAGTCGACTCGCAGAGCCCATCAGGCTGCGAGTCGAGTCTAGCAGAATCATATAAATACGTAATTAGGTCAAATCGTTTCATAACTTTTTCTATACGAATTTCCAGAGCATTATAGACGATTCTAAGCATTCTTAAGGTTAGGTATTGATCGATTAACAACAATTAATCGATAGAAAACCTTGTTGATTAATCAATTCGCTATTATCTTGCGAAACAATTCGTTCACAATCCGTGAACTAAGTATTGAGGAATTCCGCTCCTTAATACCTAAAGATAACCTCGTTATCGATCCTAATACATACGGACTTACAATTGGTATCAAAGCTTTCGGGCTAAATACGATTAAGTTCGAGGTTTTCGGATAATAACGGTTGATTTAGGGTTGTTGGTACATGCAATAGTGCGTAAAAATGATCAATATCAGTCTCTGGAAGTGTTTAGGTTCGTATTCGACCGAAATCTTAGTGTTTAGTCGATCAAAAACCTAAAATTTTCATTTTTGGGGTTTTTCAGCCGATTCTGCGAACCGAGTTCTGTTCTGCGAATTGAGTTCTCGTCCTGCGAACTGAGTTCCGTTTCACGAACCGAGTTCCATCCTGCGAACCGAGTTCCATCCTGCGAACTGAGTTCCATCCTGCGAACCGAGTTCCATCCTGCGAACTGAGTTCCATCCTGCGAACCGAGTTCTATCCTGCGAACTGAGTTTCGTCCTGCGAGTCGAGTTCTCTGCGAACTGAACTTTCGGATTTTTTTGTGATTGTTAATTTTTGAAACAATAAGATGTCTGATCTTAGTAAAATGACCGAGATGGAAGACGAGGTGGGAAAATCATACGTTCCACCTAAGTTGTTGAAGATCGAAGATTACTATAACTGGAAGGTCAGATTTGAATCTTACTGTAGATTCCATGATCTGTCGATCTGGATGTCTATCAAGAATGGATACACGGCACCTACTCAAACTGTTCAAAATGCTATTGTGGTCCTTACTTATCAGAACATGAGTGACCAACAGAAGGAAGAATACAAGTCTGAAAATCGAGCTCATTCTTGTATTAAAATGTGTCTTCCAAAGGAAATCGCTCATCAGCTGAAGTCTTTTCATACTGCAAGAACGCTCTGGAAAGCTCTTGAGAAAAGAGGTGAGGGAAGTCCACAAGTGAGAGCTGGAAAGAAGAATCTTCTCAAGAAGCAGTTTACCATGTTTAAAGCTTTGAAGGGAGAAGATCTTGATGGATATGTTACTCGTTTCTACCATTTGCTAAGTGAGCTAGAATACCATGAAATCACTGTAGAAGAAGTTGATAAAACCAACAAGTTTATTGAGGGTTTGCCTTCTAAGTGGGAAATGTATGGTGTTGTGATCAAGGATAACGAAACCAGATATGCTACCATTACGTTAGAGCAGGTCATTGACAAGCTCAGAGGTTATGATTTCACCAAAAAGTCAAGAGATTCCGATTCTGATCAGGTTATATATCATGGAAAAACAAATCTTTCGACTTCGTCTTCTAGTTCGACCACTGCATTGTTAGTTGGTGATACTGGTGAAAATGGTGAAATGATATCTGAAGATCTGTGTTTTATTTCCTCCTCTAGTGATGAAACAAAAGGAAAGAGTACTGAGAAGTCACCTCAAGAGCATCAGAAGATGCCTATGAGTGTGAAATCTGCGGAACAGCAACTTTCTGTTCTTGCCTCCTTTGTTGCTTCATATGAGAATTACATTCAGAGTAAAATCAATGATCCGATTCTTTTTGATGAAGATTATGATCAAATTGACTCTGATTATCTTGAAGAAATAGATCTCCAGGATCAACTGGCTATGTTATCAAGGAGAGTGAAAAATTTCTTGAAGAAAAATGGTAGAAAGGTAGTTGGCAACCGATCAGGGTTTGATAAAACCAAGATGAAGTGTTTCAACTGTCACGGTATTGGACACTTTGCTCGTGAGTGCCAAAGACCTAAGGTAGAAGCTGGTAGTGGAAAACAAGGTTCGGGAAGTAATCTTGCTTCCAAAGCTTTGGTGGTTAAGCAGTTAGATGGATCTTATGATTGGAAAGCTCAGTCAGAAGAAGAAGCTTTGATGGCTGAGATTGAAGATCAAGAGACAACTGCTGGATCAATGTCCTACATGCCCACTGATGTTGAACAAGGAGTAGAGGTGCCTGAGTCTGAAGTGAAGACAAGTGATGAGGATGTGCTGTACATGGATTCAAATGCTGAAATGAGTCCAGATGAATTTGTAGCACACATGGCTGAAGTACAAACTAACAAGAAAAGGGTATGTTTGGATATTCTTACTCTTACTGATGTTTGTTATTTAGTTACTGATTTGCAATCTCAATTAAGTGTTTTATCTGTTTCAAATTAAAATCTGCTATCCCAAGTTAGTTCTTTAACTGATTCTAATAGGTCTATGATATCTGAATTTGAACAATCTAAATGTGATGTCCTAAGGTTAAGTACAGATAAGGTAGATCTTAAGAATAAGATTAAGTCTGATGTTTCTGATAAGATCGCACTTAGAGATACCATTAAAGAAAAGGCTGTAATCATAGATGGACTCTATATAAACATCAACGACTTAAATCAAACAATAGCTAATAAGGATAGAGAGTTAGCTGAGCTTAAACAGAAGTTAGTAGAGCAAGATCGGAAGATTGAAACCTACAGAACTTTAGAAATGGACAAAATGTTAGAAGCTCAACGAAGTGTAAAGGACAAGACTGGGATAGGATACAATGATGTGCCTCATCCTTTTAATGCCAATTACACTAGTAACTCTATAGATTCTGAAATGACAGATGCTAATCCTGAGATTTTAGTAACTAATGACCCTGAACAGTCAGAGGCACAGAAGGATGTTATTAAAAACCTATCACCAGATAATAGTAAGGTTTCTCATTTCACCAAAATTGTAACACCCCGCAAATTTGAACGCGATTATTAATATTAATCACTTGCATTATTAGGCTAATTCCCTACTTGAGTGAATTTACGACGCATTTTAGAGGTAAGTCTAGCAAAGCCCAACTAGTTAATACGCGTAGTATTACTTATTTGTAATTAGATGTAATTACATACGAAACGAATTCAGCAAAAGCGACAAAAATATACGGCTATTGGTGAACGAAATTATTTAATAAAACAAAGTTATTAAATAACGTCATTTACAATTTAATATTATGTCGATAATATTTACATAACAATTTATAACATAAAACGTCAACTCGTATAACTAAAATAAAACAAAGATTTAAAAACCTTATAATTAAATTTTATAAACTCATAAAAAGATCTTAAATAAAAAAAAATATAATGAAAAATGTAATTTAAAAATATATTAGTTAAAATAATGTAACATTTAACGATCGGGTAAACAAACACGGGACAAAAACACAGGAGATGAAAAGTGGAACAAAACCACCTTCCATCTCCATTCTTCCTCTCATTTCATTTTCATCCTCACCAAAAACACACACTTTTCTCTCAACCAAATCCATACCAAAAATTCGGATTCACAAATCAACCCACAAAATTTACATTTTCGGAATCCTCTCGAGCTAGGGAACAACATTAACAAAAGCCGTATCATCATCTTCTTCCTCATTTGGTCCCGAATCGCAATTGTAAGAATTTTCTAAAAACTTAGATTTACTCGTTTTTACGTGTTATAAGGGTGTAATATTGAACCTACAACTTTGTTTTAACTATATAATGGAAGAAATCAAGGTTTTATGGCCGGAAAACATGTTAAAATCGGGTTTTGGCCGGAAAAATCACGGCAGTCGCTGGGTTCTGTCTGGGTGTTCATCTTTGCGACACAACGTCTGTGTCGCATATAGTGTCGCATAAACCATCCATGCGACACAACCATTGTGTCGCATGTTGTGTTGTACCATTGTGTCGTAGAATCTCTGCGACACAACCCTAGTGTCGCTATTGAATTAGCATCGATCGCCTATGCGACACAACCCTTGTGTCGCATAGCCCTTGTGTCGCACCCTTATGCGACACAACCATTGTGTCGCATAACCACATTAGTGTCGCATACTGTGTCGCAGAAAACAGAAATGTTGCAAACTCTTTTTACACCAAGTGTCGAACTTAACCGATAACGAATACTTACATACGATACTATATGTGAACTTTACAAACAGTACAAACACGCTATTTTATTGGAATTATAATTTCAAACTATCACCAACGAGTCGTATACATTTTCACAAACAACGAAATGCAAACGTAAACGTTTAACAAACACTTTGAATATAACTTGGTTGTACAAACACTAGCATGGATGATTAACTTAGACATCCACATACTTATTAAATCTCGTACGTTTAGGACGTTAGGAGATTCTGGACTGTACTTGGGCTTAGGTTTGTTAGCACTCGCACAACTACTTAACTCAACAGGTGAGTTCACAGCCCCTACTTTTACTGTTTTAACTACTTTGAACAGGGGTGGAAAACATAGACAAATACTTTTACACAGACATGGTTGTATACTACTTTACTCAAACAAGGGGAGTACATTGAACTGATAAACTGAAACGCAAACTGATGACTTTGAAATAACATTTTCATACTATAAACACTATAAACGCATAAACATGTTTTGGAAACGTTGGAAAACAACCAACACGCTTTACGAAACTGATTGGGTAACAAATGGGTCCTACTGACATGGACCAGATCCTACTGACATGGATCAAGGGACACTGACACTCCCTACTATTGAAAAGTCCCTACTGACATGGGCACTGGATCCCACTGACACGGATCCACTATTGTTATTAAACTACTAAAAAGACCCTACTGACATGGGCACTAGATCCTACTTACATGGATCTACCGAGTAGATAATAGGATACAGACATTCCTACAAACAACTACTAGGATGCTTACATTCCTACAGAAAACTATTAGGATACGGACATTCCTACAGACACCATTAGGATACGGACATTCCTACAGACAACTATTAGGATGCTTACATCCCTACCATTACAAATAGGATACGGACATTCCTACAGACACCATTAGGATACGGACATTCCTACAGACAACTATTAGGATGCTTACATCCCTACCATTACAAATAGGATACTGTCTTCCTACGAGTTATAAACTACATACTTGAGCAACATCCCACTAAACATACACTTCGGGTAACTACTATTGAACACTTTGAAACGATCAAATATTATTGCAAACATGAAACCTGTGAATTCACTCAACCTAGTTGTTGACTTTTACTATGTTTTTCAGGGAATTAGCTGCGCATGTAAGAATCGCCAACACATGGAGAATTAGTCGACCCGTGAAGCTTTAGGATGCCAACTTTTTGGAAAAACATATGGATTTCTTTAGTATAACTGAATTGTTTTAGTCATATTTCAGAAATCTACTTTTGTATACATATTACTTTTGACTTGTACGATTTGATAAATCGTAAACTTTGTAATTAACACTTTTGGCATCTTAATATATTTTGTTCTGTTGTAATCATAAGCTCTGATACGTATGCATGCTTTATTATTGTGACACCCCAGTACTTTAACTAAATGCTTCCGCTAAACAAATTTGGGGGTGTTACAGATTGGTATCAGAGCCATTGGTTATAGCGAACTAGGAAACTTTAGGTGACTTAGAAACCTAGAGACCTAGACTATAGCCTTGGCTAGAACGTACATGCATACATACATTTGCATACATCTAAACTATCGCTGCGATACCTCGATACGCGTGAACTGTTCACCACATTCGACTAGTTCATTTTACTCAGATCTCAAATGAACTTGATCGTATTAAACGGCTGATGAGAAGAAGTATGTATTTAGTATCATATAATGACGCCTGGCCAACGTGATTATATTATACTGAGTACATATGGGTGTTTCATAGTCGTAAGATACGTGATGGGGATTCGACAATTTTTCTTGATACTCGAAAACTTGAAATATGTGAAACTTCATTCCTCACATACTTTACATTGGCATTGACTTCTGCATCTTTTCATCGCAGAACGTCAGCATGCCGCCTAAACAAAGAAATACTCGAAACAGTCGACGAAATGTTCCTCCTCCACCTCCGCCTCCAGAAACAACCGAACAAATAATCGAACGCCGCGTGGCTGAGGCTATTGCCCAGTACGAGGCCAGCCGCAATCGTGAAAATTTGACCAACAATAGCGGAGCCACTCCAGTCATTAGCGAAACCCCAAACAATACCCAACAGGGGTGTTCCTACAAAACCTTTCAGTCTTGTAAACCCAGCACCTTCACCGGGACCGAAGGGGCCATTGGCCTGGTCCACTGGATTGAAAAGATGGAATCAGTTATCGACATCAGCGACTGCGCCACCGACAAAATCGTGAAATACGCCACCTGCACTCTAGCCGACAAAGCGCTAACCTAGTGGAACGCTCAAGTACAAATTATGGGACGCCCAGCTGCTTACTCCATGACCTGGGTAACTCTGAAACAGATGCTGATGGAGGAATTTTGCCCTCCCAACGAAATGCAGAAACTTGAAACCGAATTCTGGAACATACAAATGATCGGCGCTGACATTTCCGGTTATACAACTAGATTCCAGGAGCTTGCATGTCTGGTGCCTCACATGGTAACCCCCGAGAGCAAACGCATTGAGCGTTACAACAGGGGTTTGGCCCCACAGATCCGAGGCATGGTAATGTCCTCCAAACCAGCTACCTTTAGGAGCGCAGTAGACCTGGCTCAAAGCTTAACTGATGACGCCATTTTGATTGGCACTTTGAAAACTACCCCGGTGAAAACAGAACCTACCCGTACCGATGCGGGCGACAACAAACGCAAATGGAATAATGAGGGTAACGACCGCCAGGGTCAACAAAACAGAAACCCGGGAAACACCCGAGCCTTTGCTGCGATCACCAACACTGAACAGAAACCCTACCTTGGTAACAGGCCCAAGTGTGGGAAATGCGGAAAACATCATGAAGGAGATTGTTTCTTCTGCGATAACTGCAAACGATATGGGCACAAAACTCAAGCATGCCGAACCCACCCTGCAAACAATGAACAGCGAACTGAGGGGTGCTTTAGGTGTGGTGATCCTGGACACCTCCGAAACCAATGCCAACAACCGAACAACAACCAGAACAACCCTGGGAACAACAATCAGAACAACAATAACCGCGTCGCTAACAAAGGCTACACCCCTAGCCGCGCGTACATCCTCGGTGCACCAGAAACGGTTGCGGATCTCAACTAGCACGGTACGTCTTAACGACTATTGCTACGATTTAACATACGTTTTATTCGAATGTCGATTCGAACACAACACTCGATAAACTCTGACCATGAAACGAAACACACAACATATTGAACTATGCCGCGAGCATACTTAAACTGATTGAACTTTAATGCAAACTATTACTATTGTTCACAACATGACTTATCGGAGAACATACGCCGCGGGCGATCCGACTTGATTTAAATCTCGGGACGAGATTTCTCTAACGAGGGGAGAATGTAACACCCCGCAAATTTGAACGCGATTATTAATATTAATCACTTGCATTATTAGGCTAATTCCCTACTTGAGTGAATTTACGACGCATTTTAGAGGTAAGTCTAGCAAAGCCCAACTAGTTAATACGCGTAGTATTACTTATTTGTAATTAGATGTAATTACATACTAAACGAATTCAGCAAACGCGACAAAAATATACGGCTATTGGTGAACGAAATTATTTAATAAAACAAAGTTATTAAATAACGTCATTTACAATTTAATATTATGTCGATAATATTTACATAACAATTTATAACATAAAACGTCAACTCGTATAACTAAAATAAAACAAAGATTTAAAAACCTTATAATTAAATTTTATAAACTCATAAAAAGATCTTAAATAAAAAAAAATATAATGAAAAATGTAATTTAAAAATATATTAGTTAAAATAATGTAACATTTAACGATCGGGTAAACAAACACGGGACAAAAACACAGGAGATGAAAAGTGGAACAAAACCACCTTCCATCTCCATTCTTCCTCTCATTTCATTTTCATCCTCACCAAAAACACACACTTTTCTCTCAACCAAATCCACACCAAAAATTCGGATTCACAAATCAACCCACAAAATTTACATTTTCGGAATCCTCTCGAGCTAGGGAACAACATTAACAAAAGTCGTATCATCATCTTCTTCCTCATTTGGTCCCGAATCGCAATTGTAAGAATTTTCTAAAAACTTAGATTTACTCGTTTTTACGTGTTATAAGGGTGTAATATTGAACCTACAACTTTGTTTTAACTATATAATGGAAGAAATCAAGGTTTTATGGCCGGAAAACATGTTAAAATCGGGTTTTGGCCGGAAAAATCACGGCAGTCGCTGGGTTCTGTCTGGGTGTTCATCTTTGCGACACAACGTCTGTGTCGCATATAGTGTCGCATAAACCATCCATGCGACACAACCATTGTCTCGCATGTTGTGTTGTACCATTGTGTCGTAGAATCTCTGCGACACAACCCTAGTGTCACTATTGAATTAGCATCGATCGCCTATGCGACACAACCCTTGTGTCGCATAGCCCTTGTGTAGCACCCTTATGCGACACAACCATTGTGTCGCATAACCACATTAGTGTCGCATACTGTGTCGCAGAAAACAGAAATGTTGCAAACTCTTTTTACACCAAGTGTCGAACTTAACCGATAACGAATACTTACATACGATACTATATGTGAACTTTACAAACAGTACAAACACGCTATTTTATTGGAATTATAATTTCAAACTATCACCAACGAGTCGTTTACATTTTCACAAACAACGAAATGCAAACGTAAACGTTTAACAAACACTTTGAATATAACTTGGTTGTACAAACACTAGCATGGATGATTAACTTAGACATCCACATACTTATTAAATCTCGTACGTTTAGGACGTTAGGAGATTCTGGACTGTACTTGGGCTTAGGTTTGTTATCACTCGCACAACTACTTAACTCAACAGGTGAGTTCACAGCCCCTACTTTTACTGTTTTAACTACTTTGAACAGGGGTGGAAAACATAGACAAATACTTTTACACAGACATGGTTGTATACTACTTTACTCAAACAAGGGGAGTACATTGAACTGATAAACTGAAACGCAAACTGATGACTTTGAAATAACATTTTCATACTATAAACACTATAAACGCATAAACATGTTTTGGAAACGTTGGAAAACAACCAACACGCTTTACGAAACTGATTGGGTAACAAATGGGTCCTACTGACATGGACCAGATCCTACTGACATGGATCAAGGGACACTGACACTCCCTACTATTGAAAAGTCCCTACTGACATGGGCACTGGATCCCACTGACACGGATCCACTATTGTTATTAAACTACTAAAAAGACCCTACTGACATGGGCACTAGATCCTACTTACATGGATCTACCGAGTAGATAATAGGATACAGACATTCCTACAAACAACTACTAGGATGCTTACATTCCTACAGAAAACTATTAGGATACGGACATTCCTACAGACACCATTAGGATACGGACATTCCTACAGACAACTATTAGGATGCTTACATCCCTACCATTACAAATAGGATACGGACATTCCTACAGACACCATTAGGATACGGACATTCCTACAGACAACTATTAGGATGCTTACATCCCTACCATTACAAATAGGATACTGTCTTCCTACGAGTTATAAACTACATACTTGAGCAACATCCCACTAAACATACACTTCGGGTAACTACTATTGAACACTTTGAAACGATCAAATATTATTGCAAACATGAAACCTGTGAATTCACTCAACCTAGTTGTTGACTTTTACTATGTTTTTCAGGGAATTAGCTGCGCATGTAAGAATCGCCAACACATGGAGAATTAGGCGACCCGTGAAGCTTTAGGATGCCAACTTTTTGGAAAAAACATATGGATTTCTTTAGTATAACTGAATTGTTTTAGTCATATTTCAGAAATCTACTTTTGTATACATATTACTTTTGACTTGTACGATTTGATAAATCGTAAACTTTGTAATTAACACTTTTGGCATCTTAATATATTTTGTTCTATTGTAATCATAAGCTCTGATACGTATGCATGCTTTATTATTGTGACACCCCAGTACTTTAACTAAATGCTTCCGCTAAACAAATTTGGGGGTGTTACAAAAATACAGTTTGTATCGGGTGGAGTGATTAATGATACTAAGACTGATGATAAGGTTGATAAGGAACAAAAATCTAAACCTTTAGTGCCTAACACTCCGGATGAGAAAGCAAAAGTTAGTAAATCACGAAAACAGATGTCTTGCTTCAAATGTCACCAAAAGGGACATGTAGCTTCATGTTGTTCGAACAAGAAGCCGGAAGCATCACATAAGTTAGTGATTGATGAAAAGACACCGACTGACTCTAGTATGTCTGTAGATAGGTTAGATACCAAACCTAAGTTAGGTAATAAACCTGTTAACATTCTTAAAAGAGAAGGTAAACATAGTGTCTCCCCTCCTAAGCCTAAACGGCCATATACTCTAAGTGATAATTCTTTCAATAAGTCTAGGGATATGACACCGTCGAGGTTTAGAACTCAAGGTAGAAGCGATAGTCATTTTGAGAATGGTTCTACTTCGTGATCACATGGGCTTAATTATAGTTATCATAATAGAGCTCAAAATTCAGTGCCTAGGAGGTTTTCCTCAAATTCACCTCTTAAGGTTGATCGTCCACAAGCTCAAGTATCTTCAAAAGTAACCAAAGCTCCTAATGGGAAGGATGGTTATTTTAAAGAGCTTAAGTTTGTTGATGATAAGGGACAAACCAAGACCGTAATGGCTTGGGTCCCTCTTGACAACTGATCGTGTTTTGTGTTATGTGCAGGAGCATGCTGTGAACAAGGATAGCTGGTGGTATATAGACAGTGGATGCTCAAGACACATGATAGGAGAACAAAGTCTATTGACAGACTTCAAAGAAGGTCTCAAGCAAAAAGTCAATTTTGTAGGAGATAAAGGAGGAGTGATTACGGGAAAAGGAAAAGTTTCAAATGGAACTTTGACTCTTGAAGATGTGAATTATGTTGAAGAACTAACTCACAACCTAGTGAGTGTTTTCCAAGTCTATGATAAAGGTCATCCAGTTTACTTTAATGAAAAGGAGGCCTTAGTCCTGAAGCCGGGTTTCATAATTCCCGAGAAATGGATATTGATGAGGGCACCAAGGAAGAAGGACATCTAAGCAATCAACATGGGTGTTCCTAACTCTTCAATGGTGTCTACATGTTTATTATCCAAGGCTTCGGAAGCAGATGCATTATTGTGGCATAGGAGAATGGCACACCTGAACTGGAGAAAGATGAATTACATAACCAAAAATGGTTTGGTTCTAGGTGTACCACCAAAACGTTTCGAGTATGAAGATAAGTGTGTTCCTTGCATGAAAGGAAAGCAGCACAAGAAACCACACAGATCTAAGACTGAACACTCTATCTCCTCACCATTTGAGTTGCTACATATTGACCTCTTTGGCCCTATAAGAAAGAGAAGTCTAGGTGGAAAATGGTACTGTTTGGTTGTCACAGATGACTATTCTAGATTCTCGTGGGTATTCTTTTTGGGATCTAAGGATGAAACTCCAGGAATTCTAATTGAGTTCTTCGATCTAGTTGAGAATGTCTACAAAATGAGAGTAAAGCGTATTCATAGTGACAATGGAACAGAGTTTAAGAATTCAACGTTGAATATCTATTGCTTAAGCAAAGGGATATTACATCAATTCAGTGCACCTTATGAACCTCAACAGAATGGTGTTGCTGAAAGGAAGAATAGGACGTTGATTGAAGCTGCTAGAACAATGCTTGCTGATTCAAAGCTTCCGGTCATCTTTTGAGCAGAAGCAGTGAATACAACATGTTATGTTCTCAATAGAGTTCTTACGGTTAAAAGACATAACAAGACTTGTTATGAGCTTTTAAACAATACGAAACCTAACTTAAAAGGGTTTGAACCCTTTGGAGTTTCATGTACAATATTAAATACCGGACATCAAGCTAAATTTGGTGAGAAGGCTGACGAAGGATTTTTCCTAGGTTATATGCCCAATTCGCCAAACAAGAGAGTCTTTAATAAAGTCACGGGACGTTTGGAAGTAGTTTATAATATTGAGGTTACGAGCTACTCACCTGATGTTTATAAGGGCTTAGATTGGCAATTTGATTATTCTAATCTTTTTGCATCATTTAAAGTTCCTATTAGTGACTATGTCAGTGATTCAGAGATAGCTGAACATTTAGTGTCTGAAGATGTGGATACTGGCCATACTTCAACATCGAGTGTTCCGAATTCTGGAATCAAGACAAATGTAGATCCAAATCAACCATCTACTAGTGGATCTCAAAAATCCAAAGTAGATACACCTCTAAATGAAGAAGAGCTAACTGAAAAATTAGTGGATGAAATCCTTACTCCACTGAGAGAGTTAAGAATATCTATGGGTATTGATAACTCACAGCTATCTAAAGAGGGTGTACCAGATTTGGAAGATATTCCTGAACAACATAGTGTTCTTGAGGAAATCGGTACTAACTTAGGAGATGAGATTCCAGTTGAGCCTGTTGCTTCAACTAGAACGAGTAAGAATCATCCCGTTGGAAACATCATCGGTGATATTAATACTATCGTTCAAACAAGGACTCAATCAAAAGCTAGTACGTCTAAAAATTTAGAATACCAAAGCTTGTATACTACATTGAAAGAGACAGGGATTCCTAATCAATGTCTACATTCATGCTTTATCTCACAAGTTGAGCCTAAAAATGTTCAAATGGCTTTAAAAGAAAGCTCGTGGGTAGAAGCAATGCAAGAAGAACTATCTCAGTTCTCCAAATTACAAGTCTGGCAGTTGATTGGCCTACCAAAGGGAGAATATTCAATTGGAACTAGATGGGTATTTAAGTGCAAGAGAGATGATAAAGGAATCATTACTCGCAATAAAGCTCGTCTAGTGGTTCAAGGTTTTAATCAACAAGAAGGTATAGATTACAATGAAGTGTTTGCACCAGTTGCTAGGCTAGAAGCAATTAGGGTGTTCTTAGCATTCGCATCATATTATATATAAAGGTTTATCAGTTGGATGTTAAGAGTGCCTTCTTGTATGGCAAAGTGGAAGAATTGGTGTATGTTTCATAACCGCCAGGGTTTGCTGATCCTGAGTATCCAGATAAAGTATATCGTTTGAATAAGGCTCTATATGGATTACATCAAGCACCAAGGATGTGGTATGGAACACTATCAACGTATCTACTTGAGAATGGATTTACAAGAGGATCGATTGATAGTACACTTTTTGTGAAATGGAAGAAGAAAGACTTTCTTCTCATGCAAGTTTATGTTGATGACATTATTTTTGGATCTTCTGATGAAAGAATGTGTCAAGAATTGGAGAAAGTCATGAGAAAACGGTTTGAAATGTCTGCAATGGGAGAGTTGAATTTCTTCTTAGGATTACAAGTTGATCAAAAGAAGGATGGATTCTTTATTCATCAATCTAAATATACATATGAGCTATTAGAACGCTTTAAGATGGATGAAAGTAAGGTCTACAATACTCCAATTCCAGTCAATCATGGACTAGGTCCAGATACATCGAGTGATAGCGATGTGGATCCAACTCTTTATAGAGCCATGATCGGATCACTAATGTATCTAACAGCCTCTAGGCCTGACATAATGTTTGCTGTTTGTTTGATATCAGGCTAATCCAAAAGAGTCACACATGCAAGCTGTTAAACGAATCTTTCGTTACCTCAAAGGGAAACCTAAGCGTCTTTGGTATCCGACTGATGGAGACTTAGATCTCGTAGCTTATACTGATTCGGATTATGGAGGATGCAATCAGAATAGGAAATCTACGACCGGAGGATGTCAATTCCTAGGAGGTAGATTAGTATCCTGGCAGTGCAAGAAGCAAACCTCGGTAGCCATTTCTACATGTGAAGCTGAGTATGTTGCAGCTGGCAGCTGTTGCTCTCAAGTACTTTGGATTCAACAGCAACTGCGGGATTACGGGTTAAATATAACCAATACTCCTATGATGATTGATAAAGAATCAACTATGTCGATCACCAATAATCCGGTGAAGCACAGTAAAACTAAGCATATTGATATTCGACATCATTTTATTAGAGATTGTGCTGAAAAGAAAATGATAAGGTTAGTTAAGGTTCCGACTGCGGATAACTTAGCAGACCTCTACACAAAGGCGTTCGACAGAGCAAGATTTGAGACGTTGGTTCAACTGAACGGAATGAGAAATCCAGAGTGATTAGTCTTACAAGGGTATTTTTGTAATAGTTAGTATTTTTATGTGTTAAAAAAAAAAAAAAAAAGGGCGTATGACATTTATTTGCTTGTTACCTAAGGGGAATCACCATTATTAAAGAATATAAATATAATATTCTTTAAAACTTTTTTAAGTTTTTATCTGCAAAAACTAGGGAGATGATAGTACATTAGGAGAATAAGCTTCACAATAATAAGCTTAAGTCCTAAGTATGATATGTTAGTAGGTTCAAATAAAGTTACTTTAGAACTACAGCGGTCTATCAGGTATGTGTTTATATTTATCTGATTATACACCTATATCCACAAGTTATAATTTGTCTATTTTATTTAAAATATTAGATGGCTTCATCATATGATGTACTGGTAGGCAAATTATACAACATTTTCTAAGCCTTAAGAAGTTAATTAATTACTTGTTTATTATCTTGTGTTACTATTCTATGATGTATGACATTAGTCTTAATTGTTGAATGATGGTATTGCCATACACTGTTATCATGCATTTTTTTATAATACAAAAATTGACAAATAATAGAAATATGGGTATTAATTTAATTATTGGTGACTTATGTTGTACTGAGTACAGACCTGAAGCCTTTAATTAAATTAATATTCTCAAATATATTTTGAATTATGCTAGAAGGGATCCTCTGTTGTACTAAGTACAAACTTGGATAACATAGCATATTCAAGGTATGTCTGATATTTGTCTGACCTTAAAATTCAAGTGTATGTTATATGTTTCGAAAAGATACATCATTTAGTAACCGCTACCTTGAAATTAAACGATGCATTGTTATTAGTTTTACTTGAAATTCTTCAGTATGTCATATAATAGGAAGCACTTGATAATATTCATACTAACAATAAAGTGTTTGCTTAGAAAGTCGAGTATAATTTGTTTATGTGGATCATAATACTGGTAATCGTCTTGAACTGTCTATAATTAAAAATATTCACGTTAAGTGAATAATGCATTTATTAATTATGCTATGTGGATAAAGGTACCTAAGATATAGTTCTATAAATATAAATGTATAAATGATAAACTTAGTTGTAATTTTATAATAATTTATTTGAATTTCATAAGGTATGTATACTAACAATCAACTTAGACTTTTTAATAAATTTTAAATAGCTTGTTCTTTCTAATATGATCCCTAAGCAGTTAAATTCTTATTTGTTTGAGTCATGTACTTTATGTTATTGAAGTAATTAATAAAATGGTACTTGATACCACTGTTAGTTTTTATGTTTCGTATTTTGTAACACCTGCATAATTAGGATAACTAATTACGCCTAATTGTTTGTAACTAGTTGTAATTAGTATGTAATATGACTAATTACATGCTCTATTTGTATATATATAAGGTAATTTATATATATGTGTGTGTACTTACGCGATTTGGATAAATCGTGCGAATTAACCGGACGGAGTCCGACACAGTTTACTTGGACGTTGGTGACAGAAATTTACTTAAATAATGAGAACGTATTTTGTTATGTAAAATACGCAACCGAACGAGCAGTATTTATATATTATCGCGACGACATTTTAACTAACGCAACAAAACGTAATAAACGCGACTTAATAATTAAAATATTGCGACAAATGTTTTTACTATTAAATTCAAGGTATTTTTATTTAAATACTCCAGTTACGTTTTAAAAATATAAACGTTTGGTTAAATATTAAAAACTAGTGATTAAACGATTAGGACACGGAGTCAACACGATGTTTTGGGGAGTATTTCCCCCTCCTTCCTTGATGGATCAGCCAACCCCACCCCCACTCCCCATTCCTCTTTCATTTTTCATTATCACCAAAACACACACAAACCAAACTCTCTCAACCTCAATTTACACCAAATTTTCGGAATACAAACCGACACACGAAAATTACATATTCGGAATCACCATCACGAGTGGAGCAAGAATATCAAGATCGTTTTCGCCATTTCATCCTCCATTTAGCTCGATTTGCAAAAGTAAGAAATTTCTAAAATCTTAGATCTATTCAAATTGGTGAAATGTTTTGATGTTTTGATGTGTACACAACTTAGATATAACCTAATACATGAAGAATACACGATTTTATAGCTCAAAAATGGGTTAGATTTGCGTTTTTGGTCGGAAATTCTTGAAACCCGAAAGTTTCTGGGCTGGTGTTCATACATGCGACACAAGCCTTGTGTCGCATGCTATGTCGCATAAACCCGTTTGTGTCGCACCTTGTGTCGTACAAATCCTTTAGTGTCGTAACCTTTGCGACACAATATTGTGTCGCACTCTATGTCGCATACTATGTCGTACTTTATACGACACAACCGTTATGTCGCTATTGAATTAGCATCGCAAGCTTTTTGCGACACAACCACTGTGTCGCAGGGCTCTTGTGTCGCATCCTTCATGCGACACAACCCTTGTGTCGCATGACAACTTTAGTGTCGCATTTTGTGTCGCAAAACACAGCAGATTCACAAATAAATTCCAAGTTAAGTGTTATACATTTCGGACTTCAAACGACTATACGATATAACATCTAAGGTACATTGAAACATGTTTTTCAAGCATAACAATTCAAACAAGTATATAAATGTCGAGATTAACGTTTCAACTAAGTCACCAACGGGCCCAAACATGTTTTCCAACAAACGAACAATTACAAACATACGGATAAACGTTGGCTATACTAGTTGTGTACAACTAAACGAAACGTCTCGTGAGACGCATACTTACATAACTTCATATGAATAGGCATTTGAAGGTTACGGGTTCGAAGAACCTACTTGCTATATTTACTACTTGCTATTTGCTACGGCATATTACCAGACTCAGGTGAGTCTTACGGCCCCACTTTTACTGTTTTATCTTATTGGGGGAGATACATGCTACTGATTTTTCTTGAACACAAGTACTAAACTGTTTACTATACCAAACGGAATTGCATGAGTTTACTTACAAACAGAAGTCTCTCCATCATATATCGTTAGTTATGGACTTAAGCGCGAACACTAGTTAATGGATCCATTAGGGAAATGACCCTCCCCGCCCGGGGCAGTAGCGCTGCCACGTACTGATTTACACGTAGAAATGGGTGACTACTTATTCGTTACTGATGCTTGCTCATTTACGAGCATGTCACGGGAGCAAACTTATTACTTACGGGTTAAGCTTCGATTATGAGCCTCATGGCAACGGTATAAACTTACTTATTTACATTTGCTGGATTGCAAATACTGATTTTACGATTGCTGGGTTGCAATGGCTGATTTTACGCCTACGGGCATTACTAATGAAATCTCGTGTTCAAAGCCGATATTACTTACAAACCTGTGAGATTCACCAACCTTTTGGTTGACACTTTTTAGCATGTTTTCTCAGGTACCCGGATGGAGTAGGATTACTCCAGGATTTTAGCTAGAGTCGCATGATTTCAACACAACTGCATTAACGGAGATTCTTAGCATTATCTTTTGTATATTTTGATTATGTAATAGAATCTCCCGCTACACGCGCGGACTCTAGGGAAACTACATTTTTGTATACGAAAACACTAAGTTTTCAAACAATATATCTATGGAATGTAACCAATTTACAAACGTTGCATATAGATGTCGTTTACTTTATCTTTGTGCTGTGATATTCGATTAGTAACACCCCAAACTATGCTTCCGCAAAACAGTGAATTTCGAGGGTGTTACAGATTGGTATCAGAGCCTAAGGTTATAGTGAACTAGGTTGCATTTAGTGGGCCTAGACTATGACCGTTAGGCAGTATTTTCTCATTAGGCATGACTGGTTCAGGAATTACAGCATACGACTTTAATTTAACATAGCCTGATCAACTATGTACAATTAAGGAAAGATGATGTAAGGTCTGAAACGATTATGTTGAACGGGAATACGTTAGTTGACTCTGACCACGAGAGAACCGGACCATTACTTGATACGTGCTAGACACTAGGCTGGATATTATATACTTACATATATTCGCCTCGTCTTACTTACACTCTGCCACAGGAATGGCAAACACACCACCTAATCCGTCACACTCTCACTCATATGGGTCACGGAACCCACGAGTAGCCAGGAGGAACACAAGGTCGCCTCGAAACAGCCCTTATCCTGTACATAACTCTCAGAACTCGGCACATATCACATTGCCAGTATTGGCTACCCAATTCCGCCGTCAGGAGCAAAGACTCGAAAATCTTGAACTGGAACAACACCGAATGACCTACCTGCTTCGTCAAGCTCTTGACCACATATCACAACTCCAGCGAGAACAAGAAGATACCGGCCTCTCTGTAAGCATAATCTAGGATTCAATGACCGCCGAATTAGGTGCGAATGAACTTGTAAGAAACCGACTAGAGGAATGTGAACAACGTTCACAAGAGACTGAGGATCACTCTCGAGTACTAGCACAACGACTGGCCTTGGTTGAAGATAATGCCAGGCAAACCAACAGGCTGGCAGAAACCGTGGACCGCCTTGTCGCGCTGATGGAACAGATTAATCTACATTAAGACTAGTGTAGTCTTTGTCTTGTAATCTATCTCGTGATCTAATGACTATCTAGCGCTATTCTATAAACTAGTCGGATTTAACAATTCCCGACACCTTTTGTAATATCTATGTAGGATGTAACTTTTGAACTCGCATTATCCATCGAATATTCCTTGTTATTTCAACTCATATTAGTTGTCATTTTCCATGTCGATGTTATGTATTACTGCTTATATACATGTACATCTGTGACAATTACAAATTCCTACAAAATCTCATGTATCTTCATTTCTTTTATTGAAGAATCATGCCGCCAAAGACAAGACCATATACCGATGCCTAGATTACCTCCCTTATAACCCAGGCTGTTACTGAAGCCTTGGCACGGAATACTCCACAAAACAGCGATGCCGCTGAAACCCCTGCTGCTGCTAAACCTTGTTCTTACAAGGACTTTCAGAACTGCAAACCTCTCAACTTTGCAGGTACTGAGGGAGCTATCGGTCTGGTACGCTGGATCGAGAAAGTTGAGTCTGTATTTCTGATCTGCAACTGTGCGAAGGGAGACAAGGTTAAGTTCTTCGTTAGTACTTTTACTGACACCGAACTCACCTGGTGGAACACTTATGCCCAAACTGTGAGTGTTGCTACTGCTTACCAACTCCCGTGGGAGGAGTTGAAAGAGATGTTGAGGGGCGAGTACTGCCCCAGGGATGAATTGAAACAACTGGAAATGGAGTTCTGGAACCACAAGATGCAGGGTGATGATATCACCGGATACACCAACCGTTTCCACCAACTGGCACTTCTATGCCCAACCATGGTCGATCCTGAGTACAAGAGGATCGAGAAATTCGTTGATGGACTTCCCGAGAGACTACAGGACCTGGTGACTTCATCCAAACTGGGTACTATCCAAAGCGCCATCCGTATGGCCCATGAACTAACGGCAAATTCTGTCCGCCGTGGCACAACTTCAACCCCATCTGCAAACAACAAACGCAAGTGGGAAGGAAACCCCAACTCATCCAACCAAACCTCCAACAAAAAGCCTGAGTACATTAAGGCTTATTCATCGGGGACTTCGGAAAAGAAAGGGTACAGCGGGAACAAGCCTTACTGTTCCAAATGCAGCCGCCATCATGACGGTTCTTGCCCTTGCTCCAACTGCAAACGGTTCGGGCATCTAGCCAAGGATTGCCGAACCAACATTTCTACCCCCAACACTAATGCACCAAAGGCCTGCTTTGGGTGTGGAAATTCAGGGCACTTCAAGAAAGATTGCCCAAAGCTGAAAAACAACAACAACCCTGCTCGCGGCAGATCATTCGTTATCAAGGCTAGGGAAGCCAGACAAGACCCGAACGTCGTGACGGGTACGTTCCTTCTCAACGATCTTACTGCTTCTGTATTATTTGATACCGGTGCCGATAGAAGCTTCATTTCTGAGAAATTTAGCCCTTTACTTGATATAACTCTCACTGCCTTAGATCCTAAATACATTGTTGAATTAGCTAACGGCAAACTGATTGAGACTGATAGCATCATACACAACTGTACACTTAACCTTACGAACGAAACGTTTCCCATTGATTTAATCCCTATCGAGATCGGCAGCTTCGATATTATTGTCGGTATGGATTGGTTATCCAAGCACCGAGCTGAAATCATCTGTCATGACAAACTCGTTCGCATACCTCTTGTCTCCGGTGGAACCTTAGTCCTACAAGGGGAGACCGGCAGACGGAATCTGAATATTGTATCCTGCCTCAAAACTAGAAAATATCTACGAAAAGGGTATCAAGCCATCCTCGCACATGTAACGGAGAAGAAGTCGGAGGAGAAGCGACTTGAAGATGTTCCAATCGTGCGGGATTTCCTGGAAGTCTTTCCTGAAGACTTGCCCGGACTTCCGCCACCTAGACAAGTTGAATTTCAAATCGAACTTGTGCCCGGAGCTGCACCCGTGGCACGAGCTCCTTACCGTTTAGCACCATCCGAAATGCAGGAGTTGTCTAACCAACTACAGGAACTCCTGGACAGAGGATTCATTCGACCAAGTTCCTCGCCTTGGGGAGCTCCGGTCTTATTCGTGAGAAAGAAAGATGGATCTTTCCGCATGTGTATCGATTACCGAGAGCTGAATAAGCTAACCATAAAGAATCGGTACCCACTTCCTAGAATCGATGACCTATTTGACCAGCTCCAGGGATCGAGTGTTTACTCAAAGATTGATCTACGGTCAGGTTATCACCAACTCCGAGTTCGCGACAATGATATTCCAAAGACAGCTTTCCGAACTCGTTATGGGCATTACGAATTCCAAGTGATGCCATTCGGGTTGACCAACGCACCGGCCGTATTCATGGACCTTATGAATCGGGTGTGCAAACCATATCTTGACAAATTCGTCATTGTGTTCATCGATGATATCCTGATTTACTCTCGCAACGAGCAGGAACATGCTCAACATCTGAAAACCATTCTAGGACTTCTTAAACACGAAGAGTTATATGCCAAATTCTCTAAGTGTGAGTTCTGGATTCGAACCGTTCAATTCCTCGGACACGTGATTGACAGCCAAGGAATTCATGTTGATCCCGCCAAGATTGAAGCAATCAAGGGCTGGGAGTCACCGACCACTCCAACCGAAGTGAGACAATTCTTAGGTCTTGCTGGTTATTACCGCCGATTCATCGAAAACTTTTCAAGAATAGCTGTTCCCCTAACCACACTGACTCAGAAAGATAAGAAGTTCGATTGGACTGATAAACAAGAGTCAGCCTTCCAGCTATTGAAAAACAAACTTTGCAGTGCACCAATCTTGTCCTTACCCGAAGGCACCGACGATTTCATGGTTTACTGCGACGCCTCACACCAAGGACTTGGTTGTGTGCTAATGCAACGAGAAAAAGTCATTGCCTATGCCTCACGACAACTGAAAATCCACGAGAAAAACTATACGACCCACGACCTCGAGTTAGGTGCTGTGGTCTTCGCATTGAAAATCTGGAGACATTACCTCTACGGCACGAAAAGCACTATCTTTACCGATCACAAAAGTCTCCAACACATATTCGATCAGAAGGATCTAAACATGAGGCAACGTCGCTGGGTTGAGTTACTTAGTGACTACGACTGCGAGATCAAATACCATCCGGGCAAGGCTAACGTAGTTGCCGATGCCTTAAGCCGAAAAAAACGAGTGAAACCCCTTCGAGTCCGAGCACTTCCTATGACAATTCGTAACGAGCTTCCTGCTCAAATCCTTAACGCTCAACTTGAAGCACTCAACGATGAAAACTTGAAAAATGAAGCCTTGTGAGGCTTGGATAAACAATTCGAAATCAAACCCGATGGAACTCGATACTTCTCTAACCGGGTATGGTTACCCAAATTCGGAAACTTGCGAGATTTGGTGATGGCTGAAGCTCACAAATCTCGATACTCTATACATCCTGGTTCTGACAAGATGTATCACGACATCAAAGGGTTGTATTGGTGGCCTAACATGAAAGCTGACATCGCCTTGTACGTCAGTAAATGCCTAGCCTGTTCCAAAGTCAAGGCCGAACACCAAAGACCCTCGGGGTTGCTCCAACAACCTGAAATTCCTCAATGGAAATGGGAACAGATTACCATGGACTTCATTACCAAACTACCAAAAACTTCGAGTGGTTGCGATACCATTTGGGTGATCGTGGACCGTCTCACGAAATCTGCTCATTTTCTGGCCATCAAGGAAACCGACAAGATGGAGCGTCTAACTCGCATCTACGTCAAAGAAATCATCTCGCGACACGGTGTACCTATCTTCATCATCTCGGATAGGGACAGTCGTTTTACTTCTAACTTTTGGCAATCGCTACAGAAATCTCTTGGTACTCGTCTGGATATGAGTACTGCTTATCACCCGCAAACCGATGGCCAAAGCGAGCGAACTATTCAAACACTGGAGGATATGCTACGAGCCTGCGTAGTTGACTTCGGTACTTCTTGGGAAAATCACTTACCGTTGTGCGAGTTTTCGTACAACAACAGTTACCATACCAGCATAAAGGCTGCACCCTTCGAGGCACTTTAAGGGCGTAAGTGCCGATCACCTATCTGTTGGACTGAGTTAGGAGATTCCCAACTCACGGGTCCAGAAATCATTCAGGAAACTACTGAGAAAATCATCGGTATCCAAAACCGGCTGAAAGCCGCACGTGATCGTCAGAAGAGCTATGCTGACGTGAGACGCAAACACCTTGAGTTCCAGGTAGGGGACAAGGTACTTCTCAAAGTGACACCGTGGAAAGGTGTTATTCGATTAAGAAAACGAGGCAAACTAAATCCTAGATACATCGGACCATTCGAAATCCTTGAAAGGATTGGTCCAGTGGCTTACCGCCTGCAACTTCCTGCTGAACTTAGCAGCGTACACAACACATTCCACATTTCTAACTTGAAGAAATGTCTGTCTGATGAGACACTGATTATACCGCTCGACGAAATTCAAATCGATGAAAAACTTCATTTTGTCGAGGAACCTATGGAAATCATGGACCGTGAGGTCAAACGATTGAAACAGAGTCGTATTCCCATCGTAAAGGTCGGGTGGAATTCTAGGCGCGGCCCTGAGTTCACCTGGGAACGGGAAGACCAAATACGACAGAAATATCCACATCTCTTCCCAGATAACGCACCGTCCGTGCACTCAAGCTAATTTCGAGACGGAATTTCTTTAACAAGGGGAGAATGTAACACCTGCATAATTAGGATAATTAATTATGCCTAATTGTTTGTAACTAGTTGTAATTAGTATGTAATAGGACTAATTACAGGCTCTATTTGTATATACATAAGGTAATTTATATATATGTGTGTGTACTTACGCGATTTGGATAAATCGTGCGAATTAACCGGACGGAGTCCGACACAGTTTACTTGGACGTTGGTGACAGAAATTTACTTAAATAATGAGAACGTATTTTGTTATGTAAAATACGCAACCGAACGAGCAGTATTTATATATTATCGCGACGACATTTTAACTAACGCAACAAAACGTAATAAACGCGACTTAATAATTAAAATATTGCGACAAATGTTTTTACTATTAAATTCAAGGTATTTTTATTTAAATACTCCAGTTACGTTTTAAAAATATAAACGTTTGGTTAAATATTAAAAACTAGTGATTAAACGATTAGGACACGGAGTCAACACGATGTTTTGGGGAGTATTTCCCCCTCCTTCCTTGATGGATCAGCCAACCCCACCCCCACTCCCCATTCCTCTTTCATTTTTCATTATCACCAAAACACACACAAACCAAACTCTCTCAACCTCAATTTACACCAAATTTTCGGAATACAAACCGACACACGAAAATTACATATTCGGAATCACCATCACGAGTGGAGCAAGAATATCAAGATCGTTTTCGCCATTTCATCCTCCATTTAGCTCGATTTGCAAAAGTAAGAAATTTCTAAAATCTTAGATCTATTCAAATTGGTGAAATGTTTTGATGTTTTGATGTGTACACAACTTAGATATAACCTAATACATGAAGAATACACGATTTTATAGCTCAAAAATGGGTTAGATTTGCGTTTTTGGTCGGAAATTCTTGAAACCCGAAAGTTTCTGGGCTGGTGTTCATACATGCGACACAAGCCTTGTGTCGCATGCTATGTCGCATAAACCCGTTTGTGTCGCACCTTGTGTCGTACAAATCCTTTAGTGTCGTAACCTTTGCGACACAATATTGTGTCGCACTCTATGTCGCATACTATGTCGTACTTTATACGACACAACCGTTATGTCGCTATTGAATTAGCATCGCAAGCTTTTTGCGACACAACCACTGTGTCGCAGGGCTCTTGTGTCGCATCCTTCATGCGACACAACCCTTGTGTCGCATGACAACTTTAGTGTCGCATTTTGTGTCGCAAAACACAGCAGATTCACAAATAAATTCCAAGTTAAGTGTTATACATTTCGGACTTCAAACGACTATACGATATAACATCTAAGGTACATTGAAACATGTTTTTCAAGCATAACAATTCAAACAAGTATATAAATGTCGAGATTAACGTTTCAACTAAGTCACCAACGGGCCCAAACATGTTTTCCAACAAACGAACAATTACAAACATACGGATAAACGTTGGCTATACTAGTTGTGTACAACTAAACGAAACGTCTCGTGAGACGCATACTTACATAACTTCATATGAATAGGCATTTGAAGGTTACGGGTTCGAAGAACCTACTTGCTATATTTACTACTTGCTATTTGCTACGGCATATTACCAGACTCAGGTGAGTCTTACGGCCCCACTTTTACTGTTTTATCTTATTGGGGGAGATACATGCTACTGATTTTTCTTGAACACAAGTACTAAACTGTTTACTATACCAAACGGAATTGCATGAGTTTACTTACAAACAGAAGTCTCTCCATCATATATCGTTAGTTATGGACTTAAGCGCGAACACTAGTTAATGGATCCATTAGGGAAATGACCCTCCCCGCCCGGGGCAGTAGCGCTGCCACGTACTGATTTACACGTAGAAATGGGTGACTACTTATTCGTTACTGATGCTTGCTCATTTACGAGCATGTCACGGGAGCAAACTTATTACTTACGGGTTAAGCTTCGATTATGAGCCTCATGGCAACGGTATAAACTTACTTATTTACATTTGCTGGATTGCAAATACTGATTTTACGATTGCTGGGTTGCAATGGCTGATTTTACGCCTACGGGCATTACTAATGAAATCTCGTGTTCAAAGCCGATATTACTTACAAACCTGTGAGATTCACCAACCTTTTGGTTGACACTTTTTAGCATGTTTTCTCAGGTACCCGGATGGAGTAGGATTACTCCAGGATTTTAGCTAGAGTCGCATGATTTCAACACAACTGCATTAACGGAGATTCTTAGCATTATCTTTTGTATATTTTGATTATGTAATAGAATCTCCCGCTACACGCGCGGACTCTAGGGAAACTACATTTTTGTATACGAAAACACTAAGTTTTCAAACAATATATCTATGGAATGTAACCAATTTACAAACGTTGCATATAGATGTCGTTTACTTTATCTTTGTGCTGTGATATTCGATTAGTAACACCCCAAACTATGCTTCCGCAAAACAGTGAATTTCGGGGGTGTTACATATTTTATTTTATTTTTATTTTTTAAATATTACCCTTTGGAATTAAATTATGCTGAATAATTGTCTCTATTTATTGTTGAACAATCGTTACAATTACAAGTGAAAAATAATTTTATTTTAGACTTGTACAAAATACATGAGTTTTAATTTATACTTAGTTTTTATTTCGCATTTTAAATTAAGATTGCAAGTTTGACCAGTCAAACCTGCGAAGTGAGTCAACCTGTGCGAGATTGAACTTAGGGTATAAAAGGGACAACGAAACGAACCGAACTCACATTTTCCTATTCACTCTGCGAACCCAATTCAGATCCTCTGCGACTCGATTTTTGGCGAAACGAACCGAAGCTTATTTTCGGTTGATTTTCGATTTTTTAGAACGAGGACGGAATTTTCGATCCGTGGAACTTATTCATCTTTTTATTACGCATCTTTTGAAGTAAGTTTCATGCGATTTCACCATGTAATTTGTGAGAAATCGATCAATTTAAGTTTTCGAATGTGTGTGTTTAGTTTTTCACGGATTTGATACAAATTAGTGATTTAGAAAACCTAAAAATTGTTTCTAATGATTATTCGATGCTAATAGAACATGTTTTAAGTGTTTAATTGCTTCGAAACACGTTTAATCGTTGATTTAAGTGTTGATTTCGTTAAACCGTTCATCCTACGAACCGAGATCTATCTCGCTTCGTAGCCCGCTCCAACGAACCGACTCCAATTTGAGTTGACTTCTGTTGACTGGAACGAAATGAACTCGTTTCGTTTGACTTCAGTTTAACGAACCGACACGAGATCTGTTGGTTGACTTCAGTTGACTGAAGCGAAACGAACTCAGTTCGTTTGACTTCAGTTAACCGAACCGAGTCGAGATCCTTTGTTGACTTTCTTTGACCGAAGCAAAACGAAGTCATTTCGATTGACTTCGTTTGACCTGGGTTGACCTGAGCGACTCTATTTCAACTCGTGGAGTCTCTGCGAACCGAGTTGAATGATTTATTTAATTTCATTTCTATTTTTAATTGACTTAGTTTGACTTTGAGAACTGAATTAACGTTGTTGACTTCAGTGGACTTTGTAAAATTAAGAAAATTTTATAATTTTTAAATAATAACTTGTTTTCGATTTGAGAATCGTTTGGTTACAAATAATTAACAAGTTACTCGTTCTTACACTTTTAGACTTACGAACTTATGTTATAAGTTAAAAATGTATTAACATTTAACAATTTCAGTTATTTCATATCGAAAGTCTTCCGACTCATAGTGTAGTTGAGCAGCGAGTCCCGATACTTATCGGCGGTATGATAACTCAAATTGTTATTCTTAGCTAACGGACTTTATATATAATTTGCAGAATATAATTGAAAGGTTAAATATTTTTAATTGTTCAATTAAGTTTCAGTGAATTAAGTTATTAGTTAATAGTAGACTTAGTCGTTTGATGATCTTTTGATCATAATACGTTAAAGTTTAAATTGATTAATGTTTGTTTAGTTAATCTTTTTTCTATTTGTGTAATTTTGAATTACATATATGGCTAACAGATCTTTCGAGAAGGGTCACAACATACTGGTGAACCTAGATCTGAACGAGCGCGGTGCTGAGCGCTTTGAGCAGATTTTGACTTATCTAGCACGATCGAGAGTTCGATTTGCTATTACAGAGTCACCGCCGCTGAACAGAGGTCTTCTTACGGAGTTTTGGAGAAACATTGTCTATGATGCTGCTGCAAATCCTCCTACTATCCGTACGACAGTCAATCAGCATCCTATCTCTTTTACTGCTGCTGACCTTCGACAGCTCTTACGTTTAGGGACTGAAGAACAAGATGCTGGTATTCGGCCTTATTATGCTGATTTTATTGAGGGCGCTTTGGGTCGTACCGGATATTCTGGACCCAGGAGAGGACGCCGGTTTGTCAAGGCATTTGTTCTAGGCCAGTGGAGGTTCCTGTTCACGGTTATTGTTTCTATTTTTGGGAACAAGAAGTCAGGATTAGATGAGCTCAGTCCAGAGCTTATGTCTGCTGTACTGTCACTGGTTTACAATAAACCATACAGTTTCTCTTCTTACATCTTCAATTCTTTTATCGGACAAATTACAGGAGCTGTGCGAACGCAGTTTATTCTGTATCCCATATTTTGCATGCTTCTGATTCGCAATCAAGTTCCGAATCTACCTGCTTATGAAGCTGATTTTTCATTTTGAGACGATAGGATTGAGAGGTTACAACGCTTGTTTTCTGTTATCCAAGCGTAAAGATGACATCAAACCTGAGGCTGCTGATCTCTTTGGGCATCTTCTTGATGCTGATTATGTTGCTCCACCGAACAATGGTTGGATGGATGCCGGAGCTCAACCTCAAGCTCAAGCTCAACAGCAACAGCAAGCTCAACAACAACCTCCAGCTCCAGTTCCACAAGCAGTTGAGCAACAAGAGCTCATTGAAGATATTATACATCAGGATGCACAACAAGGTGAGCAGGTCATACCTGAGCTAGCTGCTGAGGTTCTTCATGAGGTTCTGATACAGAACGATGACGCTCATGATCCAGTTTTGGTTGCAATTGAACAATTTAAGGTAATGTTTGTTATATATTATAATTCAATTGTTAATTTACTATCTTTCTTATCATTATATGTGCTTACTCATGAATAGGATACTGAAGTTGTTGACCTAGAGGTTATTCAACCTGAGGGTACACAAGGTCAGAGAGGTGCTGGTCCATCCTTCTAGGAAAGATGGTGATACAACATCTGATTCAGATTCTGAGGAAACACCAGATGATGATGCGCTGAGGGTTTTAGAACCGACATAGAGAGGAAAGAGAAAGCTAGTAGATGAGGATGATGATGAAGAGGTTCAACCTCTTAGGACTACACGTAGGAAGCGTGTTAGGACATCTACTCCTGAGCTTTCGATTGGAAACATGCCAGGTTATTTATTTTATTACTAATAGTAGGTTGTAAATTTTGACATAGAGACTGAGATAGATCTTTTCTATAACAGTTACTAGGGAACGACAGCCTGCTAGGTCGAAACCTACGATGCAACGACCGACTGCTCGTATATCTGAAACCTCAGAGCAGGTTAGAGATATGAGTATTGTTATTGCAGTAGAACTTAATTAGAGATTGAGACAGATAATTCTGTTACTGTTACTAATTTAAGTTGTATATAGGTGTCTGGTATGACTGGTCGGTTTACGACAAACAAGGCAGCTCGTATTGCAGCTGGTATGTTGAGTGATGCATTTGATAAGATGGTCCATCAAACAGGACAATCTGCTTCTGCACAACCTGCACATCATACAACACCGCCAGTGAAAGCTTCTGAAAGGATTTCTAGCTTGGAATCTCGAGTTCAATCTCTTGAATCTCAGAATGTTATACTTGCTAAGGAGTTTACTGAGCAAGGTCTGGCTTATACTGCTCTGCTGAAAGCACACACGATGTTGCTTAGAGATGCCGAGGATAACCGGAGAAAGCTTGATCGACTTGAGCGTTTAGTGCTAGAGTTGACGAAGGACAAGCCGTCTCAGGGGGAGATTCTAGCATATCATGAGGCGTGCAGAGAAGATGAGCTAAGGAAGAAGCAGAGACGAGATGAAGATGATGATCCCAGTACACAGAAAGAGAGTGAGCCGACTGGTCCTTCAAAGACTAGTGAGCGAGTTACTACTCGGGGGGAGTCTGCGTCTGCTGGTGATGGTGTTGGTACAAGTGCTACTGGTACAAGTGAAGCTGGTAAGACAGCTTAGACTTATGTAGACATTTGTACTTAGAATTTAGTTGAATTATGATTGTACATTATAATTGTAACTGAATAATTGTAACTTAATATTTTGGTAATATGTTCGGCTTGAGATTATTATTACAAGTTAAATATATTAGAAATTATTTAAGTTAGTTAATTTTGAAAAGTTAAATAAATTAGTGATCGAAAGTTTTCCGACTCATTGAGTAGTCGTGCGGCGTGTTCTGATTTATATTATCGGTCAAAATTTATTTTAACTTAGACATTTTAGACTTGAGAGTTTTTATAACTGACAAGTTAAATATGTAATATTTTTGCTAGACAAATGAGATATAATTTAAAAGTTAGATTGATATTTCAATTGAATCTTAGAAACTATATAAGATAATTAATAGTAAATTTAAATGCTTGGTGATTATTCAAAATGCATTAGAATTTAAATTCAATTAATATTTGTTAAGTATCTTAATAAGACTTAAGAATTCTTGGTTGATTCAGGGTAATCAATAAAAATTTTATAAGTTATATAATATGGTTATATCACACAATTGAGATAAATAAAGAGATTCTTAGATTGATTCAGGGAAATCAATAAAAGAATTTATATTATTAATTTGATTTGTGTAGGTATGGAAATGCTAGAATTGAGTGACTCTGGAAGTGATCTTCTTGATGAAATCGATGAAGAAATTGATTTTGATCTTAAAGAAGGAGAATTTCTACTACCTGGAGATTGGACTGCTGTACCTGAGAATGTGCAAGACATTTGTGTAGATCCAGATGCAAATATTGATGAACACCATGTGAGCCCATCTAGGACAGAGGTTATTATTGAAGATGATCAAGGTCCAACAGTTGTCGATGTAGATAAAGAAATCGATGACTCAACCGATTATGAAGATGATGAAACTTTGATTCCTACCAAGGATCCAGCTGTTTTTCTTAGAAAACTTTCAATACAGAAGAAGAAGGTTGGAGTTTCTGAAGTTGATATAACTGGGAAACGGGAACCTAAAAGAGGGATTGTTGGATGGTACTTTGACTCTGAACTTAAGCTTTTCGCTATCAAAAGGTTTGACGGAGTTCAATATTTTGAGAAAAAGCTTGCAGTATTTAGTTCGTTACCAAGATTTGAAATTATAGACTTGGCTAGATTAGAGTTGAATAACCCGAGTGATGATGATTATGTTAATTATGTTGAAATAATAATCAGAGCTGAGGTTAGAACAAAGAAGTTTGATAAGATTAAGCCAAGGAAAGGAAAGACAATCAAATTGAAGGAACGAAGTCAAAGGACTGGAAGAAAAAGGAGAAAGAAAGTATATCTAGCTGTCAGGTGTGTTCAGCAAATTCCACTGAAGACAATGCCACAAGATATTCTGGGAAATATGAAGAGATGGCACATGGATTCAGAGAATGGAGAAGCTGTCATGATTGAAGCTGATGATGAGGTTGAAGGTGGTGAAAGAGAAATCTTCATAGTTTATGACCATCGGCACCTAATGAACATGTCGAAGAAAGATTTGATAAAGTTGAATGAAAATAGAATCTTGACGACAGAAGCATGGGGTGATTTAGCGCGTGATTATCAAATGATGGTTAAGACTTGTATCAAATTGAAGATTTATGCTGGAAGTAAGATTTACAAATGAAGATTAAAGACAACTTGAAGACATAGTAGCATAGACGCTAGAGCTATTGTCAAGGGGGAGTCTGTTGGGACATGTATTTGTGACAACAGATCTAGCTTGTAATAGTACTAGTGATTTTGTAATCAAGTGTGTACAATTGATTTTGAATTGTAATGAAAAATATGATATTAGTTTGTTGTTAATATTCGTTAAATATATTAGTAAGATAAAGTGTTAGACGAATATCGAGAATGAAAATGCAAACTAAAGTCTGTCTGCGAGATGAGATCTCAAGTCGCAGGATTGAGTTCTGCGAGTCGAGATCTGGACTCGCAGAGGTGGCAACGAACCGAGTTGATTTTGGGCTTGGTTCTAGGCTGCGAAGTCAGTCGACTCGCAAATCCCATCAGGCTGCGAGTCGAGTCGAGCAGAATCATATAAATACATAATTAGGTCAAATCGTTTCATAACTTTTGCTATACGAATTTCCAGAGCATTATAGACGATTCTAAGCATTCTTAAGGTTAGGTATTGATCGATTAACATTAATTAATCGATACAAAACCTTGTTGATTAATCAATTCGCTATTATCTTGTGAAACAATTCGTTCACAATCCGTGAACCAAGTATTGAGGAATTCCGCGCCTTAATACCTAAACATAACCTCGTTATCGATCCTAATACATATGGACATACAATTACATGTATTAACAAGTGATTAGGCACTAATAACTAGCCCTAATTTGTCGGGTGTCACACTTAATCCACGTTATGTCGTTGTAATTGCCTTTCCCTCTCGTTGTCCACTTTCACCTACAACATTCAATACTTTAAAGAATAAGCATATCGCTTAGTGAGCATATAAGCAATTAATCAAGTAATTCACCAAATCATTCAACAACTAGAAAAAGCAACAATAACCACATAATCTTAAACAAATAATTACTGAGCAATGTGTAGAGTTCAAATTCACTATACGGATCCGCGACCAATAATCAATTAGCACCCTACCACAATGATGTGCATGCTAAATCAACATCATGTGCTATGCACATATTCAACAACAACACTATGCTAACAAAGTTAGCAAATCTCTACAAATTTGCTCATTTCACATAATTTAACAACAACAATCGTTTAACAACAATAATCAACAACTATAAACAAGATAAGATATAAGAAATACAACACTTGATTATGTGAACCTCTTGCTCGGAAACAATCCCAAATCACACAATCATTACCCAATTAACCCCCATATCACTCACCTTTGTGATTAAGTGAAGGTTTACAAGATATGATCAACGAAAGGATTCCAAGTATTTAGCACCTAATACATAACACATAACAATATAACAACATATTTAGATTCTAGAAATCATCAAAATTAAGCAACAATTAACATCAATCCTCCCCCACTATGGATTGACTTCCACTTTCGTAATCCTAAACATCTCTATCATTTGATCACTTTAATCTTTACTTAATCTTTAATCAAGACATTATATTATCATAGTAATACTACCTTCAATTCACACTTTTAAGCTAGTTATCACTAACATACAAGAATTTAGATATAATCATGGAATCACTAAAACACCACTTGTGATTCCTCCACTTTTAGGTTGTAATTGAGTTAGTAATTAATCATCACTAATGCACTAACTAACCTCAATTCAACCTATATTCACCTTAAACTCGTTTTATAATCACTACCCATATAAAATGCAATCAAAACCCCATAAAACCTCATTTCTAGGTTACAAAATTGAAGGAATCATGCTTACTTGAGGTTAAAGAGAATCAATGGATGATGAATTGAGTCTTGAAAGCTTGAATTAAAGGATTAAAGATTGAGTTTTGAAGCTTAGAATCACTCCTGCATTTTTGTTGTTCTTGAGAGTGTCTCTGGAAGTTTTTAGAAGGAGGGAAAAGAATTGATGCGTACGTATTGATAAATATGTGTTATTAATTTGTTCCCCTCAATTCTTATTGTCTGGAACTTAGAAACAATTTACGATTTCTATTATTTCATATCACTTATAATAGTGATAACTTAAAATAAATATTTATATATTCACTAAATTAAACCTTGAAATTTGGGGTGTTACATTTATATATTATATATAAATTATTAATGGACTTTAACGATAGTTCGTTTTACGTTTGCATTAGGTTATATAGTTTATATACTAGCCTCGTACCCGCGCATAGCAGCGGTGAAAGTGGAAACGGTGGATGGAGGTGCGAATGAATGTTTTAAAATAAAAACATATTGTACTCCGTCCGTCCCATTAAAAATGTCCACATTACTATTTTGGGATGTCCCATTATAAGTGTCCACTTTGATATTCAACCAATCAAAGAAAACTTTAGTGGGATGATTTCATATTTGATTGATGAAAAGTGTAATTAGTGGAGAATAAGTAGTACTCCCTCTGTCCCAAAATTATTATCACCCGACAAAAAACACGCAGTTTAATAAAAACATAATCATTACTGCTTTCTCTTTCTTACTTTTTGCAGAATGACAGTTTTACCCTTAACTAATTAATTACTACTTTGTGAAAAGTGTGTAATAATAACTTCAATTAAGGGTAATATGGTAATCAAGACCAAACTTCACTATCTATTTTTGGAAGTGGACAATTAATTTGGGATGTCCGAAAATGGAAACATGGACTATAATATTGGGACGGAGGGAGTAATAGAGAATAGATAATGGGATAGTGGGATAGTGGGACCCACTTATTAGTCTTAAAAAAATTGAGGAGAGAGAGGGTTAAATGTATTATATACTAGTATAGATTATAAATAAATTATTAATGGACTTTAACGATCGTTCACAAACGTAACTGAATCAAGACGCAAAATTTCATCTTAAAGATGCTTTCAAACAAATAATTTGAAGAAAGTGTTTGTAGATCCAACCACTTGCTTATTGTTATTTCCTTCACTAGCTTATATCTTAAAAATTATGTATATTCTATTTTGTTTGGTCTTCCTTTTATATCTATGTATATACTAATACTAATACTAATTAAACTTTAAGCTAGCTCTTATTTATATATAACCAACACTACATCCATCCGCCGATCAAACACAGAATAAGGCCAGTGTTGCATTTAGAAATGGCGGATGTATGAAGTGAAGTTCCATTCGTTAGTAGGGTGAAAATTGCTTTGAATATGAAGGGAATTAAGTTCGAAAACATTGAAGAAGATCTCAGGAATAAGAGTAGTGACCTCCTCAAATCCTGTTCATAAGAAAGTACCGGTGTTGGTACACAATGGAAAAGCGATATCGGAGTCACTTCTGATCGTTGAGTACATTGATGATGTCTGGAAAGGAGTCCCTATTTTGCCTGTAGATCCTTATGAGAAGTCTGTTAGCTCTATTTTGGGCCAAATTTATTGATGATAAGGTAATGATCGCTTCATCCTTTTAATACTCGTTAATGATTAATATTATTTACTTGGATTTAATACGGAGTATATGGTATTTCAAGTTCAAATTGATGATAACTAGAATTTCATGCCCTCGCGTTGCGACGGGATGTAAAAATGTATTTTTTTAAACTTTGATATGAAATTTTCAATTCTAGATAAATTGCTATATTTGATTTCTACCCTTTTTAATATAAACTAAATGTGAGTTCATATCTTTTGATTATTATACTTATAAAATGTGTGTAATTCGTAAGTCTTGAGGCATTATAATTTATAGTTCAAATTAGATTCCAACCCGACTCCCCGAGTGAAAATCATGTATTCATAATATAGACTTTAATTTTCTTTAATAATTATAATTTTGTATATTCATAATATAATTGCACTTTGCGACATTTACATTCATGTAAGGAAAAAAGGGAAAAAATATATAGGTTGCATTTATTAACTTAATTTACTTTATGTACGTCTCCCAAAACCGAAGAGATTTTCATTACACGATCAATAGATATACATAGTGTTTTAACCAAAGTTGCCAAGATCAAAATGTTACTCAAGATCATTTTTATCTTTGCAAGATCAAGATCATAAAATAAAATCGAGATCGTAAGACCCTACTTTAATAAATAATATATATAATACATATTTTATACATAGATTTATTATAAAACTAAAATGATCATATAATCTTGGTTACTTTTAACTTCTGAAATGATTTTTTTTCTAAACAGTGTATTCATTTCTAAACTTTTGAAATGTATTTTTTCTTTTTTTTGCTAAAATGCGATTGTATTGTAGTCCGTCAAAAAACTAAAATAATATTTTCTTTTTTACTTTGCAACAATAACAATGAACTTGCAAATATAAGATAACGCAAATTGTTAATTTCTTTTTTCAAAATAACAAAATTAGTTCCTAACCCATACTACTCGATTTATAAGAATGATAGAAATTAATTGATATTAGGGGGGAATTAAAACATTATATATAAGTATTTGTTTAATGTTAAATGGGAGGGGAACACCCGATTTCTCATTAAAACTTGAACTTGTGATATAATCATGAAAAGTCAATCAAATACTATCTAACATTATTATAATTATTTTGTAAGCAAAGGGAAAAAAAATGTATAAGCTATTAGTTAAAAAAAATTAAAGTTAAAATATAAAGGGTGAAAATGGAAAATGTTAAAACCTAAAGGGTAGAAAATGAAAGTGTGTTAATAGTTGGGACAAAGAAAATGAAAAGTAGTTAAAAGTTAAAGGGTAAAAAGTAAAAATATTCTAAAAGATAAGGGGTACAAATTCAAAAATTAGAGGATAGAAAATAAAAAAGGTTTAAAACATTAGGGGGTAAAATGAAAAAGGATTAAAAGTTAAAGGGTAGAAAACAAAAAAGGATCGAAAGCTAAAGGGTGGGAAATGAAAATTAAGGAACTACTATTCATAGTAGTTCCTTAATTGATATTAGAGGGAATACTTCAATCATATGGCCGACCATATCGGGTTAAGGCAGTATCCTAGCTCCACTAGATTTTAATTACTATACATGTAGGATTAAATGATGAGCTTAGTGTGCGCAAATAATGTATTAAACTATAGTATGATATTTATTGTATGTATCGAACTATCTGGGATTTCATTGTATGTAACGAAGTTGTAATTTTATACATTGTATGTAATTTTTGGTACTTTTTTCACATGTCAACTATATAAGATGCCATGTGATGTGTCTTACAACCGTTGATTTGACTAAAATCATACAGTGTAGATAAATTACAATTTCGTTAAATACAATGTAAATCAGCGTAGTTCGCTAACTAGCTACTATGAATGTCAGACTGTAATTTAATACGTTTGCACGTACTTAACCCTTGAATGATCAATGAGAATTTGTAAATGAGTGATGATTTGTACATCACCAAATAGTCTTTGTATATCACTAACTGTGCTTTACATCATTGTAATGTACAACACCATAAAGTACAATTAGTGGTGTATTAAATATTTTTGGTGATGTACAAATTACTTCGACCCTTTTGTAAATTGTAACCAGGTATAACCAAGTCTCTACAAATACATATGAGCGGCTCAATGCATCTAGGGGACTAAAGCGAATTTAAAATATGAGGCCTAATCGATTTTATGTAATGGATTTTGCTATGCATAGTGCTTAGGGCTATGATTAATTAATCGGTGGTTGGTAGAAAGTGTTTGAATAAGTAACTTAATTTTTTAAATTTTAATATTTAACTGAATGTGATTGATGGTTACCAGGAAGTTGACAATTTTAGACAAATGTTAACAGTTTATTTAGAGCAATTACACTTTTAAATATAGCCCCAACAAAATCATTAACAATCACAAACTATGTAAAGTATTAGACTAAGCTCATTACACAAATAAAAAAAATTAATCTACTTAACCACGATTCACGTTTCTATGATTGAGATAGTTATTTGAACAATTTGATAGTCGGTATTGCCTAAAGAATGATTGGAGAATTCAATCGTGAAATATAAAGAAATTGATTAAGATAATTTAATGCTGGCTCATGTAAAATGAAGATTGCATTCAAAGACATGAAAATAGAACATGAAACCTTTTTTTCACGAAAACACTTGGAACTAAGTGACCAAAAATGGGCTTAGTCGTTTTTTATCACTTAAAATTAATGGGTCTAAAATTTTACGACTTAAACTCTTGTGAGGCCTTATAATGTCCTTTCCTTACACAATTTGGGTCTTATCTCTTAAAGCTTATTCTCCAAGACCTTAAAGGACTAAAAGACATTGATGATCTTTATCGTCATACTATACTAATACATGACATTGATAATTTGGGGGCCTTACAATTTCGAAGACTTAAATTAGCGATAGTTTTACAAGCTTTATATTCGAGCCACCCCTACCGATCAAAATTAAATAATCATATTAATTAATGATTAATAATATTTTGAGTTTCTCTCGACCTTTGGTTTACACCGTGTGCGTTACATAGTTTCCCATGCTGCCTATATCATCATATCTTTTCGCCCAGTTTTCATGATGAAAAACCTCTCGTCAAAGTACTGTTTTTGATCGCTGGTACTTGTGGTACTAATTGGGATTACTTGTGCAATTTAACAACGAAATCAAACAAACAACAAATGAATTAAGTTACCATATATTTGGAGCTTCCATTTCACTTTCAGGGTTAAGGTGCATCGAAATAAATTAAATTAACTATGATATGATTTATATTATGTATATTCAACTATATATGTTATTAGTGTGTACTAAGTTAAATTTTCATATATTGCATTTTGAATGTAATTTTATAAAGTGATAATTAATTTGTATGGATGTCACGAGTAGTCAGGGGCGGAGCCATGCAGAAGGTAGGGGTAGCAGTTGCTACGGGTCCATTCTCAGTACGCAGTGTTATTTCTATTGAAAAATCGAATTTTTAGTTGCATTTCTTGTTTGTGCTACGGGTTCAGAAAAATTGGGATACCATTGCTACGGGTCACTCAAAATCCTGGATCTGCCACTGCGAGTAGTGGTAGTTTATACAGATAACATATCAGTCAAATACAATACGTGCCAGTTAAATAACATACAAATAGCGCTAACGGAAAGTTGAATGAATTATTTTATCTTTGAGATACACATAATAGATTTTTTATCATAGTAATATGTTAGTGATGCGAATAACACTTGGTTGATTAGCCGATACAAATTCTTTTTTGCTTAAACCGATAAATGTGCAATTTCTAACCCCTTGTTAAACATTTACCTTCTTTTGCCATAAACTTAGCCAAGGGATATGAGAAATCCCAAACATGCCCTCATTTTAAATCAATAAGTCAAACACCACAATACCGTGTATTATTGCAACTGTTTGCAATGCATATGTCTTTTTCATGTAATTATACAATATACAATAAGCAACTATCCAATATGGAAAGTATCATGTAAATCAATTACGGAGTACATGATATAACATTCATACAGACATAGTTTTCATGCAATAATAGAATAAGTCAACTATGCAATATAGAAAGTATTATGTAAAATCAATTTATCCAGTCGATGAATCATATTCATTTCATACACTAATAATAACACTAATATAGCTATTGCACTACTCAAAATTGAAATAAATTTCACCATCAATACAAAATCACTAGATAAAAATAAAAAGAACTACCTAACACCATAAATACTAGGGCGGAAGTTCAGTTAACCGAAAGTTCGGTTAACCGAAAACCAGTTAACCGAATCCTCGGTTCATCATTTTCTTGAACCTAAACCAAAACCGAAAAGTTCGGTTAACCGGTAATCGGTTAACCGGCTTTTCCGGTTCGGTTATACAGTTAACCAAATTAACCATTTTTATTTACTAATCATTTAAAATATATAATATTATCACACAAATACACACGCATTGATGAGTATTTGTTATAAATTTTACACGCTGATCATTCTAACAACAATCATAAAGCATTTTAGTTAGGTACAAAACATAAATGCATGAACGTCGAACCAAATTAGTCATAAAACTAAAAATTTAACTACTAAAAATGCAAAAATATGAACATTCATAGTAACATAAATACAAAAATATAATAATCATATTCAAAATTAGAAGATATTTATAAATATTATCTATATATATACACATATTTAAAAATAGTAGTTTAAAATTTTTGGATTTCGAATTTGGATACGGATACTTTTAAACACCCCAAGTACTTACCAGCTTTTTGGAAAACTTATTTTTGAGGTTTTAAACATTCGTTCAAGTTATGTAAACACATTTTAACTATAAGATTGAGATGTGGGACATTCTTAAAGGTGCTTTCGAGTCGAGAAATTATTATGAGTTTAAAAAAAGAAAAAATCACGGAGTTTCAACATTACAACACTGTAAAACACAGTTATGGAAGTATGAGTTTTTTTTTAATGTGTGAATTATCACGTACTCCCTCCGTCCCAATTTAATTGTCCCCAGACAAAAAAACACGCAGTTTAAGAAAACATTAACTTCTCTCTTACTTTTTGATAAGATTACAGTTTTACCCTTTACTTTTTACCTACTTTTTTGTCCTACATATATAAAGTAAGGGTGAAAAAGGATTTTATCTCATCATTTTTATCCATTTATGAAAGTGGACAATTAATTTGGGACAGCCCAAAATGAAATACTGGACTATTAATATGGGACGGAGGGAGTATAACTTTATCGAACATTGTCATAATTTTCATTAGAGAATCGAAAGTTGAATAACAACCGACAACCGATCCGGCATAATTAATACTTGTGTATTGCGTAGGCGCATACGTAACCTTATGATCATTTTAACCTCTTTCCTAAGTTACTTACCTTTTTGGTTGCAATAATATACTTCATCCGTCTCAAAATTATAATCCATATTTTCTTTTTGGGATGTTCCAAAATAATTGTCCACTTCTTATTTCAGCCAATAAGAAGATAGTTTAGTGGATGCAGATTCTATTTGAGTGGTTGAAAACTGTTGTGGTCCCACTTTTATTAAACTGCGTGCTTTTTATTAGTGGACAATAATTTTGGGACGGAGGGAGTAACGACTAATGACAAACATAGATGAACTATAATTAGAGTTTAATTTGATTTGATTAAGAAAAAAAAAATGGTCTTGTGCTATACCTACTTCACCAATACTCTAATCGTTATAGATATATTTATTTCATGATTTGATGAAACTGACATTGCTAATAATAAATTAGAGTATTATCTTCTTTGCTTCTCCATTAAGAGTGTGTTATTAAGATTTAAGATTCCTTCGTTCCATTACAAGTATTCAGTTTTAACTTTTTAAATTTTTTTTTTTCAATTTTGCCGTTATATATTTTTATTTGTGTTATATAATATTTGATGTAAAATATATGAATGAATTGGGTTTTAAATGTATTTTCATTGGTATAATTTTCATCAAGTATCATATCACTCAAACAAAAATATTTAAGGTCAATATTAAAAAAGAAAGACTTTGAAAAGTCAAAACAGGACATTTGTAATGGGACAGATGTTATATATATATTATAAATTATTACACAAACATTGACAGATGTCTTATTTTACATGATTTTGTAACCAAGATTAGAAATTACTTTTATATCTCTTAAGATAAAACATGAATTTTTTTCTTATGAATCTTTCCTAACATGGACCAACAGTTAATTAAATGAATAAATTTTGACAAAATACTATGACGATTCTTCATTTTTAATATATTTTAATTTTCACTGTCGCTTACATAAAGAAAATAATGTGACATAAAAAGAATCGTACCAAGTACATGTAAAAGTACAATTAGATTTCTATGAATCAACTTTGGCAAAATTTGCTTAGTCTAAATCACATAAATTTATTTATATTGTATAAATTTGGTAAGAAGGCATAAGCTTTTCATAACATTTAAATTTCTTACCATACCATTTTTTGATTAAAAAAGTACAGAAAAGTACGGAAAAAGTACAGAAAAAGTACAGAATGTAAGAAAGAGTGATGGAATAAAGTACAGAAAAAGTACAGAAAAGTTAATTTAAAAATAAATAAATGGTATGAAGAGTCCGTCCCGGTAAGAAATACACTATATTGTCAATATCTACCAAATACATTTTCCAAAGATCCTGCTTCATATTTTAATGTTGCCAATTCCAATCAAACGTACAACTTATTTTGCATATCGTACAACTGTTTACATCACATACCACTTCACACGACCACCAACTTCGGTAGTATATATATATGAATCATGTACCACAAATAGTTTCATAAGCTTCCATCAATCCCACAAGTAAACTAAAACATACATTCATAGGTGTTACTACTTACGAATTCAATCAAGTCGATCATTAGAAAATGGCGGATGAAGTGAAATTGTATTCCATTAGTGGAAGCCCATACGTTTGCAGAGCGAAAATTGCTTTAAATATCAAAGGAATCAAGTACGAAAACTTGGAAGAAACACTTGGCAACTTGAGTGCTGATGTTTCGAAGTACAATCCTGTTAATAAGAAGGTACCCGTGTTGGTACACAATGGGAAGGCGATCTCAGAGTCACTAGTGGTCGTTGAGTACATTGATGATGCTTGGAAAGGCGTTCCGCTTTTGCCTCAAGATCCTCACGAGAAGGCTGTTGCTCGATTTTGGGCCAAATTTATCGATGACAAGGTAATTATTTATTTTGATGTCTCTAAGTCGTTTATTATGTATATATCCTCATTAATGTTACTTATTTCGAGTAGTAAAACTTTTAACAAATCATTTAGTAATCATATGGCATTAAAACTTACGGTTCTACAAGGTTTAAGGTAAATGATGAAGAATCACTTCAATTGGTTACAAAATGTGTAATATATGTATTAAAAGGCCTCCTATTACAACAGAAGTGTGGCTAGTTAGACAGAGAAAAGTGTTGCTATTCTGTTTCTGGTGACACTGTTATGAAATTGATAACTGAAATATTGTTTGTATAATATAAAAGAAATCTTTCAGATCATGTGCATCGAGGGCACATATTATGCAAACCGCTTAACAAATATGTGTCGTAATCAAACTCTATTCGGAACCTGTTGGACTTAGTATAGGTCTTTACCGGCGGCACCTTACTCGATCACATTTTTTATATGCAACTGACAACACTATTGACTATTACTTAGTTCCCACTATTTCGTATGTTCGTAAACCGCAGTTTTCTTGTAGTGTCGGATTACGGATTAAGTATATATATTTTTATCACTTAAACACTTCACTGCTGCTAAAACCTATCATTATATCGCAACATACAACCTCAAACTAGATGTGAATTACATCATTCGTCCGTAAATAAATAGTTGCCATTTCACAAGATTATGCAAATAGCCGATTTGATTGAATAATATTCAGTTCTGTTATAACTAGCATAACCAGAACTGATTTGAGGTTATATGGTTTGTTTAGTTTATTCCTGCAGCATTCAAGGTTTTTGGCAGCCATGGGGATGAGCAAGTTATAGCAGAAGCTTGTGAGCAACTGCAACTACTAGAAAATGAACTAGCAATCAAAGGTAAGAAGTTTTTTGGAGGTGACACCATTAACCTTGTTGATCTTTCTGCTGATTTCATAGCGTATTGGCTTGGAACAATTGAAGAAGCTACTGAGATAAAGTTTGTCACAAAAGAAAAGTTCCCAAAAATAACTGAATGGGCTGATAACTTCGTGGAATCTGAAGTTGTCAAGGGAATTTTACCTCCAAGAGCACACCTGGTTGAATTTTTCAGAAAGCGCTTCGCTTAAAATGGGTCATGTGTTACATGAGGGTTATAATACGTGTCTGGGAATTTGAAGTTAATGTCATTATGTTTTTATAGCATTTCTTAATGTTGCAATAAGTAGCTCTTATTTATATATATACTAGATCATAACCCGCGAAATTCGCGGGCTACATCAGAAAACTCTTACAAAAAATTATATCGTAGTACTCCGTTTAAATTATATGTGTTTCCATTATATATTATTAATAATGGGTATTTGGGCAACCCAATGGAGTCACACGACCGAACTCCACACAAGATCGTCAGACAAATCACCTCCATCACATATACCATAACATCTGAGTCGAAACTCGTGTAGATTAAGCCTTAACGTTATAAATATATTGCATTAACATACTTGTATCAGTATTATATACGGTACTACACTTAAGATTATATGATAATTAATGAAACACAAAATTGTATAAATAGGGAAATTGTGAATGAGAATATCAAGGAATCCTAGAATACTAAAGTTCAAATTAGGAATGTAATTGGTGTACAATGACATAATAGCTTAGTGTAAATATATTAGCATAACACTCGTAGTGAACGTAGTAGCACCCTCATGTTCCTCAAAAAATAAAACTAAACAATATTAACTCAATCCGATGATTAAGCTCCTCACAAATTGTCGACCAATACTTGCAAACAAATTATATGCATATATAATGGAACAGTTTAAAATTAAAAGTCTCACATTCATGTCCTAATATTGACTAATCGATTATTCAATCTAAATGTAAATTGCCAAGTCGTATTAAATTTAAATTTTGCCAAGTTGAATTACACATTCAACAATTTATTCATGAATATCATCAACATAATATTTGGTCCATTTTGACACCCATTCAACCCACTGGTACCACCGTCTACCACCATCTAAACCTTTGCTTTACTTTACAATCACATATCCATGGATATAGTCACTCTACTCGGATTATCAACCCATTGATCCCACCTTAAATCCGTTGCCTTCAACCTCGCCTTCATCTAATCAAAACTTCGAATTTGAACCTCTTGAAACAGTCCAGTCCCCTTAACTTCTTCCCTTCAAATACTTTTACATTCTTGTTCTTCCAAATCAGATACGAAGTAATCCAAACCACACCTTCCCATATTGAAAATTACAAACAAAACACCAGAATTCTGGTATCTTACCCGGGCTTTGCCCAGTTCAATTGATAAATCTATATTGAAAAATGATTATAGCATTTTCCATTGAAGGTAGATCAAAAACTTATTCACATTTTATTCAGGATTGTGTAACTGAATCACATGAAATCCAGCTGCATGGACCACAACTGATGCAGTACTACTGAGACAAACATGTTGTCCCAGGGTTTCATCTGATGTGTGGCGTACTGCTTAGCAGGGAAATGTTAGTTAGAGAATACAACACAAGCGGAATGCCAAAACAAATGACTTAGGTCCTGAAAGCGGCACCAAGCTACATATTGAAAGTTACAAACGTAACACCAGAATTCATCACGACCAGTAAAAAACGAAGACACCAATAGCTCCTCAGTCCAAGAAACTACACCTCCCCATTTTCCACCACTTACATACCTTATTCCGTGTAATATGTACTAGTAATAGTTAAGAGTTTTATAATTGTACAATTTATATGTTCTCGTTTTATACATTATTAGTTGAAAACAAAGATAGAATTATTTACATAAAAAAAGATTAGCAATACTCGAGTCTTCAATTAGCGTGACTAAATAATTTACTTTGTTAGGGTTTGTGAATATCATCTCGGATACATTTTGATAAGTTGTTGGTTACTCGAGTCCTCATTTTAAGTTTCCCGTGATGCCAAGTAATGCAATGAAGGAGACGATTCTTGATTTTGAAAAATGCCCAAGTGAAAGTGCAAATAGACATAAAATAAGGGGATTATAAACATCTGGGCTTTGGAGAGGTAACCTTGATAATTATATAATAAAATCAAAACAACCAAAAAGATACAAATCGTATCACCGATAGAATCGTATATTGATCGATAAGTCCCAATAGTGACCAAATATGAGTTTTTTTACATCAAGAAACACATCTTAAAAAATTCCACCTATTCTTGAAATAATGAGAAATAGTCATATGTTGAACTCGTTGATTAAAACAATACCAAGCACATCAGTTTTCACAATAATCTCAACATTTTCAAGTTCTCTACATTAATTATTGATTATCATAAAAAAAACAAAAAATGAAAATAGAAAAATGAAAGGCACAATTTGGTGTTATAAAGATACCTTCGCAGTAGATTGTATTTAAAGATTGATATCACTGGTGGATAGTAACTTGCAAGAGCATTTACTATCTCAATGCAATCTTGATGGGAGTTGTAAGGAAGCTCGTGACTTTGTGGTAGGGTCTCATGTGCTTCACAAGCTGCCGGTACAAGACAGTCTTGTGGTGCAGTCCCAGAAATACTTGATGAAGTCGAGTCCTACAGCTAAATATTAAATTACAAAAAAGTATCAGGCACATGTTTAAAAAAATCAGCAGAAAAATTGAGATACCTTTATGAAGGCATTAACAATCACCCTGCAACAAAACAATCGAAAAAAATATATGGCAATTTATACCTTACTCGGAACTTACAGTGCTTTCTATAGACAATACTGACCCATCTGCTTAAGCATGAGCTGATTGGGTCATGGTGTATATTGACCCATCTGATCCCCTTAGGAATATACCTCTTTTTGGAATGTTAAGGCTCACATTAGATTTATCATCGGTTCTCCAGCATTTGAGCTTTTACCACTCTTACATCCTCACCCAAAATCTCTTGAGAAAGACTGATCATGGATATTCCAAAACACAACTGACTTGTCGCTGCCTGCCGTAACAACCCAAACAACAAAATTAATTAGTTATCGACTAAAGATACTATTGTTATATGTATGTATCAAAGACTATCTAAAATCATTTTAGAAAACAAATCACAGGTCTCATTGCAATACATCACCTCCAGAGAGTACAAAGGGTTCACTTTTGCACATATCAAGAGCATACTCCACACCTAGAGGCAATTGTCACCGAGTAATCTATTGTATGCTATCAATATTTGAGCCAATAACCTATGAAGATAGTTCTTGAATTATGTGAACATTACCATTAGTTTTTAGAACATATAAAAAAATAGTTCTTACTATTTTTAAAAACTAAGCTATATTAGTTTTAATAAACTAAGCTATATTAGTTTTAATACGCAACCTCAACATCCGTTGTTATTTTATTTGCGTTTCGTAAGTTCTTATTAGTATATATTAATCACTATCTCCTGTCAACCCAAACTAACCCATCCCCTTTTGATATGAACAGATTTGCACATGTAACATTTACCTAATCGACCTGACCCACCCATTTTGTCACCTTTAGAAAAAATGTTAAAGTTTCTATAGTTTACCTTAAAGTAACAAAGTACCAACCGGGAAAAAATAAAATCATACATATACACCAGCATTAATCAAATCCACCTTCAAATCATATGAATAATATATACTTTACCTTAAAGTAACCCCTACCCTGAATAGTGTTTGTAGCATATAAATCTCATATTACATGGTTTGTACACATGGGAAGTTAGGCCATGACTATAACTTACTGATATCCGTCAAGTCACACTCAGTACTTGAATGTGTGTGCATGACTACCGCTACAGAGGAGCATAAAATAACAACACTACGATAATTTTCGAAAACAGATAACCGAAATTTAAGAATAAGTTTCAAGAAAAATTTTCAAGCGACATAGATAACCTTACCATGTATACCCCTCAACAACCAAAACTCACGAGAAATGAGCCAGCAAGGCAATTAATATACAATTAAGAACCATACCGGAAAATTGTTATGCACATTTCAGCACCACCGTAGAGCGTGAATTAGAAAGTGGAAAATGACCACTATGATTTTTGAAGCAATGCATTACCCGCATAGAAATAAGTCCTTAAATCCCCACTCGATGCCATGGAGTTCCAGGGCCAAATCTTCAGTAGGAATATATGGGTCATTTGCTGAAGCTACAAGTCTAGTTAGTAACATAAACAATTAAGAATAAAGAACTTAATAACAGCTGCACCATTCAAATGCAAAATAAATCATGATTGTGAAAACAAAACTGATATGATCTGGCTTATTATTGATTTAATTGACACTTAAAAAAATAGACAAACATAATTCGAATGCATATCAAGTCATGATTCTCAACTCAAAATCAATATGATCTGGAATATATTAGAGATTAAGTAGACAATTAGAAAAGATCATAAACAAAGAACTTACTTAAAGTTAATGTAATCTATAAATGATTCGCAATTATCAAAAAAAGGTGTTTCTAATCGTTCCAAAAAGATTCAATTCAGGTCTTATCCGAAAACATAGTTTGACCTGTGACCCAACCTGGATTCCTAAGGTAAAGCATAAATTGATATGTATACTATACTCTAATTCTTGATAATAAAAGATCTTGCTCTTTGGTACCATTATAAAGTCATAGTCCAAATAAGCATATCAGCACTGATAGCATGAGGATTTTGTTGCTTAGAATGGTAAGAATGTTGGTTGATCCAATTGACTTCACCTCACCTGATGAAATAAAGCTTTGTTAATGACTACAATTTATGTAGTAATGGATCATATAGGGTTGTCTCCTGAACAAATTTTTTCAAAATCACAGAATCGGCCTTAGTACGATTTGAGAGAAATTTTCAGCACCACCTGTCCATTATAATCCATCGATAACCACATACGCATTATAAATACAATTCATTAGTGAACTTCACCAAAAACTTCAAGTGTGTATTCAATTACCTGAAGATGTGAATCGACATCGGCCACTATCATCCACCTAAAAAAATCTATCAGAAATTATAAGAAAAGAAAACGAAAAAATTAATAATTTTTTTTCATACTGGCATAATAGATAATAAAACCACATGAAGCAGCATTTTGACTTATCATCTGTCTCTACATTTCTTTGTGTTCCTTGTACAAATTCCTTTTTTCAGTTCCCTGCCTGCACAAAAAGAAAAGAATTTAGTGATTTGATTGGACAAAAGAACACAATAACAAAACAACGACAACAAACATACCAAACCAAGAACCAAACACAAAGAACACAAAAAAAGGTAAAGTCACATAGATGCAAAATATTAGTCCGAAGACCCTGTAAAGTCAAGAATCGGTAACTTAATCATATTAGCAACATAAGTATTTTAATTAAGATCATCAAGAATGTCATCATCACTTACCCCCATTGAAATCTTGATGCTGAGATCCAGTTTGTTCCAGGAAAAAAAAAGATCCACTTTGTTCAGATGAAAGGATGAATATGGCCCTAATTCGTACAGAGCTGTTCACAAAAGTTAGAGACAATATTAGATCTTTGGAGGCAGAATCAACATAAATAATGGGGATCCTTAACCTGGTAGTTAGTAGTAACAGTTAACTTTAACTGATCAGATCAAAATCAACTCCAAAAACCAGTTGCATCGTGTAGAAATCATGCCACGTCAATATCAAAATATAATCTCCTACCAAGAACGAAGTAAACCATTAAACATTATTTTATATCTAGTATCAGTCCAACGATAACACATATGCTTCATGTATAAAATAGAACGAATAAGATGGCATAAAGTTGATACATCATCGAACCATAAAAACATGTCAAAAATACAAACATCGATGAATATTTCCATTAAAAGGAAAACGATTTAATAACTACATTGGAAAAAGTATATCAGAAGCTCACAATGGCTTTTTCGGTACAGAATGAAAAAGAACCTTGAATAAAGAAACTTAAAAATAGTTTTAAAGGATCTCTTTCATGGGATTCCTTATAAAAGCACTTCGACTGTGTATTCAAGTACTACTTTCACAAAATTACCCAACATACATACATTGTTATTATATGAATGTACCACCGATAGCCACTAACAAAAAAAAATGGCTTCTAATGGAATTAGGCATTTCATCGAATACCTGGTGGGGAGAAAAGTGAGCATAAGAGATCAACACATGAACCACTTTTAACTCCATAAATGAAATCTGGAATATATAACAATTACTTCAAATATATCATATACTCATATAGTGTCATATACTACTTAAGATTAAGATAAACTGTAATAGATAACGGCAACGTAATTGTACAAAGATACCTTCATTCTTTGTTTACCATCTTTGTCCCAGAAGTTAAAAGCACCATCAGATCCAGCAGTTGCGAATGTGTGATGAACCTGAAAAAGGGAGTCAACATGTTCAAAGTTCATCTCCAAATAAGTTATTCAACTATAAGAATAGCAGTAATATTTGAGTGTCTTACAGGATGAAAGTTAAGAGAGTTGACTGAGTATATATCATTTTACTCTCGGTGGCGTTTAAAAGTGAAGTTTTTACTTTGCTGTTGTTCATCAAGATGATGTACACCAACTCTCCCTTCGATTGACCCAACCTAAAAAACCAAAATCAATCATTAAGACAACTTAAGGACAGAGTATAAAGAAGGAACAACATGATATAATCCAATATGGAAGTAGAAACATACCAAGAAACCTTGCTGATCTGGAAAGGCAGCAACACACCTAGTTTGGTACTTTAAGGGAGATGGTATTCTCTTAAACTCGGCCTGTTGTGATCCACATGGACTCAATATCAAAACTACTTTCACAAAATTACCCAACATACATACATTGTTATTATATGAATATACTACTAATAGCCACTAACAAAAAAAAAAATGGCTTCTAATGGAATTAGGCATTTCATCGAATACCTGGTGGGGAGAAAAGTAGGCATAAGAGATCAACACATGAACCACTTTTAACTCCATACATGAAATCTGGAATATATAACAATTACTTCAAATATATCATATTCATGAACCAACTTCATATAAAATCATAAATACTTACATAGTTCAATTCCAATTTAAAAAATAACGCGTGCTCAAACCTTCGCTTTGTGATGACGATCGAGAAGAATAGAAGATTCAGAAAAAACCGCACCAAACTTGTTGATTTGATTTGGGGCTGGAACCTAGATTTATGTTAATTTTGGATTTCAGCATATATAAACGACGGAATAGAAATCAAATTTCAACCTATCCAATTTCAAGTACACCCTTAATTAGCGGGTACCGTGCGGCGGTTTGCAGCAGTTTGTTTTGTAGACCCATCCCAGAAAACCGCCATCCAGGAGCAAATTAACTGAAATCATGGATTATAGAACGCCTGTGATGCAAAGTCAACAGAATCCAACGCACAATATATTTTCGATTCTGTACCCTCGATTTGATTATCAGGTGGTTATGAATTAGGGTTAATCGACGGTGCATCCATATATATACAGGACAATATAGGCGGGAGTTGATCGTTAATTTGAAAATTAAGAGCCGCTCCATGTGCTTTTGCCCGATATAATCTCCGATTGTTGTTGATCTGAAGCGTGGGGTGTAACAACCGCCAAATTAGGGCTAGTATTAGCGCCTAATTCTTTGTTAGTACATGTAATTAGTTCTGTGTTAGGCTAATTATGTATCGAATTATATATATTGTTGAATATATATACGAATATACGATTTGTTTAAATCGTACGCAAATTTAAATCGGATGCATTTCGATTCAATTTTTATATGGACGTTGGTGACAATCTTATCAAATAACGTTTTATTTCAAAAATACTATTATTATAATATTTCGTAATTATTCGTATCGTACAATCAGAAATTATACAATTTAAAAATATTAAAACGCGCAAACTAAATAAACTAACTTACATTTTAACGCAAATATAAAGTGATTTGTAAAATGTTTAAACAATATGTCGTGTAATAAATCGTATTTTAAAAACTTATAATTAAAATGTAACTAATTATTTAACGTTAAACGACGGAGCAAACGAACACCGCACGGGACGCGGGGCGAAAGTGGGGATAACCCCCACCTCCCACCTCACCTTTCTCATTTCTCTTTCTTTCTATTCCTCTCTCTTACTTTCTTTCTTTCATTTCACCAAAAACACCAAACTCACAAAACCGCAAAATACTACCACGAAACGCGACCGGATCACAAATATTTTTAGAGATTCACGACCACCTCGCGACGATCTACATTTCTACCTTTCCGGATTTTCATTTCGGCAAATTGTAAGTTTCCGACAAAATCCCGAAATCTCTCGATTCTTAGTATTTTTCAGTTGTGGTTGTTATTATAACTAGTATATGTCCATTACAACATTTAGAACACGATTTCATAGCTTAAAAACGGGTTTAAAAACGGATTTTGGCCGGAAAAAGTCGTGACAGCCGGATTTCTGGGCTGGTGTTCATCCATGCGACACAAGCACTGTGTCGCATGTTGTGTCGTATTTTAGCCTTTATGTCGCATAAACTCCCTTGTGTCGTACCTTATGTCGTACCAGATATTTTGTGTCGTAAGTTCTGCGACACAACCACTATGTCGTATACATCATACGACACAATCACTATGTCGCTGTTGAATCAGCATTTCGCATCCATGCGACACAACCTTTGTGTCGTATGGACATTGTGTCGCATTCCTATGCGACACAACACTTGTGTCGCATAACCCATTTAATGTCGCATGACTATGTCGCATAAAACAGCAGGTTTTCAAATCTCAATTTCACTAAGTGTCGAAACTATATAACCTCAAACACTTATACGATACGACCTATAAAACACATTGGGACACACTTTTAAGTGCAAAATGCCAACTTCTAAATAAAAACACTTAAAGTATATTATCTCAAATCCGTCACCAACGGGCCGTACACATCTTCAAACACTTATCAAATCAACCAAATCGAAGTAATTTGGACATATATAGTTGTGTAACAACTACAAGGGTGATCTTTTGAGATACCCAATCATGATTATAACCATCGCGTGTCGTGGACACCCTCAGGTTACAAGTCGTTGGACTTCATTATTCGCTTATCAACATACGTTTGTTTAAACGCATTCAGACTCAGGTGAGTCTTACAGCCCCACTTTTACTGTTTTACATACGGGGTGAGATACTTAGCAACTGTTTTACGTATGAACACAATGTACTGAACTGAAAACATTACTGATTACAAACAAACGCATGAGTTACTTTTATCCACTGAAAGCCTCCTTATCGTGAGTTGTTAGTTATGGACTTAAGCGCGATTACTAGTAGATGGATCCATCTGGGACTGACAATCCCTGTCTGGGGTGGTAGCGCCACCACGTACTGATTTACACGTAGAAACAGACATATTAGTATTTGTTACATATGAGTGTGCGGATAGCACTCACGGGGGTACGTGATATATTCACACTACACGGTTAAGCTTCAACTTATGAGCTCATGGCACTGTACTGATATACTGATTAACTTACTTTGCTGGATAGCAATACGGGTACATACTTGTGGTTCATGACACTTACTTATTACTAAACCTGTGAGATTCACCAACCTTTTTGGTTGACACTTTTTAGCTTTGTATCTCAGGTACACATACGGAGTAGGATCACTCCAGGATTACTAGCTAGAGTCGCATGATTTCCAAACTGCATTTAACGGAGATTCCTTGGCATTATCTTTTGTAACTTTGATTATGTAATAGAATCTCCCGCCACATACGCGGACTCTAGGCTTACGTATTTTTGTAAAGAAAACTATATGTTTTCAAACGATTCAAATTATGAAATGTAACTATTTTACAAACGTCTCATTTAGAGGTCGTTTGCTATATATCTTGTGCTTTGTATATTGATTAGTAACACCCAATGTATGCTTCCGCAAACCATAAACTTTGGGGGTGTTACAGATTGGTATCAGAGCCTAAGGTTGTAGTGAACTAGGTTGCATTTAGTGAGCCTAGACTATGACCATTAGGCAGTATCCCTTATTAGGTATAACCGGTTCAGTGATTACATCATACGAGTTTAATTTAACATAGCCTGATCAACTATGTACAATTAAGCGAAAATGATGTAAGATCTGAAAGGGGTTATGGCTGAACAGGGTACAATAGAAGACTCTGACTTCGAGAGAACCGAGACTTAAACATGTTTATGCTAGACACTCAATAGGCTATATTATATAGGGACTATATGAATATAGGCCTCAATCTTACTAACGCTTTGTCTCAGAAATGGCAAACATCCCATCCGATTCATCTCGTTCTCAATCCGGGTCGCAGAACCCAAGGGTAGCAAGGAGGAACAACAGGTTGCCTCGAGCTGGCCCGTACTCTACTCACTTCACCGTTCCAGCCTTAGCTGCTAGGGTGAACCAACACGAGCAACGACTTCGCACCATGGATGTCGTGTTGCAAGAAACCAACGAAAACTGGCGACTTACATCTCTTGAACGCATCGAACAAGTCTCTGAGAATCACGAAACCACCGTTACTAATGTGGACATTCTTCTCAACAGAGTGGTGGAGATAAGCGTGGAAACCACTCTTTTGAAACGCAGACTTGATGAGTGTGAACAACGCTCACGGGAAACGGAAGAATATACCCGCGGATTGGTACAGCGACTAGCATTAGCTGAAGATAATGCTCGACAAGCTAGCAGACTTGCAAATACTGTGGATCGTCTCATCGAAATGATGGAGCAGATTAACCTACGTTAAGACTAGCTTAGTCTTTGTTTTGTAAACTATCCTGTAATCTAGTAACTATCTAAGTACTACTCTATGTTTCAGTCGGATGTAACAATTCCCGACATCTTTTGTAATACATCTGTAGGATGTAACCTTTGAACTCGTATCATCTATCAAATATTTCTTACTGATTCAACTCATATTAATTGCCATAATTCTTTTTCATGTTGATGTTATGTATTACCACATTTATACATGTACATCTGAAATAAATACAACTTTCTTGCAAAATCTCATTATCTTCATTTCTTTTATTGAAGAGTCATGCCGCCAAAGTCAAGACCTTACACTGACGCTCAAATCACCTCACTCATAACCCAGGCTGTTACTGAAGCCTTAGCTCGGAATACTCCACCAGGTTCCACAAGAAACAGCGATGCCGCTGAAACCTCTGCTACAAAACCTTGTTCATACAAGGATTTTCAAAACTGCAAGCCCTTGAGCTTCAAGGGGATCGAAGGAGCCATCGGACTTATCAGATGGTTCGAAAAGATGGAATCCGTTTTCCGCATCAGCAAATGTGCGGAGGATGACAAAGTCAAGTTCTCCACCTGCACCCTCGAAGATGGTGCCCTCTCGTGGTGGAATTCCTATACCCAGTCTGTGGGTATTGATACAGCTTATCTACTCCCTTGGGAGGATCTGAAGAAAATGCTCACTGATGAGTATTGTCCGGCCGAACAACTTTACAAGCTGGACGAAGAGTTCTGGAACTTGAAAGTGCAAGGAACTGATATCGTTGGATACACCACCAGATTCCAACAACTCACCGTCCTTCGCCCAACTATGGCGGGTACTGAGCCCGACAAGATCAAGAAATACATCCGCGGCCTTCCGGAACCTGTCCGGGGGAATGTCGCCTCATCAAAACAAACCACTCTTCACGGTGCCATCCGGTTGGCCCATGAACTTTTAGCCATGAACGAGGACCCCGAACCACCCACTCCATCCTCCAACAACAACAAAAGAAAATGGTCCGACAACCACAACAACCACCAAAACAAGAAACCTGAAACCATTAAAGCCTACACCTCCAGTTCTGATGACAAGGGGGCATACAAGGGAACCAAGCCCTATTGCTCAAAGTGCCAACGACACCACCATGGTTCGTGTCCCTGTAGCAAGTGTAAGAGATTTGGACACTTGGCTAGGGACTGTAGATCAAACACCACTGACACCAACACCTCGGCACCAAAGACTTGTTATGGGTGCAACGGAACGGGGCATTTCAAGAAAGACTGCCCGAAGCTGAACAACAACAACAACAGGAACAACAACAATGCTCGAGGAAGAGCTTTTGTGCTGAAATCTGGGGAAGCCCGTCAAGACCCGAATGTAGTCACGGGTACGTTTCTTCTCAACAACTTGACTGCATCTGTATTATTCGATACTGGTGCTGATAAGAGCTTTATTTCCGACGAATTTTATCCACTACTTGACACTACACCTATTGCCTTAGATTCTAAGTACACAATAGAATTGGCAAACGGAAAACTTATTGAGGCCGACAGTGTAATACCTAATTGCACTCTGAACTTAGCTAACGAGCTCTTTCCCATTGACTTGATACCTGTCGAAATCGGCAGCTTTGACATCATCGTCGGTATGGATTGGTTGTCCAAGCACCGAGCCGAAATCGTTTGTTTCGAGAAAATTGTACGCATTCCTCTCGTCACCGGTGGAACTTTGAGCATACAAGGGGAGACCGGTGGGACGAGAATCAATATCATTTCTTGCATGAAAACCCGAAAATACTTGAGAAAAGGGTACCAGGCAATCCTCGCGCACGTTATGGAGAAAAAGTCGGTGGAAAAGCGACTTGAGGATGTACCTATTGTTCGAGACTTCCCAGAGGTCTTTCCTGAAGACTTGCCTGGCCTTCCGCCACCTAGACAAGTCGAATTTTCTATTGACCTTGTGCCCGGTGCTGCACCCGTGGCACGAGCCCCTTACCGATTAGCCCCATCCGAACTTCAGGAGTTGTCTACTCAGTTACAGGAACTCCTGGACAAGGGATTTATTCGACCAAGTTCCTCACCTTGGGGAGCTCCGGTCCTATTTGTGAAAAAGAAAGACGGTTCTTTCCGCATGTGCATCGACTACCGTGAACTCAACAAATTAACTGTCAAGAACCGTTACCCACTTCCTCGCATTGATGACCTGTTTGACCAACTTCAGGGATCGAGTTTTTATTCAAAGATCGATCTACGGTCAGGTTATCATCAACTCCGAGTTCGTGACGATGACATTCCAAAAACTGCTTTCCGAACTCGCTACGGGCATTATGAATTCCAAGTGATGCCCTTCGGCTTAACAAACGCACCGGCTGTATTCATGGACCTTATGAATCGGGTGTGCAAACCTTACCTTGACAAGTTTGTTATCGTCTTTATCGATGACATCTTGATTTACTCGCGCACTGAACAAGAACACGCGCAACACCTGAAAACTATCCTAGAGCTGCTCAAACACGAAGAGTTATACGCCAAATTCTCTAAGTGTGAGTTCTGGATGCAAACCGTTCAATTCCTTGGACACGTCATTGATAATCAGGGAATTCATGTCGATCCTTCGAAAATCGAGGCTATCAAGTGTTGGCAAGCACCTACAACACCAACCGAGGTACGCCAATTCTTAGGACTCGCCGGATACTACAGGCGGTTCATTGAGAATTTTTCGAAAATAGCCCTACCGCTCACTGCACTGACTCAAAAAGAAAAGAAGTTCGATTGGACTGACAAACAGGAGTCGGTTTTTCAACTACTAAAACAAAAACTCTGCAGTGCACCTATCTTATCTTTACCCGAAGGCAACGATGACTTCGTGGTATACTGTGATGCTTCACACCTAGGTCTTGGTTGCGTGCTGATGCAACGAGACAAGGTCATCGCTTACGCCTCTCGACAACTCAAGGTCCACGAAAAGAATTACACAACTCATGACCTAGAGTTGGGGGCTGTTGTATTCGCTCTAAAAATCTGGAGACACTACTTATACGGTACCAAGTGTACAATCTTTACTGACCATAAAAGTCTCCAACATATCTTCGATCAAAAGGATCTCAACATGAGGCAACGTCGATGGGTCGAGTTGCTTACTGATTATGACTGCGAAATCCGCTATCATCCGGGCAAGGCAAATGTTGTTGCCGATGCCTTGAGCCGAAAGGAACGAGTGAAACCACTTCGAGTTCGAGCTCTCGGTATGACCATTCACAACGATCTCATCAATCAAACTCTCGCCGCTCAACTCGAAGCACTCAAACCAGAAAACTTGATAAACGAGGCCTTGCGGGGCATGGATAAACAATTTGAAACCAAATCTAACGGGGCCAAATACTTCTCAAATCGAATCTGGTTACCAAGTTTTGGGAACCTTCGAGACTTGGTGATGAATGAAGCTCACAAGTCTAAATACTCTGTACACCCCGGTGCCGACAAAATGTATCACGGCATCAAAGAAATGTACTGGTGGCCCAACATGAAATCTGACATTGCAACCTATGTTGGCAAGTGTCTTACTTGTTCCAAAGTTAAAGCTGAACACCAGAAACCTTCCGGTTTGCTACAACAACCCGAAATACCACAATGGAAATGGGAGCAGATCACCATGGATTTCATTACTAAACTCCCGAAAACTCCTAGCGGTTGTGATACCATTTGGGTGATCGTCGACCGACTCACTAAATCTGCTCATTTCCTAGCCATCAAGGAAACTGATAAGATGGAACGTTTGACACGGATCTACCTGAAAGAAATCGTGTCAAGACACGGCGTGCCCATCTCAATCATCTCCGACCGAGACGCTCGGTTTACTTCTCGCTTCTGGCAATCATTACAGAAATCTCTTGGTACTCGTCTGGATATGAGTACGGCTTACCATCCTCAAACCGATGGCCAGAGCGAACGAACCATACAAACACTGGAAGACATGCTACGAGCCTGCGTAGTTGACTTCGGTAAAAACTGGGAAAACCACTTGCCGTTGTGCGAGTTCTCGTACAACAACAGTTATCACACCAGCATAAAGGCTGCACCCTTCGAGGCACTGTACGGTCGTAAGTGCCGATCACCTATCTGTTGGACTGAGGTGGGGGATGCACAACTCACCGGTCCAGAAATCATACATGAAACAACCGAAAAGATCATCAGCATACAAAACCGATTAAAAGCCGCGCGTGATCGTCAGAAAAGCTATGCTGACGTGAGACGCAAACACCTCGAATTCCAGGTTGGAGATCGAGTACTTCTGAAAGTCTCACCCTGGAAAGGTGTCATTCGATTCGGAAAGCGAGGCAAACTGAATCCCAGGTACGTCGGACCATTCGAAATCCTTGAAAAGATTGGTCCAGTAGCATACCGCCTGCAACTCCCTGCTGAGCTTAGCAGCGTTCACAACACATTCCACATTTCTAATATGAAGAAATGTCTGTCCAACGAGACGTTGATTATACCGCTCGACGAAATTCAACTCGATGATAAACTTCATTTTGTCGAGGAACCTATGGAAATAATGGACCGCGAGGTCAAACAACTAAAACAGAGTCGTATTCCCATCGTTAAAGTCAGGTGGAATTCTAGACGTGGTCCTGAATTCACCTGGGAACGGGATGACCAAATGCGACTGAAATACCCACATCTCTTCCCAGACAACGCACCGACCGTGCAATCGAGCTAATTTCGGGACGAAATTCTTTTAACAAGGGGAGAATGTAACAACCGCCAAATTAGGGCTAGTATTAGCGCCTAATTCTTTGTTAATACATGTAATTAGTTCTGTGTTAGGCTAATTATGTATCGAATTATATATATTGTTGAATATATATACGAATATACGATTTGTTTAAATCGTACGCAAATTTAAATCGGATGCATTTCGATTCAATTTTTATATGGACGTTGGTGACAATCTTATCAAATAACGTTTTATTTCAAAAATACTATTATTATAATATTTCGTAATTATTCGTATCGTACAATCAGAAATTATACAATTTAAAAATATTAAAACGCGCAAACTAAATAAACTAACTTACATTTTAACGCAAATATAAAGTGATTTGTAAAATGTTTAAACAATATGTCGTGTAATAAATCGTATTTTAAAAACTTATAATTAAAATGTAACTAATTATTTAACGTTAAACGACGGAGCAAACGAACACCGCACGGGACGCGGGGCGAAAGTGGGGATAACCCCCACCTCCCACCTCACCTTTCTCATTTCTCTTTCTTTCTATTCCTCTCTCTTACTTTCTTTCTTTCATTTCACCAAAAACACCAAACTCACAAAACCGCAAAATACTACCACAAAACGCGACCGGATCACAAATATTTTTAGAGATTCACGACCACCTCGCGACGATCTACATTTCTACCTTTCCGGATTTTCATTTCGGCAAATTGTAAGTTTCCGACAAAATCCCGAAATCTCTCGATTCTTAGTATTTTTCAGTTGTGGTTGTTATTATAACTAGTATATGTCCATTACAACATTTAGAACACGATTTCATAGCTTAAAAACGGGTTTAAAAACGGATTTTGGCCGGAAAAAGTCGTGACAGCCGGATTTCTGGGCTGGTGTTCATCCATGCGACACAAGCACTGTGTCGCATGTTGTGTCGTATTTTAGCCTTTATGTCGCATAAACTCCCTTGTGTCGTACCTTATGTCGTACCAGATATTTTGTGTCGTAAGTTCTGCGACACAACCACTATGTCGTATACATCATACGACACAATCACTATGTCGCTGTTGAATCAGCATTTCGCATCCATGCGACACAACCTTTGTGTCGTATGGACATTGTGTCGCATTCCTATGCGACACAACACTTGTGTCGCATAACCCATTTAATGTCGCATGACTATGTCGCATAAAACAGCAGGTTTTCAAATCTCAATTTCACTAAGTGTCGAAACTATATAACCTCAAACACTTATACGATACGACCTATAAAACACATTGGGACACACTTTTAAGTGCAAAATGCCAACTTCTAAATAAAAACACTTAAAGTATATTATCTCAAATCCGTCACCAACGGGCCGTACACATCTTCAAACACTTATCAAATCAACCAAATCGAAGTAATTTGGACATATATAGTTGTGTAACAACTACAAGGGTGATCTTTTGAGATACCCAATCATGATTATAACCATCGCGTGTCGTGGACACCCTCAGGTTACAAGTCGTTGGACTTCATTATTCGCTTATCAACATACGTTTGTTTAAACGCATTCAGACTCAGGTGAGTCTTACAGCCCCACTTTTACTGTTTTACATACGGGGTGAGATACTTAGCAACTGTTTTACGTATGAACACAATGTACTGAACTGAAAACATTACTGATTACAAACAAACGCATGAGTTACTTTTATCCACTGAAAGCCTCCTTATCGTGAGTTGTTAGTTATGGACTTAAGCGCGATTACTAGTAGATGGATCCATCTGGGACTGACAATCCCTGTCTGGGGTGGTAGCGCCACCACGTACTGATTTACACGTAGAAACAGACATATTAGTATTTGTTACATATGAGTGTGCGGATAGCACTCACGGGGGTACGTGATATATTCACACTACACGGTTAAGCTTCAACTTATGAGCTCATGGCACTGTACTGATATACTGATTAACTTACTTTGCTGGATAGCAATACGGGTACATACTTGTGGTTCATGACACTTACTTATTACTAAACCTGTGAGATTCACCAACCTTTTTGGTTGACACTTTTTAGCTTTGTATCTCAGGTACACATACGGAGTAGGATCACTCCAGGATTACTAGCTAGAGTCGCATGATTTCCAAACTGCATTTAACGGAGATTCCTTGGCATTATCTTTTGTAACTTTGATTATGTAATAGAATCTCCCGCCACATACGCGGACTCTAGGCTTACGTATTTTTGTAAAGAAAACTATATGTTTTCAAACGATTCAAATTATGAAATGTAACTATTTTACAAACGTCTCATTTAGAGGTCGTTTGCTATATATCTTGTGCTTTGTATATTGATTAGTAACACCCAATGTATGCTTCCGCAAACCATAAACTTTGGGGGTGTTACATGGGGTTTGTTTTTCTGGTGCGAGATTTGTGCCTTCTGTTAAGTTAGGGGTATACGCATTTGTGCCTTCTGGTGCAAGATTTGCGAGATAGCCCGATATACTTCCAATTTTTTTATTTGTATTTTATTATAATAAATACTCCACGCAGCTTTTATTTTGACAATTTGAAAGATGATATTTGGATTTGAAAATTAAACTTTTGAATTTAAAATTTAAATCATTTAGCTTCCATTATTTTCGCAACAATTTCTGTTAATTTAGGGGTATGATGGTAATTTATCCATAATCAAATATGAGAAATTACGTAAACATTGTTGTTAATCTAAATCAACGGTTGAGATCAATTGATGAACTTCATTTAAGGGGTAGGATTAACTCATTTGAAATTATTTTAAAAATGTATACGCATTTAAACTCATCCAATAAATATTATAAGATATATATATATATATATATATATATATATATATATATATATATATATATATATATATATATAGGATCTGGATACATGGAGAAGGGTTTTATTCGAGAGAAATGAGAGAAGAGTTTTTGATCATCAGATTGTAAATCAATGGATGAAATTATTCAATGGCAAAATTGTTATATTTATGAACTTATATTAGACCTTGAGGGGTAAAAATGTACATTGACTAGTACTTCTTAATTTAAAAACTGCCTAATTTTTTTGAAATGGAAATGGGTAGTTTTAGTCCCATAAAATTCGGGATGCAACCCAGGAACCGAATTAATTACATTTTTTTGGTCCTTTATAGAAAAAAGTGAAGTAGAAGGGAAAAAATAAATAAACAAAGCCAAAATTATGTTCTAGTATAATATTCATCACCTATTTGTTTTATGGGTCTTTTAAAAATGCGGATGTTTGCTATTATTTGTGTTTCTTGAGAAGCCATTTTGTTAATTTAATCTTAGCTGACGTGAATCATTATATGATATGCTGAATCTAGAATATATAGGTATTATATATGCTTTCAAGTGACAATATAATTCTTCTGAATCACAGTAAAAAATATCTGAATCGTAATATATTTATGTTGAATCATAGTATAAATATGTTGAATCAAGTATGTAAGTTCATCATTTATACTGAATTTTATGTACCAATCATGATTCAACTTTTTATATTATGTGATTAAATATACTAAAAATTATAAGTACCAATCATGAACAATAACTAGAGAATTATAAGGTATATTATTATATAAAAATTACATGAAAATTTTGAAATTGAAAAGTTTCAATACTATCGTCAACTTGTGAATTATGAATCATCTTTATATATCTTCATAATAATTGAATTGAATGCTCAATATAAATTTGAAACAATAAATTAAAATCGACAAACATAAAAACACAAATCGTTGATAAAATAAATTAGATATCCAATAATATATGAATAATGTTAGATCCATCAAATATAAGAAGTGACTCGTGACATAAAACCAATGGTCTGTGTTGACATATTTTGGGAAGATGAAGAATGAGTTTTCTATAATTTAGGAAACTAGTAACTGCCATTGATATTTGAATGCAATTAATGAATATATATATATTTATCAAATTAATAGTCAAATGTCAATTTCCTATAATAACCTTCCACCCTGATTTGAAATAAGTGGTCCAGAATGCTTCTCCCATTTCTCCACCTAAATTCTATTCTTTTTTTATCCCCCAACTATATATATATATATATATATATATATATATATATATATATATATATACTAGGTAATTTATATAAGGTTGTGCATAGCACAGCCCACGTTTTTTGATGCTTTGATAAGTACTTTAATTGTCAAAAATAATTTGGATTTGAAAAATAATTTATATGTTCTCAGAAGCTACAACTACATTTAACATCTTTTGGTCATCTTAGTCGGATTTTCATCTATTTAAGTAGATCCGAAAAGTTTGTGAATTTAAACTAACAAGTGAGCTCCATTGTAATGAAATCGTCAGTATTTTGCTCTATTATTAATAACCACACTATTCGTGATACAGTATCCCTGATATTGTGTTAGCGGTTTGGCACAATAACATCATTCGAGATACAGTAATATTTAATCATCAAGATCCATAATCCACATCAACATGTGCATGTTTATAATAAAACGATTTTACATGAAAAAAGTTTTCTACAATTTTCAAATAGTACAACAATAATACAAAATCAATTGAGAAGATTAAGAAAGGTTGGTTAGTACTACCCCATTCCTCTCACCAACTCCGACTTTCTTGCCATGCCTCTAGTGTACTTAAGTGTGCGACGCAACCTTTAGAAAAATTCTAACATTAATACAAAGGAAATTAACATATTCAAAGTAAGTAATAATCATACATTTTGATTATTAGAAAATAGCTTGTTTGATATACCGATGGACATATTTCAATTACAACACAAAATTTAGAAAAATAAGACCATCATCATCTCCTATCTCTTATTCATCATACCCGGCCACCGCTTCTACTCTTTTTCCTCCATTATCTCCAGAATATGTAACAGTCATAAAAAATACAATTTGTTTTTACTGATAATGAAAACAACGTCAAACTTATAGTAATGAAAGTTTTATGATTTCATAAGCAATATAGGGTGAAGAAGAGTATAAATTACAAACACAAAACGGGTTGCAGGTTATGTACCGTTCCAATGGTGAGACGTGCTGTAGCGTCAATCCTTCTTCACATTTAATTTGATTAGTCCATAAAGACTTCCGATCCACATCTCCTTATTTAAATAAAACCATCAAAACTTAACACTTACCTTATAATTCTACTTACAAACATACATAGATTGAAAGATAAGAAACACTTTACAAAATATGGTGACATAATAATGCAATACTACAATAGAACGACCCAAGACGATAAAACCACATATATATCTAAAAAAGTGTTAGATATAGACAAACAGTAAATAAAGAAGTTGAGGGAGTGGAATTAATCAGGAAGAGTATAGGTGAGAATTGTGATGAAAAGCTTACCGGGTTTGGTTTTTGTTGAATATGGAGGAAGTGAACAGTCATGCTGACTTGGTCTTTTTTGAGATGCTAAACATTGATAAGAGCCTTTTCTTTACACAATTGATATATATATACTTATACTAGGTAAATACCTGTGCGATGCACAGTTTCGTAAATTGCTGTGGATACTCACTTAGAAACATAAAAAATATATATTTTGATATCAGATCGATCTCTTTAACATATTTACATATAAGGATAACATAAGCCCTTCTAAAAGTTAAACACGTAACCTATTAACAAAATGAAAATGGATTTGTCTAAATGGTGAACACCAGACCATTGTGACAAGTGCAATACTAAACTTTAGACACAAAACCCACAATATCCTTCAAAATAACCAAACATAACTCTTAAAAATCTAAATACTAAAACCTTGATATACAAGCATTCTAAAAAGATAAACATATAATTGTTCCGAAAAGTTAAACGCTAAAGTCATGATATATAACCCTTTAAAGGTTGAACACAAAACCCTTCCAAAAGCTAAAAACAAATCCATCTAAATGATAAAGACGTAATCTTTCTAAAAGCTAAACACATAATTCTTAAAAGAAAAAAGCTAAATGCAAAACCGTTGACATAGAACCATTCTAAAAAGCTAAACCCTACACCCATGACAAGGAACACTTCTAAAGACTAAACACAAAACCCTACTAAAAGCTAAACACATATAAGTCCAAATGATAAACAGAAAAGCTAAATATTAGAGTGCTGACAGAAACCCTAAACATTAAGCCCTTTTAAAAAGCTAAAACACAAAAACATTTAAAAATTTAACACGAATTCCTTCTAAAAGGCTAAACGCTTTGACACAAAACTCTTATAAAAATCTATACACTGTGAAAGAAGACTCTTTTAACAGTTAAACACATCTTAAAAATGAAACCCTTTAAAAAGATAACCACGGAACCCTTTGAAAAAGCTAAGTACTTCCATTTTAGAAAGCTAAGCAAATAACTTTCTTTAAAAAAATTAACACATAACTCTCATAAGAAGTTATACACATAATAACCAACGTCAACCGTTTTAAACACGTCAAATAACATAAAAAATAGAACATATAATTTTTATATCATGCAAAATAGAACAATTAACATTTTAATCGTGCAAGATCATTTTATATTCTTTTTGACATATAATGCATCCCATTTATGAAATTTGCCCATATGGATATTGTGTATCATAATTTAATTTTTTAAAGCTTTACATAATTATTTTAAAAGGCTAAATTTTATACTCTTAACATGGTACCATTCTAAAAATCTAAAACTAAAAATAAAAATAGAAACCTTTCGCATAGAACCTTCCAAAAAGATTAACACAAACCTTGACACATATCCTTCTATAATCAAAGCATGGAAACTTTCTAAAAATTAAGAAAACTAAACCCTTAGCACTGATCTCTTATAAAAATTAAACACGTAATGCGACTAAAAAAGCGAACACCAAACCCTTGAAGTATAACTTTTTTTTTTAAAGCTAAACACATAACCCTACAGTGAAACTTGACATGAAACCCTTTAAAAAGATAAATAAGGAACCTTTCATGAAAACCTAAACACTAAACGTACCGTTGACAAAAAACTCTTTCAAAAAGATAAACATGTAAACCTTATAAATGTTAAACACAAAATTATCTATAACTAAAAAATAAAATTAGGCCATCTGACACTGAACCCTTCTAAAAGCTAACCACCTTATTTTTTTTATACAAATGTAACATTTCTAAAAGTAAACACATAATCTCTCGAGAAGTCAAACATTAAATACTTGAGACAGATCCCTTTGAAAATATAAATGGTGTTTGTATTGTTAAAACTTTAAACACGAAAATGCTGACACGTGACTTTCTAAAAAAGTCAAACACTAAGCCCTTGACATAGAACAATATAACCATTCTACGAAACTAACCAATAAACTATGTTTATAAAAGGGTACTTCTAAAAGTTAAAAGCTAAATCGTTGACATATAACTTTTCTAAAAAGCTACACACATAAATTTGGACACATACTCTTCTAATAGGTAAACGCATAACCATTTTAATAATTCAAAAAACTAAACAGTTGACACGCAACCCTTCTAAAACCTAACCACATACGCCTTTTAAAATCCAAACACTTGGCACAAAACCCTTTTAAAAGCTTATACATAACCTGTTTAAAAATGTATACCAAAACCTCAACACATAACTATTCTAAAATTTAATTCACCGGGGTAAAACCCTTTACCCATAACTATTCTAAAATTTAAACTCTAAACCATAGGGGAAAAAATCATTCTAAAACCTAATTACTAAACCCGTGACACATATCACTTTCAAAAAGCTAAACATTTAACCATTCTAAACTTTAAACTCTAAACATATCATAAAAATCACAATAATAAAATTTATAATTCATGAGCATGTTCTAGACCATAAACACTTCTAAACCGAATTTCCTACTAAACACTAACAACAAAACACATATCATAATGATTTAGGATACATCTAATGTATCAAAATACATTGTGTCAAGTTTCTGGCCTTCATCAATAAGCTAGTTATTCTTTAAATTCAACCCACCAGACATATAAGAGATAAAACATACACTAAAAAGATCTATGGATAATTATTTAACTTCTAACAAAAAAATACAAATAATCATATTAATTGATGGTTGGGTTGCATTTATCATTATCTTATCTCAAAATATAAGAGTTGAGATTAGAAGCGGAAATTATGATTCGATAACTTGTGAATGTTTCATATTTTTTAGGGTGGTGATTTGTACACCACTAACTTTTAGCCGTACACCACCAAGTATGCTTTAAAGTATTATACAGTACAACGGTCTGATGCATAAATAGTGGTGTATGGCTAAATTTGGTGGTATACAATTCAAATCACCTCCCTATTTTTTATCTCGAATTTTCAAATGGGTTCAAAACTGTGAAGTGTTTTTTTTAATGCATACACAACTTCCTAGTTCATAGTCATTCAAATATAGGAATCAGGATTATACTAATATTGTTTTTATAATAGAGCGTTTGTAATGCATACAACTGCGTATAAGTTAATCTACCAACACATCTCATTTTTCTATACAATTTTACATTGTAATTCTTGTAATCCATACAACTTAGGGCATCTCCAACGTATGCACTAAACATTGCATCAAATTTGGTGTAACAAATGAATCTTTCAGGAATATACTTGCATCAAATGTATTTCATCTCCAATGTATACATTAAATTTCTGCACTAAAACTACTTTCAGCATTTACACATTGCCCCCTAAACTATTTTTACATTATATTTTACTTGAATTTATTATTTTTATGATCAATTAACCTTTCAAACTATTAATTTAAATGTTAAGTTTATTTATTTACTTTTGTAAAACTTCAATTACATAAGTTCTTTGCATGCATCAATGTTTAAATTATCATAATTTATTTAAAAATTATATTTTATTGTTTTAATAATCATATTATATAATCTAAAGTTTATAGTACTTAAAAAATCATGCAAATAAATAAGTTTTTTCAAGTTTTGTACTTATATAATAACAATAATTCAAATATAGGGTTTAAAATTAAACATTATAAATTTAGTGCAAAGTTTAGTGTTGCACCAAATTTGGTGCAAAATCTTCCAAAATTTAGTGTACACTAAATGTTGCACCAAATTTGATGACTTGGTTGGAGATGGTTTTTTACAACAAAACACCAAATTTGGTGCAAACACATATACATTGGAGATGGCCTTATATAATTTTAATGAAGTGGATCTCATCCAATTTTACCGAATAAAATCTATTAAATCTCTCATGTTTTTGTTTTATACATTCATGTATCTTAATAACAATAATAATTATAATTTAACAACAGGTAATGCACTGAAAATACACTCAAACATACTCGTGCGTAAGTTATATCCAAAACTCAAAAATCTTTAGAAACCATTTACTTAAAATATTAAATTTCATTATTAATAAAAAAAGGGTCAAATGTGAAACAAAAATTCATAATTAGAAAGCATAAATTATTTTCAAAAGTTACCCCTGTAGTTGTTTACAACATGGTGTATTATTTTTATTTTCATTGCTACATGTTTATTAAGAAGAAATAAAAGAGTGCCCATCAAAAATCTCATACCAACTCAATGACAATGAATCACTCAATGGAAATTGATGCCATCTCATCTCCTGTACTCCAAAGTTGTATATATATAACGTACATTTCATCAAAAATTCCCCAAAACAACTTTGCCGACTAAGAGTACTACATATGCTCTAATAACAACCTGAGAAACTATATATAGAACAATTATCAACTTTTTTCAGCTCCACCCAGCCAAGTTATTCACCGGTTTCAACCAAAACTTGTTTAACCATTACCGAATCTACCCATTTTGCTTTTGGGGACTGCTTTCTTAGGGACCTTTGCAAGTTGAAAGGATAAACACAAAACAAAACCTTTAGCACATGCTATATTTAACTTGCAAGTAAAGGTGGCAACTTTAACCCATTTACTTTTGGGTTATGTTTTTTATGTGACTGGTCAATGAGCTAATTAGATAAAACAACTACTCCGTATAATATATATAGGGCAAGCCTTTCTAGTTAGTTTTCCTAAAAAATTCATCATCAGATTATCATTCCTAAATAGACGGAGTTATGTGATGACATTTGACACATACACAATTATTAATAAAGGTTTGTCCCGCCATCCAAAACAAACTTGCTTCGGACCTTATCTAAAAACAAAAAGTTTGACCAGCTACTCAATCACCATATCTAAGTTAATGTATAGTTTGTTTCAATCTATTGTACAACCGGTCAATTAAAAGATCCCCCTCTTTAAGCATATCTCTGCAGTCACAAAGTCCTTGTCGAAAACAGCATATTGACACTATGGCATGTTAACAAAGCAGAGACTCCAAAGCAGAAGATTCCTCATTACTTTAAGTTGGCTCTCTAACCTTCTCCATTATAACCTCCTTTTGCTTCACAAAAATCTTGAAAATATATACATATAATAGAACGTGCTCTTTGCCTTCACCTCCAAAAATCTAGCTTGCGAGCATCATGCACAGCCAACCCCGATGCAACATTAGTCTACATGAAACCAAAGTTCACTGGTTATTAAACGAAACTGTATTTGTTTGGATTGTGTGTTAACAATAAAATGGTAGTAAAGTGTAAACAAATACAAATGTTCAAAACTAAAAAGTTATTAATTGGGTTATTCGAAAGGCTAGGCCATGTGAGTAACGGGCCAAGATGAAATTCATGCCAAAACGGGCATTCATAATCGCCCTAAAAATATCTAAACGACTAATTAAGTAACTACGGCTAAAGGGAAATGTCCATGCAAATTTAATAAATCAAATGATAAGCGTTACAAACTTACAATATAACGATGTGCAAAAACCACATGAAACTCAATCTAACACCAAAACATGTTATAGTTCACACTGCACTGCACTCACCCCTCTTCATCACCTGCATCATGAATTCTCTCAAGAAATGTGTTCTCAACTTCTGATCCTCCGAGAGAACATGAACTAAATGACCGTAAAACCAAAAACACTGATAAAATGATACGAACTGATATGTCAAGTTTATCTTCTATCAACGGTACTTGTATAATTTCCAATATCAATAGATAAACGTAGATTTTCGGCGGGAGGATAGGTGAATGAAAAAAATGATCCTGCAAAATTTTAAATAATTCACTTCCCAATCAACGTAAGCTTAACCACTATAATTCCAACAAAGATTCAGGCCTTACATATGTAAATTCAATATACATGGACTCCTGTGTGAAAGTTAATAGTAGAATATTAGTGAGAATTTCATGAAAGTAAAAGTATGCACTTTGACATCTATCATAAATATTATATTGATAATGTTACATTATAATTGATGTAATAAAAAACTGTAATCCTACAAATGTTGCCCTTTATGTAATTCGAGATGTTAAACTTGTTTCAGGAACAAAGTCCCCACCCTCTAAGTAAGCAACCTGAAACATTTGAATCAGATATTCATGCTTCAAAATTTTGACTACAATAATGGTCCTTAAAAAGATATAGACCAAATCTTCTAGTTTACTAATCTCATTATTAGAGATACTTCAACATTTGTAGCATAAACCTGTTTTCATATAGGAACAAAAAAGATGCAACTTCTAGAAACACGAGGTTGTATATGCCCGCAAACTTTACCATCCTCACCAATGTTACTATGAGAGCATAACTATTTAATTCCATTTTCAATAAATCTCACTTCTTATATGACACCGATATAAATATTTAGTAAAAATCAGTTAGGCATTTCATCAAGTAATGAGATGCACCAAATAGTTGATCCCAAATTTATTAACCCGAACAATTTGATGGGAACCACCAGTAACACTAACAGATACATCAGCTTCAATAGCTTCCCAAAAAGAGTTGCCAAAACAAAACTCTTCCTAGCACGTTATGCTCAAAAACCGATGATATACTCACAAAATAATCACTATGTATAGAACCTATATTTAATTCGAAATTATAAGAAGGGAGAATTGTACATATATATATCGCAGATGCAGATGAAGACTCGAGAATATTTGAGCAAAATTTTGATGTACTATCCACCCTCAATCGTCCAACTGTTTTCATCAAATACAGAGCAGAGATTTTATTAAATTATAATTATTATTTAGAAAATGATAACAGCATAAAGGGTGACATGGTAACGCGACTAAACAGATATAGGTAAAGTTGTATACTTTTGGGTAGTGATTGAAAGTGGCGTGTGAAGGTTTAATACAGGTTCAACTTAAGATGTATACTTTTAGGTCCGGATCAAAACAGATCGAGAGGGACCAAAAATATGTTTCTTTCCATTTAGATTAAAAAATTAGTTCTTAAATTATGATTACGGAAACGGGAAACTATACTTATTAATTAATAATAACAGAAGATGATAAGGATATCAATCAGTAAAGTACTTAGGAGGTTCTATTTTTATCAATACACTTTGGGTAATTTTTACTCATTTAACGCACTTACCTTTTAGCTAAATTTTTATTTGACATATTTGAGACTAACAATGAGCTAAATAAACCCAGTAAAGGCTAAATAAACCCAGTAAAGGGTTAGATTTTCCACTTTAGAGCCATTAAAAATCTATTCTTACATAACCATTGAAACTAAGAAAGGGTACTAAATATCTGGAGGAATCGGTTAGTTTTTGGCACTTAGTTGAGAAACAAAAGCTCAAGCTTAAGGATTCCTCTAGATATTTGGAGGAATCATCAAGACAAAAGCTCAAGCAGCTAGCATTTATAGTAGAGAAACAAAACGACTGGTACTAATCTTGGTGTTCGTATTATTATAACAACATAAGTCTACTATCTTTTCCTATAAATTTTGAAGATCCAGCTAATACCAAAGAGATGCGCAACAATACTAACTTCATTCTAAGGGTATTAATTTTTTCCGTAGTAGGGAATCCCCTAACATTTCTCTATGATGACCAGCACTTATATCCTAGAATAAATCAGTGCCACTTACTGTGTTAAAAACCAAGGATTCAGTTAAAAGTTTCTGTTAAATTGGCATTATAAGGGATACAATTGAATATATTCACACCTCAAGATATTTATTGATATAACTATGGCCATGTGTATATATATTTGCAAACTTCAGAAAACTTATCTCAGATATAAAATAAGTAACATGGAAAGGGAAACGGGTCAAATGGGTCAAACGCTCTGAAATCTGTCAAACGTACATTTATAATACTTAGACGTACCCTACTAAATAGTTTTGACCGCATGGTAGGGGATATTAACTAAGCTCAACAGCGTAGCAAGAAAACATAAAGCTAACAATAACACTTTATAAAATAAATATATAATAAAATTACCAACAAACAATGAACTAAATGTATTGAAATTATTACATATGACAGAATATGGTTTCAAGAAAGTAGCAAAACCTCAGGATCGAAAGACTTGAAAAGTTACCCATCTCCATAGTGTCAAATATAAAACCTTACATACAACTAAAGGCAACGGGAAAATGGATCAAAAGTTGCTCGAAGTCAAATTATAATGAGTCCAAGTGTTCAACATACTAAGTTATTTTATTCGGGCCTTCAAGGATCAGTGTAAATAGAATTGCTTTTGACTTTTGTAATTGTGAGTACTGCCTTAGATATTTAGAAATAATTGGATGAAAAGTGTTTTAAAGTAATACCTATGAGGCAAGTATTGTCCACCCATCATATCCATTACAATAATCAGCAAGACATTAAGCCCAACTGAACAAAATAACCACTTAGTTCATTGAATTCCTAAATTCCATAAATGAAAACAATACATCTTCGTACCTTTCTTTAAGAATTCTATGGTGTAAGGTCACATGTCGTCCAAATCTGCTCTGCATAATCGTCGTGTTCCCTTTTGTCAGTGAATCAAAAGCAGGGGCTATTCATAACTGCATTAGTAAACACCTATAAGTAGTTGTTTACTTCAACGTTTTGACATTAACATACTTGTTCTAATTACGTCCAACATGAAGAAAGTTTAGTAGCAATCTGACTGGTGATATAATCAACATGGTCCCTCTTTATTTAGGGTCAATATATTCAGACGTGAAGGTTCGCAATATGTGCATCGATACTCAATATGTGCAGCTAATGCTTTAGTGAACCCATATTTGATAATTAAACATGTACCAATTAGTGTCTCGTTATGTTATGACCAACACCTAGTAAAGTGGACCAAAACACATTCATCCATTATGTGGTTCACCCTTCAGCCCGCAAACCACAATAGGAATGGACTGGCCCATACAACCCAATACTACGAAGCACTAATTTGACTCTGCAAAGATACGACCAACTTTGATTTCAGTAAACTGTATCCATGTTCTGCACACAGATTCAATTGAAGCTTTATAAATAAAAGTAGGATTATGTTATATGTATGAAGAGTATAATGAGAAAAATAACGACCTACCAAATGGTACACGATTTATAGCTTAGGTCAGCACCTTTCAAAAGTTAAAGGAATACCCTTACTTCAGATTATGTGATTAAAAGTTTAAAACCAATTTCTGTTATTGGGATAGCGTGAACCGGAGAATCAACAACGTTTCTACGAAAATTCTGGGAACCTACACCAAAAGGAAGTCATACCCATGGCGTTATAGAAAATGGTTCCGTAGATGGAATTTCCGATTTAAACATCTTTTTATAAAAATTTTCAAGTGGCATACGCCAAAACACTCCTAACCATTAAATTCAGTAGAACGATTCAAGCAATCAAATACATCAATCAATAACCATCCACAATGTCACCTGCAATCGATAAAGAATCTCAATCTCTTTCCCATTTGATGCATAGAATGACCATAGTAGAAGGGAATTAATCAACAAATGATCAAAGAACATATTACTGCCAAATTGCAATTCCATAAAACCTGTTATAATCAACATATCGCAAACTAAAGAAACCAACCAATTGTAAACTCATTTTCAAACCAAAAATAGGCTAGAACTAATAAAGAAATTAATGTTAGAATAGAATTTGATATAGTATGTAACAAACACAAACTACCCCAACATGATGTCTTTAAAAGCTTCTGTATATTCCTTTAAAAGTCCAAAAACATTCTTCTCACTTAGGCATTACATCAAACACATAGGGGGCATAGAATTTCTAGCTAGTTTCAGTTCAAGAATATTTATTGAATTGAGAGATAACCTTAGAAGGACAAGAGATGATCAATTAAATTCATCTGCATAGCGGTAGAGGTATTCTTTGTCACAAAATTCGATTTTAGAAGGAGATGGTTTGTTACATAACATAATGGAAGACTTACCAACTTGAGAACGGTGGTTAGGGATCTGGGGTTAATTTATCGTCATCAGCACCACAACCTGCACACCAAATCCCCCAAATTAAAAACTCTAAAACGAAAACCAAAATCAAAACTTGACAATATCATCAATCACCATCATGTTGAAGATCTTAATCCTCCTCATCGCCACCACCGCCGGCACCGACGACGGTAGTCCCAACCGACGTGACAGGAATTCGATCAAGCCAAGAAATACGAGTAAAGATTTCGTGTATGAGGAGAGGTTTTTTTTGGAGGAATGATAGAGGGCGTGCGGATTATTTTTGAGATACGAAGGAGTCGGTTTTTTGTTTGGTAACCGCTATATGAGGGGCCGCTTAGATTAGAAAATGGTACTGGAAGGGCTGCCATGTCAGACATATACAGTAAAATGTTGACACCTCATCCCCTAAACCTTGTTTTATATATAGGAGAGATACTGATGTTATCTTGTAATGTGTAGTATGTAATTTTTCAATTACGATATGCAAGTTCAATTTTGATTCATATATGATCCGCGGAGTTTTGTTTTAACAATAAAGACTGAGGTGCACCTGTGCTCGATTTGCTTATCAACATTAGTGTACGAAAGCAGGGTCTTCAGTCTAGTGGCATGTGAGAAACTCATTACTCAAGACGACGTGGGTTCAACTCTCATTAGGAGATAAGTCTCGTATATGTGTGTGTACGTGACACCCGTCAAATTAGGGCTAGTAATTAGTGCCTAATCATCTCTAATACATATAATTAGTTCTGAGTTAGGCTAATTTATGTATCAAATAATATATATTGTTGAATATATACAATTATGCGATTTGATTAAATCGTACGCAATTCAAATCGAATGTAAGTCGATTCAATTATCACGGACGTTGGTGAACAATTTTATTTAATAATATAACATTATTTAATAACGCGATTATATCACAAATATTATTTTGATAATATTTCGTATTTACTTTGTATCGTACAAATAACGTCAACGCGATTAAAATATTAAACGCGCAAACAATCAAAACAAAGTTAAGTTATATTTTATGACTCAATTATTAAGTATTTGGCAAAATACTTCAACAAAATTATCGAATAAATAGTCGTATTTTAAAACGTATATTTAAACACGTATGTAATTACTTAAACGATTAAACGATCAGGAAAACGAACACCGCACGGAGCGCGAATACGGAGATTAAAATTTGGAGCCAACCACACATGGGTGGGAGCCATGTGGGCCGGCCCCCTACCACCCCAAGACCACAACATCATCTTCTTCTTCCTCATTATTCACCCACACTCTCTCTCTGCCTCTGATTCTCTTTCATTTCTCTCTCAGATATAAGGGTTAGGTAAAAGATTTGGACCAAACGGAAGTCACCAAACACGTTTTCGACACAAACTTCGTCTGGTCAGACGTAAGTGACTCACAGCCAGATCCAGTATAGCGTCACTTCCTTAAGTGATGCCTTAAGTGTCGCCAAAAGCCCTAATTTTGCGTCACTTGCCTAAGTGCCGCTATAAAAAAACCCTCTTTTTGCGTCACTTGCCTAAGTGTCGCAAATTTAATACCCGACACTTGTATCCGACACTTGCTTAAGTGTCGCCCCGAAATCGAACTACAACTCACCCGACACTTGTACCCGACACTTATTTAAGAGTCGCCCCTTACGCGTTTCTTCCCCAAGTGACGCTAATAATTCAGAACTTGCCTTTTTATGCGACACTTCCTGAGTGTCGCCAAGAGCCATCAAGTGACGCTATAAGTGACGCTAAAAACAGAAAGTTTGCAAACTATTTTTATACTAAGTGTCAAACTTGTATAACCTCAAACACTTGTACGATACAACTTCTAAAACACATTGGGACACACTTTTGAGCATAACACTTCAAAATCATAATAATAATAAGGAGATTATTATTACAACCAATCACCAACGGGCCGTACACGTTTTCTAAACTCAAATAAACCCACCAAGACATAGTAACTTGGACAAACTAATCAACCAAATCGTAGTCATTTGGACATTCTAGTTGGACGAACAACTACAAAGGTAGTCTTTATAGATACCTACTCACGTTTATAACCATCGCGTGTCGTGGACACCCTCAGGTTACAAGTCTTCGGACATCATTACTCGGCAAATCAAATCAAGTTTATTAAGTTAAACGCATCAAGACTCAGGTGAGTCTCATAGCCCCTATTTTACTGTTTTCATCAGGGGTGTGATACATTGCTCGATTTATTTACATGTGAACGCAAGTATAATCAAATCAAATACTACATGAGTTGTTTTCAACTAATCAATTTAAAGCCCTCCACAACATAGTTTGGTAATACATCTGTAGCGTGAATGTTAGTATATGATATCATATAGGATTGACAATCCTCGTCCGGGTTAGCAAGCACTAACTGGTCAAACGGACGCATTAGCATTTGGGTAGACGAGTGTAGATTAGGCACTCGTAGGAGGCACCTCGATCAAAATTCCTTAAATGTGGACCCGACCCTCAAGTTAAGCTCAGACTATGTGTTCATGGATGTATAACTTTTATTTTGCTTAATTGCATTTTAAATTCAATTAAATCTTGCAGTTCATACTATATGTTTTGACATACAAACCTGTGAGCTCACCAGCTTTTAGCTGACCATTTTAGCATCTATCACAGGTACTCAGCAGTAGGTTGAACTGCCCAATCAGGATCCATTAGCTCGAGTCAGCATTCAAACAAATCAGAGATTTAATTGCATTATTATATTTTGTGTAAAGTAATTATGTAATGTAAATCTCACAACTTAAGGAACTGAGCTAATGTTAACAATATTTTGATGTAAACATTGGTTTTATCAATACAAGTTGTAAACGACGCATATAGTGGTCGTTCATTATATATCTTATGTGCTGTGATTAATGATTAGTCGCGCCCCGAACCGATTCGCCTCCGCAACCCGAAATTGGGGATGCGACAGATTGGTATCAGAGCCTAAGGTTATAGTAAACTAGGTTGCATTTAGTGGGCCTAGACTATGACCGTTAGGCAGTATTCCTTATTAGGTATGACCGGTTCAGTGATTTCATCATACAAATTTAATTTAACATAGCCTGAGCAACTATGTACAATTAAATGAATATGATGTGAGATCTGAAAGGGGTTATGGCTGAACGGGATACACTAGTTGACTATGACCTCGAGAGAACCGGGACTCAAACATATTTGTACTAGACACATTAGGTTATTATATGATATATGTATATATATGTATATGATAGGCCTCACTCATTAAACGTTCTTGCCACAGAAATGACAGACTCATCATCTAGGCAAACTACACGTACTCCATCATCTCTCTCTCGTTCACGTCGCAGCCACTCAGAACCCCTAGTGGCTAGACGCACTGGTAGCTCGCGCCGAGCTAGCCCCTATACCAATCCTGCCACTACTGGTAACACATCTACTTTAGCTCGCCAACGAGCAGTTGCTCATCAATGGAGCTGGTTACCTACGGCTATGACCACCTGGAGGATTGAGGAACACATCGAAATCCATGACGAAGTCGGAGGATATTTACCTATGGATATCTCCCCGTATACTCAAGAACCCACACACCACACTGTACCAGTGCTAACTGCTCGCGTGCACCGTCATGAACGCAGGTTGCACGACATGGAAATTGAACTTCAAGAAACTCGGGAAAACTGGATGATAACGGCTCAGGGCCGCATTGCGCAAATATACTTAGATCAGGAAGATCTGTCTGTAACCGTTAACCGTACTCACGATCAGATGGAAGATACCATTCGAACCATGGAGATCGTTCATAATCAAGTAATCAGCAACCGAAACGAGATCTCCGTGTTACAATCAAGGCTACATCATTGCGAGACACGTCTAAGGGAAACCGAGGACACCCTCCGAATGGTTAGCAGACTTGCAGAATCTGTGGACCATCTCACCGCACTACTACCGCAACTCAAATTACGTCAGAATTAGCTTAGGCTGAATCTGTACTCTATTATGCTTTCGAATGACCTTTGTAATTCGACCGGATGTAACAATTCCCGGCACTTTTGTAAACACATCTAAGTCTGTAACTTTGGAACTCGTAACTCGAAATTGTCTATAATCTTTTGGATTCGTAATATCAATTGACAATTTTTCTCGATTATTCTACCATATCGATTTATACATTGTGATGTTGTATATTACCACTTTTATATATATACATCTGTTGTAATTGTCATTCCAGTACAATTTCTCATGTACCCTTTGTTTCTTTCTTGAAGAATCATGCCGCCAAAGAAGAAAAGTTACAGTGATGCTGAAATCAACGCCATTGTTTCTCGAGCCGTGGCCGAAGCCTTGGCCGCTCGGGATTCACCACGAAACACTGGAAGAAGTGACGAAACCGTGAACACCACCCCTGTTACCAAACCTTGCTCTTACAAGGACTTTCTCAGCTGTAAACCATTATACTTCAAAGGCACGGAAGGTGCCATTGGTCTGATCCGATGGATAGAACGTATGGAGTCTATCTTTAGACTCTCCAACTGCACTGAAGACAGCAAGGTCAAGTTTGCTACTTACACCTTTCAGGAAGGTGTCCTTACTTGGTAGAACGCCCATACTAGTGCCGTGGGAATCGAGACCGCCAATCGACTGCCCTGGGCAGATCTGAAGAAAATGTTGAAGGATGAGTATTGCCCGAACGAAGAACTTCAACGTTTGGAAGAAGAATTCTGGAATCTAAGGGTACAGGGCACCGACATCATCAGTTACACCACCAAATTTCAGCAGATTGCCCTCCTCTGCCCGTCTATGGTAGATCCGGAGGAGAAACGCATCAAAAGGTATATCCGCGGACTCCCAGAGAACATCCAGGGGAACGTCGCCTCATCCAAACCGACCACCGTCCAAAGTGCTATCCGTTTTGCACATGAACTCATGGCGATGATCGTCAGCTGTGAGGCATCCACCACACCTTCCAACAACAAACGCAAATCTGCTGAACACCACGATCAACCAAACAAGAAACCCAATGCCATCAAAATGTACACCTCTAACTCTGAGCCCAAATGTGGATACACTGGGAACAAACCCTATTGTTCCAAGTGCAACCACCACCATGAAGGTCCATGCAATACCTCTTGCAACAACTGTAAGAGGTACGGACATCTGACAAGGGACTGTCGATCCCCCAAAACCAACAACAATACTTCCAACAACAACTCCAGACAGCCCAAATCCTGCTACGAATGTGGAGACACCGGACATTTCAGAAATGAATGTCCTAAACTGAAGAATAAGGGCAACAACAACAACAACACAAGAGGTAGAGCCTTCGTACTCAACTCTGAGGATGCCCGTCAAGACCCGAATGTGGTCTCGGGTATGTTCCTCCTCAAAAACTTATCTGCTTCTGTTCTGTTTGATACTGGTGCCGATAGGAGCTTTATCTCAGATGAATTTTATCCACTTCTTGACATCACACATATTGCTCTAGATGTTAAGTACACTGTAGAACTAGCGAACGGTAAACTCATAGAAACCAATAGTGTGATACGTAATTGCACTTTAAACTTAGTCAGAGAATCTTTTTTGATCGATCTTATGCCTGTCAAAATTGGAAGTTTTGATGTCATCATTGGTATGGACTGGTTGTCCAAGCACCGCGCCGAAATCATTTGTTATGACAAAGTCGTACGCATCCCTCTCGCCGCCGGTAGAACTCTGATCATACAGGGGGAGACCAGTGGGATGAGACTGAACATCATCTCTTGTTTGAAAACCCAAAAATTTCTGAGAAGGGGGTTATCCGGCAATCCTCGCACACATCTTGGAGAAAAAGTCAGAGGAGAAGCGACTTGAGGATGTGCCAATCGTTCGAGACTTTCCGGAAGTCTTTCCCAAAGAACTACCTGGTCTACCACCGCCAAGACAGGTTGAGTTCTCAATCGATCTCGTGCCAGGTGCTGCACTTGTGGCCGGAGCACCTTACCGCTTAGCCCCATCCGAACTTCAGGAGTTGTCCACCCAATTACAGGAACTCCTGGAAAGAGGATTCATTAGACCGAGTTCTTCACTTTGGGGAGCTCCGGTCTTATTCGTGAAAAAGAAAGACGGTTCATTCAGAATGTGTATCGACTACGGAGAGTTGAACAAGTTGACTGTCAAAAACCGATATCCACTTTCGAGCATTGATGATCTGTTTAACCAACTTCAAGGGTCGAGTTTTCATTCAAAGATCGATCTTCGGTCAGGTTATCACCAATTACGTCTTCGCATCACCGATATCCCGAAAGCTGCTTTCAGAACCCGTTATGGGCACTACGAATTCCAAGTGATGCCCTTCGGTCTAACCAACCCACCGGCTGTATTCATAGACCTTATGAATCGGGTGTGCAAACCTTATCTCGACAAGTTTGTCATTGTCTTCATCGACGACATACTCATCTACTCGCGCAACGAACAAGAACACGCACAACATCTCAAAACCATCCTAGAACTACTTAGACACGAAGAGCTGTATGCTAAATTTTCTAAGTGTGAGTTCTGGATGCAAACCGTTCAATTCCTTGGACATGTTATCGATAGTCAAGGAATCCATGTTGATCCGTCAAAAATCGAGGCTATCGAGTGCTGGCAAGCACCAACAACTCCAACCGAAGTACGCCAATACTTGGGTCTTGCTGGGTACTATCGGTGATTCATTGAAAACTTCTCGAAAATAGCCCAACCACTCACGACACTGACTCAGAAAGATAAAAAGTTCGATTGGACTGATAAACAAGAGTCAGCATTTTAACTACTGAAACAAAAGCTTTACAGTGCACCAATTCTATCATTACCCGAAGGCACTGATGACTTCGTGGTATACTGTGATACTTCTCACCAAGGTGTCGATTGTGTGCTGATGCAACGGGACAAGGTCATTGCCTACGCTTCCCGGCAACTCAATATTCACGAAAAGAACTACACCACTCATGACCTCGAACTTGGTGTTGTCGTGTTCGCTCTCAAAATCTGGAGACATTATCTTTACGGCACTAAGTGCACAATCTTTACCGACCACAAGAGTCTCCAACACATATTCGATCAGAAGGATCTCAACATGAGGCAAAGTCGATGGGTCGAGTTGCTTACCGATTATGATTGTGAAATCAAATACCATCCAGGGAAGGCAAATGTTGTTGTCGATGCCCTCAGTCGAAAAGAACGATCGAAACCACTTCGAGTCCGAGCCCTCAGTATGACTATTCATAACGATCTAAACATCCAGATTCTCACTGCTCAACTCGAAGCCTTGAGACCCGAAAACCTCAAAAACGAAGCCTTGCGAGGCATGGATAAACAATTCGACATCAAACCTAATGGAGTTAGGTACTTCTCTAATCGAATCTGGTTGCCTAGTTTTGGGAACCTGCGAGACTTGGTGATGAATGAAGCTCACAAGTCCAAATATTCTATCCATCCGGGATCCGATAAAATGTATCATGGTATCAAGGAGTTCTATTGGTGGCCGAACATGAAAGCTGAAATCGCCACGTATGTTAGCAAGTGTCTTACTTGCTCAAAAGTCAAAGCCGAATATCAAAAACCTTATGGTTTACTCCAACAACCCGAAATTCCTCAATGGAAATGGGAACAAATTGCAATGGACTTCATAACCAAACTACCAAAGTCATCGAGCGGTTGCGATACCATTTGGGTGATCGTCGATCGTCTCACGAAATCTTCTTATTTCCTTGCGATAAAGGAAACAGACAAAATGAAACGCCTTACTCGAATCTATCTGAAGGAAATCGTAACCCGTCACGGTGTTTCAATCTCGATTATCTCCTATAGGGATAGTCGCTTCACATCTCACTTTTTGCAATCACTTCAAAAATCATTGGGTACCTGTCTTGATATGAGTACCGCATACCACCCTCAAACCGACGGCCAAAGTGAACGAACGATTCAAACACTGGAAGACATGCTACGAGCTTGTGTAGTTGACTTCGGTGTAAACTGGGAAAAACATCTACCATTGTGTGAGTTTTCGTACAACAACAGCTATCACACCAGCATTAAGGCCGCACCTTTCGAGGCACTGTACGGTCGTAAGTGCCGATCACCTATTTGTTGGACCGAAGTGGGAGATAGTCAACTCACTGGTCCTGAGCTTATACACGAAACCACCGAGAAAATCTTTGATATTCAAAACAGACTCAAAGCCGCACGTGATCGTCAGAAAAGTTATGCTGACGTGAGACGCAAACCACTCGAGTTCCAGGTTGGGGATCGAGTACTACTCAAAGTTTCACCTTGGAAAGGTGTTATTCGTTTCGGTAAACGCAGAAAACTGAACCCCAGATACATTGGACCATTCGAGATCCTCGAGAGGATAGGTCCAGTGGCATATCGATTGCAGCTGTCATCCGAGCTCAGCAGCGTGCATCCCACCTTTCACATTTCTAACTTGAAGAAATGCCTGTCTGATGAGACACTTATTATTCCACCCGATGAAATTCGTATTGACGACAAGCTTCACTTCGTTGATGAACCCGCCGAAATTATGGACCGGGAGGTCAAACAACTCAAACAAAGTCGTATTCCCATCGTAAAGGTCAGGTGAAATTCGCGGTGTGGTCCGAAATTCACTTGGAAACGGGAAGACCAGATGCGACTCAAGTATCCTCAGTTATTCGCTGACGTTACCTCAAACATGACTTCGAACTAAATTTCGGGACGAAATTCTTCTAACAGGGGGAGAATGTGACACCCGTCAAATTAGGGCTAGTAATTAGTGCCTAATCATCTCTAATACATATAATTAGTTCTGAGTTAGGCTAATTTATGTATCAAATAATATATATTGTTGAATATATACAATTATGCGATTTGATTAAATCGTACGCAATTCAAATCGAATGTAAGTCGATTCAATTATCACGGACGTTGGTGAACAATTTTATTTAATAATATAACATTATTTAATAACGCGATTATATCACAAATATTATTTTGATAATATTTCGTATTTACTTTGTATCGTACAAATAACGTCAACGCGATTAAAATATTAAACGCGCAAACAATCAAAACAAAGTTAAGTTATATTTTATGACTCAATTATTAAGTATTTGGCAAAATACTTCAACAAAATTATCGAATAAATAGTCGTATTTTAAAACGTATATTTAAACACGTATGTAATTACTTAAACGATTAAACGATCAGGAAAACGAACACCGCACGGAGCGCGAATACGGAGATTAAAATTTGGAGCCAACCACACATGGGTGGGAGCCATGTGGGCCGGCCCCCTACCACCCCAAGACCACAACATCATCTTCTTCTTCCTCATTATTCACCCACACTCTCTCTCTGCCTCTGATTCTCTTTCATTTCTCTCTCATAAAACCCATACCAAAAACCACAAAAACACCATCAAAAACTCATCATCATCCAAGGTTCGTTTAGGATAAAACGACCACCACGCAACGAGGAACACACCCATCTTTTCGGCTTCATCTCGTGTTAACTTGTAAGATTCCCGACACTTTCGAAAAACTTCAAGATTTCGATTTATTTTAGTTATATGTTGTTTATCTAGCTTCGTAATGTCCAAAAATGTGTTTGAAACTCGTTTTCGGAGCATTGTCAAAAAGTTTGCGGTTTTGGTCATTTTGTGAAAACGACACCTAAAACGACTATCAACACAAAGTAATAATTTTTATCAACTCTATAAACAGATATAAGGGTTGGGTAAAAGATTTGGACCAAACGGAAGTCACCAAACACATTTTCGACACAAACTTCGTCTGGTCAGACGTAAGTGACGCACAGCCAGATCCAGTATAGCGTTACTTCCTTAAGTGACGCCTTAAATGTCGCCAAAAGCCCTAATTTTGCGTCACTTGCCTAAGTGCCGCTAAAAAAAACCCCTCTTTTTGCGTCACTTTCCTAAGTGTCGCAAATTTAATACCCGACACTTGTATCCGACACTTGCTTAAGTGTCGCCCCGAAATCGAACTACAACTCACCCGACACTTGTACCCGACACTTATTTAAGTGTCGCCCCTTACGCGTTTCTTCCCCAAGTGACGCTAATAATTCAGAACTTGCCTTTTTATGCGACACTTCCTGAGTGTCGCCAAGAGCCATCAAGTGGCGCTATAAGTGACGCTAAAAACAGAAAGTTTGCAAACTATTTTTATACTAAGTGTCAAACTTGTATAACCTCAAACACTTGTACGATACAACTTCTAAAACACATTGGGACACACTTTTGAGCATAACACTTCAAAATCATAATAATAATAATAATAAGGAGATTATTATTACAACCAATCACCAACGGACCGTACACGTTTTCTAAACTCAAATAAACCCACCAAGTCGTAGTAACTTGGACAAACTAATCAACCAAATCGTAGTCATTTGGACATTCTAGTTGGACGAACAACTACAAAGGTAGTCTTTATAGATACCTACTCACGTTTATGACCATCGCGTGTCGTGGACACCCTCAGGTTACAAGTCTTCGGACATCATTACTCGGCAAATCAAATCAAGTTTATTAAGTTAAACGCATCAAGACTCAGGTGAGTCTCATAGCCCCTATTTTACTGTTTTCATCAGGGGTGTGATACATGGCTCGATTTATTTACATGTGAACACAAGTACAATCAAATCAAATACTACATGAGTTGTTTTCAACTAATCAATTTAAAGCCTTCCACAACATAGTTTGGTAATACATCTGTAGCGTGAATGTTAGTATATGATATCATATAGGATTGACAATCCTCGTCCGGGTTAGCAAGCACTAACTGATCAAATGGACGTATTAGCATTTGGGTAGACGAGTGTAGATTAGGCACTCGTAGGAGGCACCTCGATCGGAATTCCTTAAATGTGGATCCGAACCTCAAGTTAAGCTCAGACTATGTGTTCATGGCTGTATAACTTTTATTTTCCTTAATTGCATTTTAAATTCAATTAAATCTTGCGGTTCATACTATATGTTTTGACATACAAACCTGTGAGCTCACCAGCTTTTAGCTGACCATTTTAGCATGTATCACAGGTACTCAGTAGTAGGCTGGACTGCCCAATCAGGATCCATTAGTTCGAGTCAGCATTCAAACAAATCAGAGATTTAACTACATTATTATATTTTGTGTAAAGTAATTATGTAATGTAAATCTCTCAACTCAAGGAACTGAGCTAATGTTAACAATATTTTGATGTAAACATTGGTTTTATCAATACAAATTGTAAACGACGCATATAGTGGTCGTTCATTATATATCTTATGTGCTGTGATTATTGATTAGTCGCGCCCCAACCCGATTCGCTTCCGCAACCCGAAATTGAGGGTGCGACAGTGTACGTGCATTTGTACATATTATGTGGAATAGAATCCATTTATGTATGCTGCTAGGCCTGGTTTGACTGCTGAGGATGCTGACAGATTGGTGAATGATGATCAGGTGATGGATGATGTTTTGGATGAAGCTGATACTGCAGTTAATACATCTGTGTTTGAAACAAATACTTCAGAGGATGAGGAGATGGGTGAAAAGTCTGTGCTGGAGACTGGTGATTTGATTGGTGATGAGCAGGCTACTAAGATCAATGTGGATATGACTTCTGAACAGATTGGAGCAGTTATTGAAATTTTGGTTATGGAGAATTTGGATGATACTGCTGCTAATTCTGTTAATGCTTGTGGTTTTGCAGTTTCTACTACTAATGATAATTTGAATGTTTCTACTGCTGAGCCGATTAAAACTGTTAATGAGAATGTGGAAGTTAGTGCTGCTACTCCAGTTACTACTGCTGGTACTGGAGTTAGTACTGCTAGTGGAGATATAGGAGTTAGTACTGCTGGGGTTAATGTTAATGCTGTTGGGCTACAAATAGATGAACTTACTGCTGCAGCTGCTTTGGTTGATGTTAGCACTTCTCCTTGCCCCAAACCAACTAATCAATCTAGGGGGTCTGGAATCAGAATAAATGAACCTACTAGGAGTGCAGCTAAGCGTAAGATAGTTAATGATGCTGCAAAAGCAAAGGATAAGGGAAAGGCCATTATGACTGAACCTGAAAAGCCACTAAAAAGAAAACATCAAGTAGCATTTGATGAGGAAATGGCAAAGAAATCACATGATGAATTGAATCCAGAGTTACAGCTGAAACATTAATGGGTATGAGCATAGAAGAGCAGATTGCTTATGATAGTGAGGTGGCCAAAAAGTGGATGGATGAGTAAAGAGCTAAATATACAGAGGAAGAAAGTGAGGCATACTTGGAGAAATTATTGAAAGAGAAAAGGGATAAAGATGCAGCAGATAGATATGCTAAGATGAAAGCAAAGCCTCTAACTAAAGCACAACAAAAGAAAAGATATGTGCAGTTCCTGAAAAATGCTATGGGAGTGTTAGTTAAGGTGTTACAAGGAATGGAGTTTGATATTTTGAAAAAGATATATGAAAGGGAATAGGGGGTGTTATAAAGTGGTGAAACATTTGAAAAGCTTGATAATGAGAAACGAGTGAGGGCAGAAAGAGAAATAAAAGGCATGAATGATAAACCTGCTTGAGCTGATCAGGTAATCACTTATGGTAGAAAAAAAGTTTTAGGTAAAAAGAAGCAGAGAACAGAGGAAAATGTGAATACTGAATCTGTTGAGAAAGATGTGCAGTCTGAAATGTCATCTACTGTAGAGACTGAGAATCCAGAGGAAGAGCAGATGAATGAGGATGAATTAAGGCAGAGGGTGATTATTGATACAGCAGAGTTTACACCTTTGGATGTTCAGTATCCTATTATGGATTGGTATCGGGTAATAGTGGAGTAGAACAGAAGATATTATAAAGTTATTAGAGCTGGAGGGTCAAGTGCTATGTATAAAAATCTTTTGCGAATGCTGAGAGGATTTAGCATAGAAGACCTAGATCAAATGTGAGATGTTGGAGCTAGGAAGTATGTTGATCAGAAGGAGTATGATGACAATGAACAGATTTATGAGTATCTTCAACATATGTATCAGCCAGACAGAGATATGAGGATATTCAAGAAAGCATTTTCACCTATTACAACTTAGTATTGTTTTGAGAACTGTGGTGTACACTACACTATCTAGGAAGATGGAGGACTGGGATATTTCTTAATTGGAATGGTGTACCCATGGAATCCAAGTGTATTGATCAGTATGATGCAGCATAAGGTTAAATGTAGAAATCTTGAATTGGCTACAACATTACTTAGGGATTTAAAGAAATATGTTAAAAGGTATGATGCAGCTTTAAAGAAGAAGAAGTAGAGAACTAAGTAAGTTTTGGAAGCATCCTCTAAGCTAAATGTCAAATCAGAAGAAACTTAATGCTGTAAGAAACAGATTAAGTTTAAGGGTAGAGTGGTGGGTCCGAGAATTGCTTAAGTGTTTACGGCTGCCAGAGTTACAAGTATTACTGTTGTTGGTTTAACGTTCTGCTGGTAGTTTAGAGTTAGTGCTGTTGATGAAGTTTCTACTGGTGCTTACAAGATAAATACTGCTTGAAGACATTACTACTGTCAGAGCAAAGATTACTACTGCTGAAGATATTAGTGTTGCTGGTGACATAATAGTTAGTGATGTTCATGTAAATAACAGTTTTAGTGATGCTTATGTAAATATTACTAATGTTCACTGTTAAGATTAGCTTCAAGGTTATAAACCCTAATACATTGAGTGTATTCGTATTATTAGCTATTAATAATATTGAAGCTTTACGTGATTAGTTATTCTGTGTTCTTTGATTATTGATTTCTGTTATTTACAAGTCTTGATAATCCAAGTTATTAAGTGTTACTTCGCAACTTCTTAATAGTTAAATTCAAGTTTTAAGTTAAAGTTAAGATCAAATCGATCCTGACAAGTGGTATCAGAGCTTGGAAATCTTTGAATCTAGAAGATCGTCAAGATATATACTTTGAGGTTTAGTGTTCTGAGTTAAGTTAAGATGGCTTTAGAAGTCGCTGATGGAATACAGGTCACCAAGGTTCCCATGCTCAAACCTAATGAGTTTGACATGTGAAAACTTAGGATCAAGCAGTACATGCTGCTTACAGATTACACCATGTGGGAGGTGATAGAGAATGGTCCAAGATATACATATGATGCTGATGGGGTCTCAAAGCAGGCAAGAGCACCACCTGCTACAGATGCTGGAAGAAAAGAGAGAGCTACATAGATGAAATCATTAAGTACATTGCTTCTGTCTATACCCAATGAGTACTAGAAGAAGTTTGAAAAGTGTGCAGATGCAAAGGAGCTTTGGGAATGATATTGCGTAAAAAGTCACATTTTTACTACCGATATCTCTCTCATTTAAGACAAATACATGGAAAATATGTTCAAATATTGCATTAATCGATGCTATTTTGTCAAGTTGGTTAAAATAAGGAAGCACGAGAAAAATCAAGCAAAACGGATGAAAAAAGAAGATTCTACGCGCGTTTAAATATCCAAAACATTCGAGACAAGCTATCTAAAGTTAGAAGACTCATCTCAGAGATTTCTATACATCAAAGTGTTCATTTTCGAAAAACGAATCCAACGCAAAAAGAATCATCGCAATCGAACGCGTAACAAAGTAGATACAAAGCAAAACGTTAACCAAAAAATACCTCAGCCGGAAATGGCCAGCCGCCAGCCGGATCCGGTTGCTTCCAGCCGGAACCGGCTCCCTCCCTTGCTCCACCGACCGTACCATACCTGAACCGGTTGGATCCAGCCGGATCCGGCCCGCTGCCAACCGGATCCGGCCCAAAGTCGTTCTTTCGCACCTTTTTCGCTAAAATGAGCCTATTTTCGCTATTGTGAGCCAGATTTCAAGTATCAATATAGCATTGGATTCACAATTTCAAGACACACATTCCTAGAATAGTTTCACCTTCAAAAACATATTTCTCTCTCCCTCTCTCTCTCTCTCTCTCTCTCTCTCTCTCTCTCTCTATGTTTCACTCTAGATTAGTTTTAATTAGTCAGGAGCGTAATTAGGAATAGAAGGAAAGAGCGGAACGTATTGTAATATTCGGTTTTCGGTTTTGCTCCAAAAATTTTCAAAACTGATTACACCGAGAAAACTGTAAACCGTACCGATGAACACCCCTAGCATAAAGCATTGCTCGGTTGAGTGAGTTCCAGGTCTGTACAGATGATTGTAGATTCCGTCTTGGCATTTTTCAGCATACACTCGGTGAGTTTGAAAGTGGCTCGTCGAGTCCTCATGTTCCAGATTGCAAAAGCTGATCTTTAGATGATTTAATTCCTTAGCATTGACCAGCTCATCTTCATCTCTTAGTCTTCAATGATTGGTCATTTATATGGTCAAAACATAGGATGAATGGTGGGAGGTAGAATGATGATCTAATGTGTTCATTCGCTTTCGATATTTCTTTGTGGCACGTTGGAAATTGATTGCTCAAAGGGTTGGGAGGGTTTTGGATGATGTAAAATACGCATTATCAGCCCTTTTGAAGTTGTTTTATACCTCCACTCTTTTTCTTCCCTCAGTTGTTTCAAAAATTAAGGTCCTTTAAAATATGTTGCAACCAAAAATCTCCTTTCAGTTCCAGCAGATATAACTTAAGTTTCGGACCTCCAGAGACAGTTTCAAAGGTTGAAAATGTTGGCATAGATGTTATGAAACTGCTGTCCAAAAATGGAGGCGATCTGACAGTTCAATTTCCGTGGATGGAATGTTTTGCTGGCTGTTGTATTCAAAATCGAGAATCCATCTTTTTACCCTTTTCCTCTTGATTCATCATTCACACACTTATTTGCTTACCTATACAAGATAAGCACTAAATTGCACATGTAAGCTATAATAAAAACAAAATAAAACATACTAGTTATTAAAATAAATAAAATGAAAGCTATACACGGGTTGCCTCCCGAGAAGCGCTTGTTTATTATGGAGTCGTTAGCTTGACTCACTCCCCCAATTCAATGATCTTTGCGAAGATCGTTGAGGGGTTCCTCATCTTCTATATCTGCTGTTTCCGATGAAATAGCTTCAAGTGATATGCATTTACTTTGAAGCAAGTACAACTCGGGCGAGAAAGTTCCACAAACCTGGACAATAATATTCTTGTAACTGTAAATGGTTTAGACCATTTGACTATTGATTTATCGACATTGAGTTGAAAGCATGAATTGTTGAGAAGAAATTTATCTCCATCTTTGAAAGTACCGATGCTCTTCAACTCCTCCTTCTTCGATCCTTTAGTGAAAGATTTAAACTGATTATCGCTTGAATTTCGAACTTCCTATTTTCCAGATGTACTTGACGAGTGTTAGTCATTAAAGGAGATGTTAGTACTCTCCGATGAAATCTTGGTCAGTGTTAGTCAAATCCGACAGTACTACTGTTTCGGCCGTTGTTCCCTGAAAACAGACCACGTGTAGACAGCGAATCTGTCTTACGGGAACCGTGTCCAACACGGGCCTCGGTCTTCTTCAAATAAGTTTGTTAGGCGACGATCTTCTTTATGAGATAAGTTTGCTTACCTATCTCTCGTATTTATGTGTTTTAATTTTAATTGTTTCTTATTTGTTTGTTTATTATTTATATTATCTTATAAATAATAATAATATATTAAAATTATATTTGGGTACAAGATATTTTACATACAATTGTATCTTTAAAGAATTTTTTTTTTAACTTAATATCTAAGAAAAATTTAATCCTCCGCGTTGTCGCGGGTCATAAACCTAGTTATTATTATATTATTACTAATATTATATGATTATCGTGTGGTTAAATAGTTGTCATTCAACAATGATTAAGAACACAATTATTTGATACTTTAGTTCTTTGGGTAAGGTTTAAATGAGACTAAAAATTTGTGTGAGAATAGAGGAACCAATGATATGGTGTCATGTGTACAAAGAGAATACAAAACCCATTTACCCCTTAAGTTAAATATCTCACAAACGACAAATCGAAAAATTATGAAAATTGCACCATTAGATTCAGCGTTTGATCCTCTTCGATTTGCCGTCCATTAAGGCATACTTTCGACGATTTTTTTTTTCCATTATTTTTAGTGGGTTTCACATTACTAACACGTGTGTTACAGTGTTGCGTTTAGGGTTTAGGGTTTGGGGTTTAGGGGTTAGGGTTTAGGGTTGGGAGTTTGGGATTTCGGGACGAAAATTTCTCTATTTATTAGGTACAAATGAACCATATATGTAGTCTTCTACTCCGTATATTAATGTTATAAATAAATAATTTACACATTATTAAACAACGAGAATCTGATCATTGACCACCATATCCTGACCAAGTCACTAGTATCAAATTTTCACCTGCCATGAATCCATATTTATAATGTTGGCAAATCAAATAATGGAGCATATAACTAATCAATCATGCATATCGTATAGCCTAATTTGTACATCATAACTTTCTATATATAGCGGTACTATCTGTATAAATTTTTAACCAAACTATTTTTGAAACGTTCGCCTCAAATTAATTAATTGATTAGGTGTTGCTAATTGAATAAAATCATCAGAAAATGGCAGATGAAGTGATGTTGTATGCTCATTCACTAAGTTTATTCGCTTGCAGAGTGAAAATCGCTTTGCATATGAGGGGAATCGAGTACAAAAACATGGAAGAAGATCTCAACAACAAAAGTCCTGACCTTTTGAAGTACAATCCTGTTCATAAGAAGGTACCCGTGTTGGTACACAAAGGAAATCCGATATCAGAGTCACTTGTAATCATTGAATACATTGACGATGTTTGGAAAGGTGGCCTTCCAATTTTGCCGCAAGATCCTTATGAGAAATCTGTTGCTCGGTTTTGGGCTAAATTTATTGATGATAAGGTAACAATTAATTTTTGGTGGAATTATTTTTATTTTCTTAAATAAACCTAACTTATCCTTACATGTACATTTTTGTACATCAAATAACTCGAAGGGGCGTCATATTGAAACACAACATTTTTATTTTTATTTTTCTGAATGACAAAGATCGAGGATTCATCATTAACTTATATAATGATACCGCTTAGGCGTGTAGGCAATGTTCTCTTGGAAACTAATATAAATTGTTACATTATACTCCGTATGTTTTGTTTAGTGTGTTCCTGCAATTATCATGGCTTTTCGTAGCAATGGAGAGCCGCAGACTGTTGTAGAGGCTTGTGATTACCTGCAACTACTAGAAACTGAACTCAAAATCAAAGGTAACAAGTTTTTTGGAGGCGACTATATTAACATGGTTGATATTGCTGCTGGTTTTTTAACCTTTTGGATTCCAACATTGGAAGAAGTAGCCGAAATAAAGCTCATCACGAAAGACAAGTTTCCAAAAATAACTGAATGGTCTGATGACTTCATTAACTGTAAAGTGGTTAAGGATATCTTCCCTCCAAGAGAAGACCTGGTTGCATTTTGGAAGAAATGGTGTGGTAAAGTGTAACGATCGGTACATGATGTTTATAAATTTGGTGATGTTAAAATGCAGGTGTGTTTGTGGAGTGTTTTTGTAACATTCATCGATGTTTTAATAAGAGGCTCTATGCACGACATATATATGTTGTGATATATATGCAATGTATCTATTTTGGTTTTGTTGATTTGTATAAATATAACTAATAAACCTGCAATATTTGGGTAATTCGGCCTGTTGTGCTCTCTTAAGGTTATTTTGTACACTGATGCATTATGTTCAGAGACTCTGTAATCAAAGTACTAAAATCAGAGCTTACCCACGAATAAGTTCATTGGTGTTAGTTAAGTACACCACACCCTATGTACGTAGTATTCATTAATTAGACGTAATCATTTTTAAGATTTATATGCTTTAACGTAGTTAACGCAATCGCCTACACATAATCGATTCATCATAAGATAAAACTCGTTGTCATGAAAAACGAACTCACACTTAACACACATAAATCTCACATATAACTATCTTTGAAAACAACATTTACGTACGTCCCAAACCCGCTTACCGACTTCTTCTTTTATTTTTTTCACACCTGGAGTTGAAATAGTTACTACAAGGTAATAAGAATTACAAGTGTTGGAGCATATTACTACTTCCGTCTAAATTTATTGTTCATATTTCTTTTATGGGATAAAAAAAAAATAATTGTCTACTTTCAGTTTCGACCAACTAAAAATTGTTAAAGTGAAGAATAATAAAATCTAATTGAGCAGCATAATTAATTACTACTATAATTTTCAAAAATTACGTGTACATTTATAGTGGATAATCTCTCTTATCTATTAAAAGAGATGGCTTATTACTTAATCATCTCCTTAATTTCCCTTCAAAAGATAATCCCCACCTTTCATTGGTTTAGAACACTTGATTACAACCCTTGATCGTCATTAACAAAATGATTAATTAATCTTAATCCTTTTTTGCCTAATTTGTTCCAATAATGCCCTCATGCTTCACAACCCGTGTTTCCTCTTTGTTTCAAAAAATGCGACCAATACCTTACAATCAATACCAGAGCAACCAATCGATTGGTTTGTAAGCACTGATCAGAAGTTTCCAATACCCAATTTAATTTAGCGAACGAAGAATTCAACGATTAGTGAAGATTAGCACGAACGATCGGTTCATACTTCCGCCATCTTCTCCATAATCAAGTAAAAATCCGTTAAATTAACGCCGTTTCATGGGTATTGAAGGTGCGTTCTATCCTTTTCTGATTCTCCATTGGTTTCAATTTGTCTAAAAATTACCAACTGATTGATCTATTTCGATTTAAATTCTTACATATTTTAATGGCTGAATTGTTGTATTTGGTTATGGTTCTGACTTTTGGAATATGAGTTTCACTTATAGATTGTATCATGTACGCAAAATTTCATGTGCACACCAAGTGTTTGATTAATTGCTTGAATGAAAGTTTTATATGCTTTGTTTAAATAGTAATCATCTACGGCATTTGTTTTGAGTGTTGACTTGTCGGAATTCATGATGTTTGTACTGTATATGTTAAAAGTATTTGGAGGTTTCAATAATGTGTATGTGTTTCTGCAGGTATATGGCTCAGGAGAAGTCGATACTGCAACCGCATCAAGTACTTAATGATCCCTGGAATTTAATCAGTTACGATGCCGTGTATAGTGATGCCATGATACCGGAACAGGTATATTTTGAAACACATTGTAGTCTGATTATGTGGAAATCCATGAATTCTCTAACATCAGTAGCATATCATATATGATTGAATTTATGAGCCATTCCGATACAAAGATGGGTGTAGCATGTTGCTGTTTTTGATTTTTCCTTCAAAACGAATTTACAAGTCAGTATACCTGATCCGATAAATAAAGGTTGCCATTATGTGTTAAAGCTGGAGGTTTCATAAAAGATAGTTAATCTGCCCGTATGTCCATTTTGCGAAATAAATTGGTTGTGTCATTTTCTACTACTGCTTTTGTCATACTATCATAGACTATGATTTTCAGTGATGGATTATTGAAAGTGTATTTGCAAGTGACTTGATCATCACCTAATGGAATTAACATACTACACCCATTAGTATGACTATCGTGCTAATGAAATCCATCATCCGTTTTTGCCTAACATCATTGGCATATCATATCAGTACATGATAACATTTATTTTATGAGCCGTGCCATGTCTTGCATGTAAGCTGTTACTGGTTCTTAGACCTGTTTCAAACATCTGCCACGTATGCCCATTTTGCCATTCAATTTATTTAGGTCATTTTCAATGACTACTTTAGTGATGACATACGTCTATATGATTTTTAGTGATGGAATGGTAATTCGTCACCTAATGGGTGCAACATGCTACACTGATCACTAAAACTGGAATACGGTGCCATGTATGTCACATAATACATTATAAACCTTTACATGTCACACTATGATCACAGCATGCCATGTATGTCATTATATTATAAACCTTTATATGTAGTAAGCTCTATTATACACTTAGTGTATAATCTATGTTGATGTTATTGAGTCTGTGCCTTCACTTAAAAAATGCATTTCTATATTTAGACTTCTACAGATTAGATATTGTTTGTATTTGTATACTGAAGGTAATAAAGCTACAAGTTCAAGGAAATCAATTAAAAGTGTACAACAAGATTTTGCTTCGAGCCCAACCACAAGGAAGTTTTATTACATTGTCTCACCTTAATGCGTTATATATGTTGATGCATCTTCACCAACCACATCAATTTTATAGCATATAGGTAAAATGTATAACAAAACCATTTCTACATTGATTTAATGATACTGTTATTGATCATGGTCTGTATGTCAGCATACAAATTTTAGATTATCGTTTCTATGTTAAACATTGATTCCACTTGTGTGCATCCATGCTTCGCAACTGACACACCACAGACCAAACACAAAGCGGTCACTGGTTGACCTAGGGGTAGACCTCCCAAAAATAAACCTTTGGATGATGGCATGCTTCCTCTTAATCTGAACCAAGCCCTCAATAATGCAGCATACAGTACACATATTTCTGATTAATTCAACCAATGGAGTAACTCAGGTTTTTCTTTTATTCTCCGCATGTAATGAAATAATTTTCGGCTACATATATGTACTAACTATTTTGATCAACCGCTGGTACAACATGTATTCCATCAGATTTACTACACACTAACTTAAAATCAATCATTGAGCGCCCGAGTGGTAGACCTCCCAAATATAAATTTACCCAAGATGAATTGGTGCCACTAAATCTCAATCAAGCACTACCTACTGATTCAAGCCATAGCCACGAGCTTAATCCAAAATTTATGTAATTTCTTCTGGTATTGCTCTATTTATACATCATACATCTGCACTTTCTCTGAAATGCAAGTGTTTTGACCCAAATAACCTATATTTTCATAATATATCGATATCGGTGATCCTGTATATGTGTGTACTGCATGTAAAGCCAAACTTTGGAAGTGCATAGCACAAAGGCTTTGCTTGCTGGTCGTGGGCGTGGTCAGCTGCGCTTGGTCTTGCGGTTGCTGGAGTTGTTGCTGCAGGGTAAAAACTCTCTTTGTTGTTCTCTTACACGTGGCTCTTTGATCACTGTTGAATTATTTGTTTAAATGAACTAATGATTCTGTAGGTATAAAAAAATTTGTGACTGCCCCTAGCCCAGAAAATCTAAAAACTTTGTTTGAATTTGTATCGAAGGGATTGGATATGCTTGATTACAAGGTAAAATTTGTTTCTACTTATTGTACAATTAGCTAATAGTCTAATATGTTCCATATTCCAGTCGCTTCTTGAAGTGTTCATAATTGCTAAGACGATCTTCTGTGCTTAATATGATCACAGATGTGTTGATGTACTTTATCGACGCATTATCTCAGGAGCATTTGGATTATGATATCGTGAGAAGCTCAAATCCAGAGCATAAAAAAGTGACGATTAGAATAAATATCTATGATTAATTGAGTTGTATGTTGAGTCCTAAAGCAGTAGGAAATAATTTTTGTTTTAAAATTGTATGCTTTTCAGACTAAACCTATACGTTGTTAATAGTATTAGCTTGATACCTATAAGTTACAACCATATGTGTGCTTGCATTATATCCAACCTCATGAACATGAAAAATTGTCACAAGTTAAACTTTTGGTGATTGATGAAGCTGCAGCTTTTCCGCTGCCAGTTCTCAAGTCTTTGCTTGGGCCTTATTTGGTTTTCCTTTCTTCTACCATTAATGGGTACGAAACACACACCCACATATTTTGGACATACATAATGTCCAGAAAAACCTACTTTTGGAAGCTATTTGGTACAATCTCAAAATTCATTCTTGCATAATTTTGACATAGTAAGTTTCTTCTATCGTTAATTGTACATATAGCATTATGATTAATTGAGTTGTATGTTGAGTCCTAAAGCAGTAGGAAAGTTGTATATGAATGAACACATTAATAAAATTGTTGAAAATTTAAGTGATATATGGTTTGCTCAGTGATAGGATGTTACGGGTTATGATAATGTATCTGCTGTTGTTTGATTATGATAATGTACTTGATAGTGTTGAGACATTTAAATTTTTTATCTAATATGGAGAGCATGGACCATGAAGCCTTTGCAAGCCGCTTAATTGAAGCCGTGATGGCATTGAGAAAGCACATTTAGTTTGACAGTATTTGCTTGTCAGTCAAACACATATTTGCTAGCTTCTGCAGCTGCTGTTCCGCCTATACATGTTGCAAACACATTATATTGAGATTGTTCCGCCTATAATGGAGTGCTTGATGGACAAACCTATAAGTCATGATAATATCACAAGGTATGGACAATACTCACCCGAATTCTATTTTTAATAACATCTTTGTTAGTTCCCTTAAGGTTCCTTTTATATTGGTTCATGATTTTAAAAGCTGAAACTATATGTTGCTGATTGTAAATTTAGATCAGCCTCATCTAATGTCGTTATGAAAAGGTTATCAAACTTTTTTTTTCCGGATAGATATATTACCCATCTAGCAACAGATGCTGAAAGAGCTGATCACAATGTTCTATTCCAAAATAATCTTGATGAGTCGTTATCACAAGGTATTCTTTTTATTTTTTTTCTTCTTTTTTAAAGTTCATATCAACCAATTTATTGTAATTTGGATATTGATATATGCTTCTTTTTGTACAGTATATGAAAACTGAAATGATGGTTACGACTGCTATATAGTGTTATGGGCCTAAAATTATGTAAAGATTATTTTTATGTAGGGCCTATCCATAATGCATTTTATGCTTGCTTTACTAATTTTGTATGAAAACTTTGTTATAAAATAGTGCACGGGTAGACCCAAACCGACTCATTATAACCCGAATCCTTAAAGACCCTTATCCCAACTACTGAACCTACCCATTTTGCCACCTGCACAATCATTATTTGCTTTTATTTCTCCGAGCCTACGTCCATGCTAATAGAAATCGAATACCTTACAGGTGTACGATGGTTGTAAGAGATTCACATATAGTCTATGGAGTGCATTTATTTAGAAATAAAAATAAAAATTAGACTCTGTACAACTTAAACTGGCTTGATCTATTCAACCGACTTGAAGATGACCCATTTAACTTCATGACATGTTTTTGCTACAGTGAAACCCAATTCCCGTTTCTAAGTAAATGGCTATGAATTACCAAAGACTATCTATGAAAAAATTAATAACATGGCTGTGATGGTTAAAATGAGTACTCATAGTCACAACATACACTTAATTGCTTAACAACTTTATTTTGTTATCACATGACTTTCCGTTTAACATTACATAAATAGTAGTATTTTTTTGTTTTGTTGTAATAAATGTTTTGAGTGTGTTTGTGTTTTGGTTTCACTCTTACTCATGTTAACAGGTAATCTTCGAGCACTTACAGCTGATGTTGCCAATCTGATATTATGCTACGAAAAATGTAAGTATATTAATTGACCCCCTCACATACATTTTGTCCTAATAAATCAGTAGCCCTTTGGCTCAATATCAGACTATTCCCAAGCTCACATGGCCCTTATCTCTCATTTTTTGTTGCTATTTGAAGCTATACTAATTTTATATAAAAAAAAATTACCAGGCGGGGTTCTCTTCTATCGTTCTGAGTCTTCTGGAAAGCTCACAAAAGGGCAATGATTTATAAAGAAAAATGATGGAGAGTGTTGTCTCTAGGTAGGTGATGGTGAAAAAGAAATACTCTGTCAATTGTCTTCACAAGCTCACATCATCCACCTCCCTCATAATGAATGATTTTTCTGAAGCTTCTCTATTTTATATAAAAAATATTACATGGTGGGGTATTTAGTCAAGAAAATCATTTTTATGTAATATTATATATGTATGCATATGTATTAATCATTAGCAATACATATATCAAAGTATCATGCCATCATATCTTATTATCGAGCAGTTTGCTCATCCATTTATTAGGACATGCGCATTGTTATTGAGATGACCATTTGATGTTGCTTTCGCGTGAGAAGGGAGTGATGCTTATACTACACTACACAATATAGATCTTCATCAGTGAGTGGTAATTCAACAATTTCTCAATGCGTAGAGGTACGCTTTTAGATGGTTATTTACTTTTTAAAGCTATACAGTTTTAGATGTATTGGATGGCCAAAATGAGAACTGATGATCAGAACATGTATAATAGATTGTTTGATAACTTTATTTTGTCATCTCAATAAATTTCCGTTATACATTACATACATAATAGTATTTTTTGTTTGAAGTTATATTTTACCAGCTAAAAATATTTGCATCCTCAATATTACCATTAATGATACCAATATTTGATGAATATCATGAGTAATTACACCAAACAATTGCCATTTTAAAATCAATGGGTTGTTTCACATCTCCAATGAATATATGGAGTATGTCAACATATTGCAGTTATAGAAAAATATTTTATATAAGGAGCTTTTATTGGATCACAAGAAGAATTAGGCGGGGACTGTTTAGCTGGATCAGGTACCTATGTGACCCATTTGGTTGCTACAATCTTGATTTTCAATTTCAGTTCTATGTTTTCTTCTCTTTTGTGTTGCCTTTGAAAGTAGCAGACATCAATGATGTTGAATAAAAAATGCTATAACATAATTACTCATTATTATTTTGTGCTTTTGGAACAATCGGTGAGCTTTTATTAGATCACAAGAAGAATTAGGCGGGGACTGTTTAGCTGGATCAGGTACCCATGTGACCCATTTGATTGCTGCAAGTCTGTGAAAACAAAGTCGGGTCTACAGGAAGGTTTGATTCCATTCATTTGGTTGCTGGAAGTCTGTACATTGAGTAATCGTGTTTAGTTGGTGCAGTGAAGTCGTAGTGATTTTCATGTGGTGCAGGGGTGGTAAAGAAAAAGTAGACTTGGTAGAGATGTCTTGTCGTGTGAATGAACATAAAACATAACATCTAAGTATGATTCAATGTTGATAATCGTGTGTATCTCATTTAGACATCATGATGGAGGCTAGCAGGAGGGAGCAAGAAGCAGGGTTCATTCTTGTCTCACATTGCACCATTTGTGTTTCTGGCTTTTGTCTCATAAGTTCTGCATTTGTTGTGGTAAGAGCTTTGAATTGTATAATTAAATGCTTCATGCTAATAATGTTTACCTCTTTGTATATTGCATACACAAGGGATCAAGAAATGTGGTTTGGCTTAAAGCCTCATAAGGATTCAATCAAGTGATTGAAAACTATGGTACACAATAGATTTCTCAAATATGCTTATAAAGCATGTATCAATACCAAAATTACCTTCATCTGTCACCGAAGTTTGCTATCTTTTTGGCATTTTCTTATAAAATTATGATTGATGTCTCTTATTATAGATGGTGATTTCTACCAAGTTACTTCTGTCAAACGTGTATTTCTTATCAGTCCCGTACAATGAAAAAATAGGTCAAAATGAAAACGGTTCAATGGGTTGAAAGTCGCCTAAAGTGTATATAACTGACAAACCAGCCATATATGAAATATCGTGTAAACAATGAATTGGTTGAGATGGTCCCAACAATTTGTTTAAGCCCATCAACCCTTTTACCGCTTATTCTTTGTTCATCAACTTCTGAATGCAGATTGAGAAGATTGTTGTTTTCCATTGAAGCAACAGAAATGAAGTTAAGCCAATAAATATGGATCTGTGGATCATGGTAAATGTAATTTGTCAGTAAGTTATTTATGTGTACATGCCCAAGAGTTATAGTGTACCAGCAAAGCATAGGGAATGATCCCCGAGAGTTCCTAAATGAAAAACATGCTAAAGGCTAATATATAGTTACAAACAACTGACACGTACTTCTAAGAAAACATTCGAATATATATATATATATATATATATATATATATATATATTTATAAAAATTAATTGAACTTTAGTACAAAATAGAATATGGAGCCAAATAAAATATGCTGTTATTTTGTTTGGTGTTATTAATTGTGCACCTTCTCTAGGATAAAAGCATTAGATGTTTCATTGACTAAAATTGTTTGCTCTTGTGGAACTAATAAAGACGAAGAGTCACAAATTGTTGATTGGACTAAAAGTGAATGAGTTGTGAAGTACTGAATGTATGTATAAAGAGCTTGGGAAATGACATTGAGGTTGTAAAATTTTGTACTATCAAAAATCATATTTGTTGCGGACAATGTTAATTTGTTAAACACCAGGGATGCAGCTTTCATCTTAAGATAATCCTTTAATACATGTTACTCACGGTTAAAGATAGCTCAACTCTAACTATACAATTGATTAATATTCTTTGCCTCATCACACTGAAAATTCCAAATTCATAACCTCCAATACCCAATCGACCAAAATTTGTTCATATAGAGGTTTAGACTATTGTATAAATATTTTATTTAAATATGATACGTTTTGATTACTCTGATTATATCATACTTGATAAATTTAAGACATATACATCTCTCCTCCCATTTAGATATTTTTTATAATGTCAACCGCACAAATATGCCAGACTTACAAATTACGTAATAAATAAAAATATAGTATAAACTTTATGTTAGAATCATGTGATAGTCCGCGAATTCGCGGGTTATGATCTAGTTAAATTGAAACAGAGAGAGTAATTACTTATCGCCTTATTTGAGATTCTTTGAATAAAGTTAAAACATGTTTTAAAAATTACACATAAAAGATGATTATGAAAGTATCGAATTCAAATCCAACTTGTATTTGTCTTTGAACTTTCTGTGGACGAGTTTCGAGTGTTGACTGCATATTTTTGTATAATTGCTTTTGGACCACCAACACCTATTGGACTTTCCACCTAAATAATAGTAGCGGCCTACTATCCACAAATTAAACCTGAAATTAGTTGTTACCTGAAATGGCAGATGAAGTAAAATTGTATGCAGATGGAAGAAGCCCATTTAGCTGCCGGGTGAAAATTGCTTTGAATATGAAAGGAATCAAATATGAAAACTTTGAAGAAGATCTTAGCAACAAGAGTGCCGACCTTATCAAATACAATCCTGTTCATAAGAAAGTACCGGTGCTCGTACACAATGGAAATCCTGTGTCAGAGTCACTTGTGATCGTTGAGTACATTGATGATTTCTGGAAAGGAGTTCCGATTTTGCCTCAGGATCCTTATGAGAAGGCTGTTGCTCGATTTTTGGCAAAGTTTATTGATGATAAGGTAATACTTTCGAGTCCCCATGGTTGTCTCTATATTACATTCAACTCCAAGGTTCAAATAGGATATTGTGCATGTCCAGCCCCTTAGACCCGGGTTTTTGTTTCATTGCAAGTTCCTGACCCTAATGAGTGTTAATTTTGGTCCGATATCTCAGACTACGTCTGTCGAACACTCTGGCTAATCCCATACAAAATTAACCATCGTTAGGGTCAAGAACTTGTGATCAAACAAAAACCGGGGTCAACAGACCAGACATGCACAATAATCGACCCATGGACAGAGAATGTAACATAGGGACAACCACAGAGATTGGGAATGTAATTTACTCTTAATAATATCACAAACAAGAACTGATTTTATATAAATTGTATGATTTGTCTAGTGTCTTCCTGCATTATACAAAGTATTTCTCAGCAATGGAGAGGAGCAGGTTATTGCAGAAGCTTGTGAGCAACTGCAAATACTAGAAAATGCACTCACACTCGAAGGAAAGTTCTTTGGAGGTGATAATATTAATCTGGTTGATATTGCTGCTACTTTTATTGGATATTGGCTTGGATTATTGGAACAAGTAACCAAAATTAAGTTTGTAACAAGAGAAAAGTTTCCAAAACTAGTCGAATGGGCCGATGCGTTCATCAAATGTCAACTTGTCAAGGAAATCTTACCCCCAAAAGAAGTTGCGCTATCAGTTTACAAGAAACGCCTCGGTGACTACAAAATTTAATTTCTTCTTTTTATTATGAAAAATGCTTATTTAGATGCTTATGTGTGGACAGAGTAGCATCCATATATTGATGTTGCATTATGCAAGGCCTGTTAAATAAATATTTTATCCTTCCTTTAACAATCTTGACCTTATTTTGCAGTACTATTAGAGACTCGATGAGGCCGGGTAGGGGTATCAATGGTTGGATACGGATGGATCTTAATCCGATCCATTAGTGATCCAATATAAATGGATCATGACCCGATCCATGATCCAAATTAAATGGATTGTGATCCGATCCATATCCTATTAAATTTAAATGGATGGATCACGATCCAGATCGATCCATTATAATAAAACAAAATTTAGATATTAGAATTTAGCTATATATAATCTTTTTCTTTTTACAAAGGCCTCCTCTCTCCGTTCGCTCTTACCGAAGTGAGCGAATTGCATGTAGAGATCCGTAGGGGCTTATAGTATAATTGGTTGAAACATTTCTCATAACGGTGATATTGTAGGTTCGAGCCCTACTAGTTTTCATCTTGAAACATTATCAAAGCAGAAGCATTAAATCGATAGATACAGGGACGCAAAATTAAAGTAAAAACGTAGTACATTGATATAGATAGCCATTAATTTGTATACAAGTATTACGGAGAAACACAAATTGTGCTATGCTGTTTTCATCTTTAATATTCACTCGTTTACGTCGGCAATAAATCAATATAAATACTTATCAAATGAATAATATTGAACATATAAAGAAACACTAAAATCAACTATTGACAGGTGGTGTTGATGAGAAAAAAATGATGCGGCATGAGATTGAGCTAGTCTCGTACGTACGTAAATTCAAACAAAAACCAAATTAAAAAAGATGATCTGGTATTTAAACGCAATTTAAATTCTTGTATTTGATTCGTATAGAGATAATTGCACGTAATAATGATATCGAAAGCGTTCATCTCAAATGGCAAACTGATTTTCCAGTTTTTTCTACAGTAGATAATAATTAATCTTTAAAAGGGGGGAAACGGTCAATCCAAACTTTGATCCGCTTAAATGGATCGATTTATTGGATTGTTTATTGGATTAATGGATATATAGTTTGATCCAAAAGACCAAATATAATGAATCGGATCGGATATGGATCAAATCCAATCCATTGATAGCCCTAAGGCCGGGGACTTATCCTCATAAATATTCTCAATTGGTATACATTTAATAGGATATCCGAGTAGTCCATAACTAATAGAAGGTGATTCGTACAACAATAAAATATATGTTTTGTGTTGAAGTACCCGGTGGCAAATCTATGACCTAAACTAGGGTGGGTCCATGAGGAAATTGACTTTGCAATAGCAATAATATACTCCCTCCGTCCCATTATAAATGTCTACTTTGACTTTGCACGTAGTTTTAGAATTCTCCACTATCTACACTTTTCACCAATCAAATATTAAATCCACCCACTAAAGTCTTTTTTAATTGATTAAATATCAAAGTGGACACATATAATGAGACATCCTAAAATAGTAATGTGGACATTTAAAATAGGACGGAGGGAATACTAAGTAAATGATCACACTAATGAATCAGGTAGGGCGGGTAGGGTGGGTCGGGTCAGGTCAGCAATGTACAACATAAAACATAAATTAACAATGGTTTCACATACTTAAAATTACAATTCTTCCCCATGAGATTTTATTAACACTTTTTTTCAAGAACTTTATCATTGACAACCAAATCAAATAAAAGAATTTGGTTTGGTGGCACTTTACAATTTAAGCCTCATCAGTCGAAGAAGCTAATTTTTTTAGCTTAAACTAAACTAAGATAGTATAATAATTTAAACATTACATATTAGTGATTGTATAGAGCATTAATTATAAGTTTTTAAGGAAGAATAAGAAAATTAAGCAGTTTGTATGAAAGGTATGGGATAATCCAAAGGAACGTAAAGGGTTACATAAGAGTTTGAAATTCGGGAATTGGACTACTTTTGTTAAGTTAGATGGTGGACTAATTATATTAAATAAATTGTTCAAGTCCAATAGATCAACATTCACAACTCACAAGGGGGGTTCTTGATAAAAAAAAAAAAAAAACAAGGGGGGTTCAAATTTATTCGTAAGAAGGGTCCATCAGAAATCAGTTTGGGCTTTGTAGTTATTTTTTCCTCTCAAGAGTGGTCCAATGACCCCACCTTGGATCTATGTAAATTCACCCCTGGACGTAGCCGTGCACAAAAACCGGTTTTCGCAAAAACCCGACCCGATCCAAACCGGTTTTGGTCAAACTTGGTCAAAACCGGTTTGTCCAAAAACCGGTTCGGGTTCAACCCGATTTGGCCACCCTCAAAACCCAACCCGACCCTAACCGGTTTGGGTAGGGTCCAAACCGGTTTGGGTTCAAAACCGGTTCCAAACCGGTTTTTTTATAAAAATCGTATTTTCGTTCGCGCGTTAAGCGTTTTAAGGAAAAGCAACGTTTGGGCCAAATTTTTTTCATTAACTTTGTAGAACATTAGTAATGGAAACATAATTGATCAATAACATAACCAAAATGCGTCTAAATCTTCTTAAAAATATTATTGAATCAGAAAAGTCTATAAAATTCATAAACGTTTGAGCGTTAAGCGTTTTAAGGAAAAACAACGTTTGGGCCAAAAAATTTTCATTAACTTTGTAGAACATTAGTAATGGAAACATAATTGATCAATAACATAACCAAAACGCGTCTAAATCTTCTTAAAAATATTATTGAATCGGAAAAATCTATAAAATTCATAAACGTTTGAGCGTTAAGCGTTTTAAGGAAAAGCAACGTTTGGGCCAAATTTTTTTCATTAACTTTGTAGAACATTAGTAATGGAAACATAATTGATCAATAACATAACCAAAATGCGTCTAAATCATCTTAAAAATATTATTGAATCGGAAAAGTCTATAAAATTCATAAACGTTTGAGCGTTAAGCATTTTAAGGAAAAGCAACGTTTGGGCCAAATTTTTTTCATTAACTTTGTAGAACATTAGTAATGGAAACATAATTGATCAATAACATAACCAAAATGCGTCTAAATCTTCTTAAAAATATTATTGAATCGAAAAAGTCTATAAAATTCATAAACAGTTGATACATTCAAGGAATGTTTTACTAAATGCAAGGAAACATGTGCTTAAAAAGTGGTACTGTAAGCATAAAGAGTTGTACTTTTCCGTGAATTTAGTAAAAACTTCCTTGCATTTATCAACTCCCAAATCAAAGTAGTTCGAACGTTAGGCTTTTTAAGGAAAAACAATGTTTGGAGCAAATTTTTTTATTGAATTCATAGAACATTAGTCATACAAACGTAATTGAACAATAACTTAAACAAAAGTCTTCTAAGTCTCCTTAAAAATATTATCGAATATAAAAAAGTCTTCAAGGTCTTCATAATTTTCATAATCTTCAACTTGTATTAATCTTCAAATCTTCAAACATCTTCAAAGTCTTCAAAAGTCGAAATCTTCTTCAGAGGTATCCTCGCGCGAAGCTTGATTAAGAGCAATTTCTTCGTCAGAAAGTGATATTGTTACACCTTCTTCCACCTCGATATTGTGTATGTCTTCTTCGTATTCAATTTCACCTTCAAGACTTGAAACATTTTGTATACGTTCCGCGGCGTCCAAGTGATCCTTCAAGCAAGTGCACATCTCTAAGGAGGCCGGTGTGAGTCTTGTTCTTCGTATAGATAATACCCTGCCACTAAGAGAAAAAGCGGATTCCGAAGCTACCGTAGAAGCTTGAACGGTTAGTAAATCTCGGGCCATGATGGCTAGAACGGGAAATTGAGATTCCCTCTCTTTCCACCAAGCCAAAATATCAAATTGTTCGAACTCATTGGGTAGAATAGTGGCCAAAATATCCGTTCCGGTATATCTCCCATATTCGCTAGTGGTATTTTGGTTACCATCACCCCTTGCCCGTTTATGGTTTTCTTGTCTTAAACTATTATAAAAGTTTAGCATTGGATTGCTAGAAGAAGATGAAGAAAACATTGGGTTAGCCGTACTACCGGACACATGTGTGGTTGAACTATATTTTTGAAAATATACGCCAAATAAATCTCCCAAAGATTTGTTAAAATCCGTTTTTGCATTATGTGAAAACAATGGGTCGGCCTCATTCAAATCCAAATTGTGACAAATGTTATCGATAAGCATTTCCACCCCGGTAACGTTCAAACAAGGGTTCATTGCGGCGGAACAAGTAATTACCGGTGGCATTTCTTGAAAATATTTTTTTAGTTTTTCTTTCATGGGAGCCACCATTTCTTCAAATAAAGGACCTTCATAGATGTAGTCGTTTAATTTTGTAGTCATTAACCAAATTTGATTAAGCACCAAATGACTAGTTGGATAATAAACACCCGATAATAAAGTAGTCGCGGTTTTGAAAAGTTTGAGCAATTCCACTATCTTTTTAATATACTCCCAATATGCGATTGGAAATGGTATTGCAAGACCTTTTGTAACAAGATGATCATGAAAAACTTGTAAAGTATCGCGTTGGCGTAAACCACATACAAACATATGGTAGGTCGAATTCCATCTAACGGGCATGTCCCAATTAGGAGTTAAAAAAATAGAATTCGTATCCTTACACAATTTCATATAAGATTTGTATCTAGCTTTACCCTTTTGAAAAAACGTCTTGCAACATAGATTTATACCTCGTTTTTACTTCGTCTACATCTTCAACCGCTAGTCTGGCTTGCACAACCAAGTTAATGATGTGTGCAACACATCGACTATGATAAAAAATGCCCTTCAATGGTGGTGCGTATTTTAGTATTAATTTTGAAACGGCGAGTGTATTATTACTAGCGTTGTCAAAAGAGATTGAAAAAACCTTTTCTTCCAATTTAAACGTTTTAATCACACTTCGTAACATGTAAAATAAGTTTTAACCCGTGTGAGGATACTCAAAGTCTTCAAAAGCAATGGTACGTTTCATCATTTGCCAAGTTGCGGGATCAACCCAATGTGCGGTTACACAAAGGTACGAACCGGGCAAACCATGAGGAGCCGACCAAACATCGGTTGTTAATGATACACTTGTATTTAAATTTTCAAAACCGATTTTTAGTTGTTTTTTAGCATCTTTCCACAATTTAAGGGCATCGCATTTAAGAGTAGTACGACTTACATGATTATATCGCGGTTGAAGAGTGTTTTGAATCACCCTGGTAAGCTGAGGGTTGTCGAAATGGTTGAACGGCAAAGCTTCTTGAATTACAAAACCCGCAAAAGCTTCCCGACAACGTTCCACATCATATGTAAAAATCGCACCATCTCGTGCCATAGAAGATTGACCACTTGCTTCTGGATTTCCTTTGAGTGCCTCACAATGCTTTTCGGTATGATTTTTCAACGTTGTGTTAGAGTCGGGTTTGAAGAATTTCCGACAACGTTTACAATGTGCTTTTGTCGTACCATCCGACAACAACACTTTGTCGAAACCACCCCAAATCTCCGGATTTCTTTTGTTGGGCAATTGTTTCACAATCGTCGGTGCATTTGAAGAACCAACATGTGACACCCGTCAAATTAGGACTAGTTTTTAGTTCCTAATCATTTAGAAATACGTGTAATTAGTTCTATATATTAGGCTAATTGTATGTATCAAAATATATATTGTTGAATATATATCAATACGCTATTATATTTAATCGTTCATTTTCAAATCGGCCAAATTTCCGATTCATATATATATGGCGTTGGTGAAAAACAATATTAAATAGTATAAGAATTATTATTTAATATAACTCATTATTTATTATATATTATTTTGATAATATATAAAGTATTCGTATCGTACAAATCAAAACGTTCGCGACAAAACTCATAAACAATGAATTATTATTTGAAATAATAATTACTAGTTACTTTGGTTGAAATAAAACACATTTTGTTTTATAACATTTTACTCAAACGCGACGAAACCACTCGAATAGTATCCGTTTCAATAACGTAAAACAAAGATATATTATTATATCTCACTAAAGGTATTTTTATAAAATACTTCCAATAAAAGTATAAACGAATTCATTTTTAGAAATTTATCGATTTAAAACATTATACTACTTTTCGATCGGGTATAAAAACACGGGTATTTTGTACCACGAATGGGAGCCCAACCGACTCCAATAATTGGAGCCGGATGAACAAACCCAACGCACCCTTTGTTTCATTTCATTCTCCATCTCACTCTCAACACTCTCGGCTCTCTCTCGATTTCATTCCAAAAACAACAACAACATCACAGCAACATCATTATCATCATCTTCATCATCATCTTGGATTCATCATCACAATCATCCGTTCATCACCATCATCACGTTCATAAATCATTGTAAGAAATTATAAACTTAAACTTTGTAATTTCGTATTTAAATAGCGTTTATTATCATGTATTGAAGTTAGGATAGTCGATTTTTGGTTAGATTTCGAATTAGAATTGGTTTGGGTATGATTTGGAACGAACAGACGCCCAGAAAATATGATCCACGCGGTGCGTCCTTTTGTACGCGGCGCGTCCTTTTAAAAACCCGAAGAACACGGTGCGTCCTTATGCACGCGGCGCGTCCTTTGGAAAACCAAAGAACACGGCGTGTACTAATGTACGCGGCGCGTCCTTTGGAAAACCAAAGAACACGGCGTGTACTAATGTACGCGGCGCGTCCTTTAAATGGCAGTTCCCCCGTCCTATTTCATGATCCAACGGATCAATAAACTAGCCCTGCGAATTCTAGCTAAAACAGAACATGTAAATTTTCGAAAACGTCGACGATTTAACAATTTAAAACAGGGTAGCTTCTCGATGAAAAATTTATTATAACGGATTGAGCTCAAATTCGCAAGGTCACTCGAAAACAACCCATTGGTCAAGGCTAAGTACCTTAGCCTAGTCAGTTTTAAGCCATCCGGAGTCATCTAGGGGTCCAAAATTGCATATTTTAGTTTTCGGACCTCCGTTTTTCCATAAACTTAAAACTAAAGGTTACACTAGGTGTCAGACATCGCGATATATTTCATACTTATACGATACAACATTTAAACACTTCAAATATGCTTTTATAAGTTCACAACAAATGAAAGTAGTAATAATAATTGAAGAATTATTATTTCAATCATTCACCAATGGGCCGTATACATTTTCACAAACTCAAACATAATCATTAACCAAAGTATTTGGTCATAACTAGTTAATGGGATAACTAGCATAGATGGTCCGTAGAGTCATCTAATCAATTAAACCTTGCGCGTTTAATACGCCCGGCAGGTTTCAATATCTAATCATTATCAAAACCTTGCGCGTCTAAGACGCCCTGCAGGTTCAGTCGTTGTAACGACATCAAATCATTGTGAATCATCAATTGTGCTTAGTAGCATCTCATAGGCTCAGGTGAGTCTCATAGCCCCTTTTTAAATACTTTTACCTAGGGGTGTGATTTCATTGCTCTGTTTTGTTTTACAATATGAACGCAAGTACCATCAAATCAAATACTACATGAGTTATTTTCACTAATCATTTTAAAGCCCTCCATCAGCATAGTTTGGTAATACGTAGTAGCGTGAATATTAGTATATGGTACCATATAGGTTTGACCAGCCTCATCCGGGTTAGCACGCACTAACTAGTAAAACGGATGTATTAATATTTGTGTAGACGAGTGTTGATTAGGCACTCGTAGGAGGCACCTCGATCAGGATACCTTAAATGTGGACCTGACATCTCGAGTTAAGCTCAGACTATGTGCTCATGGCTGTATAACTTTTATTTTGCTTAATTGCATTTTAAATTCAATTATCATTAAATCTTGCGGTTCATACAAATATGTGTTGACATACAAACCTGTGAGCTCACCAGCGTTTTCGCTGACCCATTTTAGCATGTATCACAGGTGATCAGCAGCAGTAGGTCTGCCACTCAAGATGCCCATTAGCTCGAGTCACATTCAGACATCAAGAGATTGTCATGCATTACTATATTTTGTATAATTTAGTTATGCCATAGAATCTCTATCAATCGAACTCAGGAGCTTTTGTAAACTATGTTATAACAGTGTAAAACTTTTATAATATCAATGTATTTGTAAACGACGCATGTAGTGGTCGTTCATTATGTAATCTTGTGTGCTTTGTATATTGATTAGTCGCGCCCCAACCCACCCGCTTCCGCATCATAATTTGGGGGTGCGACACAACATCATGGGAAGCCGAAGAATATTGAGTTGCTATGAGCATATAGTATGCGTTTTTGAGTTTTTTGAGTTTTTGTAGATATGTATGAGTGTTTGGAAGTTGTGAATGAACCTAAACTCAAGCCTTGTATTTATAGTGATTTGGAATGGCAAAAATGTAAAAAAAACCATTAAAAACGGCTATAAATCGTATACATAACGGCTATAAAACGGATTAAAAAAACGGTTTCAAACCGGTTTTTCAAACCGGTTCCGAAAAAACCGGTTACAACACGGTTCTAACGGCTGGAATAGCAAACCGGTTTCAAACCATCGGGTTGGGGAAAAACCGAACCGGTTTTGGTCAAAACCGGTTTTGACCGGTCGGTCTCGGGTTGAAATCGGGTCAGGTCGGGGAAACCGTTTTTTTGCCCACCTCTACCTGGACGGGAAGTACCTTGTGTAATTATAATTGTATCTTAATTATGTTACAAATTAAATTTAGAACACTAAATACAATTAAAACGAACACTAGTGATACACAAACACACGAAATGCATCACTATAAGCAAAACATCGGTCACCGTGAATGTTTAAGTACTTATCTACTTCTACATAGAACATTACAAGTATGCCTGGAAAATGGGTCGGGTTGGATCGGGTTGGGTCACGGGTCAAAATGGGTTTGGGTCAAAATGGGTCATGGGTCAAGCGGGTCAAAAAATCAAACGGGTCAAATGGGTTGGGTCAAAATCAGGTCGGGTCGGGTTAGGTCAAGTCACCAATAGTTGCTTTCCTCTTATTTTTAATTTTTTTTGTTTTGTTTTATTGTTAAACTTTGCTCTTTTTTTAATGTTTTTATATTTATAAAGGGAACGGTTCAGAGGAGAATAAAATGAGGAGGGGGAAGGGAGGGCAGGGACTGTTTTGTAATTATAACAAAGTTTTGGACCTGACCGGAAAAACTGTCCGAATATTATTCAAAAAATGTCAAAAAAAAATCAATCAAAAAACCTCTAATATTAAAGATTCTGTCAAAAATGCTTAAAAAGATAAGATGCGGTAAAAATAAACAAGATGCAGTAAAAATAAATATAACTAGTTTTTTTATTTTTAACACATAAAAAGTTAAAAACGATGCAGTAACAAAATATACAAGATGCAGTAAAACATGTAATATTAATTTTTTAGATTCAAGAATAAAATCAAAGATTTACATAAGATGCAGTAAATAAGTATAAGTAGTTTTTTTATTTCAACACATAAAAAACTGAAAAACAACATAAGATGCAGTAACAATATACAAGATGCAGTAAAAAACTACTTATATACATTAAATAAGTACTACTAATATACACTAATTGAACGTAAGATGCGGTAACGCAAGATGCAGTAGAAAATGCAAGATGCAGTCGATTTTTTAAGATCTAAAAACAACATAAAATGAAGTAACAATATACAAGATGCAGTATAAAAATATTAGCAATTTGACAAGATGCAGTAAATAAGTACTACTAAATATACATTAAATGAACGTAAGATGCAGTTCGCCAGATACAGCAGAAAAAAATTAAGGATGAAGTCGATTTTTTTCAGATCTAAAAAGTAGATCTGGATCTAAATAAGTAGTACTACAAATATACATAAATTGAACGGAAGATGCAGTTAAGATGCAGCAGAAAAATGCAAGATGCAGTCGTTTTTTTTTTTAAATCTAAAAAGTAGATCTAGATCTAAAAAGTAGATCTACTTTTCAGATCTACTTTTCAGATCTACTTTTTACATCTCAGATCTACGAATTTCAAAGGTCCATTTCATCTTAGATCAATAAGTTTTACAAAGTAGTGGTGTTGTCAAGATGATGACGAAAGCGGTGGTGGCGGTGGAGAGGCGGTGGTGGCGTGGAGCGGCGGAGGAAGTGGAGAAACATCGCGGTTGGTTACGTCCGGTGGAGGCCGGTTCACCAACGGTGATGGTTCGCACCTCAAACTCTCCGGCCATAAAATACACCACGTTTCTCCGCATATTTCTCATGTCACGAAGTCGGTGGTGGTGGCGGTAGAGCGACGGTAGTGGTTGCGGTGTAGCGGCGGCGGCGCATTAACGATGGTGGCGGTGGTTGCGGTGGTGCATCGACGGTGGTGGTGGTGGTTGCGGTGGAGCGGCGGTGGTGAATGATGAAGGTGGTGGTGGAAGGTGGTGGTTGTGGTTTGTAGTTAGTGTGTTTTGTAGAGAGAATCTTATGTGTGTGTTTTGTGAAAAGTGAGAAAAATGAGGTTGCCCAAAAATCCGACTCTTCCATTTAATTTACACAAATATTGCAATTTAGTCCCTCCGCCCAAAATATTTGCAAACCAGCCCCTCCGCCCAAAAAAGTATTTGCAAAAAAATCCCCGCGTGACTTGGCTTGATATGGACCATTGATGAAGGAAATGGATGGTCCAGATGTCCTTGCCCTCCTTGCCCTCTTTAACCATTGTTCCCCTCTGATCCTGATCCTGATCCTGAATCATTTATAAATATATAAATGATGACAGAAGTAATTATACAACTGTATCAACTCCGTACTCCATCATGATTTCTTCTTCTTATTAATTTGGGATTCTCTTTTCATACCACCATAAACCAATAGTATACCAGTTTTATTATTTAAAACATAAAAAAAGTACAGAAAAGTACAGAATGTTAAGAAAAAGTACAGTAATGATTGTGTTTTAAAATAAAAAATAAAAAGAAGTGGTATATATATTAGATCCCATTAATTTACTGTATTACTGTATTTATTATTATATTCTTATATTATTGTTATTCTTATCTTATTAGAGCACAAGGAGTGGTGACATTGTGTTTACAGTGTTCTGAGTGAGGATTTTGTGGTGAGGATTTTGTGGTGTGGTAGCAGTGTTCTGGACAGTGTTCTCAAAGCTTATTTTTGTTTTTATATTTATTCTTTGTGTGGGGCAAAACCAACAAAAATGAGAACACTGAACAAAACAACTTCTGATTTTGAATGCTGAGTGAAGAACACCGATGAGAACACTGATGAGAACACTGAGGTGGAGTGGCAGAACACTGTGTTACATTGTTCTGGATGGAGAATTTTGGCAGAACGTCGTCCACTCCGTATGCTCTTACTGTATTTATCATACTCCGAATACAAAAAGTCAAAATCATGCGCTGTAAAATCGAAAGAAGAACCCTTTCTCTCTCTCTCTAAAAAACCCAGTTATTTTCTCTCTCTATAATAAGTTTCTAATCGATTTCACCAAAAATTGATAACTACAATACTAGAACCAGTGCATTGCAATCAAAATTTTTATATGAAGCTTTTCCGATATTATTTTATGGGTGTTTTGAGGTGGTTACACGGTGGCGGGAGTCCAATTTATTGCCGGAAAGTTGTTGCGCCGGCATAAATTGGTCGGAGATGGACAGATGGTGGACTACGTCGTGGTGCAGTAATCGGTCGGAATTGGTGTTGCGTTGTGGTTGAGGTAACTCTGGCAAAAAGAATTCAGTTATTTCAACTATTCTTCCGTGAAAAAGTTATGAATGTCGAGAGACCCTTAACAACCCGTGTGAGACCCATTCAGACCCGTTAATAATTCAAGACAAATAGGTTTCAGACCCAATAGACCCGCGCCAGTCTTTGCTGTAGTTCAAAAGCGACCTAAGAGGTCAAGAAAAATAACCCAACAAACCCATTTTTTATAAGTCGGGTCTAATTTGCCAGGTATAATTACAAGAAAGCCTGAATTATACGAAAATTACGAAGTACGTACATACGCTAGTTTGAGGGTATTTATCCATAGGGGCATATAGATGTGTGCTTGCTAAGTATTCCATGTTACTTACAGAGTAAATTTCAACTTGTTATGGAGTAATCTTTTTCACTTATTTTCACCCTCACATTTAAAGTCGGGTTTAATTTCCTTGTCTTCAACGATTCATGACACAACAATATATAGGATACAAGTCAATTGAAATGGGCTAAGCCCTACAAATATAATGGTCTAATCTAATGCAATGGGCTAAATCAGGATATACAATATTATGTTCGGTTAACACAGGTATGTTACTGATGATTATTGCCCACAACTTACAATAATTGTATAAATTTACAAGTTCATAACATACAATGTATGTCAGATTACGTAATTACACAATAACTGTTACGTAGTAGTTGGTTGCAGTCTAATCGACCAGCTTAACCGAATATTATATATAAATTCATTTTATTTAAGGTTCTTTGTCTAATATTGTTACGGCAACCCGTCTCATTTGTGACATTTGTATATGATATGTGATTATAATCAGTGGGTAATGTAATAATATATGTGATTGTTTACTGTTCTAAAGTTAACTTCTTGAAACTTCACTTGGTCCAAATCTTGATAGTTGATTAGAATAATTTCAACTTTATCTAGAAGTATCTCAAATTTGAATCCAACTGGTCACTGTCTTTGAACTTTCTGTTGACAAGTCTTCCCTGCATATTTTTCAAAAATGCTGTTACACCAACTACTTGCATTAGTATTTATATGAACCGTCCACAAATTAAACCTGAAATAATTTATATTGCCAAGGAAATAAGATCATCAGAAAATGGCAGATGAAGTGAAGTTATATGCTGATGGACGAAGTCCGTTTTGTTGTAGGGTGAAAATTGCTTTGAATATGAAGGGAATCAAATATGAAAACTTTGAAGAAGATCTCAACAACAAAAGCGCAGACCTTCTCAAGTACAATCCCGTTCATAAGAAAGTGCCTGTGCTCGTACATAACGGAAATCCTGTCTCAGAGTCTCTTGTGATCGTTGAATACATTAATGACGTTTGGGAAGGAGTTCCGATTTTGCCTCAGGATCCTTATCAGAAGGCTGCTACTCGATTTTTGGCCAAGTTCATTGATGATAAGGTAATCGTTTTCTGTCTTTTGTTTGGCTTAATGACGGAGTATCTTCTAAGGTCTGTTGTTTCAAAGTGTACGTAACTTTACACGTTTTACTCTTGTATCGGGCGAACATTGAAATTTCTATCGTATGTAGTATTTAACTTCTAAAAACGTATGTTTGTATGTTTTTGGATGCATAAAAGACATTTTTTTTTGTAAGTTTTACACGTACAGTAGTAAGTCAAAGTTTTCATCTAAATTTACACAGTAAACCCTATCTCTTATTAGTTTCACAAGAACTGATTTTTATAATATGGCGTATTCAGTGTATTCCTGCATTATACAACGTGTTTGGCAGCAATAGAGGGGAGCAGGTTATTGCAGAAGCTTGTGAACAACTACAAATACTAGAAAATGAACTCACACTCAAAGGCAAGAAATTCTTTGGAGGTGATAACATTAACCTGGTCGATATTGCCGCTGCTTTTATTGGATATTGGCTTGGATTATTAGATGAAGCGACCGAAATAAAGTTTCTTTCAAGAGACAAGTTTCCAAAAATAGTCGAATGGGCTGACAAATTCATCAACTGTCAAGTTGTCATGGAAATCTTACCTCCAAGGGAAGTTGTGCTGGCATATTACAAAAAACGGTTTGGCAATATGTAATGTTGCGTGATGGTTAAAAAATTGATTAATCGTTTTATTAGGATTTTACATGCTTACTAAAGAGTTTATGTATGGGCAGTGTAGCATCCCTTTAATTATGTTGCAATGTGCAACTCTTATATGCTGATATGTTGTTTTTATATGTACCGTTGTTCCAAAGTTGAGAATTTGTTTGTTATTTTAGCAATGACATCCTGGTTATCTTTATTATCCCTGTAATAGTTGCTTTAATGTCGAAAAGGCGAAAAAATTCAAGTAGCTAAATAAATCTAAAAAAGTTGTGAATCATCAACCAAATAAGTTGTTTGCTAATGAATAAACACTTTGAACATTTAGTACTAAAAGTCTAAAACCAATCCATGCTACTTGTAGTTTCACAAAATTAATAATAATAATAATTCCTCATGACCTTCATTCTCTTATGATATATAAAGGATAATGCTATTTGTATTACGAGTTCCTCATGATCTTCTTTTGGGTGCAGATTTTGCTCAGCCTTCGTGGTTTGGGCGGGTATATCTCATATTTGATAAACTTCTCCACTTCAACCAATGATCGAAACATCCTTCCAGATGAACCGTGATGGTAAAACTGCATTAGATCATGTATAATGAGTTATGTACATGTGCATTTATGAGAGACAAGTAAACTAGAAAAAACATGTTCATCTTACATAATATTCTAGTTGCATAACAAACAAAGTGAGATTCTTGAGAAGTACGTTGATTAGAAAAAGAATGAGTATATAATCTAATGACATATTGTTGCAAGCCCGAACCTTGTCGTGAGTTTTGTCTGGACGTTTCCTGGTCTCGACCCTCCACCCCTCTAGTCGGTTATGCACGGATATATGAAACCTTTGAGTCTCCGGATTTAGGAGCCTTTTTCCAATTAACCTTGATAGTCGTTGACAATACTGTACAGCATATATGACTCAATAAAAAAGAAGGGATTGAGCAAAATAACTAATACTTCAGCTACCTCTGCGAAAAACTGAATGGTTAATAAAAAGTACTTCCTTGTTGGTTTGATACTTGAATGCTTTTCCATGATAACAAATTGAAGAAAAACTTAATACCATATAAGAAAAGTCATAACTTGTAACCATGAATTGATTGATAATATTTGGATAAACTTCGTACAAGGATATGATCTTATATATATTTGGAACTTACAGAAAGAATGCTGCATTTATATATTTATAATTACCTTAATTACAGAATAGTTTTATCCTTTCTTAAAGAAAAGAAACCAAATGTATGAGAAAAGTTACCTTATCCCTTATAAGAATATACTTGACACATTCAGTTGGAAGCTCAAAATGTCCATCAACATAATGTTCGGTCCATGATGTTCTTAGGCCTCTTTTATGTGTTCCTGGTGAATGCTGATCTTGTTCTTGATCATGTGCTTGATGTTGGACTAATGTCAATATCCCCTATTGTTGAAAGCATTAGAGACTGAATTAAAACATGTAGTAAAACTATAACCCGTGGATTTCATCTAAGACGCAAAAATAGAGTACTTTTCTTTTGATTTCTTCAACTATTGATAATAATAAAGAAGGCATTTATTTCTTCTAATACAATGTAATCCCCAATGCAGAAAGTACAGTAAAAACTATCACTCTGTTATGTAAGTTTCTGTAAATAGTACTGTAAGTACGTACCTGGTTAAAATTATTGCCAATAAATAAGACGATAACTTCACATACTTAATAAGCTTTTGGAATGCAATTAGATAAACATATTGTTGTTCAAAATGATATCCAGATTTTAAATGAAGCATACCTTTTCTATAACCAAGGTACTCTTTGCAGTCTCCTGCCTCTTGAATGATAATGGGATGGTTGCTAGTGCTTCCTTGTTTATTACAAACTCAAATGCGTAAACAGATCATCGTGACAATATATTGCGTGATTATGTGCATATAGGAATAAGTATAAATATTTACGCTTAAAATACATATAAATATATATCTTGAATTTTTTTCCGGATTATAAAGACGGATCAATATAAGAACATTATGCATGTGTATTGTCTAAAGTAGCACGCATACCTCAACCATGTTGACACTTGCTTTTAGCCCATGTGAACAAATGGTAGACATTTTAGGAATGAAATTTTCGCTCCATGTATGTTCTTTCTCATATGAAATTGTTGGTGGCTAGAACACCAAGTAAACTCATGGTTACGTGAACAGAATCACATACTAAGTCGTGAGGGAAAAAAAACATAGCAGATGAAATTCTTACCGATTCATTCAAGTCAAGAACACACGATTGTTTCTTCAATCGTTTGGGAAACAAGTTTTCCTTCGAAGGAAACGCCATTCTTCACAATAAAATTTATATACAGAGTGCAAGGGACCGCACAAACGTATAGCTAGCTTAGAACTACAAGTATTTATAATGTTTAGGTGCATCAGATGTAGAACAATATCATAGAAAAAAGGGGAAATATATCAAAGGATGGAATATCTTAAATGTCAAGATGCACCTTCTTTGATCTCATGAAATTATTATGGCCCTCTTGGCATCTATAGCTTGATTTGATTTAAAGCTTTCCATATTGACAATAGAGCAAAAAGCATATAGTGATTGTCATTTACAATGGTGATATATGATGGATGATTGTGGTAAGTTTCTTTAAGATTTCATAATTTATATTGTTCTTTCATATAAATTTTAATACTTACCTTATCACTCGGTTTATCATTCTAAATTGAGGATTATTAGTAATTACACATCCCTTGCATGCAACTGCTCCATCGCATCGAATATAGATATATGTATAGTTGTCAAACTTTTACACGTCAAGTATAACTGACCTACCATACCGAGGTAAGTATCCATTTTGTCATCAAAATTTCACATGCCGAATATAACTGACCTACCATAGTAAGCTCTATTCATCACTCACAACAAACAATCCCTAAGACAGTCGCAATTCATTAGCTCTTTACAGCATAGACCACAGAATACAGTGAGTCGTATTCAAAGACTAATTGACATCATTTGTTGTATTCCTTGATTCATTTAGTTTCAAGAAATCCAGGTGAAAATGCAGCAGAGTTCTTCTAGTAATATCGCAAAACACTTCACCAATTAGGTTTTTTCGATTACTTGAGTTGATTCTGTTTAGCATAACTTGAATCAGATAACAGAAAAGTAAAACTGAAGTCACCATGAGTAAACCTTACACTCTAATCCAGAGTCATCAATTCTACCATCATAGACAAGTAGTAAAGGCCATGAAAAACACAATACTAACCATATGATCAAAAATACAACGGAACGACAGAAATGTAAACTAGGCCTACACAATACTGAAATAAATAACACTGTCACATACTAGTACGACCATGGGAGGTCACTGTATTCTTTTTTTTTCCGTAGTTTAACTTAAGGATTTTAAGCTTAGGTAGTATTTTTATAGTTATTTACAGCAAATGTACAAAATGGATTATGAAGCTGGTGGATGGAATCCGCTTAGAACCATGGTCTTGCGCATTATGAAATCCTTCCTTCCTGCCAAATCCGGCACTCCCCTGGCCAAAACGATAAATTGGTTAAATTTTACAAACATGAAATCAGAATCATCCCAGCTAAAAGACAGAATAAACCCCAATCTAGCAAAAGTTTGCAGACATTTATATTTTAACATCGTAACATTACTTACGTCTAAAAATGGTTGTCATTTGTTTAAAAAAAAAAACTACGAAAACCATGATGTAAACTAAGAGTATTTGTAGCGTTTAAGAAGGAAATCTAGTAAAAAAGGGAATTAAACTCTTGCAATTCTCCTAAACTGTTATCTAGCGAACATAAACTTGGTATCGCCAAGAGGTCTATGAAAAGTAATTGAAGGTAAAAGAACAGAGAGTGAGCAACAGACCTCCGGTGGAACTCAACTACAACGAGTCCAATCTAAAGCATTAGAAAAGCACCAATTGATGTTTGATGCAGTACTTTTGAACTCCGATCGAGTCCATGAGAAGCCACCTGGCAGCAACATTATCAATATTAGAAGCTAGGAGAATCAACATAAAGAATGCCTACGGAATTGTAAAATGACTGAAATGCAGGAAGTTAAAAGTACGGAAGAAAAAACTTATAATCAGTTCACAGTCCGGGTTCCTTAGCTACCGACTTTGTTAGTTCACTGTATAATTAAGGTGTTACAAAATCATTCAAATTTTTACCAACAAGGACAAATAAACCTACTTTGAAGCGATTTATCATTTCTTCTGAAAAATATGAAAATCGCCCCAAGCCCTCCAAAGTCCCAAACCGGCCTGTAGAAGACTACACGTGTATAATTCTTACTGAAATTAGAGATTAGGAGTGGGAGTAATACCATATGACTTAGGGCTGCATATCGTTCTTCATTCAAATATAATGGCTTTCCCCTATGCATTTCAATGTCCTGCAAAAGTAGATATTATGAAATGAAACTTTATAAAAATTGTTATGCATGGTGTCTGAATACAGACATGGTCTACAATAACTACTGCCACCCAAATTATACCACACATACACACTCGAGGGAGCACACACACATGACAAGCCACAGCTACGTGTGATAGAACGTGTATAGTACATTCTCATGCACAACAATACTCAGCATCCTTGATACTACAAAACTTAACAAACCTCAATCCCGGTTTTACCTAAAATGACGTGTATATTACATGTCATGCACATCAATACATGGCATCCATTGTACTACAAAATCCAACATACCTTATTCTGATCTTACCAGAAACATACTACTGTTGACGGTAATGCATTCTCAAGTTGTAAAGTAGAGAAAAATAAAGGGATGGGGCAGAAAACAGACAAAAAGAAAAGAATGTAACATAATCTATTGTATATAAATTATCGAGTTGAGAAGAAAGCAGAAGAAAAGAGAGTGGAAAATCGTGTTCTAGAGATGTACAAAAATAGAAAGAAAAAAATTAAATCGATTTAGTACTTAAATAGAAGGGCTATTAGGGTTAGAATGATGTCTTACACAATACTTAAGTAGTTTTCTTTTGTAATTCACTCATATTTGAACATAAAAGTATTTAAAACAAAAAGACCCATTACTCTCCTTTCCTTTCCATTCCTTGCATTTAAGAAATAAAAAAAAAAAAGTTTCGAGCATGGGTTGATTTTGTTATATCTTTTCCTTTTCTTTCCTTTCTGCTCATAAATTAACTCCAGAATGCAGGTTCTAATACATCTATAAGATTCCAATAAAGTAACGATTCAAAAGTCCATGCTACACAGATATTTCTTCCCTAATTGGTAATCATATGCTATAAATATTCCTTTCATTTCTTACTAGTGCCTCCATCCACAATCAGCTCGATGACAAGATTATAAATGATGCTACAAACTCCTAAAAGAAGTAATAATCATAAATTTGTGTTACCTCTTCACCGTATGTATCCAGGTAAGGAGATGGCCAACGCGCCTGACGTGCAGATCTTTGAAGTAATATTGTGGTTTTCTACACAGAAAATTTCCAATCAGGTTTCAGAACTTATTTGCAGGTATCACAATATGTCTGTGGCTTACAGTTTATGTGATAGGTGAAAATTACACATGTTTCGGTTATTGCAAAAATTTAATTTTTCGTATGCTAGTAATATACTAATATTAGCATTTTAGATATCAAGGGGGCATAACACACGAGCAGAAAATGAAATTTAAGGAAACAAAATATGTTAGATGAGGCGTGTAACATGATATCCACCCTTACCCTAATCAACAGAAATACGCCAGTACCAGCACCACAAGACATTGCATGAGTTTGGCACTTGTTGTTCCTAATTAGCAAAAACTCATGTCACATTTGGGTTGATACATAACAGACAAAAAAGAAATTATATAGCTGCATAAACAAAAGATAAACCTGCAGCATGTCTTCCAGCTAGGTGAGCACAATTTACCACACAACAAGCACAATGCAGGTTCATCCTGAACAGTTCCACATTCGACACATTTCTGTTTAATGTACCTAAATATACATTAAGCAACAGAAAAATGGATGAAGGTCGTTATCACAGTATATAACAAAGCTAAATTTTCCACAAATAATATGAACCTTTGCAGGAGATCTTGGTAGAGGTAAGGCAAAACCATTAGCTTGAACGGGACTACAGGGGTTGAGTGCAAAACCCCTGAAGGAGCAGGAACTTCATATTCACTAGATATATGATGTAACCATTTCAAGACCAAAGAACGTGACACCTCATCATGAAATATGTTGTCTAGTGATGGAATATTAAACATCTTCTCCAAATCTTCATACTCAACAAACTCTTCTGCCGTGCCATAAGCATATTCCATCACATGAGTCCCACTGAATGGTGTTAAACAAGAGGAGTTCATCAACTTCCACAATAGAGCACACCTTCTAAGAAAAGGAAAGCTCAAGCACCGAATTGTATCCTTCATATCACGAGAACTATCAATATAGTTGGAAACAAAATATTGACTTAAGAAACCATGTTCACCGACAAATTTCAAAATGTCAGTGATAAGTGAATCATGGTAACCGAAATCATCCATAGCACTTCCATTTCTTCCAAAATATGTTATGACAGCCTGCAAGACAGAGATAAAAAAAAATGAAATAGAATCTTAGCAAGTTACTTGATGGATTCATAGAAAGAAGAAACAGACGAAATGAAAAAGTAAGTTGATAGACTAACCTGAGTAATGGAAATAACATAGCACATATGAACAAGGGGTAAGAATGATTTCTCAGATGACATAAATGGAACCGGAAGACAGAAAAGGATCCACATTAAAGTTGAAAAAGCATCAGATGCAAGAACAGGAGAAGATGCCATAGTCCAAAACTGAACATCGGGGAATCGTATGCCCATATCAGCATTTTCCAACATGCTCATCATATTGTCTGAAGAAAAAAGAACAAATTCGACACCATTACTTTCACAGTTAACATTATTCATTTGAAGAAAATTTCCTGAAATCTATATAACCACTAAAAACTATACCTCCAACTCTGTAGGCGTGACTAGGTGGTTCATTTAGAGTATCAGCACAACATATAGACTTTGCAAATTGTTGGATGCACCTTACTCTCAAGAGAACATCAAGTGAACTTTGGACTCGGATACTGTGAACAATTTTTAGCAATAATGACAAGATAAACCCACTGGAAGACCTTAATTCCTCATACAAGGCACTAGTGCTAAAATTGGTGGCTGGGGAAGTTCTTTCAGAGCGAGCAGCAATTTCTGTAGATATAAGGGAATACTTAAGGGTGTCCCACATAATCATTGAGTCACTCAATCGATTTGATCCTGAAATTTTATCATTTCCCGGAAAATACATTTCACGTAGTAAACGAACCGCAGATTCAAGATTTGTGCCTATTCCTCCCTTACGCTGCACTGGGAAAGATTTGAGAAATTCACTCCTTTTAGAAACATCAGCCGCAGCTTGCAAAAGAGATAGTGATTGTCTAAGGAGAAAAAAATCATTGGTATCTGAAGAAAACAGACTAGGACTTTTTGATAACCCACTGCCCTTCATTCCTTCTTTAGGTGTATCAGGTAAAACAGAATTTGCAAGTCCGCGACAAACAGGACACAAAAACTCCCCCTGGACAAAAAGACGAAAAGAAGTAAGAAGCTATTGGCGTCAAACTTATAAAGATCCACAACAAAACAAACATGTACCTGATCCGGATCCACGATATGTCCTCCTTCAAAATCAATTCTTCTAGTGTATCTGCAGATAGGGTTTCCAATTAAATTTTACAATAACGTAATCCTGAGATAAAAATAGATACTTTTAAACAACCTTACCTTTCCTTCAGTGACCGCAGATAACGATCAAGGCAAGCCTGATGCACAGCATGCCCACATGAAGAAACATAAATCCCATTGCAATCAGAAGGTCCAAACCCATCATATGGCAGCTGTGAAGTAACTGAGCTAGGCTGTGCCTTACTGCGGGACCCAGCAGTTTCTGAGGGTGACGGAGTATTTAAAATTTCATCAGATAATGAAGCAATGTACTTTCCAAGCAAAAGGGGTTCATTTGAACTACTGTCCAGATGTGAACTACATCCAGCAGATGGAAAATCCTCTGCCTCCATTAAAACATCTGGCTGCACCATATCACTTTCCATAATTTCCAGAATCTGAGTGTACATATTTTCTTCAAATGCATCACCCGAAGAAATGGTTGGTAGATTATTGTCATGTGAAGTTTGAGGAAAATGTATATTTTTCAGAGATGGGAACCGGATTTTAATGAATTCCAGGAAAGCATCAACCTCTCTCGGTTGAGCGGTGGAAGCAAATTCATTAATCGCATTTTGAACTAATTCCATTAAGTGGGATGATGTTATTGTTTCTGAACTGCTTGACGATTCACTATTCAATGTGTCCTCACTAGTAGAGACTAGCTCCTTCCCAGATCTATTAACTTGTTTCTCCCATGATGGAGGACCTTTATCAAGTAAACTCACAAGCTTGGATTTCTTGTATCATGATAAAAAATCATAAAGATATAAAAAATCAATTTTAAAGAATAAATGCAAAATAATAACAGTAGAAACAAGAAATGGGATAACCAACCTGAAGAAGTATTAAAAAAGACACTGGAGACTTGGAACTGGCATCATGACAAAGAGAGCAGACTACTTGCTCAGGTCCATCTAAATCAATTGCAGATTTATTTTCTTTGGCATCATTTAAATCATCTAAGCCGCTGTCTATTGTTGAGTTTATGTTCTCCATGAATTTTGATTGCTGTGCTTTCATTTTTTCCTGCATTCAACATATTTTAATTCTAAAACATATATTGGTAGTATACATTGGGAACATATACAGAAAGAGAAAATGAAAGGAGCTGACCATTATTGCAGCCTGTCTCTCACGTGCTTTAGCCTTCCTTTTATCACTATCAGACATGGAAGTACTGTTATTAGTATCGCTACTCGGCTTAGAATTAGGTAGCTGATTAACAACTTCGGGTGATAGCATTTGCAGTTTTTTAAGGCATCCAGAGTCCAGCTTAGCAAATTTCTGAAGAAGACTCCTGATCAAAAATGAGAGGTCAAACCCACCATTTTCCACAGAGTTGTAGATATTTTCCTTTTGATTTATCCTCATCAACGACACAAGAAGTGATAATAAGCTTTGATTGTCATATCCATCATTTGAGCCAGTAGACACTTCTTCACCAGCAAAAGCTAAAAGGGGGATAGAATTATCAGCATCACCAGATTCGATCTGCACTTGAGAAATATCCAATGCTAGTGATAACAAGTGCAATGCTGTTATAAGAACACCATCAGGAGCACGTGATGCCATCAGCTTATCAGTAAAAAGTGCATAAAAGAGTACGGCTCGGACGATTTGTAGAACCGTTTTACACGTTGCCACTCCAGCTAACCCATTAAGAGGGGGATATATTTTACTCCATTTCGGTAGCTGATTGGTCAAAGCAGACACGTGACAAAAACGCAAATATCTTTCTTCTGCAACTTGCAAGTCCCGTGAGTTCCAGCGAGGATGATACAAATCTAATTCTTTCCAGTATTCCAAACGCAATTTGTACATACCCTAAAAAAGCATTATATAATTATATTAGAATATTAAATACATCATTATTAATTTAGGTTACTATTATGAAGATGTTAATCTCACAAACAATTACCTGTTTGATTCCAGATGGATAAGAGTACTCAGCTACAGTATCCAAGATTTGTTGGAATTGCTCAACTTTGGAAAGGTCACGAGGCAGGGACTTAACTAACTGACTATGAGTAGCATTTCCAGTTGATAACTTATAAACTAACTCACGTTGCAGACATTGAGCTGTAGTTAATCCACAGAATCGCCTTTCTTTAACTATCTGTATGATTAGATTTAACATTTCTTGCACTAAAACCGCTTCATACCTGAAAATATCATTCGATATTTGTGTTACATTATAACCTAGAGGGAGTAGGGATGTTAAGTTCAATCATCTTCTTTAAAGACGTTCTTAGCCTGAGGCAAACAATTCTGCGAAGTCTTAAGATCAATAGGTACATCCTATACACTAAACATATAGGAAGGACAAAACTCACATAAATATTGAAGCAAAACGTTTTCAAACCCATGAATGATTGAAACTAATTTGAAAGACCGAGAAGAAGTAAACAAATAATAATAAATAACAACATGACTAATAAAACTGGAAGTCATTTATAAGAAGAGAGAGTGTATAACATCTAGGCAATCTAGCAAATGACTTTTAAAGCTACATTTTAATTTAATTCTTGACTGCTACCTCAGAGTCTTAATTCGAATCCGAATACATACAGAAGCACGTTTTTGCCATTTTAAGGATACAAACAAATATGACCATTAGGCAACAGTCATGGTTAAAATCAATGATTTGGGTTGGAAAAACTAGTTTAGTCCTCGATGGTACAACCAAATTTCAATATATATATGTATAGAAAGTCGTATCGATATAAAATGCTTCAATTCATGATTGTTACCCAATGGTCACATTTCAGAACATATTTAAATGAGTAGAACCTTACTAATTACAAAGTACAGAAATAATAAACTTTGCCCATTGGATAGTTTTCTTATTGATAGTCGCTATACCAGAATCCACAAAAATATGACAACCAAGACAATACTGCCAAACTTTGTAATATATTTTCAAAAAAATTAGTGTAGCCCTTTCTCTTTTCTCATTAAAAAAAAAAAAAAAAAAAAACCCCCCTCAATGTATTAAATTACAATTGACGTTTTTTCACAAGTCGCATATCTTACAGCTCAATACAAGCTAGTCGTTTTCTTCAGGTAAAAATTAGCTTTTTTGGCTTGGAACAAAATTTATTACAAGATCAAGCTTAAAAATATCAAAGGAAAAATTGCGTATATAGAAGTTTCCATAAGTCATCTACCACCGCATGTAAAAGTTACTATAGAAACTTTACATACAATGCAGTAAAAACAGACATAATCAAATAGATAAACAACTAAAGAGTTTACGAAAAAATACGTACTCGTTATCTCTATCCAGATTCAAGGAAAGGTAAGTCGATAGACCAAAACGTTCTATGATTCTAGCAATATAAAGATCTGCTGGAGCTAAGGCAGCACAACACTGTAGAAGAAATAAATCAAGTTCCAAACCCTGCTCAGACCTGCAATGAACGGAAGAGAGAAAAGTACTGAAAATTAATCTCATAAGAGTTTCTATCAGATCTTATTCGAAACTATTCTGCCTACCAGCGAACGGAACGATACCACTCATAAGATAGTATTGCAGCATCACCGTTCTTCCGCCACATGCCAGCATGAACTTCACTACAGAAAACCCTAATACGCAAAGGATGTTCCATCACAAAAGCAGAGAATCCATGTGGATGGCAACCACCTAACACGTGGCCAAAAAAATCACCATATTTGGTTGATGAATCAACAGAACCAACAATCATATTTGGCAATGCAGATTCACCATAAAACCTCTTCAATGCTCTTTGTAAAACCAACGAGAGCAAACGATGCAACGGAATGTGTACTGATATCTCCTGCGAACTAACATCATATCCAAATTTCGGCCAATCTGCCAACCTCAGAACCTCTAATTCGTTTGCATGATCTCCTCCTTCCACTAGATTATCGCCAAAACCTGCAGAAATGGTGTCATTTGACCCGTTCAAACGTTGATGAGCACCAACACTTGCAGAAATAGTTTTTCCCTTTCTAAACTTAGAAAGTGTTCTCTTTAATTGAAAGAAATTACTACCAGAAGCATTGTTTGATCTTGAATTTAAGAGACTGAGAAGAGCTCCTGATGTATTGTCGACTTTCAACCAATTTTCAATAGCTCTTAAGCACTCAAACGTTAGCCATGAAATTGAAGCCAGGACTGCATCACCATCAGCATTCCCTTCAATGGCCTTCATATCACAATCGGATGAAGTACCCCGCGCAGAAACACTAGATACAGAACTTTCTTGTGAAAGTCTGCCCACTTTTGCATGTCTTACACCGTCTTGTTCATCACTATCCTGCTTATTCGTAGTGGAAGCTGATTCATCTTCTGTTGAAAATGCTCCAGCCACTAATAAAGCATGAATATTTGCAATGGAGTGACCTAAAACAAAAGGCAAATGCATGTTCTCGTTTTCTTCTTCTATATGAATATTTGTTTCTCGCTTTTGAGGGCTCATTCCCTGCACAAAGGCCAACAGTTTCATCCACGTTCTTGAAATGTCACGTCGGTCACATGTCATGTAATTTGGTATTGTCGAATGGCTCATGACAAATCGAATATCTTCTACCACACGGTGAGTAGTTTCGTACAAGTTTCCCCATTTGGAAACCTGAAAAAGGGAGTATTAATGCAACACAAAGATTGGAAAGTAAAAATAATAAAAATATTAGTAGAGGTCAAGTATACCTGTAGTCGATGATCCTCTTGGGAACAAGAACTGAATATATTGCTCAAACATCGTAACAGCATGGCTAAAAGATCCATTTCCTTAACGAGACGGGGCGTCAGAGTAGGGACAGTGAAGATTTGTACCGAAAATGTCGGCAGCAGTGAATACTTTCTAAAAACAGTATCTTTACACACTTTTACAGCTTCATTTATAACCATTGGATAATACCTTAAAAAAGCCTTTGCAAACTCATACTTAAAAAAGGGGTCACTTAGCAATTTCAAAAGTAACTCCTGAAGCTTTCGAACAACTTCCATACTCAAAAACCTCTCTGCCATTACAAGAACATCCAATAGATCGGCCACAGAGCATAATCTTCCGGAAACAAAACTAAGCAAACTTTCACTGCATTTACAAAATTCTAGAAGTAATCCCACCACCGCTGATGTCAACACATCAGCAACCTTTATTGGTTCTGCAGCAGTATCATCAGGAGAAGGCCCATTTTGATGGTTACTCTCTGCACATTTTAGTTTGTCTTTCCACCGACCAAGAAGGCAATCCAAAGCAGGACCTAAGGTCTTTGCGATACCTTCTTGAAGTGGTTGTATTTGTTCGGCTCCTTTATGTTTAGAACAGAATCCACTACGTTTCCACGCTGTCACGTCCCCACAATCACAGCATCCACCACCAGTATATATTATAGAATAATCATGATCTTTGTGGTTACCATTTTGGAAACATGGAACACAAATCGCACACGTTGGATCATGTTCACATGTTCGACATCTGTAAGCTATATCGTTGTTGCCCCATACAGACCCACAAACACCACGTTGCCCAACATTCATCAACGCCAGTCGTTGTAGCACATCACTAGGCTCACCTTCAAACATTAACCACTGCAACCAAACCATGCTTTCATGTAGTAAATCTTCAATGGCAGGATTTCCCTGTGCTTCCATGGCAGCCTCCATTTCAAGATCAGTTGGTAAAATTTCGTTGACGACATCTTGTAACTGTGAGTTGTGCTTTTTAATATATGCAATTATCCCCAACTGCAGATGCTCCAGGTTCTCTTTAGGAACTTCTATCACGGCAAGCCTCTGATACAAAAAAGAAAATAGACATGATGTACATTCAAAACTTCTGTTCTCTCATATTTTTTTTAAAAAAAAAGGAATAGTTTAGCATCGAAACACAACAAGCATGTATCTTTCGAGTGTCAAATATCAATACACTTAAACCTAAAACCTAATTTTGACTTGTAACTACTCAAAATGTAGGATCACTGTACTACCTCTAATCCACAAATAGTCAACAAAGGAGGATAAATGTTCAAACTTTACAATCCATTCACTAAAAATTCCAACTAAATCAGTAATGAATCACACAAAACAAAGTCCAAACTAACCCTAAACACACTAATCATCATAACATCAACAACAAATTCCCCAATTTATTTAAACATTCACAAAAATCCCTATACATGATGATAATAACTGTCAACAATGCCCTCAATTCGGTACAGAATTTAGGGCAAAATATTTATAAAAAAAAAAAAAAAAAAACATTTTAAAACATACACATATACATGTAGTACCTTGAGTATACGATCTTTAGGGGAAAAATAATGCAGATTAGGTTCAGAAGATGATGATGAAGACGATGAATCAATCTCCATATCGTTCATGAATAATTGGAGAAACCAATCGGCGCAATAACAGTTGCCGATTTCACAACTGTAACGCCCCAGGGTTGAAACACACTATGGTAATCGCATAAAATAAAATATGTGAGGCTTTTTTGTTTATTTTTTAATTATCTTGGACTACAAGATATTAATAAAATCGAAATTAAAATGAGAAATGATATAATACAATCATAGTAACTGTGTTTCTTTGACAGCAACCACGGCACAAAGGAAAAGACTAATTGCGTGCAGATATATATGAAAAATATTAAAATAATAATAACATATACAGAGTATAATTTATACGGAGTAATAATTATTATATATCTATTTTTATTTGTTTTGTTTGTTTGTTTTTCACAGTGAAATGAAATCATGTCACCGCCACGAGTAAGTAATTTGATTGGACTATAATAAATCGGATGTAATCGGATTTATCAATTAAATAATTCAATTCAAATATATTACATTACATATTAATATATAATATATAATATATAATAGTAAAATATATATTAGTAAAATAGTAATAGTATATTATGTTACTAGACTTCAAATCCGTGTATACACACGAGCCGTTGATTTTTAATATTAAATTTCGTATTTAGTATCTCATTTTTAATAATAAAGTGTGTAAGTTAATATGTATACTAAACATTTAGTTGGTTTCATGATAATATTACTTTATGTATACGGATTTATATATATAAGTAGAGATTAAAAAATTAAAAGATTTTGAAACTGAGAGTCCCGTAATCACTATTGTTTAGTGAATTGGAATCGCAAAGTGTAAAGTTTAATTGTAGAAGGGGGGTTGAATACAATCAAAAACTATTTCAGATTTTAGCTTAGTTGATTGATGAGTTTTTAAATTGTTTAACAGAAACAGAGTATAAACAATAGTAACAGAGTATAACAGATTATAGATATGACAATATCAAAGTAATGGAGTAATGATAGCTAAAATGATGAATTATATTGATCATACAATTCACAAGTGTTGAATGCGGAATGGATTAACCAAAGTTAATCCAATTCACACACTTAGCTAATCTATTACAAATGAGATGAATAGCAATGGACAAACACGCTGACTGTTCACTCGCTGGATCGTTAATACGTACTCTAGACAAACTGATCACTGACACACAAGTGATAAGTACGATTGAACGACTAACCTCTACAGTACAAAACACCGAACTATTTATACTACAAGAGTTCCTAAAATGTCTCCTATAAAATAGGATCTCGGAATGACACGTGTCGCTGCTTGATTGGCTTGATCTGTGATGAACCGACATTCTGCGGGTCCCAATTCTGTTACCGCAAATATCTCGTTACCTTAAAACCAATCATTTGTTGCCACGTAATATTTCGGACATACTTCAAGTTGGAACACTCTTGCTGATGTATAGATAAGTACAGTACTTTCTGTACTTGATGATTGAGATGCTTTATTGAATAGTCCCTGAAGATGCAGTAATCCTCCTCACTCACTGCGAGCTAACATGCTCTTGTAGAATGACTTGAACTAGAGATCTTCAGTGACTAGCTGTTATTCTGGCAGTGACTTTTGCCTTTATTGATTTGAAGTAAAGCTCTCGCTGACGTTGATTAGTGACACACAAAGTTAAGCTTTAAACTTCCTCAGCATATCAAGCAAAATGAATGACGATCAGCGAAACCTATAGTCAGCAACAGCAGCTTTGATACAATCCATTTCTTCATCGAGTAGTGAACAGTTGAGTTGGTCAGCGATCAGCGACTTCATCATGATCAGCGACCAGTGACTCAACAGAAACCAATTTAGTAAAAAAAATGATTTTTTAAGTGTGTAAGTTAATATGTATATTAAACGTTTAGTTGGTTTCATGATAATATTACTTTATGTATATGAATTTATATAAGTAGAGATTAAAAAATTACAAGATTTTGAATTATATTAATCTTTTCAAGTAAATTTCTTCCTACTTGATGAATTAAAAATAAAAACATCACATATCAATTTGGATAATATCTTAATAAATGGATTAAATTTATTTTTATATATAAGTGGGTAATTGGTTAACAAAAATTATTTTTCAATAAGTTAGGTATCTTATTTTAAAATTTACTAAAAGTAAATGACTTAATTGACAAATTAAGATGATGACATCATAAAAATGTTTCCTATATATAATTTAAGATTATGCAATGTTACGTTTGTTGTGGGTAGATTTTTACTAACCTTTGCAGGATCCTAATTTGCATCATATGTACACCTCACAAGTATGAAAGTCGTTTATACTTTACGTTCGTATCTCGGGGTAATGATAGTTTGTGTGTCTGATTTCAGGATCACTAACGCAATTAAGGATCCTGGATATATTCTTGTTATTTGTATTGCAGGATCCTATTCAGGATATATTTATCTAACACGATTATGCAGGATTCTGGACCATGAAGATATTTATTTAAGGATCCTATGATCAATCTCGGAGTACACGTAGCTCAGGATCCTGGAATTATCTTAGTTAAGGATCATGAACTATATAACACGTTTATTTTTCTTAAGTATTGACCAGGTCTTAGGAGAAACGCGTTAATGAGATATGCTTCGGATTACGTGAAAAGGATCTGATACGATTCCATGAAGGCAAAGTCTTATGCACGTGTGGAATAGAGTCAAAAGAGACGTTGGAGGTCTTCATCATTCCCCGAAGGATCCCTGATATTTCGGAATTATTGTTAAACGCTCTTAGTATATAAATGAGGCTCGGATGATCATTTAGGTTAACGAATACTTGCTATTTTTTCACCTGTAAACACTCACACATTCTGCTCTCGTTTACGATCATTTCATCAACACTTAGCTAAAATCACACACAAATTCACCTAGCCGATCATCCTTGTGCTCTTAGTTTGTAATCAATTACTTTCATTTTTTATAAGATTAACAAAGGCAAGGATCGTTTGATCCTTCCCGAGGTTTTGTGCCGGCGATCAACCTTGATCAAGGGCTTTCCTCGTATATCATCGTGTTGACTTTATTTACTTGTCATTTATATAGCTTCCGTAGCATTCTGTTCACATTTTTATCGTCAACATTGTCATTATCTTTAATTCATACTCAAACTTTGATATTTAAACGTTTGTTCAACAAGGATCCACGGATTCAATCAATCTTTTTAACACAAAATATTGACTTACTAATAGAGATAATCGTGTAAAGGCGTAATTATCTTGATAGTAATTTTACACCTGACCTCACAAACTAATTTTTGATCACTTAATTGCTTTTAGTAATTTTTGAGCAAAACAATTTGGCGCCCACCGTGGGGCAATTGGTGTTTTGCTTGATCAAATTTTTGTTAAAATCCTTGTTGAGTCATTTTTTCCAAAAATTTATGTCAAAAATGTCGAGCTGGATTCTTATCGGATCCGCAAAATGTCTATCAAAGGCTTTCGTCGGCTGGATCCACTTCTATGGGGGCTGGATTCTTATCGGATCCAGACCCTGTTATGATTGCTAACCGGGATATCGTGTCTATGTTTACGCAGGTTAAGGAGCAGCTTCAACGAGTGGAGAGAAGCAACGAAATCCTGAGAAAGGATGTGGAGGACATGAGGACTAGGAGCAATGTTCCGGTTTCTCAAGTTACTACTCCTATCCGAAGCAGGATCCTTGATTTTGGCACTCCTCCATCAGCGGAACATCAAGGAGATTTCATATCTATGCAAGGGAGCACTAGGATCCCAGATCCAATATTTGCTACAGGAGTTTCTACATCAAGGGGTCAACAATCTAATCCAGGATCCTCATACAGGACTACTGACGTGGTAACATGTTCAATAATTTTACCTCTAATAATACTGTTGGGACTAACAATTTTCAGGATCCTGGAGTTAGTCCTATGATGGCGAGAGAAATACAGAAATTGAAGGATATGATATCAAGCGTCCCCGGAGTTATACAACCAATTCCAGAAGTTGCACCAACGGCGCACATGATCTCGAGATTTGCACCACCTATTTGTGATGCCGAGATCCCTAAAAGATTTCAGACACCCAATATGAAGCTGTATGATGAAACGACGGATCCTGAGGAGCACATTGCGCAATACAGGGAGATAATGGAAATCATTCCAATTCCTTCTGATCTTAAAGAAGCATGTTTATGCAAGGGCTTTGGCGCTACTCTCACAGGATCCACTCTAAAATGGCTATTGAACGTTCCTCCTTACTCTATTACTTCATTTGCTCATTTGGTTAATTTATTTAATAATCAATTCTCTTGCAGTAGGACATTTGAAAAATTAACAACGGATCTATATAGAATTGTCCAAAAAGCTAACGAGTCTCTTTGAGATTTTGTAGGGAGATTCGGGAGAGAATCCTTGAACATACCTAATTTGGATATGCCTACTGCCGTACAAGCCTTTAAGATGGGAATCAAAAGGGATTCCCCATTTTATGAGGATCTTGTTATGAATCATTGCAGGAACCTCGATGAAGTCAGAAACAGGGCTTTAAGGTTTATCAGACTGGAAGAAGATGCAATTATACAGAAGAGGGTGGATACTCAATCAGCATACGATAGACCTAACAGGAAGTCAGACTCGTCCTCATTCAGATCAAACCGGAACAAACCTTATACCAGAAATGAGGATCGTCGTGTGAATGCTGTTGACGAAGATGACGAAGAATATCCTAAGATTACTGATTATAATTTTTCTGTAGATACAACAGATATATTGTGTGCCATGCAGGATCTAGGAGAAAAGGCAAGATGGCCAAAGAAGAATGACAAGTCTTATGCATGGAAGGATAAATCTAAATGGTGTGCCTATCATGAGGAATTGAGGATTTCGGCCACACAACTGAGAATTGCATAGCTCTCCGGAAAGAGATCAGTCATCTACTCAACAAAGGATACTTCAAGGATCTGCTTGGGAAAAAGAAGGATCACGCGAAGAATCATGACAGAGTTCAGGATCCTAAGTCTCAGGATAATCGCAGGATCCCTACTAGAGCAGGATACCCACCTTCGGACGCCAAGGTAATCAATTTTATTTCTGGTGGCTCTGATATATGTGGCACTTCTTATTCTGCAGCAAAGAGGCACGCAAGGGAATCTAACTCAGAAAAGCCATATAAACCTACAAGGACTTCCATGAAGAAAGATGAGAAGGTCATAACATTTGATGAGGATGATTTGCAAGATGTTCAGGATCCTCACCATGATGGTTTGGTTATTACTCTTTATGTTGCCAATCATTTGTGCGAAGGATCCTGATTGATGGAGGAAGCTCAGTCAACATCATTCGTCCGGAGACTTTGAAAAGGATGGGTATCCCAGAATCAGAAATCACTTCGAGATCCACTGTATTGGTAGGATTCATCAGAGAAGCAAAGAATACGGTTGGTGATATCAAGTTGCCAATCTACATTGAAGGGGTAAACTCTATTCAAAAGTTCTGTGTTATGGATTGTTTGTCGAGCTATAACATTATCCTAGGAAGACCATGGTTGCATGATATGAAAGCGGTACCTTCAACGTATCATCAATGCGTCAAATTACCAACTCCATGGGGGGTGGTCAAGATCAGCAGTGACCAACAAGAGGCAAAGGATTGTTATACAACGTCAATGAAATCTACTGCCAAGCCTCCGTCAGCATAGCAATTAAAGAACAAGGCATGGGATGTCCTGGATACAAAGGAGCAGGACGTCAAAGAAGTGCCGCTGAGCTCGAAGGATCCTGAACAAAGGGTGCTCATAGGGTCAAGCATCCCGGGGGATCTTGAACAGAATCTGATGAAATTCTTGAATCAGAGGAAGTCAACTTTTGCCTGGAAGCCAGAGGATATGACATGTATATCTAAGGATATTATAACTCATAAACTTGGAATTGATAATAGTTTCAGGCCGGTTCAACAAAAGAGAAGAAAATTTACGCCGGAAAGGAATGCTATTATCCAGGCTGATGTAGAAAGACTATTTGCTGCTGGCATGATAAGGGAAGTAAAGTTTCCAAGATGGTTGGCGAACGTGGTGGTGGTACAAAAGAAGAATGGGAAATGGAGAGTGTGTGTGGACTATACGGATCTCAATAAAGCCTGCCCGAAGGATCCTTTTCCATTGCCTCATATAGACTCAATGGTGGATGCTACGGCTGGGCATGAGATCCTAACTTTTATGGATGCTTCGTCTGGATTTCAACAAATTCAGATGGAACCTTCAGACCAGGAAGACACAGCCTTCATAACCCCCACAGGTATTTATTGTTATGTTGCTATGCCTTTTGGTCTTAAAAATGCAGGTGCAACATACCAAAGGCTAGTCAACATGATGTTCAAAGACCAATTGGGAAGCACAATGGAAGTATACATCGATGACATGGTAGTAAAGTCAAAGAAAATTAAGGATCATCTTCAGGATCTTAAGGTGGCCTTTGAAATTCTGGATCAGTATAACATGAAGCTCAATCCTGCTAAATGCCACTTTGGAGTGGGGGCAGGAAAGTTCTTGGGATATATGGTGACCAAGAGAGGGATAGAAGCTAGCCCAGAATAGATCAAAGCTATTCTTAATCTGAAGTCTCCATCAAGTTCAAAGGATATACAAAGGTTAACGGGAAGGATAGCAGCTCTGAACCGTTTTATTTCAAGATCCTCAGACAGATGCAAGGAATTCTATGATATCCTTAAAAAGAACAAAAAATTCGAGTGGGGAGAAAGGCATGAAGCTGCATTTCAAGAATTGAAGGATTACTTGTCATCAGCTCCTTTATTGATGAAGACTGAGAATGGTGAACCACTGTTTCTCTATTTATCGGTATCCAGAAATGCTGTAAGTGCAGTGCTCGTGAAGGATCATGAAGGGCAACAACATCCTGTTTACTATGTAAGTAAAAGCCTATTAGATGCGGAAACCAGGTATTCTCATCTCGAAAAACTTATACTTGCATTAGTCATGGCATCAACTAAACTTAGGCATTATTTTGAGACGCACCCGATACATGTAAGAACCAATTATCCTATTAAAAACATTTTGAGGAAACCAGAAATGTCAGGACGTTTAGCTAAATGGTCTGTAAAATTAAGTGCTTATAATCTAATTTATGAACCTAGGAATGCAATTAAATCTCAATCTTTAGCGGATTTTATTGCTGACTTTACTAGTGATCTCCAAAATGAAGTAGATTTAGAAGTGCAAGAGCTAAATCAAATAAGTGAAAGATGGACATTATATACTGATGGTGCTTCTAATGTAAAAGGGACTGGATTAGGAATTGTATTAAAATCACCTCAAGGTGATATCATGCCTCAAGCCATAAGATGTGAATTTCAAGCTACAAATAATGAGGCAGAATATGAAGCATTAATTGCGGGGTTACAATTAGCTAGGGATATTGGAATAAAATACTTAAATGTATATGTTGACTCATTGTTAATTGCTAATCATTATAATGGATCTTATACTGTAAAAGTATATAGATTAGCTGCGTATTTGGAGATTGTTAAGGATCTTGCAGGTAGCTTCGAGATCTTCGACATTCAACAAGTACCACGTGAGGACAACACTGAAGCGGATGCTTTGGCTAATCTGGGATCAAGTCTAAGGATCCCACCGGATGTCAAAATACCAATTATACATATTGCAGCGCCTGCCATCGCTGATAAGGATCACAATGAAGAGCAAGTGTGTGACATTGAGGATCCTCAACCTGGAGACAAATCGAATGCATCAGGTTCTGGAGGCAAGTCAGGATCATGGATGCAGCCGATCATGGAATATATACAACACGATGTGATCCCTAAGGATGAAAATAATCCTAAAGCCTTCAGGTTAAAGGTATCCCGTTTTACTATTGAAACTGGTATGTTGTATAAAAAATCACTTGCCGGACCATTATTGCGATGCCTTGAAGATCTTGAAGCAAAAGCAGTTCTCAAGGATATACATGAAGGCGATTGTGGGAATCATTCTGGGGGCAGAGCATTATTTTCAAAAGTTTTAAGGACAGGATACTTCTGGCCTACTATGAAGAAGGATTCCATGGATTTTGCTCGCAAATGTGATGCTTGTCAAAGGCATGGAAACATCCATCATCAACCAGCAGAACCGATGCATCCGATTATTTCACCATGCCCATTTATGAAATGGGGGATGAATATTGTTGGAAAACTACCAGTTGCTCCAGGAGGAAAAGTGTTTATGCTTGCAATGACGGATTATTTTTCAAAATGGATTGAAGCTGAAGCATTTGTTCAAGTAAAGGAAAATGATGTTATCTCATTCATTAAGAGAAATATCCTCACAAGGTTTGGGATCCCGGCAGAAATAGTGTGTGATAATGGATCTCAATTTATTGGAAGAAGAACAACTAAGTTTTGTGAAAGTTGGGGAATCAAGATGATAACTTCAACTCCAGTCTATCCTCAAGCCAATGGACAAGCAGAATCTAGCAATAAAATTATAATCAACAATCTGAAGAAGAGGCTGGATGCTAAGAAAGGAAGATGGGCTGAAGAATTGCCTTTTGTGCTATGGGCTGATAGGACCACAGAAAAGGAGGCAACTAAGCAAACTCCTTTTGCTTTGGTGTTTGGATCCGAAGCTATGATCCCAACAGAGATGGTAATCCCAACGGCAAGATCCCGGATGCAAACTTTGGAAGCAAACAAGGAAGCGTTGATTTAGAATCTGGATACTGTGGATGAGTTAAGGGATCGTGCTAAATTCAGGATTGCAGCATACCAACAGAGGATTTCAAGATCCTACAACAAGAATGTCAAGATAAGAAGGTTTCGAGTAGGAGATTTGGTATTAAGGAAAGTATTTCAAAATACTAAGAATCCTGCAGAAGGAAAGCTAGCACCAAAGTGGGAAGGTCCATATTTAATAGATTCAGATGCTGGAAAGGGGGCATATTGGTTGGCCAATATGGATGGTGGACTACTTCCAAGATCCTGGAATGCCATTCATTTGAAGCTCTACCATGTGTAAGTTGAATTTTTTTATTCAACATAAAAGGTACTCCTGTGATCCTTAACTTTTCATTGATTTTAATACTTTTTACTATATATGTATGTGTGTATTATAATTATATATATATGCATGAAAGTTTATTATAATTCTCGATTGAATACCCTACTGACTTAAACATCGGAGGGGTGTTAGGCAAACTAACACCCACCGTTACCCAAGATCTTGTATTTGTTGTAGTTCATATACTTAAGGATCATGGAATGAAGATTAGGGGTTGGCCACCTCTCCTCCGTTAAGGATCCAAGCGATTCTCTAAGGTTTAGAGGTTTCCGTACGGATAAACACCTCTCTACGAAAAGGGTTTTGACACCTCGCCGGGTGCGCACGATGTTTGATTATAGTGCCATGGTTAGGGAATCGGTGATGCCTCTGGTACCCGACAACTTCATTTCCGTTGGCCTATAGATCAAGCGCTAACGAATGTCGATACTGATGTGCACTATACGTATCGATCTAAGGTTTGTGTCGTTTTCACGTCACTCTAAGGTTTGTAATGTTTTCACATTACCAATTGGTTAGGCATTTTCATGTCTCAAATGGCGTAGCCCAAGAATCAAACGGTTTGTAATGTTTTCACATTACCTAATGGTTTGGCATTTACATGTCACTTTTATAGTTTTCATAAACTATCCAATGGTTATAATGTATTCACATTATCAAAATTTTCATTGGTTAAGTCTAATAAATAACTTTATTAGCCCTAATGTTTTCATGATTATCAAAATCTGTTTTGATCTAAGGATCGCAAAATCTTTTTAAAATCACAACATTTTTCAAAAAACAAATTGTTTTCACAATTATTTGACAAATTATTAACATTTATATGTTACAGGGATTACTCGTTGGGAGTTCCTCGTTATCGACAGTTTATTTTAGGATCTTGAAATCTCAGGATCCTAAATTCCACTTTATATGAAGTATGGTTAAGGATCTTTGAATCTGAGGATCCTTATCCCGTCATTATCGTAGATCCAGTTAAGGATCATTGAAGCCTGTAATGTTGAGAAAATCTTCTCATTATCCTGGAAGTATTCTGAGGGAATCTCCTCAGGATCCTGTTTCTAAGCAAATATATATATGTATACTGAGGGAATCTCCTCAGTATCTTGAAGACACGAGATGTAGATAATATCCTAATATTATTAACAGCAAAAGTCTAAGGATTATCTGAATCCTTAGATTGAGTTCAAAAGAAGTGCAGAAGATAAAATTGTCTTGTGGCCTACATAAACCACATTCAACACAACCATACTTGACCATGCCAGGCCAACCTCATCCCAAATAATTGTCCGTTACAATTACAACCCTTAGGAAATAAACGAGCACCAAAATAAAGATCGGGCTCCGGCTAGTCAAATGCCATCCTCGCCCGAGGATTCTTCGCTATCGACTGCGTCATCGGCTACCACCATATTTTCGTCATCTTTGGAATTAGACGCTTCACCTTTGATCAGGGTGTCGGTGATCCTCATCTTGGGTGCCTTGGTTGCTTTTCCTTTTGGAGCTTTGGATCCTCCGAAACCTATGAAGAATGGGTTTGGGGAATAATCATCTTTCATTCTTTCCAGTTTCTCCTTCCATCCCTTGATGTCCCACAAGCTGGCATCTAGACCATTTTCGGCAGCTTCTGTGGCCATATGGATTTTGGATTCCAAAACAACGATAGTGGCGTCTCTCTTCATCTCTGCAATTAGGGTATTGTTCATGCTTGTTCCTTCCTCGTTGGAGTAATTGGATCTTGCGGCAAGCATAGCTTTAAGGGCTTTGATCTTCCTTTTGGCTCTCTCCAGCTTAAGAGCATTCTTCTTTTGGTCAGCAATCAGATTGTCGACCTCTTCAACTTTTTCTGAGTATCTATCTATCATGATGTCTGCGGCCTAATAACAGGATTAATGTTAGTAATTATTGTTCAAAAAGAAGTTAGGAATGAAGGGCCTTACCATCATAAGGTTAGAAGCAGGGGTTTCGATATCATATAGTTCTTCAACTTTTCTCTTTTTGGAGAGAAAGTGCGTGGAAAAAGGCTTGAACCTTGCATTACCGATCTTGATCGCTTCTTTTTGAGGAATCTCTGGATCAACGTCAGATAGGGTGAAGTGCACTGAAAGATTGTTGAAGGTTATTATGAACGAAAAGGATAAAATTACGGAAAGTAAAAGAGAAAAAATTACCTGACATGGTTGAGTTCTGTACGATTACTCCGATTGGTTTTGTAAGGATTAGATAGGAAGATGAGACTGTGGGATGCTTTTAAGCAAAAAGTGACGAAGAAGAAGGATGAGAAATAAAAGGACTTATCTGATATTATGATAACGGTTTGATGTGATAAGGGTTTAAAGGTTATCATTAATATTTGGGCACGATCCTCGATACGCGTAAAATATCTTACCTAACACGATTTAAGCGGTTACTCTGAGAAGTTACAACGTTTAAGGATCCTGAAAAACGTTATAACTTCGGGGGCAATTGTTGTGGGTAGATTTTTACTAACCTTTGCAGGATCCTAATTTGCATCATATGTACACCTCACAGGTATGAAAGTCGTTTATACTTTACGTTCGTATCTCGGGGTAATGATAGTTTGTGTGTCTGATTTCAGGATCACTAACGCAATTAAGGATCCTGGATATATTCTTGTTATTTGTCTTGCAGGATCCTATTCAGGATATATTTATCTAACACAATTATGCAGGATTCTGGACCAGGAAGATATTTATTTAAGGATCTTATGATCAATCTCAAAGTACACATAGCTCAAGATCCTGGAATTATCTTAGTTAAGGATCATGAACTATATAACACGTTTATTTTTCTTAAGTATTGACCAGGTCTTAGGAGAAACGCGTTAATGAGATATGCTCCGGATTACGTGAAAAGGATCTGATACGATTCCATGAAGGCGAAGTCTTATGCACGTGTGGAATAGAGTCAAAAGAGACGTTGGAGGTCTTCATCATTCCTCGGAGGATCCCTGATATTTCGGAATTATTGTTAAACGCTCTTAGTATATAAATGAGGCTCGGATGATCATTTAGGTTAACGAATACTTGCTATTTGTAAGTCCCCTAGTTTTAGGATCGATAACTTCGTTATCTGTAGTATTAAGGTGCGGAATCCCTCAATATGGTGTTATCTTACTAACAACGAATATGTTCTTATCGCGTTTTAATAAAGCTTAACTTTAAACGATGAATCGTCAAAGCCTAGCCGTAGGTTATGTTTTCTCTGGTTTGCTGGAATCGCAGGTTCGGAATATGCAAAAGTGTTAAGGTTTTCACGATTGAAAAACCTTTTATATTTTGTCTCGGCTCGGCTCGCATGGGCCTGCGAGTTCGGTCCAACTCGCAGCCCAAGCCCAACAAAGAACTCGGCTCGCCAGACTAATGCTTCGCGAGTTCAGATCTCACCTCACAGCTCAACTCGCTGCGACCTGAGATCTCGACTCGCCTCGCATTAAACGTCTATTATTTATTTCGTATTTAATTATTCGTCTAACTTAACAAAACAATATGTTTAACGAATATCACTAACAAAACAAATATTTATTTACAAATCTAAACCAATGTACAAACGTAATAAGAATTACACCAGTCCTATTTCAAGCTAGATCTGTTGTCACAATCTATGTCCCAACAGACTCCCCCTTGACAATAGCTCTAGCGTCTTTATCTTCACGCTGTCTTTGATTTTCAAGAGTAAATTTTACTACCTGCAAAAATTTTAAGCTTGATGCATGTTTTAACCATCCTGTGATAATCTCGTGCTAAATCACCCCAACCAATAGTAGATATGATCTTGTTCTTGTACAACATAATCAGATCTTCCTTTGATAAGTTCATCAGATGTCTGTGATCATATACACGAAGAATCTCTTTTTCGCCATCAGGATAATCATCATCAGCTTCAATCATAAAGGCTTCTCCTGTTCCAGCATCTACCCCCCAATATTTCAACTTTCCCAAAATATTCTGAGGCATAGTCTTCATAGGTATTTGCTTAATGCATTTGACTGCTGGATAAACCTTCTTCCTTCTTCTTCTTCCTGTCCTCTGACTGAGTTCGTTCAGCTTTATCGTTTTTCCTTTCCTTGGCTTAATCTTCGAGAACTTCATAGATAATCCTTCAGTCCTAATGATACGCTCAACATACTTAGCATAGTCATCATCACTTGGATTTATCATATCTAATCTAGCCAAGTCTCGAATCTCATATCGAGGCAATGAACTAAACACTGCAAGCTTCTTCTCAAAATATTGAACCACGTCAAACCTTTTGATCGCGAAGAGCTTCAGGTCAGAGTCATAATACCATCCAATAATGCCAGTTTTAAGTACACGCTTTCCAGTAATATCAACTTCTTTCAAAATGCATGGCTTATTTTCCTTTTTCTTCTTTAGCATTTCTTGGATAAACATAGGATTACCAATCATATGTTTGTATTTGTCCTCTATTTCTTCAACTTCAGTATCAGAATCTTCAGAAGCATTCTCAAAAGCTTCTAAATCAATAACTGATTCTCCTTGTTCATTCACAAAAACAAATTCAGTCGTAGATGGATTCACAACATGTTCATCTACATTTGCATCCAGATCAACACCTTCATCTATCACAGATTCAAACACTGCAGTCCAGTCTTCAGGAAGTTTGAACTCTCCTTCTTCAATATCATAATCAATCTCTTCATCTATCTCATCCAAAAGATCATCTTCTGAATCTGATAGATCTAGCATTTCCATTCCTAGAGAAAAATATAAATACAAATATATTAATAATTCAAATTCTTCATTGATTTCCCTGAATCAATCTAAGAATTTCTTTATTAATTCTTTTGTATATATTAACCTAACATATAAACGCAATTTACATATAACTTATAAAATCTTTTATTGATTACCCTGAATCAATCCAAAAATCTCTTAAGTCTACTTAACAAATATTAATTAATTTTAAATTCTAATGCATTGTGAATAATCACCAAACATTTAAATTTACTATTAATTACCTTATATAATTTCCAAGTGTTAATTGATCTCATTCATTATCAATTTAACCTTTAAATTATATATCATTTGTCTAGTTAAATCGAATACATTTTTAACTTGTTAATTACTTATATACCTTACGGTCTTAAGTCCATAATCAAATCTAAAATGCATATGTTATTATAAAATTTTGACCGCCGAAATTAATCGGAACACGCCGCTCGACTACTCAATGAGTCGGAAGACTTTCGATCACTATTTTATCTTAACATATAATTATATAAACTTAAATTACATCAAACATATTTTACTTAAAATAATAATAACCCTAAGCCAAATATATTTACACAATAATATTAAGTTTACATTTGTTCACTACAAACTATTACAAATATTACAGTACTAAGATAATACTAAGCTATCTTACCAGCTTCAGTATCACTCGGTACAGTCTTATCTGCACTTGTACCCACTCCAGAACCACTAGCACCAGCACCAGACTCCCCCTGAGTTGTAGCTTGCTCACCAGTCTTTGAAGGACCAGTCTGCTCACCACTCGGTGCATTGGGATCATCGTCTTTGTCTGAATCTCTCTTCCTCTTCAGCTCATCCTCTTTGCAAGACTCCAGATATACCAAAATCTCCCCCTGAGTAGACTGTCCTGAATGCGATCTCAAGACCAGACTCTCCAAAGAAGATAACTTCAGTCTCTGTACATTGAAGTCCGCAAGCAACGTATCATGAGTCTTCATCAACAGATTGTACGATTGACTCTGCTTGAGTATCTGCTGAGAAAGAAGAAGATTGCTCGACACCAGCTCTGGAATCTGAGAAGTAAGCTTCTCTAAATCCTTTACCCTCGACTCTAAGGATGTAATCCTTTCAGCATCAGTCGTCGGAGTAACAGGTATCGTCCTTGGTCCAGGCTGTGTGAGAGACTCAATATGCCAGTCTCTGGTTAGCGGTGTATGAGGTTGAGACAAAGCCTGCGTAAGCAAACTTGTCGCAAATCTAGCTGTTTTGTTCATCGGAAAATTAGCTCCACGAACTAAATCAGCAACCTCATGCTGTAAAGTTAAACACAATTAAAATCAGTTATTGTTACAGATTACTCTGTCTCAAACTCTAATTAATTGCATAACACTCATAGTTATATGTAACAACCGGCAAATTAGGACTAGAATTAGTGCCTAATTCTTTGTTAATACATGTAATTAGTTCTGTGTTAGGCTAATTTATGTATTGGATTATATATTGGTAAATATATACAACTTTGCGATTTGACTTAAATCGTACGCAATTTAAATAGAATGAAATTCTATTCGATTAATACGGACGTTGGTGAACAAATGTTTATAAACTAAAATAACGCAATTATGACCCAAAATGCTATTTTTCAATAATTAGAAATTATCTCGTATCACTTGGTTAAAGTTTGCACGATTTAAAAACAAAAGTATTCAAACGTATTTAAACTAAATTATATTTCAAACAATTAAAGATTTAAAGAAATAATTTAAGTAAATTATTTAATAACCTTCGTATTTTAAAAAGGATAATTCACGGGTAGAAATAAATAGTTAAGGTAAAAGACGGAGAAAACGAACACCGCACGGAGCACAGCGCATGTACTGAAAAATGGGGGCTTTCATCAAAACCCCCAACTTTCCCCTCTTCTTTCTCATTCCACTAACTCCCTCTCTCTCTCTTCTTTCACTTTCTTTCTTTTCTCTCTCAAAATAAACACCACCACACCTCATTAAATTCACAAAATACTACCTCAAAACGCACTCGGTTTTACTCGGTCATTTGGAAGAAAAGCACCACCACTTCACGATCTACAACTCCATCTTTCCGGATTTTCATTTCGACACTTTGTAAGTTTCCGACAAATCCCGACATCTCTCGTTTTTGATCATTTTTACTAAATTATGGGTTCTATAGGCTTATTATGTTCATATAAGGGTTGGGTAAAAGATTTGGACCCAACGGAAACCGGGAAACTCGTTTTCGACTAAATTTCCGGTCATCAGACCGCAACGTCGCACCTGGCCAGGGGCCTCTGCGACGTCGCGACCTACGTCGCACAAAAATCTCAACGTCGCACTAGCGACGCAGCCCCTTACGTCGCATTAATTTGCGGATGTCATACATGGCGACGTAGACTTTAACGTCGCAAACCGAACTAACGTCGCATTAGCGACGCCACCCCCTACGTCGCATTGATTTGCGAAGGTCGCATCATGCGACGTACATGCCCACGTCGCACCTTACGTCGCTTGCAACGTCGCATGCGACATCGCACAAACCAGAACCCTGAAAACTCACATTTTTACTAAGTGTCGGAACCAAGATTTTACCACCTAATTTTACTCCAAATCCAGATTTCGGATGCGTTTTCACTAAAGGAAAGTAGTAGGAATAAAAATTTTCCAAGCTGACCTGGCAGCTCGACCCCAGCCAGGGGCTCTGCCCTTTGGACCCCGCCAGGGGCTGCCGCCCCTTGGACCCCGCTACCAGGGGCGCTGCCCCCGGACCCCCGTCATTAGATGTCATAAATACTTTTCACACTAAATGTCAAACACTTACGAATAATGAAATCTGATTCAACGATACATATAACGATAACACCTTGGATCATTAATACAAACCGTCACCAACGGTCCAACCTTGTTTTCTAAGAACAAACGATAACGAACCAACATTCGGACACAATGGGTTGTATGAACAACTAGCCTAGATGATCTTGCGAGACATCTACTTACTTGACATTACCTGTTTAGGCATTTGGAGGTTACGGGTTCGGAGAACCAACTGTTGACATTACTTAATCGTTTATTGATATAAACGCACTTGCAACGACTCAGGTGAGTCTTACGGCCCCACTTTTACTGTTTTATCTTATTGGGGGAGATACATGCTACTTATTTTTCCTGAACACAAGTACTAAACTGATTTCTATACCAAACGGAATTGCATGAGTTAATTACTAATTACTGAAGTCTCTCCATCATATATCGTTAGTTATGGACTTAAGCGCGAACAGTAGTTAATGGATCCATTAGGGAAATGACCCTCCCTGCCCGGGGTAGTAGCGCTACCACGTACTGATTTACATGTAGAAACGGGTGACTATTATTTCGTTACTTATGCTTGCTCAATTTCGAGCATGTCACGGGAGCAACTGATTATTTACGGGTTAAGCTTCGATTATGAGCCTCATGGCAACGGTATAACTTGATTACTTTACTTTTGCGAGATTTGCAAATACTTGATATACGCCTACGGGCACTACTGATGAAATCTTGTGTTCAAACTGATTATTTACTGATAAACCTGTGAGATTCACCAACCTTTTGGTTGACCCTTTTTAGCATGTATTCTCAGGTACACTTACGGAGTAGGATCACTCCAGGATTACTAGCTAGAGTCACATGATTTCCAAACTGCATTTAACGGAGATTCTTTGGCATTATCTTTTGTAACTATGGTTATGTAATAGAATCTCCCGCCACATACGCGAACTCTAGGCTTACATATTTTTGTAAAGAAAACTATATGTTTTCAAACGATTTAATTATGAAATGAAATTATTTTACAAAACGTCTCATTTAGAGGTCGTTTGCTGTATATCTTGTGCTTTGTATATTGATTAGTAACACCCAAGTATGCTTCCGCAAATCACTAAATTTGGGGGTGTTACATTATAGAACTTATATCTCATACCTGAAGCGGTAAAGACATCGGTTCAGTAACCACCGGTGCATCCATCTCCACCTGTGGTGTATCCTGAGCAACTGTATACAGAATTAACTGTCTCAGTTTAACTCCTGATAAACAACAAGTTAAGATTATTTAACTTTTATAATCAATACAAACCTTCTCGAATAGTTAGCGTTCTCGGACGCTTCATCAGTTGAGCATCAATATCCTCAATTTCTTCCTCCAGAATACTCTTACCTTTCCTTTTCTTTTCAGAAGCAGATGGAGGAGGAGAAGGTGTATTCTCAGAATCCTCATCTGAAGCCGTCTCACCATCACGACCTCTAGATGATCTAACAGGATCCTAAAGTTTAAATATATTAAACATTTATGATTAGCGTAAGCTCTATCATACAAGTTCTATATATTTAAGATTAATCAGATATAATACCTCAACTGGTACAACAACTGATCTATCTGGCTGTATCTGCTCCCCCTCAAGTATTACAACTTCTGGGTTTGCAGCCTCAGCTTCAGCTTCCTGTTCGGTTAATAATATTTATATTTTAAAATCAGAAACAATATCTAATTAACTAAATATCTAATATCATAATCATTAGATAATAATATTATGCATCTACGATTAATAAAAACAATCTATCAACTAAGCATCTATATTATTATATAAACAAGATATTACCTCAGGTGGTGCAAAATAACTATCAATGTCCTGAAGCAAAGGATTTGTCGCATCATCATTCTGCTCCAAAACCTCTTGCACAACCTGTGCAGCAACCTCTTGATTCACTTGCTGATCAACCTGACCAACCTGAATAAGAACATCCTCAAGGAGCCCTTGTGGATCTTCAGGTTGAGCTTCCTCAGCTGCAGGTTCTGGTACAATATCAGCATCAGCAGGAGCAGCAGCAGCAGCAGGAGCAACGTCTAACCACCCATGATTTGGCGGTGCAACGTAGTTCGGGTCAATAACATACCCAAATAGTGGTCTAACTTCAGGTTTCACCACTCCCTCCTTCCTGACAGTCTGCATGAACATGGCATTATACCCACGATGGTCAATCGTATTAACCACTAGATGTGGTTCAGGTATAGCCAAATCCGGTAGACGTGCACGGATAATCAGCATGCAAAATCGCGGGTAAACCAAAAATCTTGATCTAACAGACCCCGATATCTGTTTCGCAATCTCACCAAAAATGTAATCACAAAAACTGTATGGTTTATTATAAACCAGTGACAGTGCAGCCGATAGAATCGCAGGGCTCAACTCATCAAAACCACCCTTTTTCGCTGCGAAAACTATATTCATCACGTGCCAGAGAAACCTCCACTGACCAATGACCAAAGGTTTCTGGAACTGACGTCCACGTCTATCTCCGGTATAACCCATACGACCTATCGCACCCTCTATAAAATCCATGGGGTACTCCGTATCTCCATTCTCCTGTTCTACTGTACCAAGCTGCAAAATCTCACGGAGATTTCCAGCCGAAAACGTAACAGGCTGACCACTAACCGTAGCTCGAATCTCTGGCGGGTTGACAGATTCATCATATACTATATCCGTCCAGAAATCGTTCAATATAGCCTGAGAGATAGGAGGATTGGCCGTAATGGCGTATCTAATCCGTGATCGTGCAAGAAAACGTAGAATATCAGCAACCCTGTCAGCCCGCTTGGCCTCAAGGTTCAGATCAACCAAAATGTTGTGACCCTTGTCAAATGCTCTAGCCATATCTGTAACATAAACACAAACAACAGATATGATTTAATGCACGATTAAAAATATTTAAACTATTATGTATTATGAATTAAGATTCATCAAACATCTTAGTTTAAAATTGAAATTATATAACTTGTTACAAAAATAGTCTCAAGTCGTATATAAAAATTTAACTTATAACTAAAAAGTCTTAAGTCTAATTTAAATTAATTATATAAAAATTATTATTTAAAACCTTAACAATTATATAACTACTTAAAAATAAAATTTATTTTAGTCCTGGACTCGCATAAACTGGTTAAGCGAAGTGAGATCAACTCGTTTCGCTTATCAACTCTCTTCACTCATCAACTCGCTACATTGATCAACTCGCTAAACTTATCAAGCAGCTGTTGAAGTGAACTCGCTAATCACACCGATTCGCTAGTCAACTCGCTGCGAGTTGATTCACAATGTCAACTCGTTCGATGAACTGCCGTCGCGAATTTACACTTAAAAACGATTAATCTTGTAATTTTAACATGATCTATCGATTTATTCACGTTAATTAATGTTCGTTTAACATAAACCCTAAAGATCTATGTCCAATAACATCGTAATCGACGCAAATCGTTTAGTTTATAACCCGAAACCCTAAGTTTATAAAAACATCGATTTCTTGTTATTTACACGGTGAAATCCATAGCATTATACCTCAAAATGTTCGTAATCTGAAGGTGTATAAAGTCTACGGATTCAAAAACTCATTCCCGTACTCTAAAAATCAAAATCAAGCGAAAATCAAAAATCGCCTCGTTTCGCCTGTGTGACGGATTCGCAAGCTTTAGTGAACTCGCGAAATTTGTGGGTTCGGTGGGTTGGCTTGACTCGTTTGACCCTCTTTATACTGTGTATCGATTCGCGAGATGTGAGGCGGATCCGCAAGTTGATGTCAACTTGCAGGAATAAATAAAAACGCGAATTTAATACTAAGTATAAATAAAAATCCGATATTTTACAAGTCTAAAATAAAATTATTTTTCACTTGCATTTGTTACGTTTGTTCAACTCAAAAATTTTCAGTATAATTTAATTCCGAAGGGTAAATTCAGATAAACATAAAAACTTAAATAAATAAATGAAAATAAAAATAAAATAAACATAAGATAAAAATACAACGATATAAACATTGGTATCAAGTACCATTTTATTAATCACTTGATCAAAGTAAATATACAAAGTAAATAAGAATTTATCTGCTTAGGAATCATATTAGTAAGAATAAGCAATTAATTATATATTAAAAAGTCTAAGCAGATTGGTAGTATACATACCTCATGAAATTCAAGTAAATTACTATAAAATTACAACTAAATTTATCATATATACATTTATATTTATGAAACTATATCTTAGGTACCTTTATTCACATAGCATAATTAATAAATGCATTACTCACATAAAGTGAATATTTAATTATAGACAGTCCAAGACGATTACCGGTATTATGATCCACATAAACAAATTATACTCAATTTTCTAAGCAAACACTTTATTGTTAGTATGAATATTATCAAGTGCTTCCTATTATATGACATACTGAAAAATTTCAAGTAAAACTCATAACACTGCATCATAAAATTTCAAGGTAGCGGTTACTAAATAATGTATCTTTTCGAAACATATAACATACACTTGAATTTTTAAGGTTAGACAAATATCAAACATACTTTGAATATGCTATGTTATCCAAGTCTGTACATAGTACAACAGAAGATCCCTTCTAGCATAATTTAAAATATATTTGAGAATATTAATTTAATTAAAGGTTTCAGTTCTGTACTTAGTACAACAAAGTTACCAGTAATTAAGTTAATACCCATATTGCTTACTATTTGTCACTTTAAATTAAGATGCATGATAACAGTGTATAGTAATACCATCCTTCAACAATTAAGACTTGATGTCATACATCATAGAATAGTAACACAAGATAATAGACAAGTAGTTAATTAATTTCTTAAGGCTTAGAAAATTTCATAAAATTTGCCTACCAGTAAATCATATGATGAAGCCATCTAAAGTTTTCACTAAAAATAGACAAATTATAACTTGTGGATATAGGTGTATAATCAAATAAATATAAACACATACCTGATAGAACTGCTGTAGTTCTAAAGTGATTTTATTTGAACCTACTTACCATATCATACTTAGGACTTAAGCTTATTATTGAAAAGCTTATTCTCCTAATGTACTATCATTTCCCTTAGTTTTTGCAAATAAAAACTTAAATGAAGGCGATTCCCCTTAGGTAACAAGCAAATGAATGCCATACGCCTTTTTTTTTTTTTTTTTTTTTTTTTTAAATGAACACAGAAATACTAACTATTACAAAAATACCCTTGGAAGACTAATCACTCTGGATTTCTCATTCCGTTCAGTTGAACCAACGTCTCAAATCTTGCTCTGTCGAACGCCTTTGTGTATAAGTCTGCTAAGTTATCCAATGATGGAACCTTAACTAACTTTATCAACTTTTTCTCAGCACAATCTCTAATAAAATGATGTCGAATATCAATATGCTTAGTTTTACTGTGCTTCACCGGATTATTGGTGATCGACATAGTAGATTTGTTGTCAATCATCATAGGAGTATTGGTTATATTTAACCCATAATCCCGCAGTTGCTGTTGAATCCAAAGTACTTGCGAGCAACAGCTACCAGCTGCAACATACTCAGCTTCACATGTAGAGATGGCTACCGAGGTTTGCTTCTTGCACTGCCAGGATACTAATCTACCTCCTAGGAATTGACATCCTCTGGTCGTAGATTTCCTATTCTGATTGCATCCTCCATAATCCGAATCAGTATATGCTACGAGATCTAAGTCTCCATCAATCGGATACCAAAGACCCAGCTTAGGTTTCCCTTTGAGGTAACGAAAGATTCGTTTAACAGCTTGCATATGTGACTCTTTCGGATTAGCCTGATATCTTGCGCATAAACAAACAGCAAACATTATGTCAGGCCTAGAGGCTGTAAGATACATTAGTGATCCGATCATGGCTCTATAAAGAGTTAGATCCACATCGCTATCACTCGATGTATCTGGACCTAATCCATGATTGACTGGAATTGGAGTATTGTAGACCTTACTTTCATCCATCTTAAAGCGTTCTAATAGCTCATATGTATATTTAGATTGATGAATAAAGAATCCATCCTTCTTTTGATCAACTTGTAATCCTAAGAAGAAATTCAACTCTCCCATTGCAGACATTTCGAACCTTTTTCTCATGACTTTCTCAAATTCTTGACACATCTTTTCATCAGATGATCCGAAGATAATGTCATCAACATAAACTTGCACGAGAAGAAAGTCTTTCTTTTTCCACTTCACGAACAGTGTACTATCGTTTGAATAAGGCTCTATATGGATTACATCACGCACCTAGGGCATGGTATGGAACACTATCAACGTATCTACTTGAGAATGGATTTACAAGAGGATCGATTAGTACCAATCTCTTCCAATTCAGGTACATCTTCCGTACGTGCTGAAGATATCCTTAAGTGTTTCAAAGGAGTAAGTATATCATCAAACTTTGTAGAAAGATCATCATGATCTTCTGTTTCTTGAGACTTATCCTCTGAAGGTTGTTGTGACTCACTTGTGGAAGCTTTATCTGAGTCAACATTAGTCTTAATTCAAGACTGCTTAACACTTGATGTTGAAGGGTGACCAATATTCTCATCTTCAAACAATAAATGTTCAGCTATCTCTGAATCACTGACATAGTCACTAATAGGAACTTTAAATGAAGCAAAGAGATCAGAATAATCAAATTGCCAATCTAAGCCCTTATGAACATCAGGTGAGTAGCTAGTAACCTCAATATTATAAACTACCTCCAAACGTCCTGTGACTTTATTAAAGACTCTCTTGTTTGGCGAATTGGGCATATAACCTAGGAAAAATCCTTCGTCAGCCTTCTCATCAAATTTTGCTTGATGTCCAGTCTTTAATATGGTGCATGAAACTCCAAAGGGTTCAAACCCTTTTAAGTTTGGTTTCTTATTGTTCAAAAGCTCATAACAAGTCTTGTTATGTCTCTTAACCGTAAGAACTCTATTAAGAACATAACATGCTGTATTCACTGCTTCTGCCCAAAAGATGACCGGAAGCTTTGAATCAGCAAGCATTGTTCTTGCAGCTTCAATCAACGTCCTATTTTTCCTTTCAGCAACATCATTCTGTTGAGGTTCATAAGGTGCACTGAATTGATGTAATATCCCTTTACTTAAGCAATAGATATTCAACGTTGAATTCTTAAACTCTGTTCCATTGTCACTACGAATACGCTTAACTCTCTTTTTATAGACATTCTCTACTAGATCAAAGAACTCAATTAGAATTCCAGGAGTCTCATCCTTTGATCCCAAAAAGAATACCCATGAGAATCTAGAATAATCATCTGTGACAACCAAACAGTACCATTTGCCACCTAGACTTCTCTTGCTTATAGGGCCGAAGAGGTCCATATGTAGCAATTCAAATGGCGAGGAGATAGAGTTTTCAGTCTTAGGTCTGTGTGGTTTCTTGTGCTGCTTTCCTTTCATGCAAGGAACACACTTATCCTCTGACTCGAAACGTTTTTGTGGTACACCTAGAACCAAACCATTTTTGGTTATGTAATTCATCTTTCTCCAGTTTAGGTGTGCCATTCTCCTATGCCATAATAATGCGTCTGTTTCCGAAGCCTTGGATAATAAACATGTAGACACCATTGAAGAGTTAGGAACACCCATGTTGATAGCATAGATGTCCTTCTTCCTTGGAGCCCTCATCAATATCCATTTATCAGGAATTTTAAAACCTGGCTTCAGAACTAAAGCCTCCTTTTCATTGAAATAAACTGGATGACCTTTATCACAGACTTGGGAAACACTCACTAGGTTGTGAGTTAGTTCTTCAACATAGTTCACATCCTCAAGAGTCAAAGTTCCATTTGAAACTTTTCCTTTTCCCGAAATTACTCCTCCTTTATCTCCTGCAAAATTTACTTTTTGCTTGAGACTCTCCTTGAAGTCCTTTAGTAGACTTCTTTCTCCGGTCATGTGCCTCGAGCATCCACTGTCTACATACCACCAGCTGTCCTTGTTCATAGCATGCTCCTTCTTCTTGTCAGTTTGTAATTCAGCCATACGTGCCACGAATTCTTCAGGACTCATATCTGGAGTTGAATCCATATATAGCACGTCATCATCACTTGTCTTCACTTCAGACTCAGGCACCTCTACTTTCTGTTCCATATCAGTGGGCATGTAGGACACTGATCCAGCAGTTGTCTCTTCAATCTCGGCCATCAAAGCTTCCTCAGAATGAGCTTGCCAATCATAAGAGCCATCCAACTGCTTCACCACTAAGGCTTTGGAAGCTAGTGTACTTCCCGAACCTTGTTTTCCTTGTGCTTCTACTTTAGGTCTTTGGCATTCTCTAGCAAAATGACCAATACCCTGACAGTTAAAGCATCTGACCTTGGTTTTGTCAAACCCTGATCTATTGCCCAACACCTTTCTACCAGTTCTCTTGAGGAAATTCTTCACCTTTCTAGATATCAACGCTAGTTGATCTTGAAGCTCCAATTCCTCAAGATAATCACTTAACAGATGGTAGAAACGCGTGACATAGGCATCAAGATCTTCTCCTTTTAAAGCTTTAAACATAGTAAACTGCTTTTTAAGAAGACTCCTCTTGCCAGCTCTCACTTGTGGACTCCCCTCACCTCTTTTCTCTGGAGCTTCCCAGAGCGTTCTAGCAGTATGAAAAGACTTCAGTTGATGAGCAATTTCTTTAGGAAGACACATCTTTATGCATGAATGTGCGTTATTCTCATTTCTGTAAGCTTCCTTCTCTTGATCACTCATGTTCGCATAGGTAAGAACCACAGTGGCATTCTGAACAGTTTGTGTAGGTGCGATGTATCCACTCTTGATACACATCCAGATTGACAGGTCATGGAATCTACAGTAAGATTCAAATCTGTCCTTCCAATTGTAGTAATCTTCGATCCTTAACAACTTAGGTGGAACGTTTGACTTTCCCACCTCGTGGTCCATTTCGATCATTCTACTTAAGTCAGACATCTTAAAAACGTAAAATTAAAACTGTTTCAGCGAATTCAGAAAACTCAACTCGCAAGACTCAGCTCAACTGGCAATCTCAGCTCGACTCGCAGAATTAGCGGATTCGCCAGCCTCAGTTCGGATTGCTAAAGATGTCGATTCGCAAGTGATGTCGATTCGCGAGGGATCTCGGTTCGACTCGCAAGCCTCAGTTCGACTCGCTAGTTCAACTCGGTTCGCAGGCGACGCTGGAACCCTAATCTCGACTCGCGAAACGGCTGTTAAACCCGAAAACGAATTTTTAAGGTATTTTTACGACTGAAACTAAGAATTTCGGCTGTAAACAAACCCTAAAATGTCCAGAGAATGATTTTGATCGTTAGTATTGCAAGAACGCACGTAAAAACGACCCGAATCAAAAACGCAATAACACTAAAACTTATGAACACACTCGTATTTAGCCCGAAAGCTCTGATACCAGATGTAAGTCCCCTAGTTTTAGGATCGATAACTTCGTTATCTGTAGTATTAAGGTGCGGAATCCCTCAATACGGTGTTATCTTACTAACAACGAATATGTTCTTATCGCGTTTTAATAAAGCTTAACTTTAAACGATGAATCGTCAAAGCCTAGCCGTAGGTTATGTTTTCTCTGGTTTGCTGGAATCGCAGGTTCGGAATATGCAAAAGTGTTAAGGTTTTCACGATTGAAAAACCTTTTATATTTTGTCTCGGCTCGGCTCGCATGGGCCTGCGAGTTCGGTCCAACTCGCAGCCCAAGCCCAACAAAGAACTCGGCTCGCCAGACTAATGCTTCGCGAGTTCAGATCTCACCTCACAGCTCAACTCGCTGCGACCTGAGATCTCGACTCGCCTCGCATTAAACGTCTATTATTTATTTCGTATTTAATTATTCGTCTAACTTAACAAAACAATATGTTTAACGAATATCACTAACAAAACAAATATTTATTTACAAATCTAAACCAATGTACAAACGTAATAAGAATTACACCAGTCCTATTTCAAGCTAGATCTGTTGTCACAATCTATGTCCCAACACTATTTTTTCACCTGTAAACACTCACACATTCTGCTCTCGTTTACGATCATTTCATCAACACTTAGCTAAAATCACACACAAATTCACCTAGCCGATCATCCTTGTGCTCTTAGTTTGTAATCAATTACTTTCATTTTTTATAAGATTAACAAAGGCAAGGATCGTTTGATCCTTCCCGAGGTTTTGTGCCGGAGATCAACCTTGATCAAGGGCTTTCCTCGTATATCATCGTGTCGACTTTATTTACTTGTCATTTATATAGCTTCCGTAGCATTCTGTTCACATTTTTATCGTCAACATTGTCATTATCTTTAATTCATACTCAAACTTTGATATTTAAACGTTTGTTCAACAAGGATCCACAGATTCAATCAATCTTTTTAACACAAAATATTGACTTACTAATAGGGATAATCGTGTAAAGGCGTAATTATCTTGATAGTAATTTTTACACCTGACCTCACAAACTAATTTTTGATCACTTAATTGCTTTTAGTAATTTTTGACCAAAACAACGTTATATGAACATTTAATTTAATTTAATTATTTTTAATGTAATAAATTATATTAGTATTATATTGTATTATATTATTATATTTTACAATATATACTCGTACATCTCGATTATATTAACTAGTTTTTCACTTTGTGCCTACACACATAAGGTTAAGATAATAGATTTTGCTATTTGTAGCCCTAAGGACTATGTATAAGAATTAATTCACGCATAAATTGATGGTACATTGAATATTTGAATTGGTTGAATGTAGTTATTTCAGTATGTGGGTGGCTATTATAAAAGTAAAAATAATATATGTATGTCGGAATTTTTTAACATAGCCCTAAAGATATGCATAGCATTTTTCTAAAATAATTAAGGAAAATGATAATATCTAAAATTATTACGTGTAATTTATGACATGTTTGAGTATCCAATTTAGAGTAGACATACTTGTTTTGGTCAAAAATTACCCTAAGCAATTAAGTGATCAAATCAGTAAAGTGAGGTAGTGTGTTTGTATTGATTTTCAAGATTATTCAGTGTAAAATGCAAGTTTTTGATAGAAAGCCTAGTATTCCAAAGTACAAATGTAAATCTTTGTTAATAATGTAATTGAAAGCTTTATGAATAGCTAATTTGTAAGAAACTAGTGTTTGATAACAAAAATGAGTGTAAAAATTAAGTATAACCCAGGATAATTCCGGGATAATACAGTTTATATGCTAAAAATGATGAATAAGCTAAGTAATCGAATAAAAATACAAGAACGCAGAGATGTACAAGGAAAACCCTTGATCTATAATAGATCGTCGGCACAAAACCACGGAAAGGATCAATCGATCCTTGCCTTATGCTTATCTTATTGAAATAAAACAAGTTACAAGCTAAAGAGCGCGATGATGATCGTATTAAGTGTGAGTGTACGATGTGGAAACGTTTAAGTGTTGTAGAGCAGTGAAGTAGTGATGAACTGAGTAAAGAGAGTTAGCCTAATCGATCATCTCGCCTCGTATATATACTACAAGTCTATAACTAATGATCCCGAAATATCCGGGATCATCTCCGAGATATGCTGGATTTTTCCCAACGTTCGTATGATCAAGTAATGCACACGTGTTGACTCCTTTCCTCGTAATACAAATATTCTTCAAGTAATATACGATCCAAAGAAATCGGAACTACTTCCCCACGTCTCTTATGACCTAGTCAAATAGAAATAAACACGCGCATAAATTAGTAGCAAGGGATCCCGAGTTACTATATATCTGGGATCCTCATAATAAGCATATATTATAAGGTGTAAATACTAAGTTCATATCTGAGATAATTTATTATCCCAGATTCAAAATCATATCATATCAATGATCCTGCCAAGTAAGATAAAGTCTCTATCGGGATCCTGCAATATCATAATCAAAGCAGAAACTTTATATGATCAGTATTCTCACATATTTCTAACTATAAGGATAATTGACTCATACCTGAGGATCCTGCATTGTGTTAATCAGGATAATACATAAATGTTGTTTCTTACCTGTGCATGATACCAAGTCCAATATCCTGCATATAGCTTACTCATATGCAGTCCAGGATCTTCATAAGTTATCAAGATGAACATTGAGTCAGGAACCTGCAAGGTTAGTGAAAATTCTACCCACAACAACACTAATTACGAGAAAAAAAAACATTTTGCGATTGAAAATTAAATACCTATTAGTTGAGTACCTCACATTGTGGCGGTAAAGATTTTTACCAAAAATGATGTTATCAAATGTTTACAAATAATATTAAATGGAGGAGTCCTATTCAGGTTATGCGGAGAGAGCGAGTTTTTTACTCAATGTACGCTGCCTAACTGGGATATCCCATTATTGTTTCTGCCTTTTCGCCAGTCAACCCCAAAATGTTTACCTAACGAGATTCCAATATGTTACCTCTTATGAGATAATAGGACGTCTTACCATTAGGCCATCTAAGTGATGGTTTGTTTGAAAACAATGTGCCTTAATTAAATAAACGATAAAGTATTGTGATAATGCTAAATGTGACTTGATATTAGGAACCGAAATAGTAAACAGGTAAAACTAAAATAAATGAATACATAAAACGTTAACACGTTAAATATTTAAATTGCTAAACAGTTTAATATATGTAACATGTCAAAATAGATATGCAATATATAGATATTATGTTTATACGTTGTTATATAAAAGAAAAGGCTACATTCAATCTTGAAATAATAGTAACCAATGATATGATTTATGTGTCAAAAAAATATTTTGATTTACTGAGTTTTAAACAGAGATCCTTAAAACATACGAAAATGAAGTGGTAATTGTATAATATGTACACAGATGGCATGATTTATTAAACCTCCATTAAAAAGGTGAAAAAATATTTGTGGACAAATAATACTGTAAAACAATTCCATGCAAATAGAATTACAACTTATGGAGTATATCACATTGCAAGGTTGAATATTATAATGAACAAATATTTTCTAAGCCATAAAGTCACAATTTTTGGAATGTATATTCCATGAACCGAGATACAATTTGAACTGAGAAATAATTATTGACAACACAATATTTAAAGGTCATTTATGGACATATATTACCTTTCAAATGGATCTGTGTATATTAATGGACAAATATTATAGAAAGTTTGTATAGTTATGAAAGATGACTTCGCCAAATGAGTATTTATGTTATTATCTATATCTATACTAATATATAAAATGTTTGAAACAAAGTCTTAAAAATAGAGATAGTAAATTACCATTTTGCCCTTTTAACTATATCATTCAACTTTGAAACATATATATTAAATGCAATTAATTTAAAATTTATATTTATATATCATAATTAATTCAGTTACAAAATATGTAACCCAATATTTATTAGTCTTCTCTGTAAATAATGTATGTTACATAAACATTATAAAGAGTTCAGATATGATGATATATATTTTTGGTTGATGATTTTTGGGTTAACGGGTTCAGATTTGCAAGTTAAAAGTTCTCAATCTAAACTTGAACTAGGCTGAATGGGCTAATAGGTCAAAATTGACTAATATGGTATAATGGTAAGTAAATGCTACAATACTATTATTTTCAAATTTTATTAAAGGTTTACATGCCCATGAATAAAGATATCATTGCAAGTTTTTTTTTGGTGCCGCTACATTGCAAGGGTAGTATTCTAGTAGTACTATAAAATTGTAAGCCCATGAAGAATAGCCTTAAATAATTTATAAGGATGTATGATGTATGATTAATCAATCAAATCATTTGATTTCATTAAACTTTGTTGGGGCTCAATAATGTTGATTATCTTATCGTATGTATAACATACAAGTAATTTATCACAGTGTTGCACTCGCTTGTTAGTATAGGAGTGAATCTTCTCCATATATCTGTTGTGGGTAGAATTTTCACTAACCATGCAGGATCCCGGATTAGCTACTATACAGGTTATGTGTAAGGATCCTGGGCTTCTCTTAAATGACTTATGCACAGGATACTGAGTCTACAATCGGGATAAAGAAAGGTATGATCCTGACTTGCTATACTGTGCAGGATCCTCAGGTATGTATATAATATCCTCAAGATTATGTTAAAACAGGAATAATAGTCATATGACTTTACTGTTAAGATTATCATGTTACAGGATCCCGATAGGGATATTGTCTTGTATTTCAGGATCGCTGACTTATAGTTATCCTGGACATAACTAAGTCTGAGATAATAAGATGTCTTGGATTCGATATTATCTTATTTGTCTTATAATATATGCTTATTATAAGGATCCCAGATATCATATATCTCGGGATCCCTTTGCTACTAATATTTCCGCATGTTTATTTATATTTTGACTAGGTCATGAAGACGTGTGGAGGTAGTTCCGATTTCCTTGGATCGTATATTACTTGAAGACTATTTTGAATTACGAAGAAGGGAGTCAACACGTGCGTATTACTTAGTCAAGTGAACGTTGGAGGCGCTCCACCATATCTCGGGGATGATCCCGGATATTTCGGAAATACTAGTTATAGGGCTGTAGTATATATACGAGGCTGGAATGATCGATTAGGTTAACTGATCTTCATCACTTACACTCCATTACACTTTCAGCAACTCACTTATACTCTGACATTCCACCATTTCCACACTTAGACGATCATTCTTGCGCTCTTTAGTTTGTAACTTCATTTTATTCAATAAGATAAACATAAGGCAAGGATCAATTGATCCTTCCCGAGGTTTTGTGCCGGCGATCTACTATAGATCAAGGGTTTTCCTCGTACATCATCGTGTTCTTGCATTTTACATTCATTTACTTCTCTAAATTAGCATTCTTTGTCATATTTCTTGCATTATCCCGGAATTATCCCGGATTACATTTGTTCTTCTACATTAATCTTGATTTATTGCATACAAATTCATCATTTACAAAGTTTTACTTCATTTGTCTATCAAGGTTTAATCATAAGTAAACCCGCATTAGCAAAATTACAAGTTTTCTTCACAAAGTATAATTTTCTACTAAATTATCTTGAAATTAAGTTTAAGCACACTACCTCACTTTACTAATTTATTCATTGAATTGCATTTAGTAATTTTTTGACCAAAACAATTTGGCGCCCACCGTGGGGTAAGTGGTGCTTTTTCATAATCAAACCTTTGATTAAACCTTCATTAGAGTCGTTTTTTGCATAAAACTTGTCAAAAATGGTGACCCAAGGCCAAACCACCTCTTCTGCTATACCATCATCTTCTGCTGCTAGCATACCACCGTACATGCCTGTTTCATCTTCACGACCAAGGCCTCAGCCTGTTAGTTCAAGGACGACGACCACTACATCCACCTATGTGGGATCAGGTTCGAATGATAGTGACCCTATTATTATCTCTAATCGTGAAATTATGACTATGTTTTCAGAAGTAAGGGAACAGATGAGCCGTATAGAACGCAGCAACGCATCACTAAGAAGAGATGTGGAAGGCATAAGATCTAGAGAAAGTGTTCCCGTCACTCAAGTTACTACCCCCATTCGGAGCAGGATCCTGGATTTCAATACTCCTCCTTCATCAAATTATTCTGGAGATTTCATATCTATGCAAGGGAGTGCCGGAATCCCGGGATCCACACATGCTACCAGAGTCTCTACACATAGAGATCCTGAACAAGCCTCAGGATCCCTACCAAGGGCAACACATGGTGTGTCCCAGGTATAGTGCAACCTATCCCGGAGGTTGCGCCATCTGCACATAGGATCTCGAGATTTGCACCACCAATATGTGATGCCGAGATCCCGAAGAGATTTCAGACTCCTAACATGAAGCTTTATGACGGAACCACAGATCCTGAAGAGCATATAGCGCAGTACAGGGAAAGAATGGAGATTATCCCGATCCCTACGGATCTAAAGGAAGCTTGTCTATGCAAAGGATTCGGATCCACTCTTACAGGATCTGCACTTAAATGGCTGCTTAATGTTCCTGCATACTCTATTACATCTTTTGCTCATTTGGTTAATCTTTTTAATAATCAATTTTCATGCAGTAGGACTTTTGAAAGACTAACCACTGATTTGTATAGGGTTGTATAGAAGGATAATGAAACTCTTCGAGATTTTGTAGGAAGATTTGGCAGGGAATCCTTAGATATCCCGAACCTGGATATGGCAACTGCTGTTCAAGCTTTCAAAATGGGGATAAAGAGAGATTCGCCTTTCTATGAAGATCTTGTGATGAACCCATGTAGAAGCTTGGAAGAAGTGAGAAACAGAGCTTTGAGATTTATACGCTTGGAGGAAGATGCGGTGATCCAAAAGAAATCAAGTACCTCTTCAACGTATGATAAACCCAACAGGAAAGCTGAGATACCTGTATTCAAACCAAGCAGGAGCAAACCATACTCCAGAAATGAGGATCGCATGATCAATGCTGTGGATGAGGATGATGAAGATTGTCCAAAACTAACTGATTATTGTTTTGCAGCTGATACCACAGAGATCCTCTATGCAATGAGAAACCTTGGAGATGGAGTCAGATGGCCAAAGAAGAGTGAAAAGAATACTGGATGGAAAGACAGATCGAAATGGTTCGCTTTCCATGAGGATTTCGGTCATGAAACTGAGAACTGCATAGCTTTGAGGAAAGAAATAAGCTATTTTCTCGCAAAGGGTCATCTGAAGGAGCTCTTCAACAGAAGAAAATATCAAGCTCGGGATCATGATAAACTTCGTGATTCTGAAATTCAAGATCGTACCGAAATCCCGCAGAGAGCAGGATCACCACCCCCGAATGCTAAGGTAATTAACTTTATATCTGGTGGTTCTGACATCTGTGGTACATCTTATTCAGCAGCGAAAAGGCATGCAAAGGAATCAAAGTCGGAAAAGCGGGATAAGCCCATGAGATTAGTAACCCTGAAGGATGAGAAGGTGGTCACTTTTAGCGAAGATGACAAGGAGAATGTTCAGGATCCTCATCATAATGGTCTGGTTATTACTCTATATATTGCGAATCATTTTGTACGCAGGATCCTGATTGATGGCGGCAGTTCTGTGAACATCATCCAACTGGAGACACTCAAGAGGATGGGGATCCCAGAATCAGAGATAATTGCTAAATCAACCGTCCTTGTTGGGTTCAGTGGTGAAGCCAAAAATACCGTGGGAGAAATCAAACTTCCAATCTATATTGAGGGGGTAAACTCTATGCAACGCTTTTGTGTTATGGATTCATTATCTTGCTATAACATTATTCTAGGTAGACCCTGGATTCATGACATGAAGGCAGTCCCATCAACGTATCATCAATGCGTGAAGTTGCCCACTCCATGGGGAGTTGTTAGGATTAACAGTGACCAACAAGAGGCTAAGGATTGCTACACAACATCGATGAAACCTACTACCAAGCCCACGCCAGCATAGCAATTAAAGACGCGAGCACGGGGCATCTTGGAAGCAATTGAGCAGGATGTCAAAGAAGTGCCGCTAAACATTGATGATCCTGAGGAAAAAGTATTCTTGGGATCCTCAGTTCCTAAAGATCTTGAATGGAATCTTGTAAGGTTCCTAAAGGATAGAAAAACAACTTTTGCCTGGAAACCTGAGGATATGACAGGTATATCTAAGGACATTATCACACATAAACTAGGTATTGACAAAAGTTTCAGGCCGATTCAGCAAAAGCGAAGAAAGTTCGCCCCAGAAAGAAATGCGATCATACAAGCTGATGTAGAAAGGTTGCTCAAGTCTGGTATGATTAGGGAAGTTAAATTCCCAAGATGGTTGGCAAACGTGGTAGTGGTACAAAAGAAGAATGGGAAATGGAGAGTATGTGTGGACTACACTGACCTCAACAAAGCATGTCCAAAGGATCCCTTCCCATTACCTCACATAGACTCAATGGTGGACGCAACTGCTGGACACGAGATCCTGACCTTCATGGATGCATCCTCGGGATTTCAGCAAATACAGATGGAGCCATCTGATCAGGAAGATACAGCCTTCATGACACCAACAGGTATATATTGTTATATTGCAATGCCTTTTGGTCTTAAAAATGCAGGTTCAACATACCAGAGGCTTGTGAATATGATGTTCAAAGATCACTTGGGTAAGACCATGGAAGTCTACATTGATGATATGGTGGTTAAATCCAAGAGAGCTGAGGATCATCTTCCAGATCTTCAAACTGCTTTCGATATCCTGGACCAATACAACATGAAGCTTAATCCTGCCAAATGCCATTTTGGAGTGGGGGCAGGAAAATTCTTGGGCTATATGGTGACTAAGAGAGGAATCGAGGCTAGCCCAGAACAAATTAAGGCTATCCTGGATTTGAAATCCCGGGTCAACACCAAAGATATTCAAAGGTTAACTGGAAGGATTGCAGCTCTTAATAGATTCATTACAAGATCCTCAGATCGATGCAAAGAATTTTATGATATCCTGAAGAAGAACAAGAAATTCGAATGGGAGATAAACAAGAAGCAGCATTTTTAGAATTAAAAAATTATTTGTCATCGGCTCCATTGTTAATGAAGCCAGAAGATGGAGAACCATTATATCTGTATATGGCGGTATCCCGAAGTGCAGTGAGTGCAGTACTTGTTAAAGATCATGAAGGTCAACAGCATCCCGTATATTATGTAAGTAAAAGTTTACTTGATGCTGTAACCAGGTATTCTCATCTTGAAAAACTTATTCTTGCATTAGTCATGGCTTCCACTAAACTTAGACATTACTTTGAAATGCACCCTGTTCATATAAGATCAAATTATCCCATAAAATTAGTACTTAGAAAACCATAAATGTCAGGTAGAATGGCTAAATGGTCTGTGAAATTAAGTGCGTTTAATTTAATATATGAGCCAAGAAATGCCATAAAATCCCAAGCCTTAGCAGACTTTATAGCTGATTTCACTAGCGATCTTCAAGAAGAAGTAGATTTAGAGGTACAACAATTAGATGAATCAAAAGATAAATGGATTCTGTATACTGATGGAGCCTCTAATATGAACGGAATTGGATTAGGGATAATATTAAGATCACCACAGGGAGACATAATGCCACAAGCAATTAATTGCGAATTTCAGGCTACTAATAATGAAGTAGAATATGAGGCATTAGTTGCTGGATTACAACTAGCTAAAGATATAGGAGTAAAACATTTACAAGTTTACATGGATTCTTTATTAGTTGTTAATCATTATAATGGTACTTATGCTGTAAAAGGCGAAAAGTTGGTTTTGTATTTGGATGTTGTTAAAAAGCTTACAGGTGATTTCGAGACATTCAGTATAGAGCAGATACCAAGAGAAGCCAATTCAGAAGCGGATGCATTAGCAAATTTGGGATCAACTCTAAGGATCCCGCCTAACATCAGGATCTCGATTGTTCATATCTTGTCACCAGCCATAAAAGATAAGAAAGAAGAGCAAGTATGCGGGATTGATGATCCTGAGATAAGAGATAATTCAGATACATCAGCTTCTGGGGGCAAATCGGGATCATGGATGCAACCAATCGTGGAATACTTACAAAATGACGTGATTCCGAAGGATGAACCAAATCCTAGGATTTTCAAGCTTAAGGTATCTCGTTTTATAATTCAAAATGGGATATTGTATCGTAAATCTCTTGCAGGACCATTACTGCGATGCCTTGAGGATCCTGAAGCGCAAGCAGTACTTAAGGATATTCATGAGGGAGATTGTGGAAATCATTCTGGGGGCAGAGCACTATTCTCAAAAACTTTGAGAACAGGTTATTTTTGGCCAACAATGAGGAAAGATTCCATGGATTTCGCTCACAAATGTGATGCTTGTCAAAGACATGGGAACATCCATCATCAACCGGCAGAACCGATGTATCCAATTATCTCTTCATGGCCGTTTATGAAGTGGAGAATGGATATTGTTGGAAAACTACCTACTACTCCTGGAGGAAAAGTCTTTATGCTTGCAATGACGGACTACTTTTCAAAATGGATTGAAGCTGAAGCATTTGTGCAAGTAAAAGAAAAGGATGTGATCTCATTCATCAAAAGGAATATCCTGACTAGATTTGGGATCCCGGCAGAGATAATATGTGATAATGGATCTCAGTTTATTGGAAATAGAACAACCATGTTTTGTGACAGCTGGGGGAAGATGATTACTTCAACGCCAGTCCATCCCCAAGCTAATGGACAAGCGGAATCTAGTAACAAGATCATCATCAACAATCTTAAAAAGAGGTTGGACGCCAAGAAAGGGAGATGGGCTGAAGAATTACCATTTGTTCTATGGGATGATAGAAAAAAACAGGCAATCAAACAAACTCCTTTTGCTCTGGTGTTTGGATATGAAGCTATGATCCCCACAGAAATGGTGATCCCGACGGCAAGATCCCGAATGCAGACTGAAGAAGCAAATAAGGAAGCATTGATCCAAGATTTAGACACTGTGGATGACATTATGGATCGTGCTAAATTCAGGATTGCAGCCTATCCGCAAAGGATTTCAAGATCCTACAACAAAAATATCAGGATAAGGAGATTTCAAGTTGGGGATCTGGTATTAAGAAAAGAGTTTCAAAACACTAAAAATCCTGCTGAGGATAAATTAGCACCAAAATGGGATGGTCCTTATTTGATTGATTCAAATGCTGGAAAGGGGGCATACTGGCTAGCAAACATGGATGGAGAGTTACTTCCGAGATCTTGGAATGCTATTCATCTAAAGCTCTATTATGTGTAAGTCAAATATTTATATTTGACGAAAAAGGTATTCCTGTGATCCTTAACTTTTCATTATACTTATTTCTTCTGTCAATATATATATATGTATGTGTTTTGGTCAAAAATTACACTAAGCAATTAAGTGATCAAACTTAGAAAAGTGAGGTTGGGTACTATAAATTACTTTCAAGATAATTACGCTTTTACACGATTATCTATATGAGTAAATGACAACTTTGAATGAAAATTATGCCTTGAATCCTTGGATTCGTGGATCCTTATTAAAAATGTGTTTAACGGTGAAAACAAGTGTTTGTAGATAAGATTATTCCAAAAGTTTAAGTAAAATGTAAAGTATTTTCAGGATAATGCAGAATATATGATCAAAGGATCAATGGAATGCAAATTAAACAACGAAAATACAAAGTAAATGCAATCGACACAAGGATGTACGAGGAAAGCCCTTGATCAAGGTTGATCACCGGCATAAAACCTCGGGAAGGAACAATCGTTCCTTGCCTTTGTTGATTTTATTGCTGAAATTAAGGATAATACAGTGAATGAGCACAATATGATCTAACTAAAGTGTATTTGGTGATGAAAGTGATGAATCGGTGAAGAAGATGAACTAAAAGTGTGTTTTGATTGTGAAATGGTGAAGTTACAGAGTGTTTTTAGTGAATCATGGTCGTTCTATTCGATCATATTGCCTCCAATTTATAGCAAATACAATATAATTATCTTTCCAAAAAATCAGGGATCCTCCCAAAATATCTGGGATCCTCCAGTCTTCCACCTTGACCCAGCCTTTTTACACGTTTTTCTTGACTTCTTCTCGACTTGATCCTTAAATATAGGTATGATTGACCCACGTTTAACTCCTGGTAGACTTGGTCAAGGTACATAACGGTCAAATAAATATTAGTGACGTTTTACTCAGGATACCGAATATATCCTGGATCCTGATCACCCGGGATCCTGAATATCCAAGATCCTGAACACAAACTAACAAACAAACATTAGTAACATCTGATTCTAAGATACTTAACATATCCGGGATCCTAAACATATGTGAGATCCTGAGTATATTTAAGATTTCTATAGTACTCAGGATCCTGAATATATCCAAATACTCATCTATAATCGGGATCCTTGATCCAAGTGTGATCCTGGATATATCCAAGATCTTGATTACCTGTATCATATAAACATAGAATCTCATGATCCTTAGTCTTAGCATTATCCTGAACATATGCATGATCCTAGATACAATTTTCAATAGTAACTAGAGACTTCAGGATCCTGTATCCTAACTATAAAATTTAGCCCCAAACAATTGCCCCCAAGTTGTGTTATCTTTAGGACCCTGATGGTGACACAACTTCTAAAAATAAACATTAAATAAATGAGGCAAGATATTACCATGAATTGATAACCATGTCCACGTTGATTGAATTTTTGATAAACATAAACCCTTTCATACCTCATTTGCATGACTTCAAACTTCATAATGGCTTGGGCTACCTGTTCTTCGTCAAGTTTCAATGAAAAATACCACAATGATTTTAAAAACCGATAAACATACCTGAATCCTAGGTTTAATCTGATGTTAATATCGCTCGGTTGAGATCCTGTGAAACATTTTCATGTGGTACAACCTTCTGGGTTTGTTTCCTCGGGCTTCCTTTCACCATTTTCTTGATTTTTCTCTGTGACCAAGCTATGTTACTCCCAAACTGTACTCACGGCTTGGCGTAGCTTTTTTATTTATCCAAAGCATCATGGATTTCCATGACCTTGATCATGGCGTTTCTTCAAAAATCTCTGCAAATCAACCATCTTCAGGATACTGAAGGGATGCCCCCATTCCACTTAGTCTTTTTGAGCCTTCCAATTTCCGCCTATGGAACTTTTATCTAGGATAAGCTAATCCCAAGTGTGGATTAGCTTGGTTCGATTCATTACACTCCGTAATTTATGTGGATAACCCATTAGAGTGTATTGAACGACACTAAGGGTGGTGTGAATCGAATGAATGCCATCTAATGAGATGGGCTTTACTGATGAGCAAGGCTCAAACTCGAATGATAAATGTATAGAGAGAGAAAAAGAGCATAAGAGGCTCCTCTTGATTCTCGTTTAACAATCTGAAAAGATAAGTTCTTGGTAGTGAGGAGAACTCACCATCGATAAAGACTATGGAGAGAAAGGGAGCAGGGAGACTGCCTTCTCATTTGATGTGTGTTATCATCTTCTATTTATCTTCTATCTTTAGGATACTAGGGAGATTCCCCCAATATATGTTTATTTCATCCATGCACTCAGAATCCTGAGGAGATTCCCTCAAGATATATTCAAAATAATCATGTTCCCTGGATTCCCATATTCTAGGATCCTGAAACAGACTTTCAATCGTAAAATTCCTAAGTAATGTCAGAATCTTGAAAAGTTATTCAAGATACTCAAAGAAGAAGGAAGCCAAAGAAACCAAGGCTACCAATTAGGATTTATATATCCTTTGTCTTCAGGATATTGGAGAGATTCCCCCAATATGTATCTGTTTTATACTTATGACCAGGATCCTGAGGAGATTCCCTCAGGATATACTTAAGATAACCTGTTTTTAGGATACTGGGAAGATTCCCCTAATACATGCTTATTCTGATCATATCTGTAGGTCTTTCGAGATAATGGGAGGATTATACCTCAAGGATTCTGAGGAGATTTCCTCAGAAAACTTGAAATAACTTCATACTCAGGATTCCCATATCTCAGGATCCTGAAACATATTTAAGCTCGAGAAGCATATTAAAAACCATCAATGATGATGATTAAATCCTGTAATATGACAACATCAAAGGTTGCTAAAGTAACGTGAAAACATTACTAACGCTTTATGATGACACAATAGTGTCAAAGTCTTTCGAATAACCTGTAAACGTCATGATCATTTACATGATCTTTGGCTCAGGATTCCTGTATCTTAGGATCCTGAAACAACTCTTGATATGTTCAAAGAAGATATCAGGATCTCTCTTGGGATAATCCAGTGATCCTGAAATATGACATTGTTATATGATTTTGATAACATGAAAACATTCTAGTTATTTTCATAATGTCAAAACATTACGATTTTTGTTTATCTTTAAGAATGACATAAAATCTGTCAAAAATTTTAAGCCATGTAAAAATATTGCAATTATTTATGAAAATATCAAAAATTTTGAATAATGTGAAAACACTATAACAATGATAATCTTTGGATTAAATCATAAAGATATTTTGGTAATGTGTAAAACATTACAAATCTTAAGAAAACTTTTGATAAATCAATTTTCGTGACATGTAAATGCCAAACCATTTGGTAATGTGAAAACATTACAACCGTTTGATTCTTGGGCCAAGCCATTTGAGACGTGAATATGCCTAACCAATTGGTAATGTGAAAACATTACAAACCTTGCGTCATAGATAATGTAAAAACATTGCAAGCCTTGTGTACTTAGTGACGCGAATACGCCAAAACCTTAGGTAATGTGAAAACATTACAAACCTTAGAGTGACGTGAAAACGACACAAACCTTAGGTCGGCACCTAGTGCACTCAGTGCCGACAATCGAAAGAGTTTGATCTATAGGCCAATGGAAATGAAGTTGTCGGGCACCAGAGGCAACCACGATTCCCTAACCCTGACACTATAATCAAACATCGTGCACACCTGACGGGGTGTGGAAACCCAAATTCTTAGAGAGGTGTTTATGCGTTAGCAAACCTCTAAACCTTAGAGAATCGCTGGGATTCTTAACGGATGAGAGGTGGCCAACCCCTAATCTTCATTCCATGATCCTTAGATGCATGAACTACAACAAATACAAGATCTTGGGTAAAGGTGAGTGTTAGTTTGCCTAACACTCATCCGATGCTTAAATCAGTGTCAGATTCGAATGAAAATAATAATTGTGAAAGATTTTCATGCATATATCAATATATAATTATGATACACACATACATATATAGTAAAGAATATAAAAATTAATGAAAAGTTAAGGATCATAGGGGTACCTTTTTATGTTGAATATAAATACTAAACTTACACGTGATAGAGTTTTAAGTGAATAGCATTCCATGATATTGGAAGTAGTTTTCCATCAACAAGTCCCCGTTTTCCAGCATCCAAGCCAATCAAGCATTGATCACAGATAGATAATTGGATGCATCGGTTCTGAACATTTCCATGTATGCCCGCAAGATAGTTTCCACAAATTGCTTCGTGCATATCCTTCAGTTTTGCTTACGCTTCAGGATCCTCAAAATACCGCAACAATAATAATCCTTCTACAAAAAATTTAATGACCGACTACATCTATGATCCTAACTTGCCCCCAGAACCTGATGTGTCCAATTATCCTCAAACTCAAGATCACCAACATAGCATCAGTTGAAGATCATGAAGTTACCTGCAGAATCTTAAAGCATATCCAAATACAAAACTAGTCTAACTATCCTTAGGGCATATTTTCAATGATGATTAGTAACTAGCATACACCTATATATTTTATACTCATATCCTTAGTTAATTGTAAACCTTCAGTTGATGTTTCGTAATCTATTTCATTATTGGTACTTTAAAATTTACAATCAACATCCTGTTGCATGTCATACCTTTGAGGTAATTTTAATACCGTATCTTAACCTAACTAAGCATATTGTATCCATATTTTATTTTGAAGATCGCCAGTAAAGTTTACTCAAAACATAAAGTTTTATCATATTTCTACAATCTCATTATAGGATTATAAACATCTAATTTTCGAGATCACTTAGTTATTCAAAGTGACATTCCTGGTTTTTATATTTAATAATTGATTAATCTTATCATGCATAGAATGTATTTCAAGATAACTAATGCAAACATAAATTTTTTAAGATGAGAGTACCTGGTATCAGCATCTAGTATACTTTTACTTAAGTAATAGATAAGAAGTTGCTGACCTTTCAGGATCTTTAACTTATGCAGCATCGTTCATATTTCGGGATACCGCCACATTTACGAGTAATAATTTACCAATTAGATTTGTATTCCACCACCACGTTTGCCAAGATCAGGAATCTTTCTTCCTTGAACATATCAGCACACAATAACATACGTCCTATCCTTTTCCACCTTAGGATCCTCAGAATGGAGTCGCACTTCTTTGATACCTTATCTGATTGTAGCCAAGATATCCCATGCCTTTTTCCATTGATTGCTATGCTGATGGAGGCTTGGTAGTAGATTTCAATGATGTTGTGTAGCAATCCTTAGCATATCTGTTAGCTGTAGAGAAAGACGTGCCCCATATGTTAGAAACACCAGATATAAATTTATTACCTTAGCGTCAGGCGGTTGGAATCTTGCTGTGTGCAGGATCCTTGAATTATCCTGAACTCCGGGATCCCGAGCCTCCTAAGAATCCTTTGCGAGATCCTTTCTTTCCGAATAGTTCCCTTAAGTATCCCTTGCCAAATAAATGGTTGAATTCTTTTCTAAGAGCCATACAATTTTCAGTAACATGACCACAATCCTCATGGAATGCGCACCATTTGGATTTATATTTCCAAGCATTATTTCTAACTTTTTTCTTTGGCCATCTCACTTTATCTCCAAGATCTTGCATCGCGTACATAAGACATGATGATGATTTCTTTTTCCTATTCGGCTTATCATAAGTTGATGGCATTTCCACACTTTTCTGATTCATAACATCCTCTTCAAGCCTTATGAGTCTCAAGGCTTGATTCCTGACCTCATCCAGATTTTCGTACGGATTCGTCATAGGATCTTGATAAAGCTGTGAATCTCTCTTGATCCCCATTTTGAAAGCTTGGACCGTTGTTGCTGTATCTATATTCGGAATATCCAGAGATTCACATTCACATCTTTCTACGAAATTTCTAGGAATTTCATTAGGCATTTGAACAATTCTGTAGAGATCACTAGTTAGTCTTTCAAAAGTTCTACTACATGAAAAATGATTATTAAATAAGTTAACCAAATGAGCAAAGGATGTAATAGAGTAAGGAGGAACATTCATTAACCACTTTAGTGCGGATCCTGTTAAAGTGGATTCAAATCCTCTACATAAGCATGCTTCCTCAAGGTCTGCTGGAATAGGAATGATCTTCATTCTTTCCCGATACTGCACCACATGATCCTCAGGATCCGCAGTCCCATTATATAGCTTCATACTTGGAGTCTGAAATCTTTTCGGGATCTCAGCATCACAAATAGGTGGTGCAAATCTTGAGATCCTGTGGGCTGATAGAGTAATTTCAGGTATAGGTTGCACAACTCCAGGAATATTGGATATCATATCCTTTAAATTTTGCAACTCTCTCGCCATAATAAGGCTTACTCCAGGATCCTGCAAAATGTTAGTACCAAAAGAACAACCATAAGATATATTACCACTGTTAGGCGACATAATTGAGGATCCTGGAGTCTGCTCAGGATCCCGAGATGTCAAGATCCCAGTAGTTCCTTGCATGGCAATGCAATCTGCTCCAATACTTGCAAATGCTGGAGTGTTGAAATCCAGGATCCTGCTCCGAAAAGGAGTAGTATCCTGATTAGGGGGAGTGTTGATTCTTCCGCTCAAGCTTTCAAGATCCTTCTTCAGGGCCTCGTTATTCTGTCCCACACGTCCCAATTTCTCTTTCACCTGTGAAAACAAAGCCACAATATTCCTGTTAGAAATAATAACGGGATCCTGATCTGTGATCTCGGATCCTAAGAAGGTAGATCCTGTAGAAGCCGTCCTCCTATAGATATTCTCTGGTCCCCGTTGCGATGATGAAGGAGGGGAAGCAGGAGGTATATTAGTCATCATAGATGTCGATAATGGCACAATAGAAGATATAGGTTGTCCTTGTGTCGACATTTTTGACAAAAACCTTTGAAAAAAGTGATTTAACAAGGATTTTAACAAGAATTTGATTATGAAAATCACCACTTGCCCCACGGTGGGCGCCAAACTATTTTGGTCAAAAATTACACTAAGCAATTAAGTGATCAAACTTAGAAAAGTGAGGTTGGGTGCTATAAATTACTTTCAAGATAATTACGCTTTTACACGATTATCTATATGAGTAAATGACAACTTTGAATGAAAATTATGCCTTAAATCCTTGGATTCGTGGATCCTTGTTAAAAATGTGTTTAACGGTGAAAACAAGTGTTTGTAAATAAGATTATTCCAAAAGTTTAAGTAAAATGTAAAGTATTTTCAGGATAATGCAGAATATATGATCAAAGGATCAATGGAATGCAAATTAAACAACGAAAATACAAAGTAAATGCGATCAACACAAGGATGTACGAGGAAAGCCCTTGATCAAGGTTGATCGCCGGCATAAAACCTCAGGAAGGAACAATCGTTCCTTGCCTTTGTTGATTTTATTGCTGAAATTAAGGATAATACAGTGAATGAGCACAATATGATCTAACTAAAGTGTATTTGGTGATGAAAGTGATGAATCGGTGAAGAAGATGAACTAAAAGTGTGTTTTGATTGTGAAATGGTGAAGTTACAGAGTGTTTTTATTGAATCATGGTCGTCCTATTCGATCATATTGCCTCCAATTTATAGCAAATACAATATAACTATCTTTCCGAAAAATCAGGGATCCTCCCGAAATATCTGGGATCCTCCAGTCTTCCACCTTGACCCAGCCTTTTTACACGTTTTTCTTGACTTCTTCTCGACTTGATCCTTAAATATAGGTATGATTGACCCACGTTTAACTCCTGGTAGACTTGGTCAAGGTACATAACGGTCAAATAAATATTAGTGACGTTTTACTCAGGATACCGAATATATCCTGGATCCTGATCACCCGGGATCCTGAATATCCAAGATCCTGAACACAAACTAACAAACAAACATTAGTAACATCTGATCCCAAGATACTTAACATATCCAGGATCCTAAACATATGTGAGATCCTGAGTATATTTAAGATTTCTATAGTACTCAGGATCCTGAATATATCTAAATACTCATCTATAATCGGGATCCTTGATCCAAGTGTGATCCTGGATATATCCAAGATCTTGATTACCTGTATCATATAAACATAGAATCTCAGGATCCTTAGTCTTAGCATTATCCTGAACATATGCATGATCCTAGATATAATTTTCAATAGTAACTAGAGACTTCAGGATCCTGTATCCTAACTATAAAATTTAGCCCCAAACAGTATGTGTGTGCAATTAATTTACGTATATATATATCTATGCATGATTAATCTTTTTTCATTATTCTCATATGAATCTCATACTAACTTAAGCATCGGAGGGGTGTTAGGCAAACTAACACCCACCTTTACCCAAGATTTTGTGTTTGTTGTAGTTGATACATTTGGGAATCATGTAATAGGATAAGAGGTTGGCCACCTCTCTCCCCCGTTTGGGAATCCCAAGGATTCCTCTAAAGGTTTTGAGGATGTTGAAAACGCATAATCACCTCTCTTTCATATGGGTTGCCACACTCACGCCTGGAGCGCACGTGTTTGATTATAGAATCAGGGTTATGGGACCGGTGATGCCTCTGGTACCCGACAATTTCATGACCATTGACTTATTGATCAAATTCTTTTTGGTTGTCGTCACTGAGTGCACTAGGTGTCGACCCCTAAGGTAGTAATGTTTTCACATTACATGTAGCAAAAGGTTTGTAATGTTTTCACATTACCTAAAGGTTTTGGCGTATTCACGTCACTTAAGAACACAAGGCTTATCATGTTTATACACTGAATATCGCGCAAGGTTTGTAATGTTTTCACATTACCTAAAAACAATTGGTATCTTCATACCATACAAAAGATGGATTATCCCGAGATACGGATTACCCCATGATTTAATGTAATGATAATACATTGCAAACACTTGATTTTATTGGTCTTATCCAATCTTAAGTCTATTGGTTATAATGTTTTCACATTATTCAAAGTATTTTGTCAAAGCATACGAAAGTTTGTAAAATGTTTTATAAACTCACTTTGAAAATTTCAAAATTGATTTTTAAGATTAGTTATTGTAAGAATAAACATTTGTTCTTTGATTACATTGCAGGATATGGCTTATCTTTGTTACTATCATTTTGAAGTATACCTCAGGATCCTGAAATCCTGATTAGACAAAGTCACCCTGAGGAAATCTTCTCAGGATCTTAGAATTACAAAATAAATTCTGATCAGAGATGGAAGTCTACGACGACTATGATCACTCTGTATATATCCTCAGGATCTTGAAGTCTAAAGATTCAAATTGGAAAGTCTTTCCATAATCCAATAACCTGTTCTATCTGCTGCATATCATGAGGAAATCTCCTCAGGATCCTGATTTTCAAGCAACAAGCATATATACATGCTAAGGGAATCTCCTTAGAAGTTTGAAGAAAAGAAGATATATGAAATCCTAATCATGTTCATAGCAAAAACTTCTCAGGATCATCAAATCCTGAGAATAAAGTTCACCAGATTGTTTAAAACAAAATAAGTTCAAGTGGCCAACATAAACCACTTTCGACACCACCATGGTTAGCCATGCCAGGCTAACCTCACCCCAAAATAATTGTTTGATTACAACACCAACCAAGAAAATTAAAATGTTCAAAGTTAATACTGGGCTCCGGCTGTTCAAATGCCTTCCTCGCCCAGTTTGGCACCCTCCTCGACGGTATCACCTGCTGCTGCCAATCCTTCCAAGACCTCCTTCACTGATGACAGCTCGTTCTTATCACTTGCATCCTCGGTGGCGACCATTTCTTCTCCTGCGACAACTGGAGCTTTTTCGCTTACAGGTTTGTTGGCTTTATTGGACTTGCTCTTTGTAGCTTTAGGGGCTTTGGTGGAAGGATCCTCAGGATTGGATTCCATAACGGGATCCTGAGCTTTGAGCTTGGCAAGCCTTGTCTTCCAAGTATCCACATCCCAAATCGAGATGTCAGCACCATTAGCAGCAATCTCATTTGCCATTTTGATTCTAGCTTCAAAGATAGCAATGGCAGCATCCCTTTTTGTTTCTTCCATAAGGATCTTCTTTGCTTCCTCCACCCTGTTGTCAGCCTCAGCCATGCTTTTGTTCAGGAGTGATTTGGTCTCTTTGACCTCCTTTTTCACTTTAGTGAGCTCGGCAGCATCTTTCTCGTGGGCAGCTATTCTGATTTTGGCTAGTTTCTGCATACCTTCATTCACCTCCAATTGTTCACGGTAACATTTGGCTAACAAATCAGTAGCCTGCAAGGTGTAGTGAAAACAATATGAGTATGTGTTCTATACGACGGTTGTGATATAACAGCTGTTAAGGTAAATATTTTTATATAACAGATTAAGATATGAAGTATATACCTTTGTTGCATCGCCAGCAGGATCAGAAAGGTCTATTACTTCTTCAGCTTTCCTTTTCTTTGCTGACTTAGAGCGAAGATTGGGGATCCTTGGTTTGGAGGATTCTGAAATGGGCTTGATAGGGGTCTCAGTATCGATCTCATCAAGGGAAAAATGAGCTGTAAAGTAGAAAGTGAAAATTAAATTTGTGTAAAAATAGCAAGATTGATTTTGAAATCAATTCAGGACATTTACCTGACATGGTGGCTTCTGATTCTTGGGATCCTACGCTCTCGACTAGGTATGGATGCTTGAATGTCCGGTTATCCTCAGGGATTCCCAGAAACTCTTTCAAGTTAGCTTCGGTGTGCAGAGTGGGAGGTGCCAAGTCTGTAAAAATTGGTGTTGCAACAAAGAAAACAAATTAGGTATGTTATTTATCCAAAACCCTAAATAATATTTTCTATTTCCTACCCTTTTCGACCAAAACAGAAGAGATTTAATCGCCATCCAACAAAGAATCCCTAGCGACAAAAAATAAATGGCTTTTCCATTTATGGTCATTTTGAGTTGCGCGAGCAACAAGTGGGAAGCGTTTGGATTTGGTTTGAAGAAGAAAATAGTGGTTTCCATGGGTACGGAGATTGTATGATTGGGCAATTTCAGGAATCCCCAATTTCAAGTCGTAAAGATCAATAACATTTTGGAGGACGAAAAGAACGTGCCAAACCATTGGCATAGTCTGGGAATAACATATGCCAGTGGTTGAGAAGAATTCATTGAATAAGGGAGGAAACGGATACTTGATTCCGATCGAAAATGGATATTCAGGAAAGCATACCCATTTCCTGGAACTGAAATCGGCTTGAGCACTGGAGTCATAAGGACGAAAAACCGTATTGGGAGGAAAGGGACCCTTGAGCTTATCGATATCGGAATCAAGAAAAGTACAAGGTTCTGGGTTTGTGATTAGCTGTTGGTCGATAAATTCCGGTTCATGATGATCACCTTCGTAAATGACGAGAGCCATTTTTCGGTATAATGGAAAATAAAGATTGGAAATTGAAAAATTGAAAGAAAGAAAAGTTCAGAGAGTAATACCTGTAAACGAAGGGGGAAAATGATAATAGGAGGCAATGATGAAATGATAAGTATCAAAGGCCTATAACTGCTCAGGCACGGTTACCTATAAGCGTAAAGATCTCACCTAACCTCTTTTGATATTGAGAAGTTATATCGTTTTCAGGATCCTGAACAAGCGATACAACTTCGGGGGCAATTGTTGTGGGTAGAATTTTCACTAACCATGCAGGATCCCGGATTAGCTACTATACATGTTATGTGTAAGGATCCTGGGCTTCTCTTAAATGACTTATGCACTGGATACTGAGTCTACAATCGGGATAAAGAAAGGTATGATCCTGACTTGCTATACTGTGCAGGATCCTCAGGTATGTATATAATATCCTCAAGATTATGTTAAAACAAGAATAATAGTAATATGACTTTACTGTTAAGATTATCATGTTACAGGATCCCGATAGGGATATTGTCTTGTATTTCAGGATCGCTGACTTATAGTTATCCTGGACATAACTAAGTCTGAGATAATAAGATGTCTTGGATTCGATATTATCTTATTTGTCTTATAATATATGCTTATTATAAGGATCCCAGATATCATATATCTCGGGATCCCTTTGCTACTAATATTTCCGCATGTTTATTTACATTTTGACTAGGTCATGAAGACGTGTGGAGGTAGTTCCGATTTCCTTGGATCGTATATTACTTGAAGACTATTTTGAATTACGAAGAAGGGAGTCAACACGTGCGTATTACTTAGTCAAGTGAACGTTGAAGGCGCTCCACCATATCTCGGGGATGATCCCGGATATTTCGGAAATACTAGTTATAGGGCTGTAGTATATATACGAGGCTGGAATGATCGATTAGGTTAACTGATCTTCATCACTTACACTCCATTACACTTTCAGCAACTCACTTATACTCTGACATTCCACCATTTCCACACTTAGACGATCATTCTTGCGCTCTTTAGTTTGTAACTTCATTTTATTCAATAAGATAAACATAAGGCAAGGATCAATTGATTCTTCCCGAGGTTTTGTGCCGGCGATCTACTATAGATCAAGGGTTTTCCTCGTACATCATCGTGTTCTTGCATTTTACATTCATTTACTTCTCTAAATTAGCATTCTTTGTCATATTTCTTGCATTATCCCGGAATTATCCCGGATTACATTTGTTCTTCTGCATTAATCTTGATTTATTGCATACAAATTCATCATTTACAAAGTTTTACTTCATTTGTCTATCAAGGTTTAATCATAAGTAAACCCGCATTAGCAAAATTACAAATTTTCTTCACAAAGTATAATTTTCTACTAAATTATCTTGAAATTAAGTTTAAGCACACTACCTCACTTTACTAATTTGTTCATTGAATTGCATTTAGTAATTTTTTGACCAAAACAATACCAATAGAGAATCCCTTAGCTTCAACTTAAGTCAAAATGTGACTTGACTATATCATGTGTTATTTGTTTACTTAATTGAGTATTTAATAGAAGAATTAACATGAGAGTACGTATTCTAATTGTTGACCTTTCATTTTTTAGCAATTAATTCCTCCGTTCTAAATTCTAGTAGTTATTATCATACAGGTTACTTGGTAGAAAACTGATAGCAAATTTGGATTCATGTTAGTTATCCCACTCATATTTCTTGGTGTCAGACTAAAACAAGATTAATATTCATTTTTCTTATTTTAATTCTTTGGTGGGTGAAACATGAGTGTGCATTATGATTTTGATGCTAAGTATGAGAAGTGAATAATATTGTACAAAGGTGGAGTTTTCATCTTCGGTTATGATGTTATGTGTTCGACTATCGTAGAAGACACCTTTAATAGCTCACAAAATGATGATACATTTCACATGATGGTTAATGTATTTTTTTATAGGACCGAAGATCAAAATATTGTACAACAACAAATTATTAGAAAATCAAGTAGTCGCTGTTCAAATCTTCAAAGAAGAATTGTATTCCAAAGACTTCAAGTTTCAACATGGAAATGATTATTTGTATTCTATTCAATTATCATATATTTCTTTATGGTTATTTGTGTATGGTTGATAGTATTGGTATTATGAGATGGTAAGTTGTTAGCACTAGATTGCAAAAACAACATTAACATATACTCCACGTCTTAGCATCTTGATAGCTAACAAATACATTGAGTTGGTTGCGGTCTATTGTATATTGGTTGCTTCATTGACTCTTTGTGCATAAAAAAATGTTTGCATTCCTATTTATAATATCGATAACCGTATATTTACAAAATAATATATATGTTATGTCACACCCCGTCTAAAGTGGAAACAACGGAATGCAACAATGATTATATCACAACACATCAATATATAGAATCACTATATGAAATTAAAATCAATGCGTTGTGACATCATCCGACACGAATGGCGGTTCGTGCCATAGACATACACCTCAACAATGAACATGTCTTAGAATCAACAAATGTCTACCTTTCCAATCCAAAGTATTAAGGCAAAACACGCATTTCCAAATAAAACAACGTAAGCAAATAGAATAATGTATCTTGAGTTTATACTTAATGCAACTTAACGGTCCACTAAGTTCTCTTGGCCTCTTCCTTAGCTGTAATAGTGCTACCTGAAAAGAAATGCTCGAAAACGTCAACACAATGGTTGGTGAGCTTCACAGGTTTGATATAAGACACACATAAAAACATTTTGCCATGATTAATACGTATGATAGGACAATGCAATGAAAAGAATACATAAGTGAAAACAGTATATCATTTCGCCTCACAAGTTCTCGGACCTCATTCGATTTGATGGTATGCATTTTGTCATTGCTCATAAGCACGCTCACTTCGTATGGTATGCATTTTGTCATTGCTCATAATAAAACAAAACTCAGCTCGTTCGATCGATGTTGGTATGCATTTTATCATTACCCTATACGGGCAAGACTTAGCATGAACACTCGTTGTTGGTATGCATTTTGTCAATACTCTATACGAGTAAGACTCAGCATGATTCATTCGACAGTTATCAGTAGGCATTCAGTTCCACATAGTTGTCACATAATTCCACAGTGTCACACAATTCATTCGTATGTCCAAAAGAAATCAAATAAGTTTCACAGCATGAAAATAGTTTGAAAATAGTTGAGCATTCTTTTCTCCCAATGAAAATAAATAATGAAAATGGGGCCATGATATCGCGTAAAAAGTCATGTTTTTACCACCGATATCTCTCTCATTCTGGAACAATACATGGCATTTGGACTCAAATTATGCACAAATCAATGAAACTTTTCCAAGACGGTCAAAATGAAGTTGCACGAGAAAAATCAAGCAAAATGGACAAAAAACGAAGATTCCACGCACAGTTGAAGATTCAAGACATCCGAAACAAGATTTAGAGACAAAGTACCCATCACCAAGATCCATCTTATCCAAGATGTTCGCTTTCAAAATACGAATTCAACAGAAGAAGAATCAACAAAAACGGATGAAGAATGAGGATTCCACGTACACCGGAAGATTCAAATAATTCGCACGAGACATCTAAAGATCAGAGATACTTTTCAGGGATTTCTTTTCTTCAAAGTCTTCATTTTTGAAAAACGAATCCAACGCAAAAAGAATCGACAAAATGGACGCATAACGAAGAAGATACGCGCGAATCAAGAAACAAGCAAAAGACGGCGAACCGGGATGGGTGGCGGCCAGCCGCCGCCGGCCACCCCTCCCCCGTCCCTCGGCCGCTTTTTCATCCTTGCTCGTACGTACATTTTCTAGACCTTTTCGCGACTTTAGGGTACATGTGCTAGACCTTTCACCGCTTTAGGGTACATGTGCTAGACACTTTACCACCTTTTGCTAACATGTGCCCCTAGTTGCTAAAGTGCACCAAAATTCAAGTATAAATAGGTGCCTTTGGTTCATTTGAAAGACACACCATTCCTAACACACCTTCCTAGCTTATTTTTCTCACTCTAGAAATAAGCTCCAACTTTCTCACTCTACATTCTTTCTCTAGATTAGTTTTAACTAGTATTTAAACTAGTTTAGAAGTTTAATTAGGAATAGAAGGAAAGTGCGGAATGCATTGTAATCTTTGGTGTACGCTTGGAATTGTGTCAATTAATTCAAGTCTATTCTCTCTCTCATTTACTCCTGGTTCTTTCTATCCTTATCTACCTTAATTGATTATGTTTATATTGATTATGCTAGATTTAGTTATTGCCATGATTAGAGAGTAGTATACTTGTTGTGTTTGCTTGCGATGTAGTTAGTTGATTATGGGATGATTTATAATTAAATATTAAAGATCGGAAGTATTGCTTTGATCATCTTATTGCATGAACTTGTTTGATTGTTGCCTTAGGATCATCATAGTAGTAAAATATAAACGGTCTTAATTATCGTGAAATAATATGACGGCCCCTATTCGACTGTTACTCGATATAGTACTGGAAACACTTCAAGGTGGAGTACAAATGTATGGAAGTCGAGAAACGACCGAAGGTAGTCATACTACGAAACGGTATAAAATTCCGAAGTAATATGATGGCCCCTATTCGACTGTTATGCAGTATAGCGTTGGAAACACTTTAGGTGTAGTACAAATACGTGGAAGTTGCGTAACGACCGAAGGTAGTTATATTACGGACTAATATATATAAAATGAGAAACCTAGTTTAATTAACCTTTCTAAATAGACTTTTAAACTTCAAATTAATCTATCGCCTTTCCACCAATAAACGTGATTACAACACCTTTTTAACGACGTCCAATTAAAAGGTAGTCAGTCATCTGTGTCAATATAATTTGTCAAATGTATGAAACTATGGAACCGCAAGGCTACATGGGGAATTATCGTAGGACAAGACATGGCCAAGGTTTGAAGCGGTGGAACCACTTAAAGTGAGGAACGCTGTGGATAATTAGGGGATTTATTGGGTAGTCTTAAGCAAAGGCTGGTTTAAAGTCATAAATGAACTTTTTAAATATACGAATCTGTTAGGATGACGAGGAATCGTTATATGATTCAGTTATGTCTAGTACCTTAAGATTTTGTTCCCGTTCATATGAAAGTATTATTAAACCATAATTAAGATTTTGCTTATTATTCTAAATACTATGTAATGTTACCATAACCTAGCTCCCGGTGTGACATGCTAATGGAATTTTAATTACTAGGGAATCTAGTGTTTACATATGATGTCGTGTAAACGGGGCTTTAGTTTTAAAATGGAACCTAACTTACTACACACAACACAGGCAAGAATACCTGATCATATATAGTATAGCTCAGTAAGTCCGAGTCGAACACAGGGAACGGATGTCAATAATAAATAAATTGGAAATTAATACAAATAATGAAAACAATGAATATTGGGGGGGCGTTTTAGTTCCAATCGAACAATTGATAAACAATTATAAGAAATGATTTATTAAATAAAATTTAATTATAAAATAAAGAAATACCAAAATAATTACTTAAATAAAAGATTTAATTCAAATGATAAAATCAATGCATTTGCTTAGATTACTTTCCTTAAAATCTGGAAATCACTTTATTTAGAATGCTCACGTATGGATTTTATTGTGCTATAACAAATGTATCAATTTTCCTTACAAGATAAATTGAATTAACACAATTAAGAAAAACATGAAGTTATTTTCAACCCGCTAACAGTTCAATTTAACGTTGCCCACCTAATTGTGTTTTATATTAATTCAACACCGTTTATGTGATTTATTCTCATAACTTGAATCAACAAAGTCTATAACTATTTCTAGTTATCTTGTTCATCAATAGATATTACCAATTATTATCCCTAACCCGTCAAACTCAATCTATTCGGTGATAATTCTCAATTAAAACCAACAATCATCAATAATCTTATGATCAAAAGGAATTCAATCTCAATTAATCATAAAACCACGTTAGGTAATTAGCAATATTCATTCAATAACCAAGGATCAACGAATAAACACATAAACTTGAATAAAATCCAATACGATTCGCATTTTTAATAATCAATCCATCATTTAAGTATTATCATCTAAGCAAACACACAAAATACTTAGCCAATCATGCTATTACAGATAATCAGATTCGAATAAATACTAGAAATCATAATCAAATGAAAGATAGAAACGAATTCGAACCGAGAAACCGAAAGAATGATTGAACAATCGAAAGGGCTTCAAATCTTCTTGCTTTATACCTTCTTGTGCCTCCAAAACATCATCAAAAATCCTCTGGAACAAGCTTTAGTCGACTTAGGGTTTATGGTGGAAGTTAGGGTTAAAATGAGGCAAAGTGAAAATTTAAGGATTCTGGCCGACCAATCCATACGCCGTATGGATGTCCATACGCCGTATGGATTGCAAAACTAGCCCACGGCCAAAAAATGAAAGTTGTAGCCCTGTTTGTTAGCTAAATTCTCCAAGTTGAATCACCCCAATCGGAGTTCGTATGAAGAAGTTATGGCCAAAATACTAACGCATAGCCGAAAACTCAGCTTTTACACTTTTCTTCATTTTCAGCTCATTTTTCATTCTCTTTCCGATTCGAGCTTCATTTACACTTATTCCAATCCAATATTGCCTATCTTCACTCTCTTAGCTTCTTTTCCTCGATCCAATCTTCTCTTGTCCAATGTTTTATTCTTTTAGTAACTTTTCTTCCAAATAAGCTCGTTTTCCGTTCCTTTTTTATCCAAGCTCCAATAAATCTCCTAAATGCAAATATGAACGAAATAAGTATCTTATTCACACAAAATGCATTATAAACCTATCAAACAAAGGGGTAATTAGTACTATAATTTAGTACATTTTGGCGTTTATCAAACATCCCCACTTGAATCCTACTTGTCCTCAAGTAGACTTGTTGGTTAAAATCATAAACTAGCAAAATATTGGAAATTAGGGACTTACATACTAACTTGCATTTACCAACCTAAATCTTACTCTTAAAACTAATTTTTCCTTAAATCTAGCAATCAAGAAACTCTATCAGGAAATCAAATTCTTCATGAGTTATTATTAGACATGTAAGATGATTCATTAGGATTATCGATATTGTTGTCCACTTAAACAATCTGAATTACAGCAGATGAGCTTAACATTATTATTCTAGCAGGCTTTTACCTTTGAATCTCAATAGCAAAATACTCTTATATAATTAACAAGCCACAACTTTCCTCATCAAGAAATCCAAATAAATCCATCATTTTTCAAACCAAGACATTGGTGACAGGTCTGTACCTCAGTACAACAAAGCGACAAAACTTGGCTTTGGTAGATATATCTATACATTATTCATTTTCATTTTTTTATTTTAGATAAAAGCAAATATACTGACGGAAACCAGGTCTGTACTTACGTTAAGGTTAATTTATTCCTTTGAATTCCCCAATATTGTTACAAGATTACTAAATTTAAGAAAAACTAAAATTTTAAAAGAAAAATTTAGACTGAAAATTGACTAATACAGAATGCCCCTTTTAAAATGATATCTACCAATATTTGCACTCTGATCAGTTAGGACATATAGACTTCTTTTCCCCTATCCCCCACTTAGAAATATGCAATGTCCTCATTGCAAAAAGAAACATAATATTAGGGAATAGAAAAGAAGTGAAACAGAAAAACTCCCCTGATTAAGAAGAAAAATTCATGAATGAACTGGTTCTGAAATAAAATACAACAGCACACTTCCGTAGGCATCACGGTTGCATTTAGCGTATGCAACAAGCCTTTAAACCCCTCAGTATCCTGAGTGGACGAGTTGTAGTCTAGTGAGGGTTTCCAGGGAACATACCCACAAAGTTCAAACCTGCAACCAAAAACAATAAAACAAAATAACAAAATAACGGGTTGTCTCCCGAAAGCGCTTTTGTTTATCACGTCGGTAAGCTCGACATCTCGCATCATATCTTAAATACGATCCATCTCCAAATCACGCTTGGAGCCCCTTGCATCACCATAGTATCTCTTCAAACGACTTCCATTAACCTTGAAAGTTTTTCCAGAATGACCTTGTGTTGGTACATCAATGTGTGTCTGTCAGTTGGTCTCAGTCTGTAATCGTGTCGGAATTGTAATTACGTATTGAATAGTTTTAGTTCTAATCTAATTACAATTTTTGTATGTCATGCGACACAAGCAATGTGTCGCAGAAGGATTCTATGCGACACAAGCATTGTGTCGCAGAAGCAATCTATGCGACACAAGGACTGTGTCGCATGAACATTCTATGCGACACAAAGCTTGTGTCGCATACAGTTTGGTCCAGACTATAAATAGAAGCTCGCCAGTTTCTATTTGAAAGGCCTCAACACAAAACACACACATAACACCTCCAAACTCAGAGAAAAAAAATACTAGTTTGTGTTATTTTGATTATAGTGTGTTTGTCAAAGTGTATGTATTGTTACCATCTCTTTATATACAAAGTTATACACTTGTGTTTTGGTCATTGGTTGTGTTAATTTAGCATATATTTGTGTGTTTGATTTCCGCTTTGAATACGCAAGTAAAACTACTCGATTTGGTCCGTAAATGGAACCTACAATTGGTATCAGAGCCGCATACTCTTGAGTTGCGGTTTCGAGTTAGTTTGGTGCTAGATTTTGGTCCAAAAACATTATTTTCATAATTTATGTTTTTAAATGTTCTTGGTGTTCTTGATGTTCTTGGTTCAAAAAGGGTTGGTTTGATCATATTTGGTTGTTAATCTTCAAAGATTTTTGTTGTTGATTTGTTTGGTGAAAAGTTAGTAATCATTTTGCTTAAAAGTTTGAAAAACCAGTCTGATGAAGCATGGTGTAGTTGGTTTGTAATGATTTGTTTTGAAAATTGAAACTTTTTGTAGGATCAAAAACTGTCTGCACGTGCACTTTTGCGACACAATTTTTGTGTCGTATCCACTGTTCATACGACACAACCATACGACATTAAATTGTCTGTGACATATTGTGCGACATAACGTGCGACACAGTGTACGACATAAGCCTACGACACAATTATTTTGACCTTGACTGGTCTGCGACACACTTTGCGACATAACATACGACATAACAGTTGTGTCGCATTTTTGTCTTCTGTCTGATTAACTTCAGCGACACAACACCTGTGTCGTATTGCTTCTCTGCGACATAACCACTGTGTCGTATTGATACTTTGCGACATAACACTGTGTCGCATAATTCCAGACTTAGACAAAAATCAGTTTGTTTGTTGTGTATTTTCTGATTTGTTTTGCAGATTTTCATCATGTCTCTTCAAAGCGTTGATGCAGTTTTACAACATAATGCTACGATTGGTAGTGCAAATAAACCTCCTTATTTTGCACCGAGTTTGCCATTTCGAGCATGGAAACAACGGTTCATATCGTTTGTTTTATTCACCGATCCTGATATGGAGTTGGCCCTTCTTGAACGATATGTTCCGCCTGTTGCTCTTGGAGAACACATGGGTGTTCCTCCTCCCAAACCCGTTCGTTCATACACTCCCGAAGAACGTAAAGCATGGGAAATTGAACGGAAAACTCATTCTGCTATTACTATGTCACTTCCAACAGACGTTTTGGATATGTTTCCACAAACTATTGCTTATGATCTTTGGACTGCAATTGAAAAGAGATTTTGTGGCAACACTGAGTACATCGAAAGCAAATTGGAATTAGTCAAAACTCAGTTTGATTATTTCTATATCCAGAAGAATGAAACTGTCAGAGACATGCTTTGCAGATTTACTCGCACAGTAAATGAACTGCAAGCTGGCGGATATAATCTCAAAAATTCTGAGATTAACAAAAAGGCTTTAGCTGCTCTGCCATCAAGTTGGGAAACACGAGTTTTGTTATTAGAAAGCGATCCAAAAACAAAGCAATTGTCTCTGTATGATCTTATTGGAAAACTTGAAGCTGGGGCATTGGATATTGAAAAGAAGGAAACAAGATCTACTGCTCGTGCATCAGAATCAAGTCATGGTGGAACAGCTTTCATCTCAGCTGAGACAAATTCTCAGAGATTCTCTTCTTACAGTAATCCTACTGTAGGAACATTTTCAGCCCTACCAGCTTATAATGCTTCTTCAAGCAGTACATGTTCATCACCATCTGTTCCTACTTCAGCAACCACTGATGAACATGCAGCCATGTTTACTGCTTTCTTGTCATCATATGAAGACTTTCTTTCTAAAAGAGTCAGTACATTGGAACTGACTGATGAAGACTTCAATCAGGTTGATCCCGATGAGTTAGAAAGGATCGACATTAGATGGAATATGGCTATGCTCACTCGTAGAGCCAAAAACTATCTAAGACGAACTGGAAAGAGATCTCTTGAAGATGCAGCTGACCGAACACCAACGGGATTCGATAAAAGCAAAATCAAGTGTTATAAGTGTCAGAATCTTGGACACTTTGCCCGTGAATGTGAGAAAGGACGACAGCCTGCTTCGGGTTTCACTAAACCATCTGTTGTTCCAAAACAGATTGAGCATACTACTGCTAAGGCTGCATTGTTGATTGAGGATGGAGATGCTTATGATTTTTCTGCTCATGAAACTCAAGAGCAATGCTTCATGGCTATCAACAATGAGGTACCATTTGCTAAATTTACTTGTGATTCGTGTATTAGTTTAACTGGTAAAGTAAATGGGCTTATGGAACATAATGACAACTTGAAGTCAGATATCTTGAATTTGATGGAAGCAAACAAAGTTTTAAAAATTAATGAGAAACACTTTGAAAGTAACATTAATCAACTTATTGAAGATAAAAAGGAGCTGAAAGCTCTAATTTTCAGTAATCAAGATGAAATTGACAGTTACTTAAAAATGATTGCTCATTTGAAAAAGGAATTGGCTGACTCTCAAGCCAAAGCTGTTGATTTGCAATGAAAACTCAAGAATATCAACACTTCAGCCTTGGTCTTTACTGATATCCTGCAGACGGGTAGAACTAGTTCTAAAGATAAGTCCGGTTATGGTTATCATCACCAACCGCCTCCGTCTTTAGATGTGAATTTGTGTAGACCGTCTAAGGATGAAATTAAAGATTTTGTGCCTACTGCTTTAGTAGATGCAAAGCCCATTGAAATATCAGTTAATGAGCCTGTTGTTAAGAATGTAGCTATGCCTGTATGTAAACCTGTTAGTTTGAATCCGTTTAAGTTGCCTGAATTCTATAAAGCCAACATAGAAGTTAACCATGATAAGAAGAAACCTAAGACAATTAAGGCTGAACCCGTGAAGCCTTTTGAACCTGTTAGGTTTACCCCCTCAGGAACCGTCAAGTTTACCCCCTTTGGTAGTTTGTCGCCTGTTCCCTTAAAAACTATTGAAGAAAAGGTCGAGGTTGAGGATGTTCCCTGTAAGTTTATGCCTCAATGTGAAAAGAAAAACATTAAGCCTGAACATCACATTCTCACTACTGAATCAGATGATGAAACTTTTCCAATGAATACTAAGGTTAAGGCTGAACATAAAAGGAAAGATTTACAGAATACTAATGACAAATCAATTAAGAATTATGTTAAACCTTCTGTTTCACATTCTGGTGCATCCACTTCAACATGCTCACATAAGTTACCTGTCTCACCTCAATCTTTAGGCAGTAACGACCGCACCTTTAGGGAAAGACGATCATGTTTCTACTGTAAGAAACAAGGTCACTTGATCAATCAATGCCCGTTGCTTTTGAGAAAGAAGTTTTCAAAAGGTGTTCCCAGAAATTCTGTTTACAAAAATTCATCTGTTAAATCTTTTTCAAAGAAGGGTTCACTCTCTCATACTTCTATCCCAAAAGTTAATGCTGCTAGGCCTAGTAAACCTCCGGTTAAACAGCCTGACAATGTTAACAAGTAACCCACTATTGTTCCTGTGAAAATTTGGAGACCAAAAGAGTCGTTAAATGACTCATCATCAAGTAATACTGCATCAGGAATTGCACCTGATTTATTGAAAAACAAAGTTTTAACTGATGTAGTTATTATTGATGAGGTCTCTGGAGTACCCAAGTCTGTAAAGGCCTGGGTCTCCATTTCTAACTAACTTTCTCTCTATGTTGTGCTGTAGCAGTCAGATCATATACAAAGAAGTAAATGGTATGTGGATAGTGGCTGCTCACGGCACATGACTGGTGACATGTCCCTTCTGTCTGATGTGAAACCATATCGAGGAGGACATGTTGCTTTTGCGGGAGATACAGGTGGTAATATCACGGGTCAGGGTACTCTTTCTAATGGGCAAGTGAGTTTTGATAAAGTGAACTATGTCGAGGAACTGCAACACAATCTGATCAGTGTTTCTCAAGTCTGCGACAAGAAGTTCACTACCGCATTTACAGATGTTGAATGTTTAATTTTGAAACCGGGATTTGTTATTCCCGAGGAATGGGTGTTACTGAGAGCACCCCGTGTACGCAACTCGTACATTTTGGATATGCAAACTGTGATTACCAAGGAGCATACCTGTTTGCTATCAAAAGCATCTTCTAAAGATTCACTGCTTTGGCACAGACGAATGGGACATATTCATTTTCGCAGAATGAATTATCTTGTTAATAATGATCTTGTGTTAGGTGTGCTTAAAAAGTCATTCGTAACAGATGATGAATGCGTTTCCTGTCTCAAAGGGAAACAACACAAGAAGTTCCATAAGTCTAAGCAGGTGAACTCTATTGAATCTCCATTGGAGTTGCTTCACATGGATCTGTTCGGTCCTGTGAATAAGAAAAGTATTGGAGGAAAATCATACTATCTGGTTGTCACTGATGATTACTCAAGGTTTTCTTGGGTATATTTCTTGGCTGGAAAGGATGAAACAGCTGATACTTTAACTTACTTATTCGACAGACTGGAAAATCTGTGTAATCTGAAAATCAAGAAACTGCGCAGTGATAATGGAACAGAATTCAAGAACAGAACTTTGGAAATGTATTGTCTTCGAAAGGGAATCTTTCATCAGTTTAGTGCTGCTCGTACTCCTCAGCAAAATGGAGTAGCTGAAAGAAAGAATAGGACAATCATTGAGGCAGCAAGAACCATGTTGTCTGATGCGCATCTGCCAACCACTTTTTGGGCAGAAGCTGTTAACACTGCCTGCTATGTGTTAAATAGGGTTTCGATTGTTAAAAAGCGAAAGAAAACATGTTACGAATTGCTGAATAATCGCAAACCAAATTTGAAGTTTCTTGAGCCTTTCGGGTGTCCTTGCTCAATTTTAATTACTAAGGACTCGGTAGGCAAATTTGATGAAAAAGCAGTCGATGGGTTATTTTTGGGATATTCTGTGAACTCTCCAAATAAAAGAGTTTTCAACAAGTCTACTGGGAGAATAGAAGAACATTTTGAAGTAAGGTTTATGAAATATACTGATTCTCCAAAAGGCAAGGGACCTGATTCCTTGTTTGAGTATGATAAGTTGGTGGACTCTTTCAATCTTCCCAAATTTAGTGAAGAAGAACAGGTGGTGTCTCTACTTCATGGATTGGATCTTACCTCTGACGACTCAATCTCCAATTCTAGAGTAGTACCTCCTGAGAATGTTGTCAATGATGACAATCCCTCCGATGTTGATCAAGTGGCTTCTGAATCTAATCCTCAAACTGAAACCGATATTGTCACACCAATTGACAATGAGGATACTGCCACTAATAGCTCAGTTGAAATTGAAAATCCTGGAGGTGATCTGTCAAATTTGGATTCAATCATTGTGCCTGATCCGATTCCTCAGCTTAGAATTCATTATACTCACCCCACTGAAAACATCATTGGTGATCTTCAACAAGGTGTCTTAACTAGGCATCAATCTGCTGCTAATGAAGTCCGTGAAGAATCTTCATCTGCCAATTTTGCCTGTGTTGAAGAAGAATTGGAAGAATGCTTCTTGTCTCAGCATGAACCAAAGAAAATTGCTGAAGCTTTGAAAGATCCATACTGGGTTGAGGCTATGCAGGAAGAATTGAATCAATTCAAAAAGCTTGATGTCTGGGAGTTGGTTCCTTTACCAATGGATGTCGATCCAATTGGAACTCGCTGGGTTTATCGTGTGAAGAAAGATGACAGAGGCGTAGTTATTCGGAATAAGGCTCGGCTGGTTGTTCAAGGTTTTACTCAGATTGAGGGTTTGGACTATGATGATGTGTTTGCTCCAGTTGCAAGATTGGAGTCCATTCGCATTTTTCTGGCCTATGCGACATTTAAAGGTTTTCGGGTTTATCAACTCGATGTCAAGAGCGCATTTCTGTATGGAGAGGTTTTGAAGGACGTGTATGTCTTGTAACCTCCTGGTTTTGAAGATCCAAACCATCCTGATTATGTGTGCAAGTTAGGCAAGGCATTATATGGTCTTCATCAAGCTCCAAGAGCTTGGTATGCGAGGTTGGCAAATCATCTCACGAGAAATGGCTTCTCACGAGGCCAAATTGATAGCACTCTCTTCATAAAAAGGGTTGGAAAAGATTTGTTACTTGTGCAGGTTTACGTGGACGACATCATATTTGGTTCAACAAATGATTCTTTGTGCAGAGACTTCGAGAAGATTATGAAGTCCGAGTTTGAGATGAGTGCCATGGGAGAACTTAAGTTCTTTCTAGGTGTACAGGTTGAGCAGTCTGACAAGGGTTTCTACATTCATCAGTCCAAATATGTCAATGACATGTTGACTCGGTATGAACTCCATGACTGTAAGCCATATGGTACTCCCATTGAAACTGATCACAAACTCGGACCCGCTGAACACGAAGAAGATTGCAAGGAGCGGGACTATCGTTCTATGATAGGATCATTGATGTATCTCACTGCATCCAGACCAGATATTGTGTTTGCTGTGTCTATCTGTTCCAGATATCAATCAAAGCCCAAAGTTTCTCACATGAAGGCTGTGAAGCGAATTTTTGGTTACCTCAAATATAGACCATCACTTGGTCTATGGTACTCAAATGAGAAAAATTTCGCTCTCACTGCCTATTCTGATTCTGATTATGGCGGCTGCAATTCGGATAAAAAATCAACTACAGGAGGATGCCAATACCTCGGTTCTCGACTGGTGTCTTGGCAGTGTAAGAAGCAAACCACAGTTTCCACCTCAACAGCGGAAGCTGAATACATTGCTGCTGCAAGCTGTTGTTCACAGATTTTGTGGATTCAACATCAAGTGCGTGACTATGGGTTACTTCTTACTTTGACTCCTATTCATATTGATAATACTGCTGCTATATCTATTATTCGCAATCCCGTTCAACACTCTAAGACCAAGCACATAGAGATTAGGTTTCACTTCATACGAGATTGCTATGAGAAACATTTAATTGACCTCATTCACATAGATACCCTTAAGCAAAAGGCCGACTTATTCACTAAAGCTTTTTCGCGTGCTCGTTTCAACGAACTTGTAGATATGATAGGGATGATTTCCCTTGATCTCAAGAATTGATTTGTGACTTATTTTCTGTACAGTTTATTTGCTTTTCTTGTGTAAAAAAAAAAAAAAAAAAAAAAAAAAAAAAAAAAAAAAAAAAAGGGGGCAACCGCCACTCTTTATACTCGTTAGTATCAAGGAAATGCAATGGTTGCTACATTTTTAAAATAGACGTTGAGTTGAGTCTGTAAACAACTTGGGATATGATAGTACATCGAGTGACATGCACAAAATGGAATTTTAAGTTTTATCTTTGATGTGTCAGTAGGTTTATCTGACACACTTAAAACTGTTTTTATGAAAATTGTCTTCATCATGCGATGTACCGGTAGGCATGATACACACCTGTCTCTGGATTATTAAGAAATCATTTAAATATGTGTCTATTATCTTGTGGTAAACTCCGTATGATGTACGACTCAATGTCTTAATTCCTTAACGTAGCTTAACATATTTCTATCTTTGGAACTTTTATCTGAAATCATTTGGGAGTTTATGCTGGTTGTTGCCTCTGTTGTACGAAAGTACAGAACTGGTAACAGTTACTATAAACTTGGGGTTAAGCAATTACAGGTCAATGCACTTGAAAAATCTTAATGATACTGAACAAGGTCGCTGTTTGGGAAACTCCAAATCCAGTTTGACTGCGATCGGTTTTGCTTAATCCTAAATCATACTAACCAAGGTCGCTGTTTGGGAAACTCCAACTTCAGTTTGACTGCGATTGGTTGTGATTATACTTGAATCACGTTAGGTTGCTTTGCTGTACTTCTGTACTGACCTGTCAACTCTACCCTGATTCTTAAAAATGATCTTTCTTTATTCTTTCTAAATATGGAAACTATGTTATTGTCTAGAGTATAGGGGTATATCAATGGTGGGTGCCACAGAGACTTATACATTCTAACAATAAAAGGTTAACTCCACAAACTCGGTTGTAACATGCTTAAGTGGATAAACAATATCGATAATCGTCTTGAAATAATTTTTATAAAACGTGTTTTAAATGTGCCACGTAAATTTAAAGTGGACAAACATACTGATAATCAAAATAACACTTTCTATTCCTAATAATTGCATGTTATTTCGGTATGATCCCTAACCAGTATCTCAACTCCGTCACCAAAACGATTTTATAAATTTCTCGCTTTTAGTTGTATTTGTTTCTTTTATTTTATGTTTATATTTAGTTTTATCTCTTTAATATTCTTTAAATTGTATCTTTTCTTTTTAATTTTTTTTTGGTCACAAATCATCTTCTATGCGAAAATTCTAAAATCAAAATCCGAATCGGCACAAAAATCGAATTTTTAATCTTGAAAATTTCTGATTTGTGTTCTGTGCGACACAACCACTGTGTCGTACTCCTGTTATACGACACAACATCTGTGTCGTATAAGTCAGTTTTGTTTATGTCGTATACTATGTCGTATAAGTCAGTTTTGTTTGTGTCGTATACTATGTCGTATAAGTCAGTTTTGTTTGTGTCGTATACTATGTCGTATGCGGGTCAGGGATAACTATTCACAACATACGACATAATCATTTACGTTTTCAAATCTTTCACGACACAAACTATACGACATAAAGGCGATTTTGCGACACAAGCGTTTTTCGATCGGATTCGTGATTTCGAAGGCTTTTCTTCGCGTTTTGTTGCTCGATTCTTGTTCATCATCTGTTTGCGCATCCTTAGGTATAATTCTTTCGTGTTTTTATCGCGTATTATGTCCTGAATTCGATCGACCCGTATTACGTTTTTAGGGTTTCGGTTTTTCGTTAAATTATTTAGGGTTTAGGGGTTATTAGGGTTAGATATGATCCCCTGTTGTGTACGAACCCTAGGGTATGACTGGATTTCAAAAACCCCAAAAACTTTCATCGATCGAATCTGGGTTGCATTGATGTTCATCTTTGCGACATAACATACGACATAGTCGTTATGTCGCATAGATACTTGGTTTTTATGTCGTATTGATCACCGGTCCTTATGTCGTATTTTTATACGACACCAACGTTATGTCGTACCCACTTTATACGACACACCATACGACACAGCGACTATGTCGCATTCGAGATTAATTTCTCAATTATTGCTAAATGCAGGGGAAATGCTGTCCGCGTGACACGTGTCATACGACACAATGCTTGTGTCGTATTATTCTTATACGACACAGTCCTTATGTCGTATGAACCTCATGCGACACAACTGTTGTGTCGCAGAACTTTTGTAAAAATAAAACGCGAATTATTTTTTGGTACTAACGCTAACGCATTTCGAGTTTTGGCTGTATTACTGTTATTTTTGTAGAAATGGCTGAACAACCTGCTCAAGCTGCTCCAGCTGCTCCAGCACTCCCAGAGATCGACATCTCTAAATACTTCTGGGAGCCACGTCACAACATTGTGGCGTTCATGAATACAACGGTCGAGACTTCCCGCCCGTATCGCCCAATGATCGCATTTCTTCAACGCTCGCGTATTTACAAAGCTATCACTACAGATACTCGGATCCTGACAAATCACATTACCGAGTTTTGGGATAATGCGGTGGTAAACTATGATGAAGCTGATACTAGGATCATTTCTACTGTCCGCGGCCGCCAAGTCATCTTTTCTGAGCAGCTTATTCGAGATTTCTTCGAATTCGGTGATAATTCTGACATGATCACCCAGTTTTCTTCAGCTGCTATTGCTCAGGGCATGCGATCGATTGGTTATCAAGACATTCCAGTTGATCAGTACAAGAAAACCTATATGACAAAGGTTTGGAGGTATCTGGCTCACATCGTCATTGTGTGCTTATCCAGTCGCAAGGCAGGTCTCGAAGGGATGAAATTTGCGACTGCCTCTGCTATTCTTGCCCTGATATTCAACAAGCCCTTCAACTTCTCAGGCTATATCTTCAGTGGTTTTGTGAACAACGCTTTGGATAATAAAGACAAATGGGCGTTGTATCCCCGATTCACTCAGCTGTTACTCAACCATTTGCACCCGGATCTTCCAGTGATCAACTCTTTTACCTACGCGCAAACGCCTATGAATACCAGAATTTATACTGCTTGTACAAAGTTTGCGAAGTCAGGCGAAGCACCGGAACGTGAGGTTGCGTTGTTCGGTCACATTGTGGATCCTGATTATGTACCTCCTCCAGGCGAACAATTTAATGATCCACCTGCTCAGCAACCTCAAATCCAGAGGCCCCCAGTACAACAGCCTCCGGTTCAGCAGCCACCCGTTCAACAGCCTCCCGTTCAGCAGCCTCCGGTTCAACAACCTCCAGCTCAACAACCGCCAGTTCAGCCTGTTGTAGCTGATCCAGAGTTGGTAGATCTTGATCTTGAGATCGATAATTATCAGCCTTCTTCTCCACTCCCTGAATCTTCTACCCGAGGAAAAAGGCCTCGAGATGTTTCTGACATTGCTGATTTGAATCCTCTGGTCAGACGTTCCCGTACTTCCACTTCCACATCTTCTGAGCCCCTAAGGACTGAAACTCCAATCACTCCTCATCCAGCTGTCATTCAGGAGCTCCTGTCAAAGATTGAAAAGATGCAGCAGACTATGGAAGCTCAAGCATCAGTTTCTGAAGCTCAGGATGCTAGGATCTCTCGCTTGGAGAAAGAGAATGAAGAATTGAAGACAAAGGTTCTGCAGCTAGAAACCCAAGCTATTGCTTCGGGGGAGACAGCCCAACCGGCCTTAGAATCAATTCCTAGGGTTTCCGCCGAAGGCGAAGAAAATGTAAATCCTGAAAATGTAAATGCTTCTGATATTAATGAAACAACTCTTATTCTTGAGTATATTATTGAGCAACCAGGGCAACCAAAACCGTTAGCTGTAGATTACACGTATTGTAATCTGACTTACTTTCAATCTGCGGTTGACGATGACGATCGTGCGCCTGAAGAACATTTTGACTTCAACTCAGCTGATAATGACGATGATGTTGATGTTGAACGAGAAGAGCTTAATCCTGATGAAGAATATTCTGATTGTCCAGCCTATCCTCAAGAGGGTGTTATATTATCTGATTCTTCAGACGATGAGTCAGGGCCAGCATTCAATTACGTTCCAGGATCTACTTCTCAACCTGGTCCTGCTCAAGAATCTTCTGTACCCTCCAGTTCTTCACAAGCACAACCTGTCCCTGTTCGAGAAACGACAAATTACAATGACATTTTCCCTCTTGACACATCTGAATGTGTATCTTTTGACAAAGAAATGCCCATCAGAGAAAGGGACAACTGGTTTCCAAAAGGTAAAAATCCAGAACCTGCTCCAGTTACATGCAAGAAATATCAGGTTGGTGGTGATTATACAGGCCTGATAAAAAGCTGGAAGGTGAGCAAAGGAAGGTTGATGATTAAAAGACTTGACGGTATCCAGTACTTTCGTCGATCACTGAGGATATTGAGTACATTGCCAAAGCATGACATCGTTCGTCTTACTCAGCTTCAGTTGATAAATCCTTACGATGATGGAGTTGCAGATGTTATTCAAAAGGTCATGCGTGAGGAAATTAAACGAAAGAAATATCATTATGTCAAACCAGTACTGGGTACAAGGTACACGTTCAAGAAGAAGCTCGATCCAAAGACCAAGCATCCAATTGTAAAAGTTCACTATCCGCCTGCTAAATGTCTGACTGAAATAGCTCTGGAAACAGTTCCATTCAATCTACTGAAACGTTTTCATTACTGGGAACTGGATGCTCACACTGGCGAAGCCGTCTTAGTTTTTGTACCAGATTCAGAGCCTCAGACAGGATCTTTGTGGGGTCTACGAAAAGCTAACTTCAGAATATTTGACCCAATGAGCTTGATTAATCTGTCAAGAGATGACATGAAGAAGCTATTCGACAATCGGATTCGCTACAATCCAGGAAACGAGTTCAACTCTGTTTTAGCGAAACGATTTCAGAAAATTGTTGATATATGCTTCACCTACGGCATACACGCTGGTGGAAACTTTCCACCTGGATGGGTTTGAAGACTGAAGAAAATTGAAGAATTTTTCGAAGACCAAGCTGAAGACACGGGGGAGTTTGTTGGTACATCAATGTGTGTCTGTCAGTTGGTCTCAGTCTGTAATCGTGTCGGAATTGTAATTACGTATTGAATAGTTTTAGTTCTAATCTAATTACAATTTTTGTATGTCATGCGACACAAGCAATGTGTCGCAGAAGGATTCTATGCGACACAAGCATTGTGTCGCAGAAGCAATCTATGCGACACAAGGACTGTGTCGCATGAACATTCTATGCGACACAAAGCTTGTGTCGCATACAGTTTGGTCCAGACTATAAATAGAAGCTCGCCAGTTTCTGTTTGAAAGGCCTCAACACAAAACACACACATAACACCTCCAAACTCAGAGAAAAAAATACTAGTTTGTGTTATTTTGATTATAGTGTGTTTGTCAAAGTGTATGTATTGTTACCATCTCTTTATATACAAAGTTATACACTTGTGTTTTGGTCATTGGTTGTGTTAATCTAGCATATATTTGTGTGTTTGATTTCCGCTTTGAATACGCAAGTAAAACTACTCGATTTGGTCCGTAAATGGAACCTACACCTTGCAGATCAACAGCACCAAAAGGATAAACTTTCTCTACCACAAAAGGTCCTGTCCAGCGTGTCTTCAACTTACCAGGAAGCAAATGCATATGAGAACTGTATAGGAGAACCTTACCACCTTTTTCAAATAAACTCTTTGATTTAAAACGTGAATCATGCCATTTCTTGGTGCGCTCCATATATAATCGGGCGTTAACATAAGCATTCATTCCTAACACTTTCTCCAATTGTGCATTCGTAAGATGCGATTCAATATCACTGATCCAAACCTTCGGCGTTCCAAATCGTGAAAACAATCGCTTACGGAACTTCACCACAACCCGTGCATCATTTATAGGTAATGCCTTCGCTTTCAATATCTTTCGTGACGTGTAATTAGGTCCCTTATGCCCTCTAGTAGGACCATTGTGACAATGACTTAGAATTCGCGTCTCCGTTTTTATCGAGATTCCATTTGTCAAGATTGACTCTTTACTCTCCTTTAGCTTAATGCATTCATTTTCTAAATCTTTCTCGCACGTTGTCTCGATCTCCACAGGCAATTTATCGAACTTGTCAATGTCACGGATTGTCGCGAGGCTTCCCTTCCATTCTTCAGGAATCATTGGGTCTAAATCTACGTCATCCTTCAAACTTTGCAAACTCTCGTCATCCTCAGATAATTCTCTCATGCTAGCAAGGTAACAAGTCTCATCCACTGATTCTGGATATTGCATAGATTCATTCACATTAAATACAACCTTCTCATCCCCCAATCTCATGGTTATTTTCCTATCAAAAACATCGATCAATGCTCTGGAAGTGGCAAGGAAGGGTCTACCTAGAATAATCGGCACCTTAGGATCCTCTACCATGTCGAGAATCACAAAGTCACAGGGAAACACAAACTTATCAACCTTGACTGAAACGTTCTCAACCATCCCTTTGGGGTATTGAACAGAGTGATCAGCCAACTCAATGCACATTCGGATGGACTTAGGTTTTCCTAGCCCAAGTCTAGCGTACATAGTATAAGGCATAATAGATATGCTAGCCCCGAGATCCGCTAGTGCATTCGCGATATCTAACTTACCAATTAAACACGGAATAGTGATACTCCCCGGATCCTTCATTTTTGGTGGTAACTTGTTTTGCATCACGGCCGAGCATCGCTCGTTCATTGTTACAATGGTTGCTTCAGGCAACTTGCTCTTATTAGTCAAAAGCTCCTTCAAATATCTTGCATACTTAGGTATTTGAGAAATGACCTCCACAAACGGAATGTTAATGTGGAGTTGCTTCAAATTCTCAAGAAATTGATGGTCATGAGCTTCATATTTTCCTCTCCTCAAAGCTGCTGGGTAAGGTGGTGGTGGCGCATGATCCTTCGCATATTGCTTATCCTTAGCAATTTGATCAGCTTTTGTGTCCACCCTTGGACTGTTGACAACTTCTGCTTCCTTCTCTTTCTCAGGCAAAGGCTGAGGTGCAGGCTTCTTCTTAACAATTGGATCTTCATGAACGTTTCCACTTCTGGTAATCACAGCTTTCGCCTGATCACGTGGATTGGTTTCAGTGAATCCGGGAAGAGTTCCCGTGGGTCTCTCTTGGAGAACTTTAGCTATGCTGGAAATGGTTCTCTCAATTTGCTTGATCGCCGCTCCCTGATTTCAAACCAATGCTTCGATGGTGTCCATCCGTTGTCCAGACCTAGCAATAAATTTCTCGTTGGCGGTCAAAAACTTCCCCATCATTTCTTCCAAATTGGATTTCTTCTCGGGGAAGGTTGCTGAGGGTTGTTCCTTAGTGAAAAGACCTAGCTGAGTCTGGCGGAACTGGCGACCTCCTTCCTGGTATGGTCTTAGGAAAAATTCCCCATTGCCTTGGCAGTAGGTTCCGTGAGTTTCCACACATTTAGCTTCCTCTCTCACTTTTCCAGAATTCATTTCGGGACAATTCTTGACTAAATGCGTTCCTCCACAGTTGTCACACCCTACTTGGATTGCATGGACAGTCTCGGTCACCTTTTTTATGTCTCTTCCCATGCTGTCCAGTTTGGTAGTTATGGCGGCGAGTTCATCGTCATTGCTAATTGACCTCTTTCTCCTAGAGGAACCATCATCCCATAACCGAGAATGTTTTGCTTGGTCGCGTATAGCAGCTAAGGCGTCCCTAGGAATCTTCTTCGGGATATGTCCTTGAGTATCTAATTGCTGTCTTGTAGCACGATCCACTCCCGTGTAGAATACCATTATAATTTGCTGGTCGTTAAGGTCGTGCTGTGGACATTTATGCATCAAGTCCTGGTACCTTTCCCACGCTTCGTGTAGCGACTCATCAACTTCTTGCTTGAAATTCCTAATCTCGTCGATCATCTTCGAAGTTTTGGATGGCGGGCAGTACATCTTTAGAAACTTTATGCGGAGATCTTCCCACGTGGTGATGGATCCAGCTGGTTCATTAGTAATCCATCTTTTTGCGGCTCCCTTGAGTGTTCTTGGGAACACGCGGAGCATGACTTGATCGCTTGTAATGTTAGGGATGCTGAACATATCGGCAATCTCCTCAATCTTTTCCACGTGCTCGTTAGCATCTTCTCTCTCCTCTCCTCGAAACGGGTTTTCCCTAAGCTCTTTTAGGAATTGTCCCTTTATCTCGAACTCGACGTTTTCTGCAATTGCGGGCCTCACAACTCCTGGGCCAAGGTCGCTACGCCTTCTGCTTGAATATTCCTCGAGAGTCATATTGGCAATGTCGTCTGCCATTTCTAAATATGGTTCCGATTGATCGATGGGTGGTTCAAAGAGAGCTCGTAAATATTCTCCGAATCGTCCTCCAAATACGAAGGGTAGAACAAGACTCTTAATATAGCACAAATTATAAACTAATCCTATACACAGATAATACAAATAAACAGGTAAATAAAGATTAAATTAAAACTGATAATTTACAAAAAACAAATTCCAAATTATCAAATTGAATTAAAACCGTTCCCCGGCAGCGGCGCCAAAAACTTGATGTCGTGTAAACGGGGCTTTAGTTTTAAAATGGAAAATACCTAACTTACTACACACAACACAGGCAAGAATACCTGATCATATATAGTATAGCTCAGTAAGTCCGAGTTGAACACAGGGAACGGATGTCAATATTAAATAAATTGGAAATTAATACAAATAATGAAAACAATGAATATTGGGGGGGCGTTTTAGTTCCGATCGAACAATTGATAAACAATTATAAGAAATGATTTATTAAATAAAATTTAATTATAAAATAAAGAAATACCAAAATAATTTCTTAAATAAAATATTTAATTCAAATGATAAAATAAATGCATTTGCTTAGATTACTTTCCTTAAAATCTGGAAATCACTTTATTTAGAATGCTCACGTATGGATTTTATTGTGCTATAACAAATGTATCAATTTTCCTTACAAGATAAATTGAATTAACACAATTAAGAAAGACATGAGGTTGTTTTCAACCCGCTAACAGTTCAATTTAACGTTGCCCACCTAATTGTGTTTTATATTAATTCAACACCGTTTATGTGATTTATTCTCATAACTTGAATCAACAAAGTCTATAACTATTTCTAGTTATCTTGTTCATCAATAAATATTACCAATTATTATCCCTAACCCGTCAAACTCAATCTATTCGGTGATAATTCTCAATTAAAACCAACAATCATCAATAATCTTATGATCAAAAGGAACTCAATCTCAATTAATCATAAAACCACGTTAGGTAATTAGCAATATTCATTCAATAACCAAGGATCAACGAATAAACACATAAACTTGAATAAAATCCAATACGATTCGCATTTTTAATAATCAATCCATCATTTAAGTATTATCATCTAAGCAAACACACAAAATACTTAGCCAATCATGCTATTACAGATAATCAGATTCGAATAAATACTAGATATCATAATCAAATGAAAGATAGAAACGAATTCGAACCGAGAAACCGAAAGAATGATTGAACAATCGAAAGGGCTTCAAATCTTCTTGCTTTATACCTTCTTGTGCCTCCAAAACATCATCAAAAAGCCTCTGGAACAAGCTTTAGTCGACTTAGGGTTTATGGTGGAAGTTAGGGTTAAAATGAGGCAAAGTGAAAATTTAAGGATTCTGGCCGACCAATCCATACGCCGTATGGATGTTCATACGCCGTATGGATTGCAAAACTAGCCCACGGCCAAAAAATGAAAGTTGTAGCCATGTTTGTTAGCTAAATTCTCCAAGTTGAATCACCCCAATCGGAGTTCGTATGAAGAAGTTATGGCCAAAATACTAACGCATAGCCGAAAACTCAGCTTTTACACTTTTCTTCATTTTCAGCTCATTTTTCATTCTCTTTCCGATTCGAGCTTCATTTACACTTATTCCAATCCAATATTGCCTATCTTCACTCTCTTAGCTTCTTTTCCTCGATCCAATCTTCTCTTGTCCAATGTTTTATTCTTTTAGTAACTTTTCTTCCAAATAAGCTCGTTTTCCGTTCCTTTTTTATCCAAGCTCCAATAAATCTCCTAAATGCAAATATGAACGAAATAAGTATCTTATTCACACAAAATGCATTAGAAACCTATCAAACAAAGGGGTAATTAGTACTATAATTTAGTACATTTTGGCGTTTATCAACATATAAGTATTCAAGAATGATAATTAACTAATATCTTTCAAAACAGTTTCTCCAAATATCATCCCATAACTTAATTAACGAAGTCTCAGCAAACACTATATTTATCTTATCTGCTTTATCTTTTATTTTAATTTCGCTTTTATTTATTTACTTGCCTAAGTTAGTTTATAGAAAAACCAAAACTCCCCCACTATTTTATAAACCGTTCACTAGTTTGAAAGCCCTCATCTGCCACGCCTTAGTTTTAATTCAGTCGGTTTGAAGAATGACTCTAGGTCATACCTACCACTTGCTCACCTTTAGGATTAGCATTGTTAGGGAAAACTTAGGCCCCGCAATTACAAATTTAAATCACCCACTGATCACCGTCGCCAGTAGCCGGTGCAACGACAAGGGTAAAATCCTTACCGACCGCTGGTGACGCATCAGGCCACGAAAACTCACCTTGAAAGCAAAGCAAGTATACGCTCCTGAACTAAATAGTATGATGATCTACAATCACATAAGCATATACGTAGGTTACAATCTAGACAATGCTAAATGCCCTTCCACTGTACCCTATTTTGATGTACCGTTTACGTGTTCTAAGTCTCCTCTTAAGTCCTTGCACATGTTAACAAAATGTATACTCCCTTCATGTGAATTAAAGCATTTGGTTTCACTCATTGAATTCAGTTTTAAACTCACCAATTTTAGTGTTACTTTAACTGCCTTGACCCATGATCAAATGATTTTATTAGACCTCCAAACTTTAACTACAGACTCTCCAAGGTGTTTAGAACATGAAGTAATTTTCTTAGAATTTATCCCACTGACTTACTATTTTTAGAAATTTTCCAAAATAACTTGTACATAGAAAATACGTTTCCGACCCTTCAAATCTTTTATAAAAGTTACCACACTTAAAAACTTTTAAAAATTACAATCTTTTTATACAAATTAGAACATATTAAAGTTGTTCCAGAAAAAGTTTCAAAACCTAATTCAAAGTTTATCATACGTTTAGATACTTCAAAACAGACCCAAAATATAACCCGAAAACTCAGATCTGACCACTTAACTTGTAATTAACTTTTGACCGACCAAAACTCATTATTTTGACACGAAACCAATTGGAACATGATAAAACTTATGATCGTTTAAACTCAGATTGTTTAGATCTAATCTAGGATCAACGATAACAAAGATAATAATATGCAGCGGAATAATAATGAATCAATGTTATCACAACAATTAAACCAAATCCCTAATCTTATTAATGAATTAACAAGACGGATACAACTCTATGAATCAGGGTTTTACAACCTCAGGGATAAAACTTTAGACGTCTACATATTTTGTGCACACCTGATATCGCGTAAAAAGTCACGTTTTCACCACCGATATCTCTCTCATTCTGGAGCAATACTTAGCATTTGGACTCAAACAACGCACAAATAAGTGATAATATGCTAAGAAGATCAAAACAAGGTTGCACGAGCAAAATCAAGCAAAACAACCAAAAAAACGAAGATTCCACGCACGTTTGAAGATTCAAGACATCAAAACGAGATTTCAAGTCAAAAGTGCCCATCACTAAAATCCATCTCATCCAAGATGTTCGTTTTCAAATTACGAATCCAACAGAAGAAGAATCAACAAAAACGGACGAAGAATGAAGATTCTACGTACGCCGGAAGATCCAAACGATTCGTACGACACAACTAAAGTTCAGAGACATATTTTTGGGATTTATTTTCATCAAAGTCTTCATTTTTGAATTACGAATCCAACGCAAAAAGAACCGACGCAAACGGACGCATAACGAAGAATACACGCGCAATTTAAGAAACGAAGCAAAAGACGACGAACCGGGGCGGGGGTGTGCCAGCCGCCGCCGGCCACCAGGTGGGCGGCGCCGGCCACCACCCCCTTGTCCTGTTTCCGCTTTTTGTCCTTGCGTGTACCCGGTGCACCACCTTTACATGCTTTTTTGTACCCGGTGCACCACTTTTACGCGCTTTTTCGTACCCGGTGCACCACATTTCCCACCTTTTGCTAATGTGTGCTTCAAATTGCTAACATGCACCAAGACTCAACTATAAATAGGGGTCTTTGGTTTCATTTGAGAGGGCACCATACACTTTCCACACCTTGGAAAACACACATTTCTACACACTTTCTTTTATTTCTTTGTAATTGTAATTCTTCGTAGTTAATTAAACTAGCTAATTAACTAATCAAGGAAGATTTTTACGGAGGTACTCCGGGATGCATATTTTAGCTACGAGTTATTGTACTTCTTTCTAGGTTTTAATCTATCTATCATATTTAAATATGTTTGTTCTTTATTATATAAATTTAAATATGCATGCTAGAATTGCCATGATTAATTAGATAACTCAATTGTCTGCTATGATAGTCGTTTAGGAAGTATTAAATATGTGATTATGCAGTATGTTATGAGATTGCGGATGGTTTACATTACAAATAGATATAGGAATTAAATCTTTATCGTTTATCTGCCCAACTCATGTTGTGACTAAAACCTTATCTAAAAATGAACGTAGCTAACTCATAGGGTATAGGTCACTTAGTTATACTATGTTAGATTGAATAAATGAGCTCGGCATGGCCGGTGTTCTCTAGACCAAACTAGGATCCAAGAGACACGGAATATGGGAATAGAGGTAGATTAAGATTAAATTCATATAGGCGATATTTGTTAGACAACTTTCGGAATATCCTCAACTTAGATAATACTTTTGTATGCTTAAGATTGAACTATTGCTTTGATCGTCTTTGTCACACCCCCAAATTCGTTGATTTTGATTAGCGGAAGCATTGGTATAAGCTGGGGGTGCCACAATAACAAAGTGTACATGCATACGTATCAGAGCATATGATTACAACAGAACATATATATTAAGATGCCAAAAGTAATGGTTACAAAGTTTACGATTCATCGAATCGTACAAGTGTAAAAGTTATTAAGTTTACAAAAGTTGGCATCCTAAAGCATAGCGGGTCGCCTAAGATTCCGTATGTGCAGGCGGTTCTTACGTGCGCAGCTAATTCCCTGAAAAACATAGTAAAAAGTCAACAATGAGGTTGAGTGAATTCACAGGTTTTATGTTTACAATAGTTGAATCAAGTTTGTAAGCACAGTTGTTAAACCAAATACGTTCACAAATAGTTATTGCCATAACAGTTAAGTAATCTTTTTGTGGATTGTTATCCAAATGTAGTTCGGTTGGGATGTTGCCCAAATACAATTTACGTGGGATGTTACCCAAATACAGTTTACGTGGGATGTTACCCAAAACACAGTTTACGTGGGATGTTACCCAAAACACAGTTTACGTGGGATGTTGCCCAAAATACAGTTTACGTGGAATGTTACCCAAAACACAGTTTACGTGGGATGTTACCCAAAATACTGTTTACGTGGGATGTTACCCAATTCGTATGTTTGAAACGTGTTGCTGGTCGTTCTCCAGCGGTTTTAAAAGTGTGAGTCGGTCGTTCTCCGACTAGTTATCAAATTGTACCGGTCGTTCTCCGGTAAGTTACCAAGTTAGCACCGGTCGTTCTCCGGTGAGTTACACTGTTAGTACAGGTCGTTCTCCGGTAAGATACCAAGTTAGTGTCGGTCGTTCTCCGACAAGTTACACGGTTGGTCGTTCTCCAGCGAAACACAGTACCGGTCGTTCTCCGGTCAAAGACGCATGGGTCGTTCTCCCATCCAAAACGCACGGGTCGTTCTCCCGTCCACTTGGTCAGTCGTTCTCTGGCACTAAAATACGTTGCTGGTCGTTCTTCAGCGTTTTTCATAAAAAGTACCGGTCGTTCTCGGCTAAATACGCACGGGTCGTTCTCCCGTCCAAACAAAACAGTTTACCGGTCGTTCTCCGGTCTAGTAAAATGGTTTGTCAAATAGTTTATCACATTTGTTTTAGTTTTATAGTATGAATATGTTATTTCATAAGCATTAGTTTGCACAACAGTTCAAAGTACTCTAATCGTTCGAGTAAACACGTATACAATCATGTAGTAAAAGCAGTTATGGCAATTGTACCATGTATAACACAATAGTTATATAAAAGTTTGCTCATGTAGCAAAAGCGTTGACTATGTTTTCCACCCCTGTTCAAAAGCAGTTAAAACAGTAAAAGTAGGGGCTGTGAACTCACCTGTTGAGTTGAGTAAAGTGCGAGTGCTAGCAAACCTAAGCCCAAGTATGGTCCAGAATCTCCTAACGCCCTAAACGTATGAGATTAAATAAGTACGTGGATGTCTAAGTTTGACCATCCATGGTAGTGTTCACGCAACTAAATTATGTCCAAAGTGTTTGTTTAACGTTTACGTTTGTATTTCGCAGTTGTGAAAATGTATACGACTCGTTGGTACTAGTTTGAAATCATGATTTCAATAAAATAAGTTTGTTTGAAATGTCTGTACAGTTCGTATATCGTATCGTGTGTAAGTATTCGTTTCCGGTTAAGTTCGACACTTAGTGGAAAAATGATTTGCAAGTTGAGTTTCGCAAGTTGAGTTTCGCAAGTTGAGTTTCGCGAGTTGAGATTTCTCGCGAGTCGAGTTGAGATCCACGAGTCAAGTGGACTGGCAAGTCAAGTGGACCCGCAAGTCAAGTGGACCCGCAAGTCAAGTCGACCCGCAAGTCTAAATCTCGACTCGCGAAATTCATCAGATTTGCATCTCAGCTCGCGAAATTGGCTGTTCAGCGATTTTTATGCAAATTTCGACTTTTAAAGCGTTTTTAATGATGTTTTTGGACATAATAAGTTAATGTAACACTAATACATGGTATATTAAGTATTATAAACACGAAATATCAAAGAAATGTCGAAATCTAAGAGTTTTCGAAAAATGTCGGAAACTTACGCGTGTCGGTTTTAAAATCCGAAAAGATAGAAATGTTGCTCGTGATCTCGTGAATGTTTTATTCCAAAGGAGCTAGATGATTCGAGTCGTTTTTGGTGTAGTTTTTGAGTGATTTGTTGTGGGTTTTTAGAGAGAAGATGGAGAGAATGGAAGTAAGAGAGAGAGAGAGTGAATTGAAAATGAAAGAAAGGAGGTGGGTGGTGGGGGTTTGGTGGCTGATTTTTGGTCCAAAATGGGGAGGGAATTTGTCCCACTTTTGTGGTATTTTACCCGTGTTCGTTTACCCGATCGTTAAATGTTTTCATATTTTTAAATGAATAATTTCTAATTACGTATTCGAATATATTTTTAGTTGAGATAGTTTATAAAAGTAATTTAATTAATTTGTAAAATTATAACTTTGTTTTGTTTCAGTCGTACGAAATAAGTGTTATACGATTCGAAATACTTGTTAAATATTATCAACATAATATTTAATAAACGTTTATGTTATTTAATTGTCTTGTTTTATTAAATAATTTTGTTCACCAACAGTCGTATATTTTGTCGCGTTTGTTCCAATTGTTTAGTACGTAATTACGACTAATTACGAAATGTAATACTACGCGTATTAACTAGTTGGGCTTTGCTAGACTTACCTATAAAATGTATTGTGAATTCACTCAAGTAGGGAATTAGCCTAATAATGCAAGTGTTTGGCGTTAGTAATTGCGTTTAAATTTGCGGGGTGTTACAGTCTTATTGCATGTTCTTGTTTGATTGTTGCCTTAGGATCATCATAATAGTGAAATATAAATGGCACTAATTTTCGTGAAATAATATGACGGCCCCTATTCGATTGTTCTTTGATATAGTACTGGAAACGCTTACGGCGGAGTACAAATGTATGGAAGTCAAGAACGACCGAAGGTATTTATATTATGGATCGAATAATAAACGTATTACTTAGGTTTCCATTTGTAGTATGAATCATCCCTATTTTGTTGCATCCCTGAGTAATGTTGATAACTCGTACGAATAAGTGATGACATATTATCCGGCCGCCTAGACCAGTTAATCCAACCTATTCCGGCGAGGGTAAAACCCGTTCATAAGATTGTTTATTCAACAAACTACGCCATGATTCGTACATCTCTGACGACCGAGATTGGGGAATAGGATTCGAGATTAACTGTCGGATAATATGGGTATACATTTGAGAGAACTTTCGGTGTATGCTTTAATATATTCTGCAATCCACGTGACATTCTATTTGCCTGATTGTGGACACCTCCGCGTTAGTCCGATAGGAGGATTGTAGCAATAGCTCACATTAACTTACGAACTTATCTCCATTAGAACTCTCCATATTTAACAACTCTTAAACCACTTCATAGTAGACAATCGCTTTAATTGATGAACGCCCGAAGTAACCTCCCCTTTTTAATCTAGTTTAGTTTAATTTAGATAGAAAACCCAAAACCAAAACCAACTCTTTTAACCCTAGCTAAATACATAAAAGTTTCTAAACCCCCTAGTTTCAATTTGTCGCGCTTTGAAGAACGATCCTAGGTCATACTTGTCCTTTGCTACCCCTTTGATTAGCATAACAGTAACCCTAGGCCCCAACCTTATAAATTTAAAACCCACTGTTGTGCCACGTCACCATTAGAAATTCCAACGACCGGTGCGTGTCCCAACAACACCTAACCTACATCCCTAATGTCTCTTTATATAATAGAGACATCTAGGGTTACAAAGAAATCATAATTGTAGTAGAAAACTAATTTAACAATCTTCATCTTTAGTCTCACATGTTTAATTCATTTATCTATTTTGTATCATCAAATCAATAATTCTCTACAATCTTCCCCTATTTGATGATGATAAAATAAACATCTTCTCGCACAAACTTCCCCTTGATTCTTGATTTCTTGTAAACATGTCATGCATAATAAGCTGCAAATCTTGATCTTGAATTCTTCTTCCCCTTTTTGTCATAATCCAATAGGGGTCTTGTGAAGATAAGTAACTTGAATCTTTACAAGTACACGCTATATACTACACCACTAATCCAATCTTCTAATGTCTCAAATTACCCTCCATGACGCATAATAAGAATAATGAATTTGAGCATTAGAAAATTACACTAGTAGTAGTAATATACAACTAGTAGTAGTAATGAAACATTTTTCCTCAAACAATGCATGAACATATCCTGATAGTTAAACACTTTGTCGATAAGCTTCCCCTCAAAATCAATATGTTAACCATCTCTTGAATCTCGAACTTTTATTGGCTCTATGTAATGATCACTGATGAAGAAAATAGAGTATAACAAACTTGATGAAGAAGTTAAATCTTCCAAACTTGTACCTTATATCTTGTATTATCCACGATGTTGAACCTATATTCCAATGTATAAGTAGACCGCAATCTCTTTGAAAAAAATCCTTATTCTCCAACATAAGTCACTGAGCACCATAAACGTAACTCATTCAAGTGATAGCAAATGTGAGCATTGAGCACCATAAGTTTGTAAATCACACACGTTTGCTAGATTTGTCAAGTCTTCATCACCATACAAACCAAACAAGTTATCTTCAAAGTGTAATACCCCCACTTTGAGATATGATAAGATACACACCTGTAAAACTCAACTCCAATATCAAATAAGCAATAATCAATCTTCTTCGTAATCACACCTTCAAATAATCTTCAAAACGAGCCATAAAATCAATAAGAATAAATTGTCATGAAAAACAATTCCATTCGAGATCCAAAGCTATCAGTGGTAACTGTTTTGTTCTAACAGTTTTATCCTCTTCAAACTATCAGTTTTAACTGTTTTTACACTAACAGTTTTAACTGCCTTCATCAATTTCACAAACAGTGGTAATTTTATTCCACTTCCACAAACAGTTTTAACTGCTTTTCAAATCCAAGAGCAGGAATAACCATTTGTACATGCAGCAATAAAAATTATAAGAGCAGTAATAACTGTTAACTAACAGCAATAACTGCTAACGAGCAGTCTTAACCATGCATAAGCAGCAATAACAGTCAACGAGCAGTCTCAAAAAACTTGCAGCAGATTCTGAACATTGTATCTCATGGTAGACAACTCTGATCGCGCTCAAATTTTTACACAACATACACTTATGTGTCTTTAACCCCATATCCAAAAATCAAGTCGATCCAACAGTTAACGAACACACAACATTTAATTTACACCAGCTGCGCAAACAGAAACCACAAACATACTGCAGTAACTTCGAAAATATGTATCTCTATGTAGACACATCCGATCACAATAAAATTTTTACACGACTTAGAAACCTATGTCTTGAATCACATATCTAAAACTCATGAACTTTCGTTGAATAACGAAGACACAGTGATCGATTTACTACAGCTGTCTAGAAAAACCATAAGGTTTCTGCAGCAGATTTCGAATTTAAATATCTCTCAATCCAAAGCTCAGATCAAAAATTCCTCTGGTCAGAATGTGCGTCTATATATTAAGAACCTACAGTTCAAATTTCACGATGATCTAACGGTTAACGAATGAGATCCAGAATTTTTACCTCGGCTGCGCAGAAAGTGACGAATTTTATTTTAACAATCTTTTAGGTTTTTGATATTTTCTTCAAGACTTGTAAAACTTGTAGATCATAGATCATGAGCCAACCTGGCTCTGATACCACATGATAAAACTTATGATCGTTTAAACTCAGATTTTTTAGATTTAATCTAAGATCAACGATAACAAAGATAATAATATGCAGCGGAATAATAATGAATCAATGTTATCACAACAATCAAACCAAATCCCTAATCTTATTAATGAATTAACAAGACGGATACAACTCTATGAATCAGGGTTTTACAACCTTAGGGATAAAACTTTAGACGTCTACATATTTTGTGCACACCTAACCTACATCCCTAATGTCTCTTTATATAATAGAGACATCTAGGGTTACAAAGAAATCATAATTGTAGTAGGAAACTAGTTTAACAATCTTCATCTTTAGTCCCTCATGTTTAATTTATTTATCTATTTTGTATCATCAAATCAATAATTCTCTACAGAACAGAAAATATACTCTTTGAACTCAACTTTAGACACAAGATTCGTCCAAAACAAATATGATTTGACCAAGTTATGATCCCGCAAACACAGTGATTAAATCTGTCCAGAATACACGTTCAAGTTTAACGTTGGTTTTGCATATTAACAATCCGAAATTGAACACATGATCATTCAGTCTATTTTACCTTAAGTTCTACCCTACAGACCCTTATATGGTCACATCAAAACCGGATATCAATGGATCGGATCGAAAGAATAGATACAAAACGTAATAAATCGCTAAAACAATGAAAGATTCGAGTTTGGATGAGAGTTCTACCGATTAATCGAGCTTGTGTGCGAGTTCTCCTCCTAGAATCTGTAAAATCAGAGTTGCAAGGATTATGATTTCGTTTTGAAAGAATCCGTGAAGAAATCGAGTATAGAATATCAAGAACTTACCACCGAATTACTAATAACGATCCTCTCAGTTTATATGATTGATCAAGGGGTTAAAACCCTTGAGATTTGGATGTTTTGGTGCTAAAAACGACTGATATTGAGTGTATATGCGGCTGGAAGTCGTAGGGTTTGATAGAAAAACGTTTAGGGTTAAGAATTGCGAAAATATATAATCAGCCTCCCAACCGGTGGTTGGAGGCTTCAACCGGCAGTTGGGCTCCTCAAGTGGCGATTGGGCTTTTCAACCTGCGGTTGGGCCAACCTGCTTGCTGCCCACGATCTTGTTTACGTTTTGCTTTGTATCTTCTTCGTTACACAACGATTGCGATGATTCTTTTTGCGTTGGATTCGATTTTCGAAAAGAAAGACTTTGATGTAAATAAATCCCTGAGATGACTCTTATCACAAAAATAAGTTTTAACGGCTTAAATTACAATTACAGTTTGGTGACGGTTGTCACATGTTATATTCTAAACTTCTGTGCATCGCACGGGGTTTAACGATCGTAGAGAATATGATAATGTTCTTTTCTCTAAGTACCGGTCTTTGAGAAATACCATAAGTAGAATCTATTACTTGTTGCCACTTGGTCTAGTCCAATTAACGTTCAAGCTAGTCAAAGATAACCTTAAAGATACATCTTGTCTTCATCGGGTAAAACACCGACCACGATACAAGAGGAGTCTATAACAACCATAGACTAGCGACATCCGATAAATGTGTCACTGTTGGTCATGTTCTTAAATAAAATAACCTACTACTAACAATAACAAGATTGTAGAAGGGGGACTTGAATACAATTTTTTCAAGTTTAAAGTTATTTATGGATTGAATCGAATATTTACTTTACAGATGCTTACTACAAAATAAGACAAGTACAACTAGTCTAAGTAAACACACTTGATGACAAATTTTAACTACAACAAGTCACTCAACTAGGGTCAATGACTATCAGTGATCAACATTTACACAAAGTGAAGGCACTAAAGCTCGCTGACTAACAGGACTATATGTTCAATCAAAGGTTGTATTTAATGCAATATTCGGGACATTCGATACGGTTGTTGAGGGAGTATTTATAGTGATAAATCTTCATCCTTATTATCTGGATAATAGCTTGAAACGCTTGAATTGAGTTAACGGCGTGAATAAATCTTTGGAAATCTTTAATCTTTGACAGCCCATTCTTGAAAATGTATTTTAATATTATTAAACTTTATGAACAGAAAAATGCAATGTACTTTTTCTATAAAGGTGTATGGTTGGCCTGCATAAATATTTACATTTACATAAAATATATATGTCCAGTATCTACCTTTATGGGTGAACCTTCTCAAATACACTAGGTATCTGTCAGACCCGTGTACTTTCCCGGGTAAAAGCTTGAACCACTGGATAAGTAGATAGGCTCACCGATTTCCACTTTAGTTAGATCTTCTCTTTAATCGTCTTGAATCTTCGACTTTAAGACAAGTGAACACATTTTATATCTTGATCAGCTTCATGCCTCTTGTAACTTTACGTAAGCTACAAAAGGTGGTCGTTGGTCACTATCAAACAGTCGCTGCTAATAGATGCATTGACAGATAAGTTATTTAAAGTTTAATTTTGTCATATATAAATTATGTGGAAGGGTTAGGGACCCAATAGTCACTAGTCCAAAGCATTTCTAATCAACATTAATTAGATATTTTAGAAAATATCTAAGTTAAATTTAGGCGTGACTCAAATTCATAAGTGTGACAAATCACTTTCCACAAAACAAGGTATACAAAAGGATACTGCAAAAAAACATAAACAGTTATTTTTAGTGTACATACTTTTGTCCTTTATCGTAAATTTATGATGCTAGAATCTAGGAAGCATTATACTTCCCAATTAGAATGCAACACTACAAAAACATTAAGAAAACTTCACAAACGTTCTTTAGATAAAAATAGTATGTTGGATAAATGTAAATTGTAATGTTTTTCACTTTGTGAATAAGACAACTTGACACTTTTATTCATTACACCTTGTAATTATTTGATTTATTCAATAAAAAGTTATACCACTGAAAAGTACAATTGTCTTTATTTACTTGTTTTATATAAACTGTTCTTTATATTGACTAGTAATCTTGTTTAGCAAATCAACCTATATGTTATTTTGAATAATAATAATAATAATAATAATAATAATAATAATAATTATTATTATTATTATTATTATTATTACTTAGTTATAAATGGAAATATCAAACGTTCAATTAATCCAATCGAACTTACTAATTCCCCACCAAATAATATAAAGATCTCAATGATCCCTATCTCTATATCTTAATTAATAATTAATAATTATACATAATTTTATTCAATAATTATATATGATTAATACTTTTTTTATAATTAATTCTATTCTATATCAATCAAGATATCAATTAAAGACTACATAATTGGACAAATGTCATCTCTTTATTGGTGACGAATTTGTTTCCCGCTCATACAATTTTTGTGTATATTACACGTGTCTTCATTAAGTTATAAATAAAAAATAAAAGTTGACGTGACTGAGAAAGAAAATAGAGGTTTAATTTGGAGGTATGATTTTGAAACTACGATTTTTTAGAAAGAAATATACGTTTATGTCAACGATTATTCAGAAGTCGTCTATAGGAATTTCAGCACCTTCAATTCATTTATGCTTCTTCATTCAACTTTCATTTTTTTTCCAATAAGTTTATTATGGTAACTCCAAATTGTAGGTCGGTAAGAACAATCATTGATTTTATATTATATCATAAAATTTGGAGTAAATTTCATAAATGGTCCCTGTGGTTTACATTGATTTACGAAAATAGTCCCTGTACTCTTTTTTCAACGTTTTCGGTCCAATAACTTTGGATTTGCTCGCAAATGGTCCCTTAACTTTGAATTTTTGCTTACAAATGGTCCCTCTGTCTAACTTTGGATTTGCTCGCAAATGGTCCCTTAAGGGACCTGATGTGATTAATCTAGTTATAAAATTTATCGTTGAAAAGTGAACAAGAAAGTACCGAGCTAGACCAAAACACAACCGGGCAGTGGACCCTATCGTGTGGTAGTATAGTTGGGTAAGTTCGGGTTCGAACACAGGGAACTAGATTGGATAATTAATAGAAGTGTGAGCAATTTAAAAAGAGAAAATAAAATGTGGTTGGTTTGTGTGACCGAATTGTCACGTTGCTTAAAACTACGAAATTTTAGTTAAACTAGGCAAGTGGACTCTTTAGAGTCAAAGTGATTGATTTGGAACTTTCAGATATTAAAAACTATACTTGCTTGGATTAGATCGTTAGTGATTTCGGGGTGTAAAGTTAAAACCGGTTATTTTATGCAAACAATTTTCATCAAACCTAGGCTTAACATTCGCCATCACCTAATAATTCAACTTCAATTTACAAACCCATGATTCAATCAAATAACGGACATTCGCCATAGTTACCTATTCGCATATTTGAGCTTAACTTGTTAACCTATTCCAAAACCGCATCCGCAATCAAGTTCAACAATTTATAGACAAAAAGTTGACAACAATTCACTAGATAGAAAACGTTCGCTATATCTATTAGTAAATTATCAAACAAGTTAATTACTTGACATCAAGCTCAAATACACAAATAATTGATTAAACACAAGTTCAAGTCAAAAGAGTTTATGATTCATCCAAACGAAAGACATTCGCCAAATTCGCTAATTCAAATCATACTAGTTAACTAGCTTCCCTTGTAATAATTTTCACATTCGCGAAAATAGATTCATTCATACATTTCATACAAATAACAAGTATTTTTATTAAACAACAAACATTCGCCATAGTTGTTTAGGCAAAATACCCACAAGTTAAACCACATCAACTAGTTACATACAAATTTATGGATGAATCTTAAACTCAAAGCATAAATCAAACACCAAATATAACACCCCTAGTCACTAACTAGTTCATCCAAGCAAGCATAACAAAACCTAGCCAACCATCATAATCACATCATCATACACACAAAACATCAAGGAAACTAAGGAAAACATGATTATATTTAGATAAAAATGCAAACCGAGTTCGTACAATGTCGAGATGATGATTGTTAGTAACCGAGAGATGCTACACTAAAGGAAATCTTCAAGAAAATGAAAGAAAACCTTCAAGAACTCCAAAATCGCCACCTAGAGACTGGTTTTGTGTGTGTTTTTCGTGTGTGTAAAGTTGGTGAGATTCAATAGTGAAAAGTGCTTTTTCTAGCCAAAAAGTGATCTGCCGCCCAAACTACCCGGCGGGTTGTGTTATGACCCGGCGGGTCCTTTGAAATTTGTGGAACCCGGCTGCTCAAACATATAACACGGCGGGTCATTTGAAGAAAACAACCCGGCGGCTCAGTAGGATCACCCGCCGGCTTCTACAGGGTTCAATCGGCCGAATTTCTCTGTGATCAACAAATGATGGAAAAGTTAATTTACCCGGCGGCTAGCATCACTCACCCGGCTGGTAACCATAACAACCCGGCGGCTTAGTGTATCAACCCGGCGGCTTCTTCAAGACTTCATAACCCGGCTGCTACGTACCCCAAGCCGGCGGCTTCAAGCCATTTTCCAGCAGACCAGCTTTTAGCTCGAGACTTCAACACTTTACAAACTTGCTCAAATCCAAACCAGAATGCAGTCCAAACGACGATTCTTCAATATTGATGCCTGTAATTCAATTTAAGCTAAATAAGTACCAAAAGTTCATAAAGTCCACTTAAAAATGAATGCAAAAACAATGATATCGCTAAAGATAAACTTATACAAAATGAGCGATATCAAATATCCCCACACTTGAACTTTGCTTGTCCTCAAGCAAACCGTTATTCATCGTTTCAAAACCCACTCTTGCAACAACAATAGGTGAATATCAAGTTTACCAAAACAATACTAACACTAACTACCAAGGCAATTAGGCTAGCGACATATGTATAAGCATTATAAACTCGAGATGTTTTGATTTGCCAAGCCCGAATGCACGACCTAGCACCTCACATAAGGATAAGTGTTTTAGTCACTCACTCTCAACCTATAAGACTACAAGGTAAGGAAGTAAGCAATTTTAACACTCAATCAAGCCAAGTCGTGATGCATTGTTACCATAGGCTTGCAAGAGGATCAAATCTCCACCGACTTGGCGTGAGCACCAAGTGAGATCTCAAAGGAGGTATTCTAGCATGTGTTGTAACAATGTAGGCTAATTGTGGAATCGGGGTATGATAGACACAATAATTGGCGAAAAGTGGTAGTCAAGACCCGTGAAAAATGTGAAAATGTGACCTATTGGTTTAAACACGTGATAGTAATGAAACTTAGGATTCTCGTGCTAAGTCAATTCAGCTTATTATTTGTTCTCATTTATAACTCATACTTTAACAATTTCGCACAAATAATTCGAATTGATTTTTCGCATTTGATTGGAATAATTGCATTCTATGACTTTCTATGAACCCTGTGTAACGAACTTTCGGACCAACCATCCTAGACCGGATAAAGGCCTTCGGTGGCTAGGTGTAGAACACCCCTCGGGAACTACTTATTCAGGAATCCAAAGGTCATTTAGTTGACTACAATCATCCAACTGTAAACTTTAAGCTCAAAGGTTAACTTCTATTCATTTAATTGTTTCCAACCTCACTCATAGAATTTAACACTAGAATCCCAACTCAAAACGGTTTAAGTCACATTCTGGTAAAATTCATCATAAGTTCCAACTAGGCAACATTTTAGAAAAGTGATGGCTCAGGAATTGACTACACAAAAATAAGGCTAAAATTTAGTGGATTGAATGTGGAAGTTTTCTAGGGGTTTCTTAGCACTAAAAATGAGTGCTAACGACCTGTGTAAACTGGATATAAATGGTTTTAAAGCAAAATAATTTCAAAAATTCCTAAGAATACCTCCTCGTCTTCGACCCCACCTATATCACATTTTTGTGATCCCACAGCGGTCTCAAAATGCATCACTAAGGCAAGTTCTAGAACAAACTACAATCACCGGCACACTCATAGCAATCAACAATATAAACACCAAAGGTAAGTGTTTTTCTCAATAAGGCTCAAATTTCTCACAATTTTTCATAGTGGAGGCTACAAGCGTGCTAGTCATGCAATTCACCCTATTAGGTTGCTTTTATGACACATCTCTAAAAATTTAGTTGCAAGAGGGAAGATTTAATTGCTTTTAATAGATTTTAGCTAACACATTTCAAAGCAATTAATTTAATAAGGACAAGCAAATTCCTAGCATACTACCATTCCATAACCCGTTATTAGAATTCGTAAAGTTCAATTGGAAAATCCAAGATCAATAACAGACCTAATAAGTGGCTATAAAACAACAATATACTAGGAACAAGATTCTAGTGAAGTTAACCCTCCCCACACTTGAGATTTGCATTGCCCTCAATGCAAAAACAGTTTAAAAGTACGAGTGCGAAGGGGCGAAGGGAACGAGAACTTCCCCGGGGGTTTGTTTGAGGAGCGAGTGCATTTGCTGAACTAATTGCCAGCCGGCGCACGATTCCGACATCCATAAAAGCTAGAACTTTAATCAATTGCCTAAAAAGAAAGCAAACATAGAAGGTTTGAACTCGAGTGACATTGTGCAAAACCGCACCCAAATGTCAGTCGAGTAAAATAGTTCCAAAAACCAACTAAGATGAGTATCAAGTCATGGAATAAAAATGTCTAACACATGAGGCACGTAGGCACTCTTAATGGAAACAGAAAGATAGTGATGATAATGTTTGAAAATGTGGTAACGAGCAAACTAATAGGGCCAACCCCAACCCCCTGAACGAGGTCCCTGAGAACCTCCTTGATGGTCGCCTGGCTGAGTCCATGGATCCCAACTCTGATGATCGGAAGGAGCGTTATGGTATCTCTGCTCCTGCTGCAACTGCCTGTCATATTCTTCCTGGTGTTGGCGCTGAGCTTCCGCCAATGCAGCATCATGATCATAAACAGGGGGTGGGTGGTCGCGGGACTCAGGTGTACCCCATTGGTACAAGGGCTCGGCATAAGTGGTTTGATAGCCTTGTTGCTCGGCGATCCAGTTGAGATTACCAACCGTCCAATCAGTTCGGTACTCGAGGTTTCCCATCCGGTAACCCATTTCATGCCTGAAGTCGGTGAAATCATTCCTGAACTCATTATGACCCACTTCAAGTCTTCCAATTCCCTGCATAAGATCAGAGAGAGAGGGTTGAGCTTGTCCCTGTTGTTGCTGCTGGGCTCTTTGGCGTCTCGGTGGTTGTTGGGGTTGCTCGGCCGCTTGTTTTTCAGGATAGGGAATAAATCCCTTTTTGTTTTTAGACACTGCTTCAGCTGCGTGGTACATAAGATAACCGACACTTTTCTGATTGAGATCCACTTGAGTCAAAGCAGGCCTTATTCCAAAATTGACACCCAAACCCTTAGCAAGCAAAGTGACAAAGTGACCACCAACAATAGGACTTCGGTCCTTTAAACCCCCACCAGTCGTGTCAAGGTAGTTTGCCACACAATATGGAAAGTTGATGTGGTTCCTCTCATAGATTTGTCTCAGATACCAAATATCCGCCAACGTCACTTTCTCGCTGTTTTCACGCCTGTTTGCAATAGTGTTGGCGATGAAACGGTGAATGACACGAAGACGGATATTATTCATGTCTTTGTAAGAGACCGAGCTAGCTTCAAACTCCTTAGTACTAAACTGCTCCCAAAACTCCCCCTCAATAAAATCTTGAGTGTCATCCACTCGACCCCCAGAAATCAAATAATCATCAAAAAAAGTATAGCCGAGCTCAGCTGGAGTATAGATGTCCAAACATTCAGCTAGTTGTCTCAAGGAAAGAAAGTGTGGCTGGCCTCCTAACCTGAATTTCATGAAATTAGCATCGGTAGCCGAGGTTACATCTCTTTGCAAGATCAAAGTGGAAAAGAACTCATAGCATAACTCCTTGAACACCGGTTCCCTGATGTTAAACAGTCTTTCCCATTCGGTGAATTCGTACACATTCCCTTGATACTCAAACCTCTGAATGAGAAGCTCACGAAGCTGCTGAGAGAGACCAATTGCCTCAAGAGGTTCCCAGTCTACATATCTAGACAGCTCAAACTCCTTTTTTAACAAATTGAACAAGTTCCTGGCATACTTCGTGTAGTGTACCCATCTCTGATCAAATCGAAGCCATGGGTGGATGTTAGCCGGAATAAATAGTGCTTCGACAACATCAGGACCGACATGTGAGAATTCCTCCTCATCCTGTAATTGAGAGGTGGAAGTTTCAGCGGCTCTCTTGGAGGCGCTGGTTTTGCGTGACTTGCGTGAGGTTGCTGCTTGCTGCGAAAAATCAATAAAGAAACACAGTATTGCACAAAACAAATGTTAGTGTTAGCCGTAATCATAGACATGTCTCGTATGCAAAATGAGCGATAATATGTCAAAATCATAACCTACCCCAACAAATAGTCTTTTCCCAACCAAAGTAGCATAAACGCAATTCACCAAAAACCATAACCAAACAATTCAAATCCTTATTCACAAACTCATCAAAGTGCAAAGAATATGTAATCCAATATTAAACTAAACCAAACCAACAACAATGCCTAATCAACATCATCTTAGTTAAGTTAGCTTCCCTTGTAATAATTTTCACATTCGCGAAAATAGATTCATTCATACATTTCATACAAATAACAAGTATTTTTATTAAACAACAAACATTCGCCATAGTTGTTTAGGCAAAATACCCACAAGTTAAACCACATCAACTAGTTACATACAAATTTATGGATGAATCTTAAACTCAAAGCATAAATCAAACACCAAATATAACACCCCTAGTCACTAACTAGTTCATCCAAGCAAGCATAACAAAACCTAGCCAACCATCATAATCACATCATCATACACACAAAACATCAAGGAAACTAAGGAAAACATGATTATATTTAGATAAAAATGCAAACCGAGTTCGTACAATGTCGAGATGATGATTGTTAGTAACCGAGAGATGCTACACTAAAGGAAATCTTCAAGAAAATGAAAGAAAACCTTCAAGAACTCCAAAATCGCCACCTAGAGACTGGTTTTGTGTGTGTTTTTCGTGTGTGTAAAGTTGGTGAGATTCAATAGTGAAAAGTGCTTTTTCTAGCCAAAAAGTGATCTGCCGCCCAAACTACCCGGCGGGTTGTGTTATGACCCGGCGGGTCCTTTGAAATTTGTGGAACCCGGCTGCTCAAACATATAACACGGCGGGTCATTTGAAGAAAACAACCCGGCGGCTCAGTAGGATCACCCGCCGGCTTCTACAGGGTTCAATCGGCCGAATTTCTCTGTGATCAACAAATGATGGAAAAGTTAATTTACCCGGCGGCTAGCATCACTCACCCGGCTGGTAACCATAACAACCCGGCGGCTTAGTGTATCAACCCGGCGGCTTCTTCAAGACTTCATAACCCGGCTGCTACGTACCCCAAGCCGGCGGCTTCAAGCCATTTTCCAGCAGACCAGCTTTTAGCTCGAGACTTCAACACTTTACAAACTTGCTCAAATCCAAACCAGAATGCAGTCCAAACGACGATTCTTCAATATTGATGCCTGTAATTCAATTTAAGCTAAATAAGTACCAAAAGTTCATAAAGTCCACTTAAAAATGAATGCAAAAACAATGATATCGCTAAAGATAAACTTATACAAAATGAGCGATATCAGGACCATTTGAAAGCAAATCCAAAGTTATTGGACCGAAAACGTTGAAAAAAGAGTACATGGACTGTTTTCGTAAATCAATGTAAACCATATGGACCATTTATGAAATTTACTCTAAAATTTGGGTTAAAATTACAGGAATGAGTCTAACTGGGCGAAACTCAAAACAAATATGGATCTAAATGCACGGCCATTTTATAACACCTCTTATGTGAATAAATTAGAAGAAAAAACTTGTTACACAAATATAGAAGAAGAGTAAATTCCATAAATGGTCCCTGTGGTTTACATTGATTTACGAAAACAGTCCCTGTACTCTTTTTTCAACGTTTTCGGTCCAATAACTTTGATTTTGCTCGCAAATGATCCCTTAAGGGACCATTTGCGAGCAAATCCAAAGTTAGACGGAGGGACCATTTGCGCGTAAAAATTCAAAGTTAAGGGACCATTTGCGAAAAAATCCAAAGTTATTGAACCGAAAACGTTGAAAAAAAAGTACAGGGACTATTTTAGTAAATCAATGTAAACCACAGGGACCATTTATGGAATTTACTCCATAGAGAAAGGAGCGAAGAAGATGAGCGTAGGTACATGTTTTAAAGTTCTTTTTCCTATTTCTAGGCTTTGTAGCATTGCTATTTTCAAATCAAAAGATAAATAAATATGCTATTTCCAGTCTAAATATGTTTACTATATCCAGACTTAAATATTACTCCGTATTTACTTTATTTTTAAATCGTACGGAGTGTATCCCCTATCTTTTTTTTTATTGTGATTTAGAATTATTCTGGAAATTATCTTTTGTTATACTGTGAGTAATAATAATTATAAAAAATAATGCGAATTGGTTTATTTGTGCAAAACTTTGTTCTATATAATTGTAATAACTTTTTTTAGAAAATGAAAATAAATCATCTTTACAATCATAGATAATGTAGGTTATTCAAATGCAAATGAAAAAAAAGAAGTTACCTACATTTTAAAATAATTTTCAAATTTAAACCCGTTATGACCCGAGTCCGTTATAACCCGAGCATGATATGACCCAAGCCCTTTATGATCCCGGTTGCCAAACTGACTCGCTCGCCCGTTTTGCCACATCTACCATTGTGGATAGTCACAATACCCTTTCAAATATTGGTGATGAATTTAGCGACACTTTTATGTAATTGTCGCTGATTGGATTTGTGTCTATCACTTAGCAACGGTCCAGCAGCAACAGTTTTTTCTGTCACTAAAGCCAACGGTCACATCTTATAGCTATTGTGATAGTTTGGTGATCACAGAATATTATCACTTATAACAACAATCAAGAAATACACCCCTTGATCTACATTCACAATCTTTATCATTAATCTAACTTAGCATCAAGTTAGTTTATACAAGCGTGCACCCTGCACCTCCTAACTTTTATTATAACTTAACTTGAAATCCGACTAGTCTTAGATAAATCTCAATTGCATTAAAAAAATTGATTACAATAAAATCACCAACACGGTTGTGCAGATCATCCTTTTCATTGGGTCAATAAAAATTCAGCTACTACTAAGTTACCTTCTCACTGACAAATCAACTTGATTTCCATCTCTTAGCAACAAAGACCGAATTGTTAAGTTGGTCACTTTATGAGGGAACCGAAGACCTGAACTTTGATATATTTATTATATGTTGTTTTTTTGTTAATTTTTACATGGTATTTACCGTTTTCTTAATGTACGATAATTTATATACAAAATGTTTTCTTATACACGGCTTTAAGCCTCTCATTAGGAAATCCATATATTTATTATGATTTTTTAAAATGGTGGTGGGAGTGGTATTGAAAAGAACATGGTGATGAGAGTGGTATTGAGAATAATCAAGTATAAACAATATGCGAGGGATGGTATGTACTCGTATTAATTTTGTTTTTTCACTCATGTAATTTATCTTTTTAGTTTTATGTAATTTATCGTTAGAAATGAATTAATAACCTAAAAAAATGAATAATATATTAAGTAAATGGTATTTTTTTCCATTGAAAAACGACCGAAAATACACATAAAGTAAATCACAAGGACCGTCTATGCAATTTACTAATAGGGGCATTTTATATGATTTATTTAGGTGCAAAAAGAAGAGCTTGGGAAAGAAACAAAAGATTTATCTCCAGGTCATCAGTGTAATGAATGGTAAAAACATGGACGAAAAATGTATTCCAAATCAAATTTAAATACCAACTTGAGTTCTTAAAATACTGGGTCTCCTTCGGTGATACTGTAGGGGTTCATCACTCTTGCACAAACAAGATTGACACTTAGAAATAAAAAGCAACTAATGGAGAGTTATACGCACTGATCCTATGATGTAAATAAGAAAAAGAAGAGAGGAAAGAGCTTTCGAAATTGACATTTGCAGAAGAAAAAGACACAACTACAGTACCATCATATGCACCATTAAAATCACACATACATACTTCATACTTCATACTTCATAGTAGCATAAATTTCTCTAAAATATCGCTTTCTTGCTCAACTCACTAACCAAAACATATCTCACAAGTCCAGTGACATATCATGAACTATAACACGAGAACTACGTTCACAAGGTTCGAGCTACTCTCTCGTACAAATCACGTGGCCAGTTGCGATTCAAATTGTTTGCAAGGAAATTGGCAATCTGCACCAAGGAAACATTCATATATTGATAAGTAATAAAACAATAAAAGGGCCTTGAAAGTCGGATTAGGGCTTGCAATTTCTACTCATTTACTTATGAATGGGTTGATCATGTTATGTTTTATTCTCAAATGAGTCAAATGGGTCACAGAAATTTTAGGGTTAAGGGAACGCATCAAAAGGATCCCCAGGGGGTGAGGGGTCAATGTCGTCCAAAGTATATTCAACAATACATCATAAATTGCTGTATACACAGATATATATTATTTAGTATAATAAATATAATTAATTATTGTAACTTCAACGCAGCTATTCTAGAAAAAGTGCACAAACATGTTTGCATGTCTAGCAAACCGTTCTTAATCCTACCAGCTTTGACCCATTATCAACCCGACCAATTTGCAAGCATTTATCATAATTAGCTTTTGATTGTAGTACAAACCAACAAACAACTTTCATTGTAAACAACTCTTTCACAGGGTAAAAATTTCTGTCGACTAGATTCTTTTAAAGACTGGGTACGGGTACCACACTTTACGATTTTTTCGTACTAATAAGGACATGCCGAGTGAAGAGACGTCAGATAAATCACTGCCCTTATTAATTCCACATTAGTGATTTTTTTGTTCCATTTTCGACTAACATTTCCTAGATTAGGTAGACGAACTGGATTATCAAAAATGCCTGTTAGACATTAGCAATAGTTACAGAAGGGTGGTTGAGATTGCTTATGGTCAACATATTTTCTTAGCCTCCGCCTTGTTAAGGGGCATGTTAGCCATTTGACAATAGTCATAGGCTCAACTAAAATGTGTACTAGTCAAAACATAGCAGTTATTGGGACCTGAATGAGAAATTATATATACTCGGACTTCAAACATACCTTGGTTCTCAATGCACGGAGTGACCCATCCGAATCTCTGACATTGTCTATACACTGAAGAGAGACCTTAAGAAGGTCCGGAACACAAGCTTGGACGTAGGGTGACAAATTTTGGAACATATCTGTCGCGGTATCTGGGGCTCGGGGATCGAAGGGAAGAAATGGAAGCTTGGCGACCTCCCTTAGAGCATCCAGATAATGTTCTTGCCTGGCCAATTTATGGATAGACAAAATTGTCTCAAGCTGTCTTAACAAGGTTTCTTGCTCTAACACATGTTCTCTCTCTTGAAGACTGCACAATGAAATGTTTGCAATTTATCAGATGAAGTTAAAGATGAGACAAATTGAATAAGTCAGCAAGAAACATAATTTATGCATCAAATGAACACATTACACTAAATCAGACGAGGTTTACATAGGGCGGATAGATTGTAAGTTGCCCAAATACTAACAGCCTCCTAAATGATTAGTTAGATTATTATTATTGTAACTATCAATTCTTTGTGATCATATTTAACACATTAACTATTACGGTATTTCTGAACAAGATCCTGGATAACAAGTCTCAAGGTCGCAGTTGATTTAATCCTTACTACATACTACATCAACATTTCAGAATAGAAATAAATAATTTTTATTTGAGATCTTCATTATTTATTAATATAATATTAGATTAGATATTAGAATATTAGAAATATTAGATTATTTTTTAGTGATCAATTTTTTATTTACAATGTTTCATAACGAATCATTCATGATTGGCCAAATCATTGATACAAATTAATAAAGATGGAAGAAAATATCTATATCAGGTTAGTTTCAACCAAAACTGTTACCCAACACTCACGACCTGCCCATTCTGACACCTTTATATTGAAGGCATCCACTAAAGTGGCCTAGATGAAAAGCAGATTCGCATTGTATACAAATGGAAGTCAATAATGCAGAGAAAGAGGCTGAAAAGCAGCAAAATAAACAGTAACATCACTACGCTTTCGCTGCAAAGAATCAATTCATGGGCCCATTATCACTATCGTTAGCAAGTATTTTCAGAGCCAGATAAAGATTCGACCTGACATTCTGATAGTATTTAAATGTCTCCAGCAGAACATTTCCAGAATTAACAAGCCCAGCTGTGCGGCTCTCACCATCCAGTCTACCACGTGATAAAGAACAGATAGCCTCAGAGAGACCCTTGTTTATGGTATCCAGCGCAGCTGAAAATGCCCCAATTCTCTTTTGAATTTCTATAGACTGGATTAAAGATGATAGGTTAGCAAAAACAAACATCCTTAGGTTAACAAATGATATAAACGACTAAAACTGATCCAGATTGATCATAAAGAAGAATGGAATTTTACTTTGTCGTTTAGCCCCGCTTCTTGACATTGGCGAGCAGCTTCAAGCAGAAACTGGTACCTGTCTTTTTGATCGTTCAAAAACCGCGCTAATTCACCTTCTTCTCCAGCCCCTTTTGGCCCAAGTAACAGAAGAATTCCACCATCACGCAATAAAATCTCCATAAGAAGCTGCTGCATCATCAAGGTCCGCTGCCTTTGCTGATCTACATTTCCTCTCCCAGACCAAGACAGTTGTCCACCACCCACTGTGGCAGCAGCTTGTGCATAATATTCCAATGCCATGGAAAGATTATTGTGCCGCATGTACAGTGAGCCATACTGTCTTATAATGCTAGCTGATTCAGCAAAAGCATCCATCACTCCTAACTTGTGACCTGTCCCACCGACATCAGATAGCACACCATGGTCTGCCAGGACAATTGCTATATGTGCAGCATCTATGTTATATCCATCATCTCCAATATCCTTAGACAAATATAGGACAGCTGGCACCAATTGTATGCTCAACAGCAACACATATGGGTATACTAATGGGTCCTTCCCATTCTTTGTATAATAAGAAGGTTCAAATTTGTTTAGGTAAGCCTGTAAATCGTCCAAATTATAAGGTGCTAATCCTTCGTTTAAAACAACAGGATTTGGTCCACCAGAATAGTCTCGAACAGCACATAGCTTGAACCACAAGAAATCCTCAATAGTATTAAAAAGTGTAGGTTGTTCCCTGAGTAGGCGATCGATCTGCCTGCGGGACCCAGATATGAGTGCATATAAAAGTAACTTTTTTTTGTCAAAAGTACCGCGACCCGCTCGATCACCCATTCTTAACATTTTTTCACATTCCTCTGCTGCAATTGAAGCAGTCTCTACTGATACCATGCCTCCATTGGTGATCCATTCAGCCAGCTGTCAAAATAAGAATTAGATTAGTAGGGTTCGTTTAAATATGTGCATAAAGATACACTAGAATATCAGTACCTGTGACGCAAATTGGTGAGAAACACGAGATCTGGAAGCAACATCCCTTGCTTCATCATAATACCCGGTTCTCAAACAGAAATAGATCTGTTTTACAAATAATAGTAGTACTTTCAATAAATGAACCAATGGGAATAGATATATATCAGGTAGATTATAATAAATGCTAATTTTATAGCAAAGCACCTGCTGCCACGTGGTATCAACAGGAGGCTGCCTACGAGCATCACCTGAATCAAAATCAAGAACCCCATAGTCTCTCAAGCGGATCTGTAGAAGAAATAAGTAAATAAAAATCACATGCTACACCTTAAAAAACAAAGATCGAGCTGCACAGAATGTAATTTAAAATTTTTAAGTAAGAATTGACCACAAACCCTAAGAAAAGCATGAATCCGTTGCAAATTTCCAACCACTCCACCAAGAGCAGCCTAGTAAGAGCAGTAGAACCATCAATGAAACTTCCTGAGATTTTATTAAAATACTAACAGCTAAAGAAGACAAACAGAAAAATCTTTGTAGTTACCTGCGTTGGATGACTTTGTATCATTTCCATGATATACTTCTCATGCCCCCACTCCAGGTGCCGTCTTGCACCAATTATTAACAGCATTTTCTTTGAAACGTTTCTTTGATAACTTGTATTTTCACCCATCATAGTCTGAGATTAACATATTTCATAATAAACTAACAGCATTACAGATATACGAACTGCTAGACATTTTGCACTTGCAAACCGTATAAACAAGATTGCAAAGGAGATGTGTACCTGAATTAAATGCCAAATTTTCCCCATGGTAACTGATTTACCACCAGAAGAATCCAGCGCAAGACTTTCATATGCACTCTTGAAAGCAGTAGCTGGCTGGCAAATGTAACAGAATACGCATATAAGAAAATTTTGATAAATACCAACAGGCATTTGGCCTTGCACTATCTGGGTGGCCCATGAACCAAGAGATTGCGGGTTCAAATTTCAATTGAAGAAACAGGTGGTGTATATAATAGGTGTAGTGGTTGTGAAAAACTTTGCCTTTGACACGGAAGAAGACAAAATCGACAAAATGACAAGTCCATGTCATTAAACTTGCTACAGGAGTGTAACAATACATGTATATCAAAGTGGAATTTCCAAGATTAAGCTTTTGTTGATATCAGTAAATGGCGAACCTCTGAAGCTTTATCATTAATGTACATAGAGAAAAAGATTATAGAAAATTTTCTTCACAAACTTACTTTGAATGCTAAACCACGCTGTCTGGCATCATTAAGTGTTCTCACAACTTCAGCATATGCATCAGCTTTTTTATCAATAGCTGGCTTATCAGCTATTGGTACAAGCTCCATGCTAGAAGGACCAGAGGAAACATGAGGGCTAGATGTTAGAGATAATATTGGCCCTGTACGGCTAGCTCCATAGCTCGACTCATTTACGTTGGTCCTTGGTAATGTTGATATCCGGCTCAGACTGTGAAGAAAGTCCCTTTTTTCCTTTTGCCAGTCATCCTGATAAATTATAAATAAAAGGTGCTTAAAAATAAATGCATAAGAGGTAAGAAAAAAATATCAGATTACCTTAACACTTCAACACACTACAAAACATTAATTATATCCACTACGCAAATTACTTTAAGAAGAACAACTTCTTAGTTAAGTTAATTTCTTATGCTCTAGGACGGATCTTTAACTCATGTACTGCAAGTGGGTTATAACCGAAATGCTGCAGAAAACACCTTTCAGTGTCTGAAATATGTAAATCAAGAAAGATGGGCAAGAACGTAAGCCACAGATTATGTGGAATGTAGCTAGGAAAAATAGGAAGAGTTTACAGGACATTAAAGACCTTTCTAGCATTAAGATGTCTTTATTTAGCTAAAGACCTGCTTTAAAAAGTAAGTTTTTCCATGGTTACTGAGTACTGACTTTATTACTAACTTTTGATTTACGAGTTACGCCACACATGTTTCATTAAATCTCTTGTAAAGATACCCTTACAGCTTCCAAGAGATTAACTCTTCTATACAAAATGAAATTTTCTATCAATATGTTATCTTTTCCCTCCCAGAAAGTTTCTTTCTCTACATTAAATGAAATTTCTATCAATATTCTATCAGTATTGTACGTCATCATGAATTTAAAGTTCAAGCAAATAATATAGTAGATATTAAATAACAACGCTGACAGAGAATGTTGGACTCATTGTAGCAACTAACCTCTAAAACTGTCATCATGTAGTCACTAAAATTTCTGAGATTATCTTTCTGAGCTTCCTGAACAGCGGAGACCATTGCCATTTCATGAACCTGAGATTATGAAATTGTACATTAAGGTAATGAATATATTAACCATGACGTTATGCCAATCACTGTGTAGCAAAGAAGCAGTTGAGAACCAGACAATCACAAACACTTGATAAACAAAAACACATGTAAGAACATAATGGTATTGATTATCGTGTTGTCAGTTGAATATTGCTCTCTTGAATGAACGGATAGAAAAAGGCACAAACTCATATACATAGACACGCATATGCGACTATTACTAATCCCCAGAAATGGACACTCATATCCAACAACTAGTAATCCTCATGCAAATGAATGAGCATAATACACAAAGGACATGAAGTTCGATGAGTGATGACATTGAATGTTAGCAACCACAAGGATAATGAAAACAATAAGCGATACTAGATCAAATTTTGTACGGAAAAATAAAGATCTACTTTTCTAGCAAATTGTTGGAGTAATGAACCCAGTTAAAGAATATTTAAGAACATAATGGTATTAATTACCGTGCTGTCAGTTGACTATTGCTCTCTTGAATGAACGAATAGAAAAAGACACAAACTCATACATAGACACGTATATGTGACTATTACTAATCCCCAGAAATGGACACTCGTATCCAACAAATAGTAATCCTCATGCAGATGAATGAGCATAATACACGAAGGACATGAAGTTCGATGACATTGAATGTTAGCAACCACCAAGATAATGGAAACAATAAGTGATACTAGATCAAATATTGTAAGGAAAAAAAAAGATCTACTTTTCTAGCAAATTGTTGGAGTAATGAACCCAGTGAAAGGATGAAGGACGTCGAACAGTAGTGTAGCATGGAACTCTACTGACTACTAATATTTCACATGAACGGCAAAACATAATAAGTTATATCTAGTTCATAAATACTTCGTTCATTAAATTACAACAGTACATGGGTTAAATACCTGCTGCAAGTATTCCTCAACGCTTGTAGCCTCAGCAGGGAAAACATCCTCAAAAGTAGTCTACAAAAAGAGTTACAAGATTAACTCAGCAAGCATAAGTAACTAGTACCAATGACACAAGAATAGAAGCACCACAAAATATTTTCAAAACAAGAAAATTAAACATTGAAACTAAAGAACCTAGAAGATCTAATCCAAAACAAATTTGAGAATACAGAACGAAAATGGATACTATACTTTGACCTAAACTTAGTATTTAAAGCAAAAGACAAAATTCACCACCCTTGACTCCTTGAGAACTAGAACAACATTAACTAGATATCATTCACCATTGTGAAGCAGTGGCGGATCTAGGAACTCAAGTTTGGGTATGCATTATTTAAACTAAAAAAATGTTAAAAGGTTTTGTGGGTCGGGTTCAGGTTAGGCTTTTTTTTGTGACTTGGTTATTCATGAAGTTATTTAAGTTAAAATCGATCTGATATGAACTGAACATGAACGTGGGATTTTATGGTAAGGTTTTGTTATTCACATTGAAGCTAGTATTGGTGAAATATATAAACAAATACGAGTACTAATACAAACTTCTCTACTTAAATATCCTATATGGTTCATCATTTCCAAATAAGAGAACAACTCAGTCAAGTACTTGTTATTCACTTAAAATTAATCTGTAGCACAAAACATGACAGTTTTACATGTTAAAATTCATAATAATATAGAAGCATCAAAAGTATTGGAAGCACGTCCACAGTTTCATATGACAAAAAAAAATAATCATGAGGTTATGAGAATAATGTAAAATTAGTCCTTGTTTCCCATTTATTTCATTACTTGCTTATAGCCTAAAATATAAGAAGTAAATTCAAGAACGTATTGTTTGAGTGATATTTCATATTATAGATTCAATATCTTTCTAATAGAGTGGTTTATTAACTCAATAGTCAAGACCCACCATCCTCTTCTTGAGAGAAAGGATAGATAAAGTGGTTTATAAACGAGGCATAACATCAATTTTTATTTGAAATTGAACATTAGTTTTTTTACTTTCTTCTGTTTCTTTGTAAGTCAAAGGTGGTTAACTGAAGTTTTTGATGACGGTTGGATAAGGAACAATGCAATAGGGTGGTCACCATGTTTCTATTGGGTGTGCACCCTAAAGAACATATACTAAAAAACTATAAAATAATACAATTTTTACACTGCAATTAGAACTCATAGGGTATGCAAGTGCATACCCTCGAGTGTGAACACATCCGCCCCTGTTGTGAAGGATAGACTATGTAAAAATAGAACGTTGCTAGCTTGCACCATAAGAAACTCAGAAAAAATATAAGGTTTGGGGTAGATGGGTTAATTGCGTATAATATAAAAGGGGAACCAGGATGCTTCTCTAGCATTACGACGATTATTGAGGGAATTTATCGTACATGTCAGTTCGCATACACTTTTGCAAAGATATTGTTATTGAGTACCTATCTTGTGACACAAACAACAGATATCTTACCGAACGAACAAAAATACTATGGCCTGCATCGATGTAGTTAAATAATACCTTCAATTCAAATGATTTAAGATCCCGGGCCAGTTGCTCAGCATTTATCCCCTCACGTGCCAGTAGCCTGTGCATTAGTTAATAAATTACATATTCTAACAGAAGCTTATTATCAGAAACTTCATTCTCAACATCAAGCAGCAGAAGTTCAAGGCACTACTATAAACAATAGCATCAGAGAATCAAGAAACATAAGTAGCCTCTTTTACATCTACTAACTTCAAGTATAATCTGTTTTCTTCTATAAAAAACTATAAATCAAGAGTACTCGATAATACTTCACTATGTTAATTATTGCTATGATAAATTTGAATCTCCCCATGTTAGTAAATAACGCAAGAAAATTGTTGTTTTCTGAATCAAAAACGCACAGACAGTACCACAAAACAGCTACAAATGCACTCATTTCTGAATTTTAGGCAAAAACATAGAAACACTCATAACTTTTGCAGTTTTATAAAACGAGGAAATAATTATATGTAAATATCCAAATCAACCTTGTAGCTGCAATTGATTGAGAAGGAGCCTCTGTCCTTAGGGTTTTGGACTTGAGCTTCTTCGATAACGCTTCTAATTGATCCAAGTTTCTCTATAAATAACAAATCACACTAATTAAGCATATGCATTACAAGGAACAATATATGAATATGTATACACATACATACATATATATTTATTAATACGGAGTATAATTAAAAGAGGAAATATAACAAACCTGGAGAGGAGGAAACTGAGCAGAAGGAGCAGCTTGTTCGACAAGCTTAGAGGAAGAATGTAGAAGATCCGTCCAGCTGCTCATATCAGCGTCGGTAGCCATTGTTTGTTAGTCGCAGGGGAAGAAAGATTTTGAGTAAAGGAATGCGCGCCGAAGGGGTTTAGGAGCTCAAATTGAACGCAAGAGCCCTAACTTTCGAAAACAAACCGGTGAAGACCGAAGGGGGAGGTATATTTTAGCTCGAGGGTTTTTGGCCTTTGGGATTACAATGTGATTTTAGTAAGACAAACTTTAACAAAATGTTGTTACTTCGTAAACGTAAAAAATCACTCATTGGTAGGGGTGTGCAATGTGCATGGTCCAAAAATCGGATCAAACTTTCTCGGTTCGATCCGGTCCTGAGATTCGATTTGTAGCAGATTATTGGACCAAGGACCAGACCATATGTCATTGGTTTGGTTCGGTTCGGTTTTTAAATGGTCCTACTCGGTTCGGTCCAAAAGACCGACCCGATTGGTTATGCGTGATTTCATTGTCATTTTGTGTCTAGCCGATGTTTAATAACCGTTGACGTGGGAAATATTTAATCACTAGTTTACATGGGATTTATATGTCAGATTCATGTATTTGGATTCTTTTTGGGGCCTACTTTTAATGTCATAAGTCATGTGTATGATTGTAATTTGTGAATGAGGTTGAAGGGGTAAAAAGCTAAAAAAAACATTTTCATTTCTCATTTTTTCAGTTGTGAGACAGTCTAAATTAATGACACTCTAAGGGTTGAAGCTTGAAAAATAATGATTAAATAAAGGAGCTATATATTTTGGAGTAAGTGCATAAACAAATTCAAATATAAAGGTTTAAAGAAAATAAACAATAGACCACTATGGTTAAATAAACAATACAACGCTTTAAATAACCACTTCAAGATGTACTGCTATAGATACGGATGGCAATGGATCGGATGTGGATCGGATGATGCCATATCCACATCCATATCCATTTAAATATTTTCGTCCATATCCGTATCCATATCCATTTAATTTCTATTCATCCATCCATATACGATGGATTAAGCGGGTTAATGGATGTCCATTGGATATTCAAAAAAGCGTTAAAAATTTTCTAATATGAAATGAAATCAACAAATATTGTAACAAAAAAATAAATATAACGTAACATACGGAAATCTATTCACAAGAGCGTGTAACAATTATCGTCAATGAAACATAATTGGTTACAACTATAAGTAAACATATATTTTAACAAATACAAATGTGTAATCTCTATGTTTATTAGTTAATCACACATGTTTTGATTGTCTTTAATCGTGGATCGTGACTTCACTATATTGTCGAAAGCAAAACTCGACTCAACACGATATATTTATGCATTTCGATTTGTTATATAAATCAATAATCCAAAAACACCTCTCAAATAAACATTTAATTTTAAAAATTTACGACTTTATATATTCAATAACACATTAATAGTTTATGGTTTATATGTACGTGGATATGTAAATTTATATATATATATATATATATATATATATATACATATACATATATCCTGTATATGTACATATATATATATATCATACATATACATATATCCTGTATATGTATATGTACATATATCCTGTATATGTACATATATATATATATATATCATATATATATATCATATATATATATATATATATATATATATATATATATATATATATATGATATATATATATGATATATATATATATATATGTACATATACAGGATATATGTACATGAATCATGTACATATATCATGTACATATATTCATGTACATATATCATGTACATATATATGTATATGTATATGTACATATATATATATATATATATATATATATATATATATATATATATATATATATATATATATATATATATATATATGTACATATACATATACATATATATGTACATGATATATGTACATGATTCATGTACATATATCATGTACATATATATGTATATGTATGTATTATATATATATGATATATATAATATATGTATATGTACATATGTACATATACATATATCCTGTATATGTATATATCCTGTATATATATGTATATATGTACATATACATATATCCTGTATATACATATATATATAATATATGTATATGTACATATACATATACATGATATATCATGTATATGTATATGTACATATACATATATTATTATAATATATGTATATACAGGATATATGTATATGTACATGTACACATATACATGATATATTATATATATCATGTATATGTATATGTACATATACATATATTATTATAATATATGTATATACAGGATATATGTATATGTACATGTACATATATATCCTGTATATGTACATATACATATATTATATATACATATATATACAGGATATATACATATATACATGTATATATCCTGTATATGTACATATACATATATTATATATACATATATATACAGGATATATACATATATACATATATCCATGTATATATCCTGTATATGTACATATATTATATATACATATATATACAGGATATATACATATATATCATGTATATGTATATGTACATATACATATATTATATATATATGTATATACAGGATATATGTATATGTACATATGTACATGTACATATCATATATTATATATCATGTATATGTACATATACATATATTATATATATATATGTACATGTACATATGTACATATACATATATCCTGTGTACATATACATATATTATATATATATATGTACATGTACATATGTACATATACATATATCCTGTATATACATATATATATAATATATATATGTACATGTACATATGTACATATACATATAATATATGTATATGTACATATGTACATATACATATATCCTGTATATGTACATATATATATACATATACAGGATATATACATATACAGGATATATGTATATGTACATATATATACATATATGATATATATAATATATGTATATGTACATATATACATATATATACAGGATATATACATATACAGGATATATGTATATGTACATATATATACATATATGATATATATAATATATGTATATGTACATATATACATATATATACAGGATATATGTATATGTACATATATATATATATATATATATATATATATATATATATATATATATATATATATATATATATATATATATATATATATATATATGTACATATATCATATGTATATGTACACTGATGACATTATGTCATCAACCAAAACATATTACAAGTTATAAGTGTTAACTGCTCGTTTACAAACCATTAACTTAACATAATTATTATATAACAAAACATAAGCAACCGTTTCTAACAAAATCAGAGTAATCCTGGTCAAACAACTCCCAGTCACTCCTTGCCCCGTCCCAAAACATCACATAAACCTGCAAGGAGTAAACAACGGAATTAGCACGAAGCTAAGTGAATAAACCTGTTACAAACAGTTTGACTTAGCTATAACAATATCAATTAACAGCAATATCACTTTAACACAACATCACCAAGAGGATCGGTGGTCCTTGTAAAGCCCTCTGACCGCGGATGGCCCACCAAGCGACACTTACAATCACTGCAGGCCAATACAGTGATTTTACCGATAACTGATTGCTACCTTTAATCAATATGTGTTCCATTCTCAACACATGATTACAAATCTCACATTGACTAACCTGTAGCAATCAGTCCAACAATTGTTGACCCCCGAATCACCAGAATGCACATAGGCAACACATCACAATTTTATATATCTCAGCAATATAATCAACAATCACTATATTTATATTGTTGTAACTAATATGTCACAACCAATCACACTGAAGTTCCAAGTTAATTCACCTGTTAACTTCACTTCACTTACTCAGCTGACTAACTCACTGAGTCTTCGGTGTATCTGTAAACACCACAAAACTATTTAGTTAGCAACTGAATTCAATACTCACTTCAACTAGTTAACATAATCACGTACTACCAATTTACCACATTAAAATCAAACATATAACAATTACTTTACATGTACTTGCGCCATAACAATACAATTACGCTCATTCAATCGCTAGCCTAAGTTAAAACATAACTAAAATCATTTGAAATGAGATTTATAGCTAAAAAAGGTCATATGTTTGCGTCAGGCCGATTTAGCCGCCGGCCACACAGCTTGACCGCCGGCCGTAGGCCAAAGCTTAACAGCTTCACTCTACTTCAGCCCTGTGCCGAATTGTACAATCAAACCAACAAATTCCAGCTAGTTGCAGCTATTATAACTTCAAACAAAGCTCTATTCAAACATATATCTATACATATCAACAACTAATTACTTATAATCCTAATCATATAATGTAACACCCGCATAATTAGGATAATTAATTATGCCTAATTGTTTGTAACTGGTTGTAATTAGTATGTAATAGGACTAATTACAGGCTCTATTTGTATGTATATATAAGGTGAATTATATATATGTGTGTGTACTTACGCGATTTGGATAAATCGTGCGAATTAACCGGACGGAGTCCGACACAGTTTACTTGGACGTTGGTGACAAAAATTTACTTAAATAATGAAAACGTATTTTGTTATATAAAATACGCAACCGAACGAGCATTATTTATATATTATCGTGACGACATTTTAACTAACGCAACAAAATGTAATAAACGCGATTTAATAATTAAAATATTGCGACAAATGTTTTAACTATTAATTTCAAAGTATTTTTATTTAAATACTTTAGTTACATTTTAAAAATATAAACGTTTGGTTAAATATTAAAAACTAGTGATTAAACGATTAGGACACGGAGTCAACACTGTGTTTTGGGGAGTATTTCCCCCTCCTTTGCCCTTGGATCAGCCAACCTCAACCCCTCACCCACTTCTCCCTCTTTCATTTTCATTATCACCAAAACACACACAAACCAAACTCTCTCAACCTCAATTCACACCCAAATTTCGGAATCAAATCCCGACCAAGAAAATTACATATTCGGAATCACCATCACGTGTGGAGCAAGAATATCAAGATCGTTTTCACCATCTCATCCTCCATTTAGCTCGATTTGCAAAAGTAAGAAATTTCTAAAATCTTAGATCTATTCAATTTGGTGTAATGTTTTGATGTTTTGATGTGTACACAACTTAGATATAACCTAATACATGAAGAATACACGATTTTATAGCTAAAAAATGGGTTAGATTTGCATTTTTGGTCGGAAATTCTTGAAACCCGAAAGTTTCTGGGCTGGTGTTCATACATACGACACAAGCCTTGTGTCGCATGCTATGTCGCATAAACCCGTTTATGTCGCATCTTGTGTCGTACAAATCCTTTAGTGTCGTAATCTTTGCGACACAACGCTATGTCGCATACTATGTCGTATTTTATACGACACAACCCTTATGTCGCTATTGAATTAGCATCGCAAGCTTTTTGCGACACAACCACTGTGTCGCAGGGCTCTTGTGTCGCATCCTTCATGCGACACAACCCTTGTGTCGCATAACAACCTTTAGTGTCGCATTTTGTGTCGCAAAACATAGCAGATTCACAATTATATTCCAAGTTAAGTGTTATACATTTCGGACTTCAAACGACTATACGATATAACATTTACGGTACATTGAAACATGTTTTTCAAGCATAACAATTCAAACAAGTATATAAAATGTCGAGATTAACGTTTCAACTAAGTCACCAACGGGCCCAAACATGTTTTCCAACAAACGAAACAATTACAAACATACGGACAAACATTGGCTATACTAGTTGTGTACAACTAAACGAAACGTCACGTGAGACGCATACTTACATAACTTCATATGAATAGGCATTTGAAGGTTACGGGTTCGGAGAACCTACTTGCTATATTTACTACTTGCTATTTGCTACGGCTTATTACCAGACTCAGGTGAGTCTTACGGCCCCACTTTTACTGTTTTACTTTATTGGGGGAGATACATGCTACTGATTTTTCCTGAACACAAGTACTAAACTGATTTCTATACCAAACGGAATTGCATGAGTTAATTACTATTTACAGAAGTCTCTCCATCATATATCGTTAGTTATGGACTTAAGCGCGAACAGTAGTTAATGGATCCATTAGGGAAATGACCCTCCCCACCCGGGGCAGTAGCGCTGCCACGTACCGATTTACACGTATAAACGGGTGACAACTTATTCGTTACTGATGCTTGCTCACTTACGAGCATGTCACGGGAGCAAACAGATTATTTACGGGTTAAGCTTCGATTATGAGCCTCATGGCAACGGTATAAACTTATTTATTTACATTTGCTAGATTGCAAATACTGATTTTACGATTGCTGGATTGCAATGGCTGGTTTTACGCCTACGGGCCTTACTAATGAAATCTCGTGTTCAAAGCCGATATTACTTACAAACCTGTGAGATTCACCAACCTTTTGGTTGACACTTTTTAGCATGTTTTCTCAGGTACCCGGATGGAGTAGGATTACTCCAGGATTTTAGCTAGAGTCGCATGATTCCAACACAACTGCATTAACGGAGATTCTTAGCATTATCTTTTGTATATTTTGATTATGTAATAGAATCTCCCGCTACACGCGCGGACTCTAGGGAAACTACATTTTTGTATACGAAAACACTAAGTTTTCAAACAATATATCTATGGAATGTAACAAATTTACAAACGTTGCATATAGATGTCGTTTACTTTATCTTTGTGCTGTGATATTTGATTAGTAACACCCCAAACTATGCTTCCATAAAACAGTGAATTTCGGGGGTGTTACAGATTGGTATCAGAGCCTAAGGTTATAGTGAACTAGGTTGCATTTAGTGGGCCTAGACTATGACCGTTAGGCAGTATTCTCTTATTAGACATGACTGGTTCAGGAATTACAGCATACGACTTTAATTTAACATAGCCTGATCAACTATGTACAATTAAGGAAAGATGATGTAAGGTCTGAAATAATTATGTTGAACGGGAATACGTTAGTTGACTCTGACCACGAGAGAACCGGACCATTAATTGATACGTGCTAGACACTAGGCTGGATATGATATATGTATATATATATTAGCCTCGTCTTACTTACACTCTGCCACAGGAATGGCAAACACACCACCTAATCCGTCACACTCTCACTCACACGGGTCACGGAACCCACGAGTAGCCAGGAGGAACGCCAGGTCGCCTCGAAACAGCCCCTATCATGTTCATAACTCTCAGGAATCGGCACATCTCACGTTACCAGTATTGGCTACCCAATTCCGCCGTCAAGAGCAAAGGCTCGAACATCTCGAACGGGAACAACACCGAATGACCTACCTGCTTCGCCAAGCACTTGATCATATATCCCAACTTCAGCGAGAACAAGAGGATACCAACCTCTTTGTAAGTATAATTCAGGATTCCATGACCGCCGAATTAGGTGCGGATGAACTTGTAAGAAACCGACTAGAGGAATGTGAACAGCGTTCACAGGAGACTGCGGATCACTCTCGAGCACTAACACAACGACTGGCCTTGGTGGAAGACAACGCCAGGCAAACAAACAGACTAGCAGAAACCGTGGACCGCCTTGTCGCGCTGATGGAACAAATTAACCTACAGGAAGACTAGTGTAGTCTTTGTCTTGTAATCTATCTCGTAATCTAATGACTATCTAGCACTACTCTATAAAATAGTCGGATGTAACAATTCCCGACACCTTTTGTAATATCCCTGTAGGATGTAACCTTTGAACTCACTTTATCTATAAACTATTCCTTGTTATCCCAACTCACATTAATTGTCATTTTCCCTGTTGACGTTATGTATTACTGCTTTTATACATGTACGTCTGTGACAATTACAATTTCATACAAAATCTCATGTATCTTCATTTCTTTTATTGAAGAATCATGCCGCCAAAGACAAGACCATACACAGATGCCCAGATTACCTCCCTTATAACCCAGGCTGTTACTGAAGCCTTGGTTCGAAATACTCCAACAAGTTCCACGAGGAACAGCGATGCTGCTGAAACCTCTGCAGCTAAACCCTGTTCATACAAAGACTTTCAGAACTGCAAACCTCTAAACTTTGCAGGTACCGAGGGAGCTATCGGTCTAGTACGCTGGATCGAGAAAGTTGAGTCTGTATTTCTTATCTGCAACTGTGCGGAGGGAGATAAAGTTAAGTTCTCTGTTAGTACTTTTACTGACACCGCACTCACCTGGTGGAACACTTATGCCCAGACTGTGAGTGTTGCCACTGCTTACCAACTCCCGTGGGAGGAGTTGAAGAAGATGTTGAGGGGCGAGTATTGCCCCAGGGATGAATTGAAACAACTAGAAGTGGAATTCTGGAACCACAAGATGCAGGGTGATGACATCACCGGATACACCAACCGTTTCCACCAACTGGCACTTCTGTGCCCAACCATGGTCGATCCTGAGTACAAGAGGATCGAGAAATTTGTTGATGGTCTTCCTGAGAGACTCCAAGACCTGGTAACTTCTTCCAAACCGGGTACTATTCAGAGCGCCATCCGTATGGCCCATGAGCTAACGGCAAATTCTGTCCGCTGTGGTACAACTTCAACCCCATCTGCAAACAACAAACGCAAGTGGGAAGGAAACTCCAACTCATCCAACCAAACCTCCAACAAAAAGCCTGAGTACATTAAGGCTTATTCATCAGGGACTTCGGAAAAGAAAGGGTACAGCGGGAACAAGCCTTACTGTTCCAAATGCAGCCGCCATCATGACGGTTCTTGCCCTTGCTCCAACTGCAAACGGTTCGGGCATCTAGCCAAGGATTGCCGGACCAACATTTCTACCCCTAACACCAATGCACCAAAGGCCTGCTTTGGGTGCGGAAATTCAGGGCACTTCAAGAAAGATTGCCCAAAGCTGAAAAATAACAACAACCCTGCTCGCGGTAGAGCATTCGTTATCAAGGCTGGGGAAGCCAGACAAGACCCGAACGTCGTGACGGGTACGTTCCTTCTCAACGATATTACTGCTTCTGTGTTGTTTGATACCGGTGCCGATAGAAGCTTCATTTCTGAGAAATTTAGCCCTTTACTTGATATTACTCCCACTGCTTTAGATGCTAAATACATTGTAGAATTAGCTAACAGCAAACTGATTGAGACTGATAGCATCATACACAACTGTACACTTAACCTCACGAACGAAACGTTCTCCATTGATCTAATCCCTGTCGAGATCGGCAGCTTCGATGTTATTGTCGGTATGGATTGGTTATCCAAGCACCGAGCTGAAATCATCTGTCATGACAAACTCGTTCGCATACCTCTTGTCTCCGGTGGAACCTTAGTCCTACAAGGGGATACCGGCAGACGGAATCTAAATATCGTATCTTGTCTGAAAACTAGAAAATATCTACGAAAAGGGTATCAAGCTATCCTCGCACATGTAACGGAGAATAAGTCGGAGGAGAAGCGACTTGAGGATGTTCCAATAGTGCGGGATTTCCCGGAAGTCTTTCCTGAAGACTTGCCCGGACTTCCGCCATCTAGACAAGTTGAATTTCAAATCGAACTTGTGCCTGGAGCTGCACCCGTGGCACGAGCCCCTTACCGTTTAGCACCATCCGAAATGCAGGAGTTGTCTAACCAACTACAGGAACTCCTGGACAGAGGATTCATTCGACCAATTTCCTCACCTTGGGGAGCTCCGGTCTTATTCGTGAAAAAGAAAGATGGATCTTTCCGCATGTGTATCGACTACCGAGAGCTGAATAAGTTAACCATAAAGAATCGGTACCCACTTCCTAGAATCGATGACCTGTTTGACCAACTCCAGGGATCGAGTGTTTACTCAAAGATTGATCTACGGTCGGGTTATCATCAACTCCGAGTCCGTGACAATGATATCCCAAAGACAGCTTTCCGAACTCGCTATGGGCATTACGAATTCCAAGTGATGCCATTCGGGTTGACCAACGCACCGGCCGTATTCATGGACCTTATGAATCGGGTGTGCAAACCATATCTTGACAAATTCGTCATTGTGTTCATCGATGATATCCTGATTTACTCTCGCAACGAGCAGGAACATGCTCAACATCTGAAAACCATTCTAGGACTCCTGAAACACGAAGAGTTATATGCCAAATTCTCTAAGTGTGAATTCTGGATTCGAACCGTTCAATTCCTCGGGCACGTGATTGACAGCCAAGGAATTCATGTTGATCCCGCCAAGATTGAAGCAATCAAGGGCTGGGAGTCACCGACCACTCCAACCGAAGTGAGACAATTCTTAGGTCTTGCTGGTTATTACCGCCGATTCATCGAAAACTTTTCAAGAATAGCTGTTCCCCTAACCACACTGACTCAGAAAGATAAGAAGTTCGATTGGACTGATAAGCAAGAGTCAGCTTTCCAGCTATTGAAAAACAAACTTTGCAGTGCACCAATCTTGTCCTTACCCGAAGGCACCGACGACTTCGTAGTTTACTGCGATGCCTCACACCAAGGACTTGGTTGTGTGTTGATGCAACGGGAAAAAGTCATTGCCTATGCCTCACGACAACTGAAAATCCACGAGAAAAACTATACGACCCACGACCTCGAGTTAGGTGCTGTGGTCTTCGCATTGAAAATCTGGAGACATTATCTCTACGGTACGAAAAGCACTATCTTTACCGATCACAAAAGTCTCCAACACATATTCGATCAGAAAGATCTAAACATGAGACAACGTCGCTGGGTTGAGTTACTTAGTGACTATGACTGCGAGATCAAATACCATCCGGGCAAGGCTAACGTAGTTGCCGATGCCTTAAGCCGAAAGGAACGAGTGAAACCCCTTCGAGTCCGAGCACTTTCTATGACAATTCGTAACGAGCTTCCTGCTCAAATCCTTACCGCTCAACTTGAAGCACTCAATGATGAAAACTTGAAAAATGAAGCCTTGCGAGGCTTGGATAAACAATTCGAAATCAAACCCGATGGAACTCGATACTTCTCTAACCGGGTGTGGTTACCCAAATTCGGAAACTTGCGAGATTTGGTGATGGCTGAAGCTCACAAATCTCGATACTCTATACATCCTGGATCTGACCAGATGTATCATGACGTCAAAGGGTTGTATTGGTGGCCTAACATGAAAGCTGACATCGCCTTGTATGTCAGTAAATGCCTAACCTGTTCCAAAGTAAAGACTGAACACCAAAGACCCTCTGGGTTGCTCCAACAACCTGAAATTCCTCAATGGAAATGGGAACATATTTCCATGGATTTCATTACCAAACTACCAAAAACTTTGAATGGTTGCGATACCATTTTGGTGATCGTGGACCGTCTCACGAAATCTGCTCATTTTCTGGCCATCAAGGAAACCGACAAGATGGAGCGTCTGACTCGCATCTACATCAAAGAAATCATCTCGCGACACGGTGTACCTATCTCGATCATCTCGGATAGGGACAGCCGTTTTACTTCTAACTTTTGGCAATCATTACAGAAATCTCTTGGTACTCGTCTGGATATGAGTACTGCTTATCACCCGCAAACCGATGGCCAAAGCGAGCGAACTATTCAAACACTGGAGGATATGCTACGAGCCTGTGTAGTTGACTTCGGTACTTCTTGGGAAAATCACTTACCGTTGTGCGAGTTCTCGTACAACAACAGTTACCATACCAGCATAAAGGCTGCACCCTTCGAGGCACTTTACGGGCGTAAGTGCCGATCACCTATCTGTTGGACTGAGTTAGGAGATTCCCAACTCACGGGTCTAGAAATCATTCAGGAAACTACTGAGAAAATCGTTGGTATTCAAAACCGGTTGAAAGCCGCACGTGATCGTCAGAAAAGCTATGCTGACGTGAGACGCAAACACCTTGAGTTCCAGGTAGGGGACAAGGTACTTCTCAAAGTGGCACCGTGGAAAGGTGTTATTCGATTCGGAAAACGAGGCAAACTAAATCCTAGATACATCGGACCATTCGAAATCCTGGAAAGGATTGGCCCAGTGGCATACCGCCTGCAACTTCCTGCTGAACTTAGCGGCGTACACAACACATCCCACATTTCTAATTTGAAGAAATGTCTGTCTGACGAGACACTGATTATACCGCTCGACGAAATTCAAATCGATGATAAACTTCATTTTGTCGAGGAACCTATGGAAATCATGGACCGTGAGGTCAAGCGATTGAAACAGAGTCGTATTCCCATCGTAAAGGTCAGGTGGAATTCTAGGCGCGGCCCTGAGTTCACCTGGGAACGGGAAGACCAAATGCGACAGAAATACCCACATCTCTTCCCAGATAACGCACCGTCCGTGCACTCAATCTAATTTCGGGACGAAATATCTTTAACAAGGGGAGAATGTAACACCCGCATAATTAGGATAATTAATTATGCCTAATTGTTTGTAACTGGTTGTAATTAGTATGTAATAGGACTAATTATAGGCTCTATTTGTATGTATATATAAGGTGAATTATATATATGTGTGTGTACTTACGCGATTTGGATAAATCGTGCGAATTAACCGGACGGAGTCCGACACAGTTTACTTGGACGTTGGTGACAAAAATTTACTTAAATAATGAAAACGTATTTTGTTATATAAAATACGCAACCGAACGAGCATTATTTATATATTATCGTGACGACATTTTAACTAACGCAACAAAATGTAATAAACGCGATTTAATAATTAAAATATTGCGACAAATATTTTAACTATTAATTTCAAAGTATTTTTATTTAAATACTTTAGTTACATTTTAAAAATATAAACGTTTGGTTAAATATTAAAAACTAGTGATTAAACGATTAGGACACGGAGTCAACACTGTGTTTTGGGGAGTATTTCCCCCTCCTTTGCCCTTGGATCAGCCAACCTCAACCCCTCACCCACTTCTCCCTCTTTCATTTTCATTATCACCAAAACACACACAAACCAAACTCTCTCAACCTCAATTCACACCCAAATTTCGGAATCAAATCCCGACCAAGAAAATTACATATTCGGAATCACCATCACGTGTGGAGCAAGAATATCAAGATCGTTTTCACCATCTCATCCTCCATTTAGCTCGATTTGCAAAAGTAAGAAATTTCTAAAATCTTAGATCTATTCAATTTGGTGTAATGTTTTGATGTTTTGATGTGTACACAACTTAGATATAACCTAATACATGAAGAATACACGATTTTATAGCTCAAAAATGGGTTAGATTTGCGTTTTTGGTCGGAAATTCTTGAAACCCGAAAGTTTCTGGGCTGGTGTTCATACATACGACACAAGCCTTGTGTCGCATGCTATGTCGCATAAACCCGTTTATGTCGCATCTTGTGTCGTACAAATCCTTTAGTGTCGTAATCTTTGCAACACAACGCTATGTCGCATACTATGTCGTATTTTATACGACACAACCCTTATGTCGCTATTGAATTAGCATCGCAAGCTTTTTGCGACACAACCACTGTGTCGCAGGGCTCTTGTGTCGCATCCTTCATGCGACACAACCCTTGTGTCGCATAACAACCTTTAGTGTCGCATTTTGTGTCGCAAAACACAGCAGATTCACAATTATATTCCAAGTTAAGTGTTATACATTTTGGACTTCAAACGACTATACGATATAACATTTACGGTACATTGAAACATGTTTTTCAAGCATAACAATTCAAACAAGTATATAAAATGTCGAGATTAACGTTTCAACTAAGTCACCAACGGGCCCAAACATGATTTCCAACAAACGAAACAATTACAAACATACGGACAAACATTGGCTATACTAGTTGTGTACAACTAAACGAAACGTCACGTGAGACGCATACTTACATAACTTCATATGAATAGGCATTTGAAGGTTACGGGTTCGGAGAACCTACTTGCTATATTTACTACTTGCTATTTGCTACGGCTTATTACCAGACTCAGGTGAGTCTTACTGAAACACCCCGAAATTTAGAACTTTTTTTTTTTTTTTTTACTCATTTCGTAAAGTCCTACGTCTTAATATGACATTTTAGACTTGTTGTATCATTCCCTAGATCAAATAAGGATTTAAGTAAGAAAATGTTGAATTTATAAGAGATTCCCCAGGAATGACTCCCATTCCCCAGGAATGAAGCATGCTGTTAGTAAGCTGAGTCGGATTCCCCAGGAATGACTCCCATTCCCCGGGAATCAAGCCTGCTGTCCATTTTACCATCTTCCGAAATTCGATCGTGCATATCTTGAAAATGACAAGTCCAATGACCATGAAAATTTGCAGGCACGTGTATTATGACTATATGAACATTTCCCAATTAACACTTTTCCAAATTTCATGTTTAACGAGAAAACGGACCGTTGACCACTTTATGGTCATTTTTGACCACTTCCGTTGACATACCAAATTCCAAACCAACAAACTTCAGACTTTGACACTTCTACTACATTTTTAATACCACATTTGGGACCTAGTGCAATGTTTACATTCGTCATATCATATTTACAACTCAACGTAGCCTTTTGACCCGTTAGTGACCCATTTGGGCACTTTGAAGACCCGTTTGGGTCTTTGCCCAAATAACCACTATTCCAACACCCAAATCACATTTCTTTGACTATTCTAAGTCAACTCATGCCACTTTCACTATCAATACTTCAACTTAACTATTAACATCAAATTTCCATAAAACCATTATATTCATATTATATTCATCTATTATACAATAACATCATCTCCAAAACTATCAATGAGTATACCAACTCATTGACTAATTTGACTTCCACACTTCAACATGTTTGACTTTCAACATTAGGTGTCAAAACTAAGTTTTCTTAAACAAAAGGGGTGATTACATATCGAGAGCATGATTCAAAAGATTAGCTTGTTACCGATAACTTAACAAGCTCCACCACTAGCATCATTCGGGCCTTTTACCCGGATCCCTCTGGGTCCCACTTGGCTCACCTAAAACACATAAACATAATAGAGTAAGCATAAAGCTTAGTAAGAAATGGGCTATCAATGATAATCAATATCATTTCACAACATACGTATATTAAGGATCCATAACATCATATGCTAATTCCCGCAAGAATTAACATCTTCGGGCCTACACCCCGGTATATAATCATAACTCATCAAGTAAATGACATATCCATTACCGGTCCTTCCAAGTAAATGGAACAAGCATTACTTGAAGAAAGATAGCATCATCCATTAACTTACCTCGCGATAGCCCACGTATAAAATTACTTGTATCAACACTTTGATCACGTTTATCACCTAATCATGTAATCATGTAGCCAAGTATCAATACACATTCAACTTTCAACTCATTACTTGTATTAAGCTATACAAGTGTTAAGTTTCACACACTTTATTAACTAATTACACATAAATGGGTAGTTCATTATCATTCACAAATCAAAACCATCACTTACACTAAGATTACCATTTCTTAGTGTATATTCACATATATCTATATCATTACCATCATCAACTACCCTTTCATGTATAATTATCATCTCTAATTTCATCAAAACACCAATTAACAATATCACACAAGATTAAAAATCATTAGTTTACTCATAACCCCAAAATTATGAGTTCTTTTATAAAATTAACAATATTCAAACACCATACATAGTTTTATCATGTGTATGAATCATATATAACTCATTAAACCACTAATTCATGAATTTCATGAACTTAGGGTTTAACCTAATCACCTTAATTCATCAATTAAACAAGAATAGAGTGTTAATCATACCTCAAGAACACTAATTAGTAGCTAGCAACCTTAAGAAATCGAAACCCTAGTTTGAATTGCTTGATTTTCTTCCTTCTTGATTTCACTCAAAAGCTCAGTACGTGTTTTAGAAATATACAGTGTTTGGAATAAGCTGGAATAATACAGAACCTGGGTTTTTATACTGTGAATTTCATCTAAGCCCCTCAACTTATGGCACTTGTCACCTTATACCCCTCTACTAACTAATTCATTAAATGGCAAGTCCTATAAACATAAAATACGTTACACAGTTAGTCCTCCTAACTTAAACAGTTTAAATTATATATTTTAAGATTTAGAACTTACGAAAATTGGGGCGTTACAACTCTCCCCCACTTATTTAGGATTGTGTCCTCACAATCCATTCTTGGTATATAGCTGGATAATAACGAAGGATCTCCTCCTCGGGTTCCCATGTGAATTCTGAACCCTTGCGATGTTTCCATTGAACTTTGAACAATTTGATCTCTTTATTTCTCAGCTTCTTTATCTTTTCATCAAGAATCATCACTGGTTGTTCAACGTAATTCAACTGATCATTAATTTCAATTTCATCCAATGGCACGTAAGCGGCTTCATCAACCAAACACTTCCTTAAATAGGACACATGAAAAGTAGAATGTATTCCAGCTAGTTCATTAGGTAGCTCGAGGCGATAAGCTACTTTTCCAACTTTTTCAAGAATCTTAAAGGGACCAATGTATCGAGGGCTCAATTTTCCCCGCTTTCTGAACCGAATGATACCCTTCCATGGAGATACTTTCAACATAACAAAATCTCCAACTTGGAATTCGATTGGACGCCTTCGGTTGTCAGCATAAGATTTTTGTCGATCTTGGGCTATTTTCAACCGTTCTCTGACCTGATCAATCTTTTCAGTCGTCTTCTGGACAATATCAGTACTACCCAGTTCTCGTTGCCCAATCTCATCCCAACATATTGGAGTTCTACATTTTCTGCCATATAACATTTGATAAGGAGGCATGCCAATACTCGCATGATAACTGTTATTATAAGAAAACTCAACCAACGGTAAGTGAGTATCCCAGCTACCACCGAAATCAATGGCACATGCCCTCAACATGTCTTCAAGCGTCTGGATGGTTCTTTCACTCTGCCCATCAGTCTGGGGATGATATGCAGTACTTAAATGAATACGAGTACCAATATCCTCTTGGAATTTGTTCCAGAATCTAGAAGTGAATCTACTATCTCGATCAGAGATAATAGAGATAGGCATACCATGTCGTGCCACAACTTCTTTAACATATAAATCAGCAAGTGCCTCTGAAGTATAAGTTTCCTTAATTGGCAAGAATAGAGCACTTTTTGTCAACCGATCAACAATCACCCAAATAGTGTCATGATGACGTTGAGTTTTGGGTAATTTAGTGATAAGGTCCATGGTAAGGTGCTCCCATTTCCAAACAGGTATGTCCAACGGTTGCATTTTACCAAATGGCTTTTGATGTTCTACTTTAACCTGCAAACACGTTAGACATTGTTCGACATATTTCACAATTTCACGCTTCATCCCAGGCCACCAATAATCAACTTTCAAATCATGGTACATTTTTGTTGCACCAGGATGAATGGAATATCTGGACTTGTGAGCTTCATCAAGTAACAGCTTTTTCAGCTCAGGTGAATTTGGAATCCATATTCTTCCATAACGTGTTTTTATCCCACGAGAATCATCAACAATGTTTGGAATTTGACCTTTAATACGTTCTGCTCTCCAAAGACCTTTTTGCCATGCCTTTTGTTGGACTTCCTTAATCTGGTCAAGTAAATCAGGAATGACAGTAATGCGAAGAGATTTAACAATTAAAGCATGATGCATCGCTTTTCGGCTGAGAGCATCAGCTACAACGTTAGCCTTTCCTGGATGATAAAGAATTTCACAGTCATAATCCTTTACCAAGTCAAGCCAACGTCGCTGTCTCATGTTAAGGTCACGCTGATCAAAGAAATATTTGAGGCTTTTGTGATCAGTGTAAATGGTACACTTCACACCATATAAGTAATGCCTCCAGATTTTTAGAGCAAAGACAACCGCTGCCAGCTCCAAATCGTGAGTTGGATATCCTTTTTCATGTTCTTTCAGTTGTCGAGAAGCATAAGCAATCACTTTACCCCTCTGCATCAGAACACAACCAAGACCATTTCGAGAAGCATCGCAGTAAACTACCATGTCATCAGTACCATCAGGAAGTACTAAGACAGGAGCTTGACTAAGCTTTAATTTCAAAGTACGGAAAGCTTGTTCAGCTGCATCATTCCATTCATATTTAATATTTTTACGAGTAAGCTTAGTGAGAGGAGTAGCAATCTTGGAGAAATCCTGGATAAACCGTCTGTAATAGCCAGCTAAACCCAGAAAACTTCTAACTTCTGTTGCATTGGTTGGAGGTTCCCATTTCATCACCGCCTCAACCTTTGCAGGATCAACCATAATACCTTGGTTATTAACAACATGACCCAGAAATTGTACCTCACTAAGCCAAAATTCACACTTGGAGAACTTGGCATAGAGTTTCTCATTTCTCAAAGTTTGTAATACCTGCCTTAAATGAACATTGTGATCGTCAGCAGATTTGGAATATATGAGAATATCATCTATAAATACAATTACAAACTTATCGAGCATAGGTCGGCACACTCGATTCATGAGATCCATAAAAGCGGCAGGAGCATTTGTCAGACCAAAAGGCATAACCACGAATTCGTAATGGCCATACCTTGTCCTGAAAGCTGTTTTTGACACATCTTCTTCTCGAACTTTCAATTGGTGATAACCAGAACGTAAATCAATCTTCGAGAAGAAACTAGCACCCTGGAGTTGGTCAAACAAGTCATCAATCCTAGGCAAGGGATACCTATTCTTGATGGTAACCTTGTTCAATTCCCTATAATCGATGCACATTCTCATAGTGCCATCTTTCTTTTTAACAAATAGTATCGGTGCACCCCATGGTGAACTACTCGGACGAATAAAACCTTTATCAAGTAATTCTTGCAATTGTTTCATCAACTCTTGCATTTCAGAGGGGGCGAGTCTATAAGGTGTTTTAGCAATTGGTGTAGCTCCCGGTACTAATTCAATACGGAATTCGACTTGTCTATCGGGCGGAATGCCCGGTAGCTCGTCGGGAAAAACATCGGGGAACTCATTAACAATAGGAATTTCAGATAATTTGGGAGTTTGCTTTTGAGTATCAATCACATGTGCCAAAAAGGCCTGGCAACCATGTGATAAATGGCATTTAGCACGAGCAAAGGTACAAATTGGAATTGAAAGTTTTCTCTTTTCGCCATAAATATCTATCACTCCCCCACTTGATGAAGTAATACGAATAATCTTTTTCTCACACTGGATTATAGCATTATGTTTGCCTAACCAATCCATACCCACAACTACATCAAACTCACCCATTTGCATTGGAATTAAATTTATGAGAAAGGTTTCATTGTTAATCACTAATTGACACCCTCTATACACATTAGTCACAAAGATAATTCTATCATCAGCAACTTCCACATCTAGTGGAGCATCTAACTCAGTAAGAGGGATTGAGAAATATCTACAGAACTTTTCAGACACAAATGATCGTGAAGCTCCCGAATCAAACAGTATGTATGCAGGTTTAAGATTTACAAAGAAGGTACCTGTTAACACATCGGGGGCTCTTTGTGCTTCTTCTGCAGTAATTTGAAAGGAACGGTGTCTAGGCTTCGGTGGTTCCACCGTCTTCCTCTCAGTATTCTTGCGAGGAGTAGAAGAAGTAGGTTGAGATTTCAATTCAGGACAATCAGGTCGAATATGTCCTGGTTTCAGACAATGATGACAAACTTTGATTGGATTGGGACAATCTTTGCTAAAATGTCCCGGCCTTCCACAAGAAAAACAATTTAGAGTCCCGGCTTTACACTCCCCATGATGCCTTTTATGGCATATCTTGCATTCCGGGATTTCAGTTCGATCATCCTTTCTAAAACTTCCACCAGATCTAAACTTTTTGGATGGAGTAGAAGTGGATTCAGCTTTTCTTTTCGTGGAACTTTTCTCATCCTTCGTTAACTCCAGTTCTTGAAATCGAGCCTCGTCTACCATTTCAGAAAAAGTACTACATTTCTTCGGATTGACAAACTGTCGAATTTCTTTCTTCAGGATTGTATGAAAATGATCCATAAGTAATTTAGGATTTGCCATGTATTCTGGACAAAATTGGGCTCGATCCAGAAAATTTCCTACCAGCTCGTTTATCGACTCAGTCGTTTGTTCCATAGAAAGGAACTCACGACGAATTCTATTTAGATCAGCATCCTGCGAATAAGTTTCAACAAACATCTTTTTAAAATCTTCCCATGTCATCACTGTAATAGCTTCCTCTCCTAAAGTACGACATTGAACTTCCCACCAGAATTTAGCACGGGATTTAAGAAGATTAGAAGCATATCTCACTTTCAATCGGTTAGGGACTTCTGCCGTGGCAAATGCCCCTTCAACTTCAGATAACCACCTTTGACATTTAATTGGATCCATCTCACCTTGAAAATCTGGCGGGTTACAAACAGAAAAGTCTTTATAACTGAATTTACGATCTTCATCACGATTTTGAATCACCCTGCGAACAACAGGTGTTGGTGGTCTTTCCTCATTTCTTTCACCACCAGGAGGTGGTCTTTCAAGATCAATTTCATTTTCATCATCTCGCCTTTGAAATTCATCAGCAACAGTTTCACGTATGGTTTCCGAAATACGGCCCAATAAGAGGGGAAGGGACGCCTCTTGAGCCTTTGCCACTTCAGCTGAGATTAAAGTTTTTAAGTCGGTCAAAGATAACCTAGCATCATCTGCTGGAGGTCTTTGTCTATCATCATCACCTCCAGTTCTTACATTCTGGGCTTGGTCTCGTGGACGAGGCCCAAGTGTCAATTCTATTCCTTCTTGATCATTCATCTTATTACTGAAAGTAGACACAGTATATTTAATACAAACATATTCATCAATAAAATGTCTACTTTGTAATTTAATTGCACCTAGTCACATAGCAGTCAACAATTATTACCAAGACTTTATCTTCTTAACACCTTGTGACTTCCTTGGCTCCATACAATTGCCATATGATAATTATTGTGGTGGCCAGTCACACGAATTATCATATCCCAGTTATATGTTTCCAAAGTTACCACAAGATATTTCGAGTCAAAAGTCTTAGAAATCAAATAACTAGATTAATCAAAACAGATAACAATTCAATATCATGCTCAACAATAATAATAATGGCTTAAGATCAAGTACCCACTAATGATGGATACCCGAATCCCTTAAACCAAGCTCTGATACCAACTTGAAACACCCCGAAATTTAGAACTTTTTTTTTTTTTTTTACTCATTTCGTAAAGTCCTACGTCTTAATATGACATTTTAGACTTGTTGTATCATTCCCTAGATCAAATAAGGATTTAAGTAAGAAAATGTTGAATTTATAAGAGATTCCCCAGGAATGACTCCCATTCCCCAGGAATGAAGCATGCTGTTAGTAAGCTGAGTCGGATTCCCCAGGAATGACTCCCATTCCCCGGGAATCAAGCCTGCTGTCCATTTTACCATCTTCCGAAATTCGATCGTGCATATCTTGAAAATGACAAGTCCAATGACCATGAAAATTTGCAGGCACGTGTATTATGACTATATGAACATTTCCCAATTAACACTTTTCCAAATTTCATGTTTAACGAGAAAACGGATCGTTGACCACTTTATGGTCATTTTTGACCACTTCCGTTGACATACCAAATTCCAAACCAACAAACTTCAGACTTTGACACTTCTACTACATTTTTAATACCACATTTGGGACCTAGTGCAATGTTTACATTCGTCATATCATATTTACAACTCAACGTAGCCTTTTGACCCGTTAGTGACCCATTTGGGCACTTTGAAGACCCGTTTGGGTCTTTGCCCAAATAACCACTATTCCAACACCCAAATCACATTTCTTTGACTATTCTAAGTCAACTCATGCCACTTTCACTATCAATACTTCAACTTAACTATTAACATCAAATTTCCATAAAACCATTATATTCATATTATATTCATCTATTATACAATAACATCATCTCCAAAACTATCAATGAGTATACCAACTCATTGACTAATTTGACTTCCACACTTCAACATGTTTGACTTTCAACATTAGGTGTCAAAACTAAGTTTTCTTAAACAAAAGGGGTGATTACATATCGAGAGCATGATTCAAAAGATTAGCTTGTTACCGATAACTTAACAAGCTCCACCACTAGCATCATTCGGGCCTTTTACCCGGATCCCTCTGGGTCCCACTTGGCTCACCTAAAACACATAAACATAATAGAGTAAGCATAAAGCTTAGTAAGAAATGGGCTATCAATGATAATCAATATCATTTCACAACATACGTATATTAAGGATCCATAACATCATATGCTAATTCCCGCAAGAATTAACATCTTCGGGCCTACACCCCGGTATATAATCATAACTCATCAAGTAAATGACATATCCATTACCGGTCCTTCCAAGTAAATGGAACAAGCATTACTTGAAGAAAGATAGCATCATCCATTAACTTACCTCGCGATAGCCCACGTATAAAATTACTTGTATCAACACTTTGATCACGTTTATCACCTAATCATGTAATCATGTAGCCAAGTATCAATACACATTCAACTTTCAACTCATTACTTGTATTAAGCTATACAAGTGTTAAGTTTCACACACTTTATTAACTAATTACACATAAATGGGTAGTTCATTATCATTCACAAATCAAAACCATCACTTACACTAAGATTACCATTTCTTAGTGTATATTCACATATATCTATATCATTACCATCATCAACTACCCTTTCATGTATAATTATCATCTCTAATTTCATCAAAACACCAATTAACAATATCACACAAGATTAAAAATCATTAGTTTACTCATAACCCCAAAATTATGAGTTCTTTTATAAAATTAACAATATTCAAACACCATACATAGTTTTATCATGTGTATGAATCATATATAACTCATTAAACCACTAATTCATGAATTTCATGAACTTAGGGTTTAACCTAATCACCTTAATTCATCAATTAAACAAGAATAGAGTGTTAATCATACCTCAAGAACACTAATTAGTAGCTAGCAACCTTAAGAAATCGAAACCCTAGTTTGAATTGCTTGATTTTCTTCCTTCTTGATTTCACTCAAAAGCTCAGTACGTGTTTTAGAAATATACAGTGTTTGGAATAAGCTGGAATAATACAGAACCTGGGTTTTTATACTGTGAATTTCATCTAAGCCCCTCAACTTATGGCACTTGTCACCTTATACCCCTCTACTAACTAATTCATTAAATGGCAAGTCCTATAAACATAAAATACGTTACACAGTTAGTCCTCCTAACTTAAACAGTTTAAATTATATATTTTAAGATTTAGAACTTACGAAAATTGGGGCGTTACACTTACGGCCCCACTTTTACTGTTTTACTTTATTGGGGGAGATACATGCTACTGATTTTTCCTGAACACAAGTACTAAACTGATTTCTATACCAAACGGAATTGCATGAGTTAATTACTATTTACAGAAGTCTCTCCATCATATATCGTTAGTTATGGACTTAAGCGCGAACAGTAGTTAATGGATCCATTAGGGAAATGACCCTCCCCACCCGGGGCAGTAGCGCTGCCACGTACCGATTTACACGTATAAACGGGTGACAACTTATTCGTTACTGATGCTTGCTCACTTACGAGCATGTCACGGGAGCAAACAGATTATTTACGGGTTAAGCTTCGATTATGAGCCTCATGGCAACGGTATAAACTTATTTATTTACATTTGCTAGATTGCAAATACTGATTTTACGATTGCTGGATTGCAATGGCTGGTTTTACGCCTACGGGCCTTACTAATGAAATCTCGTGTTCAAAGCCGATATTACTTACAAACCTGTGAGATTCACCAACCTTTTGGTTGACACTTTTTAGCATGTTTTCTCAGGTACCCGAATGGAGTAGGATTACTCCAGGATTTTAGCTAGAGTCGCATGATTCCAACACAACTGCATTAACGAAGATTCTTAGCATTATCTTTTGTATATTTTGATTATGTAATAGAATCTCCCGCTACACGCGCGGACTCTAGGGAAACTACATTTTTGTATACGAAAACACTAAGTTTTCAAACAATATATCTATGGAATGTAACAAATTTACAAACGTTGCATATAGATGTCGTTTACTTTATCTTTGTGCTGTGATATTTGATTAGTAACACCCCAAACTATGCTTCCGCAAAACAGTGAATTTCGGGGGTGTTACATATAATCATGATCATTATGAAGAACAAGTTTGAAAACCACTTACAATTCAAGATGCTAGGATGATGATGATGTTTTAAATTGATGGATCAAACCAGTTTGTAGGCCCTTGAATTGATCTTTAACTTAGGTTTTAGGTTTTGGGTTTAGTTTAGGGTTTTAGTTTATAGTTCTTAGGGTTTGTATGTAAAAATGAAAACTTTCCATTTAAGAAAAGAAATAAAAGGTCGGCCAAAGTTTTTTTTTTAAACCGACTCCGTATTCACTTAAATTAGTCCCCTTTTTTTAATCTGTTGTCTGGAACCTAAAAACCATTTTGCGAGAAAACTATTTTATTTTACCGTGAACTATAACTATTTAAAACGGTAAATAATTCACTAGTCACAATAGATTCTTAACCAAATTTCCTATTTTACAAATCAAACATATAAAACACGATATTTAAATATAACAAATAAAAACATCTAATTTTAAAAGAAATTACCAGATGTCCACAAAAGCGGGTGTTACAAATCTCCCCTCCTTAGGAAGATTTCGTCCCCGAAATCTCGCTAGACTCAAACAAATGAGGATATCGTGAGCGCATGCTCGACTCAGTCTCCCAGGTAAGGTTCGCCCCCAAACTATGTCTCCATTTCACTAAAACCATCGGGATTTCTTTCTTACGTAACTTAGTCACCTTTCTATCAACTAACTCAATGGGTTCCTCAACTAGTTTCTGACTAGAATCAACTCTAAGGTCCTGTAATGGAAGGATTTGGGATTGATCCTCCACATTACATTTCCTCAAGTAACAAACATTAAAAGTATCATGAATACCAGATAACTCAGGAGGAAGATTCAAGGCGACTGTCTGATCATTAACCACCTGCCTGATTCTAAAAGGACCAATATACCTCGGGGCAAGTTTTCCACGCTTCCCAAATCTGATTACACCTTTCCATGGGGAAACCTTTAAATAAACAAGTTCACCCTCAACAAAAGTAACAGGACGACGACGTGGATCAGCATACTGTTTCTGTCGGTCTTTGGCAGCTTTCAGTTTCTCACGAGCTATAGTAACTTTATCGGCTGTAATCTGTACAATATCAGGACCTGCGAACTGCTTTTCTCCAGCCTCTAACCAACAAGTAGGCGTTCTGCAGCGACGTCCATATAACATCTCATACGGTGGCATACCAATACTAGAATGGTAAGAGTTATTATAAGCAAACTCTACCAAAGGCAAGTGAGAATCCCTAGAACCACCATACTCTAATACACAAGCCCGCAGCATATCTTCCAAGGTCTGAATGGTACGCTCTGTCTGACCATCTGTCTGTGGATGATAAGCAATACTGAGGTTAACTCTGGTACCCAATTCCCGCTGTAAACTCTGCCACAACCCAGAAATAAACCTGGAATCCCTGTCTGACACAATCGATAACGGAATCCCATGCCTCGAAACTATCTCATGAATGTACAACTGGGACAATCGAGTCAAAGAAGCAGTCTCACTGGTAGCCAGAAAATGAGCACTCTTAGTCAATCTGTCAACAATCACCCAAATCATATCATTACCTTTCTGCGTTCTGGGAAGTTTGGTGACAAAATCCATAGTAATATGCTCCCATTTCCACTCGGGAATATCCAACTGTCTCAATGAACCATACGGTTTCTGATGTTCTGCTTTCACCTGGGAACAAATGTGACAAGTTTCTACAACACGTGCAACATCGGTTTTCATCGTGGGCCACCAATAAAGAGGTTTCAGGTCATTATACATCTTTGTACTTCCAGGATGAACAGATAATCTAGATTTATGTGCCTCAGATAATATCAAATCCCGAAGTCCCCCAAACAATGGAACCCAAACCCGAGACTGAAAGGTTTTCAAACCTCGAGAATCATCAACCAATAAATCCTTACGTTTCAGCAAAATTTCAGATTTCAAATTAACATCCAATAAAGCCTCGGACTGTGCAGCTTTTAACTGAGAAATCAAAACAGAATGGATGTCTAAACGCATAAAACATACCCGATCAGAAGGCATCTTTCGGCTCAACGCATCTGCCACCACATTAGCTTTACCCGGGTGATATCGGATTTCACAATCATAATCCTTAATCAGCTCCAACCACCGCCTCTGTCTCATATTCAAATCTTTCTGAGTAAACATATACTGTAAACTTTTGTGGTCAGTACAAATCACACATTTAGTGCCATATAAGTAATGCCTCCAAATCTTTAATGCAAATACCACTGCAGCAAGCTCTAAATCGTGTGTAGGGTAATTCTTTTCATGAGTTTTCAACTAACGAGAAGCATAAGCAATCACCCTATCCCTTTGCATTAAAACACATCCCAATCCAGCATAAGAAGCATCACAATAAACAGTAAAATCATCAGAACCATCTGGCAGAGCTAACACTGGGGCCTGACATAACAATTGTCTCAGAGTCTGAAAAGCTGTTTCTTGCTGATCACCCCACTGAAATCTAACATTTTTACGTGTCAATTTGGTCAACGGGCTTGCAATCTTAGAAAAGTCTTTAATGAACTTTCTATAATAACCCGCCAAACCCAGAAAACTTTTAATTTCAGAAGGAGATTTAGGTGTATTCCAATTCATCACAGCCTCAACCTTAAACGGATCAACCTTTATCCCATTATCACAAATCACATGCCCCAAAAACTGTACTTCCCGCAACCAGAATTCACATTTTGAAAACTTAGCATACAAATGTTCCCTTTTTAAACTTTCCAAAACCAGTCTCAAATGCTGTTCATGTTCAGACTCAGACTTTGAATAAATCAGAATATCATCAATAAATACAATCACAAACTTATCAAGGAACGGTCGGCAAACCCGATTCATTAAGTCCATAAACACAGCAGGGGCATTAGTCAACCCAAACGGCATAACTAAAAACTCATAATGGCCGTACCTGGTGCGAAAAGCAGTCTTAGGAACATCTTCTTCACGAACTCGCACCTGGTGATAACCTGATCTCAAATCAATTTTAAAAAAATATGAGGATCCCTGCAACTGATCAAATAACTCGTCAATTCTGGGTAAAGGATACTTATTCTTCACAGTCCTTTTATTTAGCTCCCTATAATCAATACACATACGAAGAGTGCCGTCTTTCTTTTTAACAAATAAAACAGGAGCGCCCCAGGGAGAATGACTAGGTCGTACAAAACCCTTATCTAACAGTTCCTGAATCTGAGTCATTATTTCCCGGATTTCAGAAGGTGCTAATCTATAAGGAGACTTAGCTACAGGGGAAGAACCAGGAATCAAATCAATCTGATACTCAACTTCCCTAACAGGCGGCAAACCAGGCAACTCATCAGGGAAAACCTCCGGGTATTCAGAAACCACCCGGACATCAAACACAGATCTCTTTTCTAACTTGGTATTCACAACATAAGCCAAATAAAACTCACACCCTTTAGCTAGAGATTTTCTAGCTTTCATCATAGAAACCAATGGAATACAGCCTTTTTCCCTTTCTCATCGAGCCACTACATATGACTTTTCGGAAATTGGGATTTTAATCAACTTTTTATGACACTCGATATTGGCTTTATTTTGACTCAGCCAATTCATACCTAACACCACATCAAAACTTGGAATAGGCAACAGAAGAAATGAAACAGGAAAATCATAACCCTCTATCGTAATACTAGCCCCTTTTACCGAGGTGGTAACAGGAACCATTTTGCCACTGGCCACTTCTACTTCTATAGGGTTTGTAATCAACAAAGGAGTCAACTTTAACTTATCACAGAAGTTCACAGATATAAATGAACAGTTTGCTCCAGAATCAAAAACTACACGTGCTGGTACACAATTAACAAGAAAAGTACCAGTAATAACGTCATCAGTGACAACAGCCTCATCCACGGTCATCTGAAATGCACGACTAGTAGCAGGTAGCGGAATTTTCCATTTTTGGCCTGAAGAAGAGGAACCACCACCCATACCCAATCCCTGTCTCCTAGCCTCAGGGCAATCACCAACTCTATGACCCTCTTTATGACAGTTCCAGCATACCTGATTAGGATAAGTACAATCTCTAGCTGCATGTCCCAACACTCCACATTTGACGCACCTAGATGTCTGAGGAGTACAAGGCCCGGTATGTCTAGCTTTACACTTGATGCAGTAAGAACCATCAGAAGTATTACCACCAAAACTAACTTTCCTGCTCGGCTGTGTACTCTGTCCTTTCTGTTTGCCCCGATCAGAAGAATCACCCCTCTGCCTCTGTTGGAACCTTTCCTTATTCCGCAGTCTCTTAGCCTGAATATCACTGTCAACCGAACGGGCTAAATCAAAAGCCTGTGAAATTGTACCTGCTAATCTCACAGTAGTACGGTAATCAGGAGGCAAGGCTCTAACAAACTGATCAATCTTGGTCCTGTCAGTCGGGACCCATTCGTGCACAAACCTCAGCTTCTCGGAGAACTGTCTAATAAGCTCATCAATACTCATCTGATCAGTCTTCTCCAAGTCAAGGAATTCCTGCCTAATACGAGAAAGATTATACTCAGAACAGAACTGCTTACAAACCTCAGCACGAAATTCTGGCCATCTAATAGTAGCTATCTGCTGTGAAGTAAATGGAGCAGTAATCGAATCCCACCATGACATAGTCTGACCCTTTAACAACTGTACAGCATAAGGTACCTTATCCTTCTCCTCACAATGACAAACATCCAATTTCCTCTCAACATCACGTAACCAGTCAAGGGTAACAGTAGGATCAGTACTCCCAGAATATGCAGAAGGATTACTAGACATAAATGTTTTCAAAGAACAACCTTTCTCTGTCGGCTGAACTGGTGGAAAAATAGATATCGGAAAACCAGCAGATCCATATGTAGAAAATGGTACAGAAGTCTGAAAAGTATACCCCTGAGTCTGCTGCTGAGAAACATAAGGAACCGATGTCGGAGCCCGAAAAGTAGCTGTAATAGGTGGAACAGTACTCTCAACATGTAGCTGACTTGGAATTTGTCGCTGAGAAAGCTCGGCCAACTGTCTACTTTGCTCCATCACCTGAGCCTCTAATCTCATCATATAGTCACGATCAGATTCTCCACCAACTGAATAAGAAGTGCCCTGATTATCTGGAGGTACATCTGTCTCTGAGGCATTATTAAGGGTAGGGTTCGGTTGCTCATTCTCAGCCATCCTGTAATCACAACACATCTCACAACTCGTTAATCGTTAGTACTAATATACTAACCAAATCACAATTCATAAACAATCCCGTAACCTGGAATGTTTGACCAATACCACTAGGTTTGGGATTGAACACTTAATCACTGCTCAATTCGCCCAAACCTATGCTCTGATACCAATTTATAACACGCACTAAATTTACATGACATATTTATTTTTTTATTTTTTTAAAACTCGGAAGCGAAATCCCATTCATATTAACACTGATGACATTATGTCATCAACCAAAACATATTACAAGTTATAAGTGTTAACTGCTCGTTTACAAACCATTAACTTAACATAATTATTATATAACAAAACATAAGCAACCGTTTCTAACAAAATCAGAGTAATCCTGGTCAAACAACTCCCAGTCACTCCTTGCCCCGTCCCAAAACATCACATAAACCTGCAAGGAGTAAACAACGGAATTAGCACGAAGCTAAGTGAATAAACCTGTTACAAACAGTTTGACTTAGTTATAACAATATCAATTAACAGCAATATCACTTTGACACAACATCACCAAGAGGATCGGTGGTCCTTGTAAAGCCCTCTGACCGCGGATGGCCCACCAAGCGACACTTACAATCACTGCAGGCCAATACAGTGATTTTACCGATAACTGATTGCTACCTTTAATCAATATGTGTTCCATTCTCAACACATGATTACAAATCTCACATTGACTAACCTGTAGCAATCAGTCCAACAATTGTTGACCCCCGAATCACCAGAATGCACATAGGCAACACATCACAATTTTATATATCTCAGCAATATAATCAACAATCACTATATTTATATTGTTGTAACTAATATGTCACAACCAATCACACTGAAGTTCCAAGTTAATTCACCTGTTAACTTCACTTCACTTACTCAGCTGCTCGTTTACAAACCATTTGAAATGATATGTATATATGTAGTGTATATATATATATATATATATATATATATATATATATATATATATATATATATATATATATATAGTGTGTATACATATATCATATATATATATATATATACATATCATATATATATATCATATATATATATACATATATACATATCATATATATATATATATACATATATACATATATATGTACATATATATACATATACAGATATTATATATACATATATACATATATACATATATATGTACATATATATATATATGTATATATATGTATATATATATATATATATATATATATGTATATATGTATATATAATATCTGTATATGTATATATATGTACATATATATGTATATATGTATACATATATATATATATATATATATATAGATACATATATATATAGATATATATATCTATATATATATATATATATATATATATATATATATGTAATGTGTATATATATGTAGTGTGTATATGTAGTGTGTATACATATATATATATACATATCTGTATACACACTACATATACACACTACATATATATACACACTATACAGATATATAAATGTGTACGTAGTGTGTATATATATGTAGTGTGTATATGTAGTGTGTATACAGATATATATATATATATATGTATACACACTACATATACACACTACATATATATACACATTACATATATATATATATATATATATATATATATATATATATATATATATACATACATATGTACATATACAGATATATAAATGTGTACATATATATATATGTGTACATATATATATATACATATATATGTACATATATATAGATATAAATGTGTACATATATATATATATGTGTACATATATATATACATATATATGTACATATATATAGATATATAAGATATATAAATGTGTACATATATATATAGATATATATATATATATATATATATATATATATCTATATATATATGTATATATATATGTATACATATATATATATATGTATATATATATGTATACATATATATATATATGTATATATATATATATATATGTATATATGTATATATATATATATATATGTATACATATATACATATATATATATGTATATATGTATATATATATATATATATATGTATACATATATACATATATATATATATATATATATATGTACATATATATATATCTGTATATGTACATATATATATGTATATGTATTTCGGGTTAATGGATAAATCCATGGGTGATAACTTGTCATCCATATCTCATCCACTATTCATCCACATCCATATCCATATCCACTATTCATCCATTTAGATCGTCCGTATCCATCATTAAGTGGATGGATCGGGTAAATATCCATCGGATCGGGTGACAATTGCAATCTCTAGCTATAGAGGTTTGAACCCGAGACCTCTTATAATCGGATATTAGGATGTTAATAAATAGACCACCTTGATGATGGTTATGTTGATGATCATTATATAATTTATTTAGATATAAATTTATAAGGGAACAGAATATGAAACTATGAAGGTGTCTAACATATCTACACATGATTTAAATAGCCAACCAAGTCTCACATAGGTAACAATGAATTTGGATGAGCAGTTATTTTTTACGATACATAAGAAAGTTATATTAAATTATATGCTATATCTAATGAATATATACGGATATTTGGTTTGGTCCATTTCCAGTTTTTCTCGGTTTTGGTCTAGGACCGGACCGAGTCCCAAATATCTGAAAACCTATGGACCATGGACCGTACCATATATCCTCGGATATTTCGGTTACGGTCCCGTTCCTCCTTAGTCCTCGGGTATTTTCGGTTCTTCCCATAAAATGCACAGCCCTAATTGGCAGTTGTGACACCCGCCAAATTAGGACAGTTACTTGTGCCTAACACATCGGTAATTACATGTATTTAGTTTATATTAGGCTAAATATGTGCGGAAATTTGTATATTTATATATACAGGCATATACAATTCGTTCAAATCGTACAAATTCAGGTTGGATAAATATCCGACAACGCAGATACGGACGTTTGTGAAATAAATTATTAAATAGTATGAATGTGAGTGCCCTATATCTTGGATCCAGATTGATTGACTAAACAAATTGTCACACCCCGTCTAAAGCGGAAACAACGGAGTATAACGGTGATAGGATCATAACACATCATTATAAAGAATTCTATATGAAATACAATATCCAATGTGTCATGATGCCAATAACATGAATAACGGTTCATGTCGTGCATACATTTCAACAATGAATTCAAAAGCTTACAATCAAACATACACTACAATGTTAAGGCAAAACAAGCCTTCACAAACAACCTTAATGATGTACCACAAGTCTGGAATAACTCTTAATGCAACCCTAAAGGTCCATTAAGTTCTCTTGTCCCCTGCTTTAAGTCCACTAGTATAACCTGAAAAGATATGCTCAAAAACGTCAACACGAATGTTGGTGAGTTTCGTAGGTTTGAAACCAGACAACATAAAATAAACCTTTTTGCTGTGATGATAATAAGTTAGGACAATGCATATGAAAAGGTGCACATAGCAAAATAATATAAATCCAACATGTCCACAATAACTGTCATTACCCCACGAAGGAGTATGACCCAAACCACAAGCAATCACAAAATGGCAGTAGCTACTCCAACAAAGAAATTTAATGCAAACACCAAAAGTAAGCATTAACCAATAAACCTTAATGCAAACACCAAAAGTAAGCATTAACCAATAAACCCAACACCAAAAGTAAGCATTAACCGATAAACCCTAATGCAAACACCAAAAGTAAGCATTAGCCAATAAAAGCTCAATCACATAGTGCCACACAGTTCCGCATATATCCAAAAATAAAATACACAAGTTCACAGCATGGAAAACCATTTATAAAATACGAGCATACTTTTCCCCCAATTTGAAAATATATAATTGAAAACGGGGCCACGAAAACTCACCTTGATTGGCAGTTTAAAGCAAAGCACGTATCATCCCAAAAGTCGCAGGGAACTATGAACGTCCTATAGTATATAATGTTTATTAGTTATGCGTTAACATGTTTGTATTCACGAGTCGAAACAAAAGTTCCTATATGTTAACCGAATACAATTTTGTTACTAGTATTTAATAGACTAAGAATATTTGGTAATTGCCTTGAACCCATTGTAAGAACTAACCAAGAATTTTCCTTGAGATATTTCAACAGCTCAAAATCTAGTTTCCTGTAACCAATCTTTTCGAAATTTGTAAAGCTAAACCTCCCAATTAACATGAGCTTTACTCATGGATTAATAACCAATTGAATCTTACTTTCGAATCATGTGTTCCATCTATTAGCAAAATCAGATCAATTATATGATTTTTGAAAACAAAACACACATTTTGTATCCTATAAGATTTAGTTGCAGTATTAATGTATTAACGATTATGGTATTCCTCAATGTTAATTTGTGAACTACACAATTAAACATGACTTCAATATCTTTATTTTCATAAATGTACATAGGATCCTCAATAGTCCATTCGATCCCCAAAAACATTATTCGATATAACCCGAGATTGAACCCGTTACATAACACACCTCATTAATTAAAATAAATAAGTTAAATCTTACTATTTCATAAATATCTTTTGTTAACATAAAATCCAACCTTAAACATATTTTAACCACCCCAAAATAATTAGAAAATATTACGATCAAACCGATTTAAGTTTATATAAGTTTCCTGAAAATTCGTCACTCGTAATAGCAGTTTACAAAATATTTTTTTATAAAATAATCTAAATCGTTTTAGAGACCGAAACCTTGAGGGTATAGGTAAAACATCGAGATCTACAACTTTTTAGTTTTGGCCGAAGCCTGAAAACGAATGTAAATGGGTCAAATCGTCCTCGGTTCGTGACTGAAAATCTGGACAGCTTATGCGATTAACGAGTGTGTAACTTTCGGCTTCAAAACGCATTAACCACACAATACAATTTCTCTATCCCATCATGCATCTTATTTTACAGATCTCTGACTTCAGAAAATATAAATAAAAATAATTTATTTAAGAGGAGATTATAACGTTACCTATGCGAATAGACATAATACACAGAAGCAAATTCTCAAACTCGGTTTTGTTCTTTTCTTGGGGTTTCAATCGACGACTCACAGGAAGCCACCAGGGACGATTTTTTTTTATATGATTAAGGTGTTAGAGTTGTATTCACAATTATAATAATGAGTAAAGGATTTCTTGGAAGGTAAGTAATTGTGTTTTATTATGTTTAGAAAACAATTAAAAAGGAATATGGGGGTGTTAGGGTTGGGTCGGCTGTGACCCATCAAGAATACATGGGTCGGTTTTGGTCTCACTCATAAATCGACAACCAAAAAAATACTACAAGTTCACATGATTATTATTACTATTATATTTTATTATTTATTCTATTATCATTTATCATCCTTATCATATTATTAATTATTATTATTATCTCATTAATATTATCCTAAATTTTAATCCAACCGTGTACGATTATTGATTCGAGTTTTTGAACACTATACGAAAATTAAATTTCTCACATAGGTTAAAATACGAATACTTAATTTATCTCTCCACATTACTTATGTACTTGAATACAAATAAGAAATGATTATAGGAAACGAACCTAAAAATAGATTTTTGGTGACGGATGTCACACAAATCACTTGGAGGAATCAAGTAATTTATCAAACGTATACGAAATCACAATCCGAAACGTGTATAAATCAAAATCAAACTTTGTATTGATAATCGTAACGTATCAGATTGTTTACAAGGTTGCTTTTTCGACAAATGGTGCTAGGGTTTCGTCAACCCTTGCTCTGAACCCGTAGGGTTCTATTTATACTAAACTAAAACCGACTTAGCGACACTTAGCCAAGTGTCGCTGACATTGGCCATGCGACACTGACTCAAGTGTCGCATACAATTCTAAAGACACTCTTGGTGACACTTAACAAGTGTCGCCCAAAACTAATAATAAGTGTCGCTAATAATAAATTTTCTATTACAATTCGATTAGCGACAATTACAACTCGATAGACCAACTGACTAACAAACATGTATCAACAAACTCCCCCGTGTCATCAGCTTGGTCTTCAAAAATCTTCAGCACTTCCAGTCTGCAGGGAACGTGCCACCTGCGTGAACGCCTTGAGCCAAACAAACAGATACAACCTTCTGAAACCTCATTGCTTCTGTCTTGAACTCTGGATAATATGTAATCGGATTAGCGTGTAGAGCTTCAAGATCCTTCTTGGAAAGGTTGATCAAGCTCAACTGATCATATACTCGAATTCTAGCTTTATTGGCGTTCCACATTTCTTTAGGCTCTGTATCAGGAATATATATAATCTCAGCTTCACCTGTGCTTCCATCATGTACCCAATACCTTAATCTCCTTAAGAAATTAACCGGAAGTTTCTCCAATGGATTGAACGTTAACGTCTTTGGTGATCTGTACACAACCTTAACCCAAGGTCTGTTTGTTACAGGATTGATCCTGTTCCTGTAAATACGCCTCGTCCCTAGATTAGGCTTGAAGAGGAAAAACTGTTTAGAGTTAACCTCTTTTCTCTAAATCCTCTGAACTCTGTTAGCCAGCTCATTATCAGTTGGATTGATAATATTCATCTGCGCTAGCCGAAGAAGTTCGCAATACGGCAATGAACTTAGAACGTTGAAACTTGTAATAAAGTATTGCAAACCATCCAATCTTTTCACAATTATCACTTTGTTCTCCACATCATACTTCCAGCTAATAATAAGACCTTTGAGTCGTCGTTTTCCAGCTTTATAAAACTTACAGGTCTTCAGAGTATAAGATTCAACAGCTGCAGAAGTAGATGGTACATTTTCAGGAGCTGCTGCCGAAGATTCCGTCTGAGAAGCAGCAGCTGTAGAAGGTTCAGGATTAGAAGAAGCTGCAGAAGAAACTTTAGGTTGAGCTTCATCTTCGGAAGAATCCGACACGATTATCTGAGCATCTGTATCTGAAACCTCCATCTCTTCTCCCATGTGAACTTCATCAGCATTCACATAATCATCATTGACATTTTCTTGTTGAACATCAACGTTATCATCATCAACAAAAACCTCTTCTTCTTGCTCAGGTACCGTATAATCATCATCGTATAGCATACTCTGCAGAAAATCCAAGTTCACTTGAGAATAGTCGATATTGAGCGGAACCGGTTGACCTGGAATAAAATAAGAAGAAGCAAAGTAATCTAAAGCGATATTTTCATTAATAACAGAATCGGGATTTACATCTTCAGGCTGGGGGGAGTCGAAGTTGTAGTTTCTAAGGCACGCAGGCCTGACTCCCCCGAAACTACAGCTAAAGACTCTAATTCTAATAACCTAGATTCCAAACCGGGAATCCGTGCAACCTGTTGCTCTAAATCTGCAACCCGAGCAGCCTTAATCTCCAAATCCTTTATCTATGCAGCCTGAGATTCAATAATAGCAGCTTGATAATCGAAACGCTTGTTCACCTGCTCCATCTGAGCAAGTAGCTGCTGAAGAACTGCAGGCTGTGGCTGTGGGTCAGAAGAAATCTCGATGACAGATCCACGTCGACGGCGAATAGGCGAACGATCTTCTGTATCAGAATCCACCCGAACGTGGTCTTTTGTCGGTCCTGGGGGGTACATGAACACGCCCCTGAGACATCCTGCGTAAAATGCGTTTAAAACGCGCAGGATCAACCAACTGAATGGCTGCTAATGTATCCGTCGGAGGGACATCACCCTCAGAATCAGTAGGTGTGGGACCCCCATCATCATCATCATCCTGAATGCCAGCATCCACATGCTCAATCTGATCAATATCGTCCAGTTGTTACTGGACCTCCACATTTACAAATTCTTCCTCGTACACTGGCTGTTGAGGAACCACGACGTCCAAATAACCGTCGTTTGGTGGTGCCACATAGTTTTCATCAATAATGTGGCCAAAAAGATCTCTATCAGGAAACTGTTGTTGACCCTTTGGTGGGGTCACACAATCACCAAAAATTCTCAACAGCATCGGTTGTGGCAAAAGCTGTGAGATCGGATCAGCTGGAATCCCTAGATTCAGGGAATTCAAAATAATCTGTACAAAGCGTAGATACATGATAACATCAAATAATGCTATATTTACATACTAATATTCCTTATAATTTGTATACTTTTATTGCATTTTTTATTAGATTTAGATACTTAATGTGTTTATATTTGCAATATAGGTATAAGAATAATTAAATGAAGAAAAAAACGAGAAAAGAGCTTAAAATGAAGAAAATAAAGAGAAGATTGAAGATATTTGGATCTGAATTGAAGACTAAATCCGAAGATAAAGATAATTGGGCTTAAAGAATAAAGAAAAACGGATTAAGAAGATTAATGGGCTAAAAATGAAGTCAGGCCCGTACTTGGAAGATTCTGGAATTAAGGACCAACCGGCGGTTGAGTTATCCAGCCGGCGGTTGAATATAATAATATAAGGCGGTGAAAGATCGCAGACTTGGAGCCTAAGTCAAATACCTCCAACCGGCGATTGAGGACTTTAACCGGCGGTTGGACTAGCGGTTCAGAAAAACTATAAATAGAACCTTCATTCAGCCTAAACCATATACGATTTCAATATTCAAAAGTCGATTATTAGGGTTAATATTCGACTAGGGCCACGAATTGAGGGCTAGGAGCTAGGGTTTTAAGATTTTTAACCCTACGAAGAGTGTAATTCGTCAATCGGTTCGGTTTCTTTATCCTTGTAACATCAATAATGTTTATTAGGTTATTTTGGATTTTGATTAATTGTATTTGTATTTGATTATGAATTGAAGCTTTTATTGTATTGCTTATATGAATACTATTTGATTTATAATTGAAATTTATGTTTATGTTAATATTGGATTATTGAATGTTTATTATGCATTAATAAGTTATTGTGTTACATTATATGAGTAAGTTGTTCTTGACATGATTAATCAATTTATATCATAAACTTCAATGATATCTATTAGGTTTTTAAAAATTAATTAAATGTGTTTAAGTCTTGACATGAATGTTTCATGATAGATAAAGAGCGTTTAACTTATGATTGTTAATTGATATCGTAATTTAGCAATAATTGTTATGAACTTGCTATAATAGGCGGATGATTGTTTTAATAGAATGAGTTATAGGAATACTGATGGAATGTTCTCCTAGGTGTTGATTATACTTATAATAAAGTTGAAGAATATTTTGGAGACTTTATATCTGAGCGTATCACCTTTAGTTATTATTAACGTTCCAATAAACATAAAGAAAGATTATAAATTGAATAAGGCTAGTATAAGTAAATACAATCTCTTATCTATCTTATTTATCCTAGTTGAAATTAATTATTCTAATTGATTTAGTTTATTTGAATATCTGTATCAAAGTAAATATTTGTTTGAACGGAACTAAAACGTCCCCCCTTATTTGTAATATTAATTGTAATTAAATTGTAAATAATTGTAATTAATTGTAATTATATAGGAAGTAATTAATTATTTTATATTCTACGTTCCCTATGTTCGATACCTGGACTTACTTGTAAAAGCTATATTATACGAACGAGTCATTCTTGCCTGTATTGTGTGATATTATTATTTAGTATTTCCTTGATTTAAAACTTGTTATTATTTTAATTGACTATACTTAGCACACACCAATACATATACCACATATCGTCCCCAGACTGAATGTTGTCAATCATGTTCTCAAAAATATATCCGGAAAAGTTGTACGGTTTATTGTACACCAGAGCTAGCATCAAAGAAAGCGTCTTGGAGATAGACAAACTATGATGATGTGAGCAAGATATCTCTAGTGTGACACCCGGTCAAAAAATACAATTTTCGCGCCCACTTTAAACTTCAAACATTCGTACTTAGTACGCATTTAAAAATCAAAGTATTCAAAATTTTTTATATATAAATATATATAATGCAAACGATATCTAGTTTCTCCGGAAACATTTAAACACATTTCGTATCATTTAAAAATGTGTTTTACTAAACCGAAACCGCACGAAAACATATTATAAAATCTTAACACAAACATTTTATTTTTATAAAATGTTTCAACTCGAAAACAATTCGAAAGAATATTAATAAACTTTAGAATTTAAAAATAATACATTTTTATACGATCGGGTAAACAAATACGGGCATTTAACACAATAATTGGGGACAACCAACCCACCCACCAAGGATGGGCCGACCATCCCCATACACCCCTCATTCCCATTTTATGTTTTTCATTTTACACACATACCAAACCACACACCACCACCAAACCCTCTCCATATCTTTGCTCTCATCTCTCTCGGATCACACCACCGCCACCACTGGAATCACCACCATCTCGTCGTCATCATCATCAAGAACAACAATAGAAGCTTCACCATCATCATCCTCTTCACATCATCTTCATTCTCTCCATTTTTCCTAAAAAGTAAGATTCTCTCTTTCTCTCTGGAAATCGTTTCTATTACTAGAAATCACTTAGATATTACAAGAATACATTTTAGTAGCTTCTTATAACATCAAAACGCCCAAAAATCGAACCAAAACTCGGTTTGAAGCTTGAAATCGACGAACAGTTGTTTGTGTCGCACTTGGACCAAAAACAGTGCTGCGACATTGCCAATGTCGCAGTAATTGACCATGTCGTATGATGCGACGCAAGCCTTTATGTCGTAGTAAATCCGGACGTCGCTTATTGCGACACAACACCCTATGTGGCATTAAATTGCGGACATCGCACGAAGCGACACAAGCCCCTACGTCGCACCCAATGTCGCACCTGATGTCGCATAACACAACAAGTTTAAAAACACAGATTTTCACTAAGTGTCGAGACTCAAATTTTACCGCCTAATTTTACTCCGAAATGGAATTTCGGAGCGTTTTCACTACAGCAACATAGTAGAAATAAAATTTTTTCCAAGCTGACCTAGCAGCTCGACCCCAGCCAGGGGCTCTGCCCCTTGGACCCCGCTACCAGGGGCGCTGCCCCCGGACCCCCGTACACGGTTTCCAAACCTGAATGAAGAATGAATATTTACATAACTCGCTTAGACAAACTGATTTGTCTCCTACTTATATGACCTCATGTGTTTAGGACACTAGGAGGTTAATCATCGGACGACGCGCGTATCGTAGGACCGCTAGCTCCTCAGGTGAGTTCATAGCCCCACTCTTTCAACTGTTTTACTATTTTCGGGGTGAGACGCATGCACAATTACTGTTTTCGAATTATATTGATGACGCGTGTGAAAGCGTTTAGTTTTATTAATTATAAAGTACAGGATATACGAATCACTACTATCACACAACCAGGCAAGAATACCCGATCGGAATAGTATAGCTATGGTAAGTCCAGGTCGAACACAGGAACACAGGAACTATGTTATTCAATTAAATTGGAATTATTAATAAAGCAGTAAAATAAGGGTTACGTTTTAGTTCCGTACGAACGTTCAATATGAACTAATTAACCAAACCAAATAACATTAAACAAGATAACAGGAACAGATAAACAATCGGAGATAGACATGTAATTGCTCAGAGTCTTCACACTCAGATTCATATTTTCCGGTTCATGTGTTTTGATTGTCTGATTGTGATTTCTTTTATATCAACTTAGATACTAATCAAAAAGTCCAAGTTGAATGTAAATTAGCCAACGTTCCGGGTCCAACTAATTTCTATAACCTAGGGTTCCACATTAAACCTCGATCCGACGTTGCAAGAATTATACTTTTCTATTGTGTGCTTTTCCCTAAATTATGCATTAAGTATTCACGACATTTTTACGATTATTCCTCACGGTATGACTCACCAATACCTACTAATAATCTCTTATTAGCTTGCTAATTTTAAATTGATTAGTTACTATTCTCTTAACCTATCAAACTCAATATATTTAGCAATGATCATAAACCTAAGTTCATAATCATCAATAATCAATAACATCAAAGGAACTCAATCTCAATGACATTTTCAACCACGTTAAGTAGTAACTAACAACCACCAATAATCAAGGTTCTACGGATAACATAACAATCTTCAATCATACAAATCATTCAAAACACAATTATAACCTTCAAACAATCATAATCCAAAGTTATTAAACTAAACAATATACAATAAGTCTAATTCATGATTCAATTATACAAAATCAGATTCATGACTCAAAACAAAACACATAGACATGTTTAGAATTGAAATTGGAAGATGATTGATATCGCGTAAAAAGTCATGTTTTTACTACCGATTTCTCTCTCATTCTGGAACGATTCTTGGTATATTAACTCCAATATAGCACAAATCAGTAACATTATGCCAAGAAGGTCAAAACGAGGTTGCACGATAAAAATCAAGTAAAACGGATGTGAAACGAAGATTCCACACACGTTTGAAGATTCAAGGCATAAAAACGAGATTTCAAGACCAAAGTGCCCTTCACCAACATCCATTATTTCCAAGATGTTCGTTTTCAAAATTCGGATCCAACAGAAGAAGAATCAACTGAAACGGGTAAAAAATGAAGATTTCGCGCCCGCCGGAAGATCCAAATGATCCGTACGCAATATCTGGAGCTAGCGACCTCATCTCAGGGCCTATCCTATGTCAAAATCTTCGTTTTTGAATTACGAATCCAACAAAAAAAGAATCAACTCAAACGGACGTATAACGAAGAAAACACGCACGAATCAAGAAACGAAGCAACAAACCGCGCAACGGGGCGGGGGTGGGACCACCGCCGCCGGCCTCACCACCACCGCCGCCGGCTGGACCACCACCGCAGCCGGCTGGCCTGTACCCGCCTCGGTTTCCATTTTTGGTAACTTTTGGTACCTGATGCGTCTACTTTTCGTGTTGTACGGTACCCGGTGCGCCTACTTTTCGTGTTGTACGGTACCCGGTGCACCCTTTTGGCTACCTTTTGCTAACATGCACCTCAAGATGCTAATGTGAGCCAAAGCTCACCTATAAATAGGAGGGTTTAGGCTTCATTTCAAAATGTCCCCATATGCACTAGTCATATCACTTTCTTACTTTCTCATTCTACTTTCTTACTTTAAATTTAGCATTAGATTAGTTTATTACTTTGTTTAGAGTAGAAAGAAAGCTAGGAACGTGTTGTAATCTTTGGTGTACGCTTGGAGTTACGCTCATTAATTCAAGTCTATTCCTTCTCGCATATTAATCTCGGTTATCTCTATCCTTATCTATTTTAATTAAACATGTTTGCTTTAATTATGTTTGCGATCGTTATTACCATGATTAGCGAGTAGATTACTATTGTATTTGTTGTGATGTAGTTAGTATATAATTGTGGGATGACTTTGAATACGTCGTGAGATAATATGACGGCCCCTATTCGACTGATTACTCGGTATAGTATTGGAAATGCTTTTGAGCATAATACAAATATATGGAAGCCAGTAACGACCGAAGGTAGTTGTATTATTGATCGACGTTATAAAATGGGAAACTTTGTGAACGGACTTATCTTGTGATTTTAAACCCTAAACTTATATTCGTCTTTCGATTAACAAACGTGATTGTAACCTTGTAAAGAGGAGTCGCGAACCTCAATACTCGGTCAATAGTTATCTGTGTAAAAGCTATGTTTTTAATTGTAACGTCATGCAAGCATTGTGAAATGCAATGTGATTATGTGGACTTGCCATGAGTATTGTACACTTCCAATCACAATGTACTTATCATGTAAACATCGCGAAGCAATTAAACTCACAACGGAAACATTGGTAAACAATTCAATACGTTGTGAGCTACCATAGTATTTTCCGACATGGTCTGGGTTTGACCTTACGTAAAAAGCCGTCAGTATTTTAATTAGTTGTTTTACTTTAGATTAGGTAGGCTATAGGCTAAATGACCATTTACGAAAACCTAGGGATTTGTTAATTGTATTGAGAAAGGCAAGTTTAAAATCCAACTTAAACCGATACTTTTTATTAAAACCATGAAACCTAAAGTACGATACGCAAGAAACCTAAATGCTTTCCCTCGTTTATCACACTTAAGTTCCATTGGTAGAAATTGACTAAATAAGTCCGGACACAAGTTCTAAGTTAGTTGTTTAATGGATTCATAATCATTGTGGTATTAAGAATGGCTAGACATGTTATGGACTTGCTACTCTGTTCCTTTGCCCACGAGCGAATACGTTCAATAATATGGGCCACTGACTCCCTCACAGGAGAGTGTGGAGAGTTGAGCATTGTCTGTCTGGTCAGAATCATGATACCCTAGTTCCTCGTGACATATTAGTTGATAACCGACTAATAAGGAATCTATTGGTTATACCATAAATTAATGAATCTCATAAGCAACCCAATTTAGTTAATCATTTTCCCGTAAAAGTCATCATCCCATAATTAATAACTAACGAACTCACAACAAATACTACTTTGCATTATCTGACATCTTATTACATTTTATTCGCTTTATTTAGTTTACTTAATTAACTAAACCAAAACCCCCAACGCACTCTTTTAAAACATTTACTAGAAAAGAAAGATTGATTGGATCACCTCCGTTTCAATTCAGTTTCTCTTTAAGAACGACTCTAGGTTCAACTTACCGCCTACTAACCTTTTGGTTCAGTACTAGTAAGTCACACTTAGACCCCAGCAATTATAAATTTTAAAACCACCCGTTGATATAAACCATCAACAATGATACGCAAACCGAATCGTGAACCGAATGAAGCAGAATCAATAAGATGATCCAAGCCTTTTCCGCCTCCAAACCGCCATCGATTCGCTCCCAAAATGAGGGAAAACCCTCTGCTTGTCGACTCTACGAACCCTAGCTAAAAAATATCTCCTTTTTCGTATGCAGAATATGGCCTCTATTTATAGTTGAGCTGCCGCGAATTTAGCCGACGGCTAAATGCTTTAGCCGGCGGTCAAACTTGACTTTTCGTAGCCTCCAAGCTTTCTAGAATGTTCCGTAGCCGATTTAGCTAATTTTGCATTTTAGCCCCCGGCTAAATGCTTTAGCCGCCGGCTAAATCTTTTTCCAAGAGATCTGAATTTTTTATATGTTGTAGCCCTCTCTGTTAGCTAAATTCTTCAACTTGAATCACCCAAATCGGAGTTCGTATGAGGAAGTTATGGCCAAAATACTAACGCATAGCCGAAAACTCAGCATTTTCACTTTTTTTTCATTTTCAGCTCATCTTTAGTTCTCTTTCCGATTCAATCTTCTCTTGTCCATTGTTTTAGCAACTTTCTTCATAATTAGCTCGTATTCTGTTTTTTTCGATCCAAGCTCCAATTAAACTCCTAAATGCAAATATGAACGAAATAAGTATCTTATTCATACAAAATGCATTAGAAACCTATCTAACAATGGGGTAATTAGTACTACAATATAGTACATTTTGGCGTTTATCAAACATCCCCCACTTGAATCCTACTTGTCCTCAAGTAGACTATCGATTTAAAACTTATAAACGACAAAATTTAGTAGGCAAACAAGGGCGCGTTGGGACTTACATACAAGCTAGCATTTTGCAAGCCATATTTTAATCTTAAAAATAATTCAACCTTAAGTTTTAGCTATCAAGAAACTTATCTAGGAAAACAATTTCCTCATAAATTTTATTAGGCATAAAAGATGACTCACAAGGATTATCGATATTGTTGTCCATCTTAACAATCTATATTTCAGAAATTGAGCTATTCTTATTATTATTCTTGCAGCTTTTCCCTTGATTCCCAATAGCAAAATACCCTCATACATATAACGTGCTAATATTACACATATTATGGATATCCAATTAAAATAATTATTTTTCAGGTCAATACATTGGTGACAGGTCTATGCCTTAACACAACAGAGCGACATAACTTGACCTTGGTTTAGCATGATAACTTTTTAGTCAAACCATTGGTGGCAGGTCTGTACCTTAGTACAACAAAGCAACATAATTTGACTACATTTTAATATATTGAGTTCGTTTAAACTCTTTCGCTCTTTTTCATTAGATATACTGACGGAGATCAGGTCTGTACTTTCGTACAACAGAGGAAACAACACCCAGTATATCCCCAAATGATATTAATCAAATTCCAAAATTATGGCATATCGCACGCTATCATATATAAGAATTAAGACTAAGGTCATACATTGCTAAAGTTCCTTGTCGTGCACCCCAGCGGTCGGTCGGATTTTACTCCGGTCGTTGAACCTTTCGGAAAGGGCGCGCGGACAGTGTGTTTTATACTCCCTCCGTCCCAATTTAATTGTCCCCAGACAAGAAACACGCAGTTTAAGAAAACATCAACTTCTCTCTTACTTTTTGATAAGATGACAATTCTACCCCTTACTTTTTACCTACTTTTTTGTCTTACATATATAAAGTAGGGGTATAAAAGGATTTTAGCTCATCATTTTTATCCATTTTTGGAAGTGGACAATTAATTTGGGACAGCCCAAAAAGGAATAGTGGACTATTAATATGGGACGGAGGGAGTATTTATTATGCTGGGTATCCTAAGTTTTGATACAACCTAAAGACATAAAGGGCAGTAAGCGGTATGTATGACTCAGGTGTCGTTCTTCAAACTACAACGGGCATGGGAATCTAGAAGGATTAATTATCTTTTGTAATTTAGCTGGGATTTTTAAAACTTTTTGATAGGTTGGTTGGTTTTCTAATCTAATTACTAAAATTTAAAACTAAATTAAAGACAGGGGTTTGTACGGAGAACGCAGAGAAATCAAGATAAGGAATATGTTTGCTGTGACTTCGGCAATGTTATTTGGATGGATAGTTATGAGGAATAAGGTTACTAGGTGTGATGATTAATCCGGTGAGGTCATAGAAACTTAATTGGTAGATAAAGTATTATGCCTACGACCTTTACTCGGTTTCCCACGTATTTGTGTTAACGCTATACCGGATACTCGGGCGTTTTACAGCTTTTCCGTTATACCAATTAGGGTTCCAGGTTACTCATTAGATATTCCTATATTTCTCAATGAGCTACAACTACGATCCTATTTTATACCTAACATAGAGTTGTCCGCAATCAGATACACAATATGTCACATGGATAGCAGTTATAGAATGTCCAGTACACCGGAAGTTCTTCCAAATGCACAGACCAATTCAACTGACAACTATCCTCTAATCCAGGTCCCCATTTACAGACATCCGGCAATGTTAGTATCATGGCATGAATTGTTCATTGAACAATAACATGAACAGGGTTTAACCCGCGGAACCGGTTGGGATAATCTGTCTAACGGTCAGTTGAATTGTTCATCATTAATCATACAGTCATTACAACTATTACATGCATGTTAACCTATCTGTATTATGTTTATTATGTTTACGAAAATCTAATTAGCAGGGCAGTGATAATGTTTGCGTATGTCTAGCATGCAGTACCTAAGCAACAATCAAACAAGAACATGCAATAGGACGAAACACTAGTCATCATATTAACTGACCTAATAATTAAACCATGGATATCCCGGAAGTTGTCCCAAAGATACACAACAAACAAGCGTGAACCTAATCTATCTCTAATGCTATGCTTCGTGTCCCTCGGATGTGTTTCAATCAAGGGAACAATGACCATGTTGAGTTCATTGATCATCATACACAGAATAGTTGGCAATCCTACTTCTAGCAATTGGCTAGGTTCTAGGGAGGAGGATACAAACCACAGCATAAGTTGGATAGATAAACAGGCAGAGGTTCAGCTTATAAGTTCGCAAACAGTTTTAAACCTACACAGACAGAGTAACAGTATGTTACAATTGGGAATCATTATTTCTACAAGGGATTGTGCCCACGACTTTCATAGCTTCCACGTTCCGTACTACACACATTCGTGATGATTCCGGCGCTATACAAATGAAAGCCGTATAACGTTACCTCCGTTGTTTCATAATGGTGTCATCCCCAATTGTATATTATATCATAACTATCCTAACATTGCATACATCACAACAAACATTGATTTGTCTAGCCTAGCATAATTCTAGCATTCATTCCTATGCATGCATAATAAGAAAGCATAATTAAAAGAATAAATGCGAGAGATTGTATTAAACCTGAATAAGAGAGTAATACAGACAAATCTTCACAAATATGAAGTCTCAGAGTAACTCCGTACAAAAGCTACTAAGAGCTTCTACTCTAACCTACTAATTCTCCTCTAACTCCTAAGAATAATGCTAGAGAGAGAATGCTAACCTAATTCTAGAGAGAAGTTTTTAGAGAGAGAAAGAAAATGAGATGTAAGGTGTGTGAAAATGAGAAATGGAGGTTAGTATTTATAGGAGAATGGTGGAAGGCTTGGTACAAGTCTTGAAGCATAAGATACAAGCATCAAAGCAGCATACGGGGCAAGCGGACCAAGGGGGGGCAAACGGCACCTCACAAGCCAACCAACTCCGTATACGGCACCCTAAGGGCCGTATACGGCACCTAGGGTACCGTATACGGTACCTAGGTGGGCAGGGGGGGGGGGTTGGTGCTCCATATGCTGTATACTGATTTCTCTGTTGCTTGCTTCGTCCGTATCTTTCTTCGTTTGGACTCCGTTTTGCTTGATTCTTGCGCCATTGGATTCGTTTTTTAGTTACACTTCTAATGACACTGAGTTTGCCAAATTTGGAAGTGTTTGACTTTTGCGTATTCCAGATGACGATCGACGAGCTTTTAGACTGTGTATCTTCTTTGTCTTTCGTCCGTTTCTTCTGATTCTTTCACCTCCGGTCTTGGATTTTCCTATGGAATCATAAAATATGAATTAAGCTCTATTTCCATAAGAATATTGAGAACGGAAAATTTAAGGTGATTGTTTTGCCTCGGTTTGCGTGTTATTAGGACGTTTTAACCGATTTTTGCAGCAACATCTATATTTAGACTACCTTGGTGATTTTTGGTAAATAATGATGGTTTTGAAATGTTTTTACCAAAGAATAGTCCAAAAAGTGTGGACATATGTCCTTATAAATATGACTTTTTGGGTCACATCATTTCTCTCGGAATATCGCCTACTTGTTGTATTAATTTTATTTAATAGCTCAACAACTTATACATAGATTGCCTATCGATACATCACATGATGAACTATCTAATATTTTAAAATTTAAGTTCAAATTATCCTTTGAATTTCCCAGATTTGTTACAAGATTTTCTAAACTTAAAGAGAATACATTTTTAAAAGAAAAATTTAGGCTGAAAAATGACTAACGTAGAATGCCTTCTAGCTATTTTCCCTAAAAAAAAATGCCTTTAAAACAAAGTTCTAAAGTCTACCAATATTTATCGAATTATAACTCAGGACAAACAAACTTCTTTTCCCTCTATCCCCCACTTAAAGTAAAGCAATGTCCTCATTGCACAACAAGGAATCGTAAAATAGGGAATAGAAAAGAAGTGAACAGAAAACTCCCCTGATCTTGAAGAAAATTGTTTTCTTGATCTGATTCTGAAAATATACAATAGCTCACTTCCGTAGGCATCACGGTTTCATTTAGCATATGCAACAAGTCTTTAAACCCCTCGGTATCCCGAGTGGACGAGTTATAGTCTCGTGAGGGTTTCCAGGGAACACACTCACAAAGTTCAAAACTGCAAAAACAAAGAAAACAAAAAGTAGAACAAGAAAATAAAATATAAAATAATTAAAAGTTAAAACTACTTATTAACAAACAGAGCAGACAACAGAATCTTGTCGCAAATACAGCCCTTCCAACCGCCGGCTGGTGCGCACAACCACCGGTTGAGAGTCTGTGCAAACCAAATTCAAAATTTTCGCTGCATTAAATATTAAACTGTATAACAAGCATATACATGTAATTAACATATAAACAATTTTATACAAAACATTTTTTTTTTAATAATTTTTTTAATTTATAGTTTCCAACTTAATCGAATAAGCACCCGTTCCCCGATAGAACATCAGTCCAACCGGTTAAGTGTTCCCCGGCAGAACAATTGCCCAACCAGTTAAGTGTTCCCCGGTAGCGGCGCCAAAAACTTGATGCATGTGAAAGCGTATAATTTTATTATTTATAAAGTACAGGATATACCAATCACTACTATCACACAACCAGGCAAGAATACCCGATCGGAATAGTATAGCTATGGTAAGTCCAGGTCGAATACAGGAACACATGAACTATGTTATTCAATTAAATTGGAATTATTAATAAAGCAGTAAAATAGGGGTTACGTTTTAGTTCCGTACGAAAGTTCAATATGAACTAATTAACCAAACCAAATAACATTAAACAAGATAACAGGAACAGATAAACAATCGGAGATAGACATGTAATTGCTCAGAGTCTTCACACTCAGATTCATATTTTCCGGTTCATGTGTTTTGATTGTCTGATTGTGATTTCTTTTATATCAACTTAGATACTAATCAAAAAGTCCAAGTTGAATGTAAATTAGCCAACGTTCCGGGTCCAACTAATTTCTATAACCTAGGGTTCCACATTAAACCTCGATCCGACGTTGCAAGAATTATACTTTTCTATTGTGTGCTTTTCCCTAAATTATGCATTAAGTATTCACGACATTTTTACGATTATTCCTCACGGTATGACTCACCAATACCTACTAATAATCTCTTATTAGCTTGCTAATTTTAAATTGATTAGTTACTATTCTCTTAACCTATCAAACTCAATATATTTAGCAATGATCATAAACCTAAGTTCATAATCATCAATAATCAATAACATCAAAGGAACTCAATCTCAATGACATTTTCAACCACGTTAAGTAGTAACTAACAACCACCAATAATCAAGGTTCTACGGATAACATAACAATCTTCAATCATACAAATCATTCAAAACACAATTATAACCTTCAAACAATCATAATCCAAAGTTATTAAACTAAACAATATACAATAAGTCTAATTCATGATTCAATTATACAAAATCAGATTCATGACTCAAAACAAAACACGTAGACATGTTTAGAATTGAAATCGGAAGATGATACGCAAACCGAATCGTGAACGGAATGAAGTAGAATCAATAAGATGATCTTATCCTTTTCCGCCTCCAAACCGTCATCGATTTGCTCCTAAAATGAGGGAAAACCCTCTGCTTGTCGACTCTACAAACCCTAGCTAAAAAATATCTCCTTTTTCGTATGCAGAATATGATCTCTATTTATAGTTGAGCTGCCGCGAATTTAGCCGGCGGCTAAATGATTTAGCCGGCGGTCAAACTTGACTTTTCGTAGCCTCCAAGCTTTCTAGAATGTTTCGTAGCCGATTTAGCTGATTTTGCATTTTAGCCGCCGGCTAAATCTTTCTCCACAAGATCTGAATTTTTTATATGTTGTAGCCCTCTCTGTTAGCTAAATTCTCCAACTTGAATCACCCCAATCGGAGTTCGTATGAGAAAGTTATGGCCAAAATACTATTGCATAGCCGAAAACTCAGCATTTTCACTTTTTTTTTTCCAGTTTCAGCTCATCTTTCGTTCTCTTTCCGATTCAATCTTCTCTTGTCCATTGTTTTAGCAAATTTTCTTCACAATTAGCTCGTTTTCGGTTATTTTTCAATCCAAGCTCCAATTAAACTCCTAAATGCAAATATGAACGAAATAAGTATCTTATTCATACAAAATGCATTAGAAACCTATCTAACAAAGGGGTAATTAGTACTACAATATAGTACATTTTGACGTTTATCAAACATCCCCCACTTGAATCCTACTTGTCCTCAAGTATACTATCGATTTAAAACTTATAAACGACAAAATTTAGTAGGCAAATAAGGGCGCGTTGGGACTTACATACAAGCTAGCATTTTGCAAGCCAAATTTTAATCTTAAAAATAATTCAACCTTAAGTTTTAGCTATCAAGAAACGTATCTAGAAAAACAATTTCCTCATATATTTTATTAGGCATAAAAGATGACTCACAAGGATTATCGATATTGTTGTCCACCTAAACAATCTATATTTCAGAAATTGAGCTATTCTTATTATTATTCTACCAACTTTACCCTTGATTCCCAATAGCAAAATACCCTCATACATATAACGTGCTAATATTAAACATATTATGGATATCCAATTAAAATAATCATTTTTCAGGTCAATACATTGGTGACAGGTCTGTGCCTTAACACAACAGAGCGACAAAACTTGACCTTGGTTTATCATGATAACTTTTTAGTCAAACCATTGGTGGCAGGTCTGTACCTTAGTACAACAAAGCAACATAATTTGACTACATTTTAATATATTGAGTTCGTTTAAACTCTTTCGCTCTTTTTCATTAGATATACTGACGGAGGCCAGGTCTGTACTTTCGTACAACAGAGGAAACAACACCCAATATATCCCCAAATGATATTAATCAAATTCCAAAATTATTGCATATCGCACGCTATCATATATAAGAATTAAGACTAAGGCCATACATTGCTAAAGTTCCACTCGGAATATCGCCTACGTGTTGTATTAATTTTATTTAATAGCTCAACAACTTATACATAGATTGCCTATCGATACATCACATGATGAACTATCTAATATTTTAAAATTTAAGTTCAAATTATCATTTGAATTTCCCAGATTTGTTACAAGATTTTCTAAACTTAAAGAGAATACATGTTTAAAAGAAAAATTTGGGCTGAAAAATGACTCACATAGAATGCCTTCTAGCTATTTTCCCTAAAAAAATGCCTTTAAAACAAAGTTATAAAGTCTACCAATATTTATCGATTTATAACTCAGGACAAACAAACTTCTTTTCCCTCTATCCCCCACTTAAAGTAAAGCAATGTCCTCATTGCACAACAAGGAATCGTAAAATAGGGAATAGAAAAGAAGTGAACAGAAAATTCCCTGATCTTGAAGAAAATTGCTTTCTTGATCTGATTCTGAAAATATACAACAGCTCACTTCCGTAGGCATCACGGTTGCATTTAGCATATGTAACAATTCTTTAAACCCCTCGGTATCCCGAGTGGATGAGTTATAGTCTCGTGAGGGTTTCTAGGGAACACACCCACAATGTTCAAAACTGCAAAAACAAAGAAAACCAAAAGTAGAACAAGAAAATGAAATATAAAATAATTAAAAGTTAAAACTACTTATTAACAAACAGAGCAGACAACAGAATCTTATCACAAAAACAGCCCTTCCAACCGCCGGCTGGTGCGCACAACCACCGGTTGAGAGTCTGTGCAAACCAAATTCAAAATCTTCGCTCCATTAAATATTAAACTATATAACAAGCATATACATGTAATTAACATATAAACATTTTTATACAGAACATTTTTTTTTTTAATAATTTTTTTTAATTTATAGTTTCCAACTTAATCGAATAAGCACCCGTTCCCTGATAGAACATCAGTCCAACCGGTTAAGTGTTCCCCGGCAGAACAATAGTCCAACCGGTTAAGTGTTCCCTGGCAGCGGCGCCAAAAACTTGATGCGTGTGAAAGCGTATAGTTTTATTATTTATAAAGTACAAGATATACCAATCACTACTATCACACAACCAGGCAAGAATACCTGATCGGAATAGTATAGCTATGGTAAGTCCAGGTCGAATACAGGAACACATGAACTATGTTATTCAATTAAATTGGAATTATTTATAATGCAGTAAAATAGGGGTTACGTTTTAGTTCCGTACGAACGTTCAATATGAACTAATTAACCAAACCAAATAACATTAAAAAAGATAACAGGAACTGATAAACATTCGAAGATAGACATGTAATTGCACAGAGTCTTCACACTCAGATTCATATTATCCGGTTCATGTGTTTTGATTGTCTGATTGTGATTTCTTTTATATCAACTTAGATACTAATCAAAGAGTCCAAGTTGAATGTAAAAGCCAACGTTTCGGGTCCAACTAATTTCTATAACCTAGGGTTCCACATTAAACCTCGATCCGACGTCGCAAGAATTGTACTTTTCTATTGCGTGCTTTTCCCTAAATTATGCATTAAATATTCACGACTTGTTACGATTATTTCTCACGGTATGACTCAACAATACCTACTAATAATCTCTTATTAGCTTGCTAATTTTAGATTGATTAGTTACTATTCTCTTAACCTATCAAACTCAATATATTTAGCAATGATCATAAACCTTAGTTCATAATCATCAATAATCAATAACATCAAAGGAACTCAATCTCAATGACATTATCAACCACGTTAAGTAGTAACTAACAACCACCAATAATCAAGGTTCTACGGATAACATAACAATCTTTTTTCAGGTCAATACATTGGTGACAGGTCTGTGCCTTTACACAACAGAGCGACATAACTTGACCTTGGTTTAGCATGATAACTTTTTAGTCAAACCATTGGTGGCAGGTCTGTACCTTAGTACAACAAAGCAACATAATTTGACTACATTTTAATATATTGAGTTCGTTTAAACTCTTTCGCTCTTTTTCATTAGATATACTGACGGAGACCAGGTCTGTACTTTCGTACAACAGAGGAAACAACACCCAATATATCCCCAAATGATATTAATCAAATTCCAAAATTATTGCATATCGCACGCTATCATATATAAGAATTAAGACTAAGGTCATACATTGCTAAAGTTCCACTCGGAATATCGCCTACGTGTTGTATTAATTTTATTTAATAGCTCAACAACTTATACATAGATTGCCTATCGATACATCACATGATGAACTATCTAATATTTTAAAATTTAAGTTCAAATTATCCTTTGAATTTCCCAGATTTGTTACAAGATTTTCTAAACTTAAAGAGAATACATGTTTAAAAGAAAAATTTGGGCTGAAAAATGACTAACATAGAATGCCTTCTAGCTATTTTCCCTAAAAAAAATGCCTTTAAAACAAAGTTATAAAGTCTACCAATATTTATCGATTTATAACTCAGGACAAACAAACTTCTTTTCCCTCTATCCCCCACTTAAAGTAAATCAATGTCCTCATTGCAAAACAAGGAATCGTAAAATAGGGAATAGAAAAGAAGTGAACAGAAAATTCCCTGATCTTGAAGAAAATTGCTTTCTTGATCTGATTCTGAAAATATACAACAGCTCACTTCCGTAGGCATCACGGTTGCATTTAGCATATGTAACAAGTCTTTAAACCCCTCGGTATCCCGAGTGGATGAGTTATAGTCTCGTGAGGGTTTCTAGGGAACACACCCACTATGTTCAAAACTGCAAAAACAAAGAAAACCAAAAGTAGAACAAGAAAATGAAATATAAAATAATTAAAAGTTAAAACTACTTATTAACAAATAGAGCAGACAACAGAATCTTATCACAAAAACAGCCCTTCCAACCGCCGGCTGGTGCGCACAACCACCGGTTGAGAGTCTGTGCAAACCAAATTCAAAATCTTCGCTCCATTAAATATTAAACTATATAACAAGCATATACATGAAATTAACATATAAACAATTTTATACAAAACATTTTTTTTTTAATAATTTTTTTTAATTTATAGTTTCCAACTTAATCGAATAAGCACCTGTTCCTTGATAGAACATCAGTCCAACCGGTTAAGTGTTCCCCGGCAGAACAATAGTCCAACCGGTTAAGTGTTCCCTGGCAGCGGCGCCAAAAACTTGATGCGTGTGAAAGCGTATAGTTTTATTATTTATAAAGTACAAGATATACCAATCACTACTATCACACAACCAGGCAAGAATACCTGATCGGAATAGTATAGCTATGGTAAGTCCAGGTCGAATACAGGAACACATGAACTATGTTATTCAATTAAATTGGAATTATTTATAATGCAGTAAAATAGGGGTTACGTTTTAGTTCCGTACGAACGTTCAATATGAACTAATTAACCAAACCAAATAACATTAAAAAAGATAACAGGAACAGATAAACATTCGAAGATAGACATGTAATTGCACAGAGTCTTCACACTTAGATTCATATTATCCGGTTCATGTGTTTTGATTGTCTGATTGTGATTTCTTTTATATCAACTTAGATACTAATCAAAGAGTCCAAGTTGAATGTAAAAGCCAACGTTTCGGGTCCAACTAATTTCTATAACCTAGGGTTCCACATTAAACCTCGATCCGACGTCGCAAGAATTGTACTTTTCTATTGCGTGCTTTTCCCTAAATTATGCATTAAATATTCACGACTTGTTACGATTATTTCTCACGGTATGACTCAACAATACCTACTAATAATCTCTTATTAGCTTGCTAATTTTAGATTGATTAGTTACTATTCTCTTAACCTATCAAACTCAATATATTTAGCAATGATCATAAACCTTAGTTCATAATCATCAATAATCAATAACATCAAAGGAACTCAATCTCAATGACATTATCAACCACGTTAAGTAGTAACTAACAACCACCAATAATCAAGGTTCTACGGACAACATAACAATCTTCAATCATACAAATCATTCAAAACACAATTATAACCTTCAAACAATCATAATCCAAAGTTCTTCACAATTAGCTCGTTTTCTGTTTCTTTTGGATCCAAGCTCCAATTAAACTCCTAAATGCAAATATGAACGAAATAAGTATCTTATTCATACAAAATGCATTAGAAACTTATCTAACAAAGGGGTAATTAGTAATACAATATAGTACATTTTTGGCGTTTATCAATTGATAAACTTTTATAATTCACACTTAACTCTATTACTGTTATGTAATACAAACTGTGTAATACTTAGTAATTACACCCATTATATTGTTGTAGAACAATATCACTATTTGACCTAGATAGGTTACCGTTGTACATTATCATATTGTTGAAAAACAAGTACCATTACATAACTTGATTAAGTTATCATTATACTTTGGCCATATTATCGCGAAACAATATTATCGAATATACTAGAACTGGTTGGTTCTTGCTAAGCTGGATAACAACTATACTTTTTAGAGGATTATTTTTCCTTTTAGGAACTAAGACTGTCAATATATCCCAGGATTACTCAAACGGACTTGTACTTAAGTGAACATTTCCCGAGACCTCAATATACTTGCTAGGCTGGAGGCCAGGAGTATACGATAGTGACGTATGTGAGTATACGATAGTGACGTATGTTAGTATAGTTCCTTATACTAATACAAAACAACTAGGTGATGATTATTCATACCTAGGCTTATTGTAATACACCTAATATCTAAGTATTGTATATACATACCTAGATACATTAAATCATTTCATGTGTTACATGATACTTTATTGGATGTGTTTGTTGATCAGGCTTATATATACATACATACATACATACTCGTACTTGTTGATCAGGCTTATATATATATATATATATATATATATATATATATATATACATACATACATACATACATACATACATACATACATACATACATACATACATACATACATACATACATACTCGTACTTAATCTCAAGCACTCGGTGCTACCTACGATTTACTTATGTATATTGATATACATACACTTATACAAACACAATTACTCAAGTCGGGCATGTCGTAGTACTGCTGGCTCGCAATTACTCAAGTCGGGCATGTCGTAGTACTGTTGGCTCTCAATTACTCAAGTCGGGTATGTCGTAGTACTGCTGGCTCTCAATTACTCTAGTCGGGCATGTCGTAGAACTGCCGGCTCTCATATATATACATTGCTTGCGAGCAACACTGTTCGATGCCACGGTAAAGTGGGCACAAGATGATGCCACGGTAAAGTGGGCACAAAACGAGATCACGGTAAAGTGATTCAAAACGATATCATGGTAAAGCGATACAAATCATAAACACACGAGTTGATACTCGCACTCATTAACGGACCGACGAGCTTACACTCGAGGTCGTTAACTCAGTATTTTTCTAAATACTCAATCATAGTTCTGCGGGACTACACTTACATGTTGCTTGGGGGCAACACACTATGCCAGGTGGCAAACTAGTATACTACTATTGAAAGAGTAATACTATTAATTGTTATCATATGACGTGGTCATACACTTACTCGATAGTACTTAGGCATGTATTGCCTCACGTTTGTAGAATTACTCATACCTGATAGGTATCTAGACATGGATTGCCACACCCTTGATATGACTCGGTCATACACTCACTCGATAGTACTTAGGCACGTAGTGCCTCACGTCTGTAGACTCACTTATACCTGATAGGTATCAGGCAAGATATGCCACTTTCTCTATGTACTTAGGTATACACCACAATTACTTAGGTATGAGATGCCTCGTTAGATGTATACATATTGATGTTACAATACTACAACAATACAAATCAAAATAGTAGTTTTTGAACTACTTTTCAAACATACAAGGTTTATACTTTATGTTTCAACTAACAATCCTATGAACTCACCAGCTTTATAGCTGACTCGTTTTAGCATGTGTTCTCAGGTGCCCAGCAGGATTAGGATTGCTACAAGATATGCTAGCTCGAGTCGCATGATTTCAAACACTTGGATTTCCTTGCATAACTTTTGTACTACAACTTATGTATTGGATCACATTTTGCGAACTCGCGAACGTTGTAAACGTTTTATTTTGGAAATGTAATAATTATTTTCAAATGTCTCATTTAGAGGTCGCTTGCTGTATCTTTACGCTTTGGTTATTGATTAGTCGCGCCCCGACCCGACCACTTCCGCAACCCGAATTTGGGGGTGCGACATCTAGACTCGACATAGATGTTGCTTGAGGTATTGGTGTGGAGGTATTTCTGGATAACCCATGCGAGAAAATCCTCCAACAATAAATGCATTCTCAAATTGTGTGGGCATCTCATGATCATCCTCAAAATGCAAAACAGCTCTAATTGTATCTTCAGTTACCACAACTTGATTCCCGAGAACCGTCATCAAAATCCTTTGTTGATTGTTTTCTGTATTGATGACGGCGTTATTCCAAAAGTCACTAACTTGATTCAAGTAAACTAGAGGGTTTTCAGTAATCGCAAAATGAATCCTCGATCGTTGTAAAAACTGAATCATTTGGCGAAAAGGGACCGACTTGGCGTGCGTTGCATTAAGAAAGGCAACAATGTTGTGACGTCGATTCGCCTGTGCAGCATATGCAACAAGATCGGCCGTCTGTAAACTGAATACAACTGAACATGTACAAAGATATAGCGTTATAGAATAGGTTCAATTGTTATGAAAACATTATATTAAAACTAACTAAATTTGAATTATTGGTGACATTTCATGAAGTGTCGCTTTACCCTGTGAGGCACTCTCTGGAGTGTCGCTGCATTTCATTCAAAATTAAGAGTGCGACACTTTGATTAAGTGTCGCTGGTCAATAAAAATTTGGGCGGCACTCCGTTAAGTTTCGCTTTAAAAATTAATTTTCAAACATGCGGCACTTAATGAAGTGACGCAGCCAATTCAGAATCTAACGAAGCGGCACTCAGTTGAGTGTCGCTTACCAGTATGCGTCACTTAGGCGAGTGACGCCGGTCGTTTCAAATTACCAAGAGTGCGACACTCGAGTGAGTGTCGCAGCAAGTGACGCAAAGATGAACACGAACCCAGATCTCATTCCAACCCAGAAAATCGTTGAACCAATTTTAGGGGTTTTCAAAAACAACTAAACCACAAGGTGCGACATACATAGGCGACCAAAACACACCAATTATTAACAATTTATACGTTCAAACCGTTCGTTGATTTCTCGTTTTACCCGAAACCCTAAACCCGTACGTATATATACAAATTAAACATAAATTACACGTTGAAATGGGTTAAAGATTATACCAAAATGCGCGGATAGACGAGTAGAACAGAAAAATGAAGTTCGATCGCAAAGAAATCACATAAAAATCACCAAAAAATCCAAGATTTATGCACAGATCGAGTGTCGCAAAGACGAGAGCTAGAGACGCAGTTTATTGGTAAGTGTCGCAAGTGTGATTTTGAAAGTGAATGGATAGAGTGCCGCGGACTGTAGTATTTATACCTAATTACAATTTATGCGGCACTCGACTTGAAGTCTCCCCATCATATTCACCTTTTAAAGAATTTTCGATCTTGTGACTTTGGATTTTGGAGCTCGATTTGATAGGGATATACAACTTGGAGAAAAATAAAAGAAAAAGAAAGATTAAAGAAAAATTAAAAATTAACATTAAACCATAAGTACAAAAACAAAATTAACACATTATTTTTAGTGACAGGATTGTTTTGGGTCTGGTTAGGGATCATATCAGTATAACATGCAGTTATTAGAAAGTAGTAAGTGTTATTTCGATCATCAGTATATTTGTCCACTTTAAATTTACTTGACATATTTAAAGCACCTTTTATAAAAATTAGTTCAAGACGATCATCGGTATTGTTTGTCCACTTAAACATATTACATCCGTATCTGTGAGCTAACCTTTATTGTTAGTATGAATATTAATTTTGTGAAACCTATTGTATGATATACTGATAAACTTTAGTAAAACGCATAACGCTGCATATTTTACAAACAAGGTAGAGATTACAAGACCAAGTTTATCTCGGCTATCTCGTAACATACACTTGACCTTTAAATTTAGGCATACATCAAACCTATTATGAAAATACTAGTGATCCCAGATATGTACTTAGTACAATAGAGGGTCCCTTAGTATGAACAAATCAAGTTTGAGACTATTTGCATAACTAATGGATTCAGGTCTGTACATAAGTACAACAATAGTCACCGTTAGTTAAGCTAATAATCATATTATTACTATATGCCAATTTTGCACTTACAGAATGATAATGATAGCGTATGGTAGTACCTTCATTCATCAATTACGACTAATGTAATACATCATATAATAGTTTTCACAAAGTAATAGACAAGTTTTAATATTACTTCTTACTCACTCAGAGACTGGTGTGTATCATGCCTACCGATACATCATATGATGAAGCCAATGTTTATAAAAGCTATTTTAAATATGTCAGATAAACCTACTGACACATCCAAGATAAACCTTAAAATTCCATTTTGTGCATGTCACCCGATGTACTATCATATCCCAAGTTGTTTACGGACACAACCCAACGTCTTTTTATAAATTTAGTAACCTTGCATTTTCCTTAGTACTAAACAGTATAAGGAGTGGCTGTTGCCCTTTTTTATTTTTTTATTTTTTTTAAACAAGAACATACAAGTAAAATAATTATTAACTACAGTTCCAAGTTACGCATCACTTATGAGTGGGATCTTTCATCCCAATCATTGAGACTAGCTCATCAAACCGAGACCTCGAAAAAGCTTTTGTGAAAATATCCGCATTTTGTTTGGAGGTATCTATGTGAATTAAGTCTATTAAGTGTTTCTCAAAGCAATCCCGTATGAAATGAAAACGTATTTCAATATGCTTTGTTTTTTAATGTTGTACGGGATTGCGAGTTATTGATATAGTAGCGGTGTTATCAATATGTATATGAGTAAGAGTAAGAAGGAACCCGTAATCTCGTAGTTGGTGCTGAATCCAAAGGACTTGAGAGCAGCAACTGGCAGCAGCAATGTATTCGGCCTCCGCTATTGAAGTAGAAACCGTCGTCTGCTTCTTACACTGCCATGAGACTAACCGATTTCCCAAGAACTGACATCCTCCCGTAGTTGACTTCTTATCAATATTACACCCGCCGTAATCAGAATCGGAGTAAGCAGTCACGGCGAAGTTATCCTCATTAGAGTACCACAATCCAAGAGATGGTTTAAACTTCATATAACTGATGATACGCTTGACCGCTTTCTCATGAGAAACCTTAGGTTTTGCCTGGAAGCGAGAGCATATGGACACAACAAACATGATACCGGGTCTTGAGGCAGTGAGGTACATCAGAGAACCTATCATAGAACGATAGTTATGGAGATTTACATCGTCTTCATCCTCTGCCGGACCAAGTTTGTAATTTAACTCAATGGGGGTTCCATAGGTTTTACACTCAAGCATGTTGTATTTTGCTAAGATATCATTTACGTACTTGGTCTGATGAATAAAGATTCCATCATCAGATTGCTCAACCTATAAACCTAAGAAAAAGGTAAGCTCCCCCATCGAACTCATCTCAAACTTATCCTTCATAATACCCTCAAAATCTTTGCACAAAACTTCATTTGTAGACCCAAATATAATGTCGTCCACATACACTTGAACTAGCAGCAAATCCTTCCCATACTTTTTAATGAAGAGAGTGCCGTCTATATGTCCACACTTAAACCCATATTGAAGCAAATGCGTTGTAAGAGTTTCATACCATTGACGTGGCGCCTGGTGAAGACCATACATAGCTTTGTCTAACTTGTAGACATACTCAGGATGTTTTGGATCTTCAAAACTAGGTGGTTGATTAACGTATACAACTTCACGAAGCTTTCCATACAAAAACACAGATTTCACATCCAGTTGAAATAATCGAAATCCTTTGTATGATGCATAAGCCAATAATAACCGAATGGATTCCAATCGAGCCACTGGAGCAAAGACTTCATTGTAATAAAGACCTTCAATTTGCTTGAAACCTTGAACCACTAAATGAGCTTTATTCTTTACAACTACTCCTCGATCATCCTTCTTAACTCGAAATACCCATTTCGTACCAATAGGGTGGGCATCCTTTGGTGCTTTCACTAACTCCCAGACCTGAAGCTTTTCGAACTGTTGAAGCTCTACTTGCATTGCTTCAACCCAATTAGAATCTTTTAGAGCTTTAGTAACATTTTTGGGTTCCAATTGAGATAGAAAACAAGAACGAACCCTAGCTATAAGGCTAGTTAACTCAGTTGCTGTCTTACTTCGAGTTAAGATTCCAGCATTTGGATCACCAATGATGCTATCAGTTGGGTGATTCTTATGCACACGTGTTTGTGGAATGGAGTCAGGCACAATGACTGAATCCAAATTAGTATCATCTCCCAATCTCAGGAGCATCTTATTTGTCAAGTATAATACTCGAATCTGTTAAAGACAATTTCCTTGGGGAATCATCATCCTCATCTATATGCGTATAAAAATGAGACTTTTCCAAAACTTCTTCTTCTTCAACTGACAACATAGGCAAATCAGGAAGAACTGGAATATTAGTATAAACAGGAACTGTTCTTGAAGTAGATGGAACATCGGTAGCCGGTGCGGTATTAGCAGTAACAGGAGTTGAAACTGCAGTAGCTGGTGTAGGTGAAGTAGCAGGTGCCTGATTGGGTGTTGGTGTAGGAGTAGGTGCAGGAGTGGGTATAGGTGATGGAGTTGAGCTATCAGAAGAGAGATCAATCCCATGAAGTAATATCACTACTTATTCAACCAGATCTTCTTCAGGAAGATTAAATGAGTTGAACACATCATCGATTTCTAAAAACCACTCAGGACCTATTCCTAGAGGAGGCTTGATGTAACGCAAAAAGTCATGTTTTTGCATACATTTTTCTACACTATTGGGGCTATTATCTGGTGAAAACATTTTAAAACAATGACTTTTCATTAAAAAGCACCAAGGTAGTCTCAAAATAGATGTTGCTGTAAAATCCGGTTTAAACACCCAAATAACACGCAAAACGAGGCAAATCTTGTCACCTTAAAATTTTCATCTTTAATTTTCTCATTAGAACAAATCTTAACTCATATTTTATAGTTCTATAGGGTAATACAAGATTAGAGGTGAAAGAATCAAGCGAAACGGATAAGAGATGAAGAAGATATGGCAGTCTGGAAGCTAGCCAATCGTTATCCGGAGCATAAACAAAGATACACATCTCCAAATCTGACAAGACTAGTGTCATTAGAAGCGTAACGGAAAGACGAATCCAACGGTGTAAGAGTCAAGCAAATCGGGTCCCGAACAAAGAAGATACGGACGAAACAAGCAACAAACGGAGCAAGCAAAAGGCAAAGAAGGATGCAACCCCCTAGGTACCATATACGGTACCTAGAGGGGCCGTATATGGCACTTAGGTACCATATACGGTACCTAGAGGGGCTGTATATGGCACTTAGAGGGGTCGTATATGGCACTTAAGTACCATATATGGTACCTATTGCCTTGACAGGGTGCAGATTGACCCCCCTGGTCTGGTACCCCCCTTTTGTGCTTTGGTGTGTTGTCTTGTATGCTTGGATGCTTGTACCATACTTTCCACCTCCATCTTCTCTTACACTATAAATAGAGGGCTTCCCCCTCCCATTTTACACACACCTCCACACCTTATTTTCACACACCTCTCTCTCTCTTCTTTCTCTCTCTAGTTTTTCTCTCTCTAAGAGAAAGCTAGTAGGTTTAGATTAGCTTAGAGGTTTTTATTTAGTTCGTGTACGGAGATACTCCGAGACTTCAGATTTGTGAAGATTTGTCTGTATTACTCTCCTATTTTCAAGTTTTAATACAATCTCTCGTATTTATTCTTATAATCATGTTCTCTTATTATGCATGCTTAGGAATGAATGCTAGAATTATGCTAGGCTAGACAAATCTGTGTTTGCTGTGATGTATGCAATGCTAGGATAGTTATGATATAATTACCATGCTATTACTCTGTCTGTATGAATTCAAACTATTTATGAACTGATAAGCTGAACCTCTGCCTGTTTATCTATCCAACTTATGCTGTGGTTTGAACCCTGTTCCTAGAATCTGGCCAATTACTAGTCATAGGATTTCAACCTATCTGTGTATGATGATCACTGAACTTTGCATGGTGTGACACCCCCAAATTTAACGATTTGCGGAAGCTTGATTTGGGTGTCACTAATCAATATACAAAGCACATAAGATATAATGAACGACCACTATATGCGTCGTTTTAAACTTGTATAAATAAAGTAAATGTTTACATCAAAATATAGTTACATTAGCTCGTTTCCTGAAATTGAGAGATTACATAGCATAATTACTTTTACAAAATATAATAATGCAGTCCAATCTCTAGTTGTATGTATGCTGACTCGAGCTAATAATTCCTGCTTGTGCAGCCAAACTACTGCTGGGTACCTGTGATAAATACTAAAATGGGTCAGCGAAAACGCTGGTGAGCTCACAGGTTTGTATGTCAATGTATAGTTGTCAGAACCGCAAGATTTATATTGAATTTAAAATGCAATTAAGCAAAATAAAAGTTATACTGTCCATGAGCACATAGTCTGAGCTTAACTTGATTTGTCAGGCCCACTTAAGGAAACCTAACTTGAAATGCCTCCTACGAGTGCCTAATCAACACTCGTCTTCCCAAATGCTAATACATCCGTTTGACCGGTTAGTGCGTGCTAACCCGGATGAGGATTGTCAATCCCATATGATATCATATACTAACATTCACGCTAAAATATTAGAGACTATGCTTATGGAGGACTTTAAATTGATTAGCTTGAAACTCATGTAGTATTTGAAGTTTGGCACTTGCGTTCTACTTGTAAAACAAAATCGAGTAGTAATATCACACCCCTAGTTGTAAAGCAGTGAAAATGGGGCTATGAAACTCACCTGAGTCTTGGAGTGTTTAAGTTAATAAACTTGAAGTAATTAGCTGTGAGTTGATGTCCAAAGACTTGAAACCTGAATGTGTCCACGACACTTGATTGTTATTAATTGTACCGGTATCTCGAAAGACTACCTTTGTAGTTGTTATTTAATTATATATGTCCAAATTACTACGATTTGGTTGATTAATTGTTTTGTTTCAAGTTACTAAGACTTGATTGACTAAATTATCCAAGTTACTACGACTTGGTTGATTGAATAATCTGTTTTGTAAGTTTTGAAAACGTGTACGGCCCGTTGGTGATTTAGTTGAAATAATAAAAATTCTAAAATGTTGACTTTGCTACAGTACTGCTACAGTACTGCTACAGTAAATTTGACTTTTTTGAACAGTAACTTTGACTTCAAAATTCTGGTTTTTCTGTGTTTTGCGACACAACATGCGACACAAAGATTTGACATGCGACACAATGGTTGTGTCGCAGACGTCATGCGACACAAGGATACGACACAGGGACTGTGTCGCATCGAATACGAAATGCTAATTTAATAGCGACATAGTGGTTGTGTCGTATAGAAGTACGACATAGTTTGCGACATAGAGTGCGACACAATATTGTGTCGCATGAGTTACGACACTAAAGATTTGGTACGACACAAGGTGCGACATAACAGGTTTTATGCGACACAGTATGCGACACAAGGCTTGTGTCGCACTGAAGAACACCAGCCCAGAAACATCGGCTGTTCGTGATTTTTCCGGCCAAAACTCAAATCAAACTCATTTTTAGACTATAAAACCTTGTTATCTTCCTAGTATTGGACATATATAAGTTGTGTAAACATCAAAACATCCAAATATTACATCAAAATAAACAAATCTAAGTTTTTAGAATTTTTCTTACAAATGCAAATCGAAGACGATGGAGGCCGAAAATGATGGTAGAGCTTTTGTAATTCTTGTTCCCCTTGAAATGGTGATTCCGAAAATATGGTTTTTGTTGTCGGTTTTGCGAGATCCGAAAATTTGGTGATTTTTGGTTGAGAGGTTTTTGGGTGTAAGTGTGTGTTTTATGGAAAATGGAAATGAAAGAAAGAGGAAAGGAGAGGTGGGGTGTAGGTGAAAGCCTCACCTCGCAGTCTCCGTCCCGTGCTCCGCGTGGTGTTCGTTTTCTCCCTCATTTAACATTAAATATTTGTTTGCGCGTTTGTATTTTTAATTGCGTATACATTAATTGTGTAATAAAACTTGGATACGAAATGTCACAATAAATAATATTCTGAATAACATTTAGTTATTAAATAATATTTGTATTAATTAATAAAATTGTTCACCAACGTCCGTGTTTATTGTATCGAAATTCATTCGATTTGAAACTCGTACGATTTAAACAAACCGCATAATTGTGTAGATATATATTCAACAATATATATGATAATTGATACATTAATTAGCCTAACACAGAACTAATTACATGTATTAAAACTTGATTAGGCACTAAATTCTAGTCCTAAATTGACGGGTGTCACATTCTCCCCCTGTTAGAAGAATTTCGTCCCGAAATTTATGTTGAAGTTGTATTTGAAGTTGAGTCATTGAAGAGTTGAGGATACTT